>OU795037.1:44918116-46118116 GCA_917208275.1 Patella pellucida | reverse complement strand
CACAGATCCAATATCAAATTGCAAAAAGCAGGTAAAGCCCCACATGTTGCCCCCCATTTTAACATACCCAACCATAATTATACATTTAAAAAATCGTTTGATTATATCCCCGTTACACCCTAAGGAAGGTTGAGTTCAAATTTCGGAAAATTCGGACCAAAATTACCATACAAAATGGCCGCCGTTTGTACGCGAATACTGTTAAAAAATGGTATATCAAGGTTGTGGACCCTGTAGAGATCACAATTTTAATTCAATTTTGATGAAACTTGAAATGCACAGTCCAAAGATCTTGGTTCCTTTTGATATTTGCGCATATCTGTTCGTGGCTTTCTGAATTACGGCCCCTGATTATACGCAAAATCGTCTTTGTTTAGCTTGTGGTCCCTCTGGAGGTCACAATTATTATCTGATTTAAAAAATCGTTTGATTATATCACTGTTACACCCTAAGGAATGTTGAGTTCGAATTTCGGGAAAATTCGGAACAAAATGGCTGTCGTTTACGCGAATACTGTTCCTTTCGTTATTTTCACATATCAGATCATAACTTCCTGAATTATGGCCCCTGATTGTCCAAAAAATCGCCTATGGTCCCTCTGGACGTCACGATTATTATCCGATTTAAAAAACTTGACTCTATCACCGTTACACCATACGGAAGGTTTAGTTTGAATTTCAGGGAAATCGGACCATAATTGCCAGACAAAATTGCCACCGTTTGTACGCTAATAGTGATAAAATATGGTATATCAAGGTTGTGGACCCAGTATAGGTCACAATTTTAATTCGATTTTGATGAAACTTGAAAGCGAATATCAAATTGTAATTTAATGAATTATAGGCTTTTATTGTAGGAAAAATCACTTTCGATTTTGCTGGTTCTCTAACCATCTCTCGTTTTACATATTCACAAAATATTTTCATATTAAAATAACTTACTGCGTAGCCAAGCGAAATGACAGGAACTAAACGATTGTCGGTTTATCACTGCTGCAAATCTTTTGTTGACCAATGCAACAAATTACGAACGATAGAACTATCAATTTCAAGCCAATCAACTTAGATCCGTTGATTGTGTATCTACTGATCACTAAAACAACAGCTAATTACGATAGCAAGTACCGTATGTTTATTAATGACAAAACTCTTAACTAAATCACAGGAATCTGACCCGTATAGGCGTATGTACATCATATCGTGCATACTACTGTACATAATAGAAGAACTGGAATACAATGCCTTTCGAAGACCCGATTTTATCTGTTCATGCTTCGGCTCGTTTTTATACGCTCACATTTTCATGTCGACGCATTGTGTTGTCGCCCCTGTCCGTCCGTCCGTCCGGCCATCCACAATTGTTTGTGGACTCTCTACAGGTCACAATTCTTGTCCGATTTTGACGAAACTTTAAATATAGGTTTATCTCCAGAAGATCTCGACTGTTTTCGATTTTGGCATGTATCGGATAAAAAAACTAAATGGATTATGGCCCCTGATTGTACGAAAAATCACCTTTTTAGCTTGTGGACCCTATAGAGGTCACACTTTTGAACCGATTTTGATGAAACTTGAGATGCATGTTTATAACCCAAACATCTTGGTTCCTTTCGATATTTGCGCCTATCGGAACGTAATTTTATGAATTATGGCCCCTGATTGTCCGAAAAATTACCTATTTTAGCTTGTGGTCCCTCTGGAGGCCACAATTATTATCCGATTTTAAAAACCGTTCGAGTGTATCACCGTTACACTCTAAGGAAGGTTGAGTTCGAATTTCGGAAAAATCGGACCAAAATTACCATACAAAATGGTCGCCGTTCATACGCGAATACTGTTTAAAAAATGGTATATCAAGGTTGTGGACCCTGTAGAGGTCACAATTTTAATTCAATTTTGATGAAACTTAAAATACATGGTTATAACCCATAGATCTTGGTTCCTTTCGATATTTGTGCATATCGGATTGTAACTTCCTGAATTATGTCACCTGATTATACGCAAAATCGCCTTTGTTTAGCTTGTGGTCCCTCTGGAGGTTACAATTATTATCCGATTTAAAAAATCGTTTGATTATATCAGCGTTACACCCTAAGGAAGGTCAAGGTCGAATTTCCGCTGATCGTTCTGCACTTCCCTTGGAAACTATAAATATTATTATTATTTGTTGGGCCTGCGTGTCACCTGAAGGACCGACATGGTCATGTGACACACAGGTCCTCTGGGCCTGTGCTTGGAAATTTTTGTTTCGGACACTGTGTGGAATGTGGTTTCACAGAGGAATACAGATAGTCTGCGCAGGATTATTTGAAAGAAAAAACTGTTGTTCAATATATTGTGGAACTCTTGTGGTGAAAAACACCACAGAATACATTTTTGTAGAATATATTTTTCTCAGATGATATGATAAACTATTATTGTTCAATCAAAATAAAAAGAAAATATTTCATAATTTTTTCATGGTCAACTTTTCCAAACGCCCCCAAACCTTGCCATGTCTACAAATTTTTCTTTGGAAAATCACATAAACAAAATATGCAAAATAGGTTATTTTAATTTAAGAGACATAGCTAAAATTGTAGCACCACAGGCTTCTGTCTGTAGCACCACGGGCGGTCGCCATATCCTACATGATAACCCATGCATATGGTTTCTGCTACATACAGTCAATACTAGCTAATTCTTCCCAAACCCAGCTAGCTAGGCTAGCTAGGATATCTTAGATCGTACCCTTCTGACAGCTAATCGGAGTCTGAACTAAAACTTTACAAATAGTATTTTTATAAAGAAACCTGTTAGACACGCGTACCAGTGCGTGTTCATTAGCCTTGACTGACATAACTAACAAAATGATTGGTTAAATTAACAACTGGCCTGATTGTTGAAAGTAGAACCAGGTATTAATATGAGCTATTAGTAGTATTAGTGTTTTTTCATACCACAACACGTCACTCAAAAACTCTAAGTTAAATTAAGTGTGTGTGAACGTACCAAGTTGTCAAATCATTAGTTAATAAAAATATAATTGAATTTCATCTTAAAAGTTAATCTTAGAAGCACAAAGTCTACTAATAGTATTACATTCGTCCCTTTCTTTAAGACTTTTTGCTCAGTATTTGGTAAAAGTTCCATTGAATCCTTCCCAATAACCATACCAACATCTGTATAATTATATAACTATTCATAAATGTAGCAGAAATCTAAAAATCAACATATATCACCTCCCCCACTAGCAAGATTTATGCGAAATGAACAGATTGGAAACTCTTAAAACTTCTATGTGCTAAACCCTATAATTATTCATGCATCAGGCACATCTAAATGATTACTATACTATAAAAGTAAACTATGTAAAAAAACAAACACAAATAATCAACATCAAAAATCAAAAGTTGCATGCAAAAACTCTCCAAAAGTTCATCAATGTACTTCAAAGTCCAATAAAATTTCACTTGAATCTAAACCTAAACACAGAAAACACAAATTATTGTCTTTTTAAAATCTTGAAGTGTCCTAATTTGAAAACACTATAACACATCACGTAATATTTTCAAAGTTCAGTATCACATTAAAGTTTGTATCAGGAACTCTCAATTTGGTAAACTGGTAAACCATTTCTTCTTGGGAGTTGTAGTGGTCATTCTCAGCTACCATAGTCTGAAGTTGAAAACTTTCTTCTTCTCTTCTTGAAGGACGATTGGTTTGTACAAGTTTATTCGTCAATCAAACATGTCATTGAAATCAGACCAGACTATTTCTAAATTATTAAAACTTTATTGTGCTATTAATCTATTATTATATTAATATATTATTCCGAAAACGTACTATCAAATCTTACTCGTAATTAAAATTAAACTTTATTTGATTATTATAAACTTTGATGTGTCCCTTTAACTATAAATTTTCAAACTAATTTTGACCTCATGACCTTACTTTAGTAATCTACAATTTTATAATGTTTTACTTTTAGAATTACGTTTCTAATTTACAATTTCTTGTGAACACTCTACAGAATACATTTATCACCTGATTGTTTTGAAATTGATATATATTGTTTACATAAGTGAGATGAAGAACCCTTTTGATTTTCAGCGATTTCCGATAATTACTGTCAGAGTTACGGCCCTTGATCACTTCAAAAAATCTTGTGGATGCTCTAGAGGCTAAAGTTAATGATCGATTGACTTTAAATTTATACACAGTGTTTAAGGTCATGAGACAAAGAAGCCCTTTTGATTTTCAGGGATTTCAGATAATTACTGTCAGAGTTATGGCCCTCGATCACTTCAAATAATCTTGTGGACGCTATGGAGGCTAAAGTTAATATCCGATTGACTTTAATTTTATACACAGTGTTCAAGGTCATGAGATGAAAAAGCCTATTGATTTTCAGCAATATCCGATAATTACCGCCAGAGTTATGACCCTTGATCACTTCAAATAATCTTGTGGATGATCTAGAGGCCAAAGTTAATATCCGATTGACATAAAATTTATACACAGTGTTTAAGGTCGTGAGACGAAGAAGCCTATTAATTTTCACCAATTTCTGATAATTACCGCCAGAGTTTTGGCCCTTGATCACTTTGAAATATCTTGTGAACGCTCTAGAGGCTAAAGTTAATATCCGATTGAATTGAAATTTATACACAGTGTTGTTGAAGGTCATGAGACGAAGAATCCTATTGATTTTCAGCGATTTCCTAATATTACTTTTATGGCCCTTGATCACTTCAAAAATTCTTGGGGACACTATTGGAAGCTAAAGTTTACATCCGATTCACTTTAGATTGAAACACAGAGTTTAAGGTCTTGCTTGCGACGAACAATATATAGATTTTTAATGAATTTTGATAACTTGAACAGCTAAATCCATGATATTAAATGTTTCATATACTAAACGTTGGCATGGAGGAGAACTTTATCAAAGCCAAACAAATTGTAATGATTTTCTGATAATTACTTAATGAGTTGTTACTCTTAATCAAATTTTAGTGTATTATAAATGTTTCATTACCGAAAAAAGTTAAAATATACACAACTCTTGTTGACTGCCCGGACAATTTAGCTGCTGTGGGCATATGTTTCGTTGCCTGGCAACCTATCTTAGAATTACACCAAACAATTTCACTATTATTTATAATTCCTACATGGATAGTTTATATTTCCCCAACGGTAATGTGACCTTTTTTGACCTTATCATTTACAATTGTAATTTTAACCGCTATTTTACACTAAACCCAATCTAATTAAAATACAGATCTATATTTCGTTTCGTTTTTTATACTTTCGATGGCCTCGCTACATGAAGATCTAACAACTTATAGTGGGAAGTCCCGTTCTATGACGTAGAAAACGACATTTGACCCTTTAAGGTCAGTCATTCGATTTACCAATCAGAGACCTTTTTTTGCAAGTGGCTATGTTTTTTTATCTACTTTTACTTTATTTTGATTTATGTCGTAGTTCATGTCTACCCACAGTTCCGTGCAAGAGAGGTCAAATCCCAGATTCGACAGGCAATTTGATTGGCTGACCCCTCATTCCAAGCTGAACACAAGTTAAATAACGATCCTTTCAGATCCTAGAGTGTAGTACAGACAAGTAAAACGAAATTTTGAATAATAAAAAACGAAACGAAATTGGATCTGTGTTTTAATCAGATTGCACTAAACCAAAACAAATACCAACACATGAAACAGACCGCGTTACCCATTCCATTATTAGTATTAACTAACTGGTTATTTAAAATTGAACTGTCAATCAAATATGATCAGTACATGAATGACCTTCCTTTTCATCCTACAGTATGAGGCGAAACCTCATTTCATTTAATTGATATAAACATTATTTAGAATAGAACTTTGTTGAAGGAAATGGTTGCGCACCCATCTCCCACAAACACCATTCTATATTTTATAAACATGACATTCCTAACTCTTCCTAATTTCACATAATATAGTATTATATAACATTATAACAGAACCATATCCAGACTAAATGGCTGTACACTCCATTCACTTGAAACAGTCTATATTTATATAAACATGACAGTCAGAATATAACTGACTGTTAATAACACATAGCTTATTACTATATCAAATTTACATGTAATATTATATCCTATATATTGTGACTTTTACACATCAACTTTAAACAGTATGAATACTATTGTGTAATATAATTCAACCTCATGTCAAATTACACATTCTAATCATCAAGTATTGTTTATATTTTAATCGACCATGTATATAATAGCAAAATATATTAAACGTAGCCTATATATTACGTTCCTAAGCAAAAAATTAATTACATAAAATTATATGCGTACCAAAATGTACCGCATATTCCCTACACTTTTCTACAAGGTGTGCTATTCTTATCTTAACCACCTATCAAACTCGTATTAATGACTTTGTGATAATCTCACAATTTAACGAGCCAATAATTTTAGTTGTTTTTTTCTTCAGGAAAACCATACCTACATCCCTAGATATTAACCACATGGGATTTTTAACATAACCTAATCCCTAGATTTAATTAACTGGGATCTTAACATAACCTAACTTTTTATTCAAAAGCTAAATTATAATAACTTTGAAACCTGGACTAACGATCTCAAATTTACCCTACTCTACGTATCTACACGTAACCACATACAAGGACAACACAAAAACACAAATTATAGCAATTCAACTTTGTATTCAAAAGTTCAATTACCCCATTTAGTCAAACTCGACTAAAACCCTAATTAATGAGACTTTGGACAAGGATCTCAAAAATTATGTTATACACGAAACAAAACGAAAAACACATCTTAACGTATTTACAGTAGCGAGCACAGCCATCTTGAAAAAACTAGAGTTAAACACTCCCTAGATCTGCCGTCTAACCACTGCAATCCATAGACAACATTAGTTCCTTTTTTTTATTCCTTACTTAGTTTCTTTATCCTTATTAATTCTTAGTTATATCAAAGAAAATTTTGTTTGTTTTAAAACCTACTCTCTAGAGACCCTCACTTTAAACTTTTACTACTCGAATTAACTATAGGTCATATTGACCTCGCAATATACATACTAACACATGTTTATTAAACCTATCAATCAAAACTTATGAATGAATATTATTTATTCTCTTACAGTTAATTTTAACTATTTAGCTTCAAAATAGATTTTAAACCTAAACGAATATTATTTGGTCATAAAACAATTTGAACATATTTAATTTAACAAACAAAATGTATTTACCAAGATTTGTAGACTATCATCAGGTTTTCGTATTTCCATCAAAATTTTCTCCGTTGTTGGATGTACGGAACTGGTTTTGTTTTCTTCTCTGGACGTCTTCAAACATGTATTCTTCTTCTAAAGTGACGTCTTAAGTTCTTAACCAAAAAGTCGAAACTTGCACGGCATCAAATCGTATATGTAGCACCACGGGCTTCTGTCTGTAGCACCACGGGCGGTCGCCATATCCTACATGATAACCCATGCATATGGTTTCTTGCTACATATTAGAACAGCCCTTGATTGTCTAGAATTGTGTCTCTAGCTGTCTTCCTTCTCCTTCACGTTGTGTACCTTTACTGGTTTCTTAAGATGTTCGTCTTCTCAGTTAAAACAATGTAAGTGTTCGTTTTTACCTTTTATGTAGCAGATATAGTTATACATACAAGCAATGTACATATCATCATTACAGTCAATACTAGCTAATTCTTCCCAAACCCAGCTAGCTAGGCTAGCTAGGATATCTTAGATCGTACCCTTCTGACTGCTAATCGGAGTCTGAACTAAAACTTTACAAACGGCATTTTTTTAAAGAAACCTGTTAGACACATGTACCAGTGCGTGTTCATTAGCCTTGACTGACATAACTAACAAAATGATTGGTTTAATTAACAACTGGCCTGATTCCTATTGCGTGTAAATTGTTGAAAGTAGAACCAGGTATTATTATGAGCTATTAGTAGTATTAGTGTTTTTACATACCACAACACGTCACTCAAAAACTCTTAAGTTGAATTAAGTGTGTGTGAACGTACCAAGTTGTCAAATCAATAGTTAATATAATATAATTGAATTTCATCTTAAAAGTTAATCTTAGAAGCACAAAGTCTACTAATAGTATTACAAAATATGTAAATATCAGACAGTTGATGCCACAAAAACACTAATAAATTCATTAGTTACTTTGTGTATTGATTTATTTAATTCTGTCCTGTATGGTGTACCCCTTAAACATCTTGATAAACTGCAAAAACTACAAAACTCAGCTGCTCGCCTTATTTTTGGAACAGTATATAGGGATCATATTACTGTACTAAATGTAGTGAGGCGCTGGCTAGCTGGCTGCTCCTTGTAGAAGCTCAACAATGTTACAGTGTTTTTGGGTATAATATGAAATTGATTATCATTTTAGTATGATGAACATCTTCCTTACATGATAAGGAAACTGTGACTCATTTATTGTGGTAGAATATTCTAATGACTTAAATAGTGACCAATGAAGCGTGAAACCAATGGACACAGTTAAAACTTTCCATATTTTCAATCTATTTTGACATGGTCAGCCAAGGTCGACCTAAATACAACTCAGTAATTAGATTCTCAAGAGAACAGCTAATCTTGAAACAACATAGTAATATTCTCCCTGATGACTCGGTTAATTCACTGAAATGTTCAACTAATCACATTACGAAGTGCAAGAAAACTCGAAGGGGGTGTACCGCCGGTAGAAAAAAGCAGAATTTAAAACTCAATTCATTTCTGAACGTTGGTTTACTAAACTGCCAATCGGCTCGCAATAATTCAAATGAAATTTATGACTTGCTTATCGAAAATGATTTCGATGTTCTGGTCCTGACCGAATCCTGGCTCAAAACAGCAGGCGACGAATCTGTTATTGCACAGCTGACCCCGCCCAACTACTCTTTGCTACACAAAGCACGAGTAAGGTCAAGAGGAGGGGGAATAGCAATCCTGCATAAGAATACAATTGAAATCACCTCTGCTAATGTAAAAGATCAGTGTTTCAGATCGTTCGAAGATTTGAGTGTTCAACTGAAATTTGATGGTCAGACATGTACTCTTGTTTGTATATATCGTCCACCACTGTCAAAGAAAAACAAACTCTCAATTAATGATTTCTTAGGCGAAATAACAAATGTTCTTGCTGATAATTCAAATAACAAAACTATATTCCTAGGGGATTTTAACATCCATGTGAACAAACCTGAGTCACATGAAGCTCGCTTATTTGCTTCACTGCTTGATGAGCTCTCGTTACAGGTTCATGTAAATACCCCAACGCATAAATCGGGCAACACGCTCGATCTCGTACTATCATTAGATGACTCTAATGTCGTTCGTAGGGTGAAAGTTGAAGACCACCAGATCTCTGACCACTATCTGTTGTTGGTGAAGTGTGCACTGTCCAGACCCAAACCTTTGAAAGAGGAATTAACTCGCAGAAATATCAAGTCCATCAACATTAGTGATTTCAGAAACGATTTACGAAATTCTGATCTTATTCTAAACACCGCAAAATCTTCTGTGAATGACCTTGCCAAATTATACCATGATACACTAACTGGTCTACCAGACAAGCATGCGCCATCTACCACGAAAATTGTCACTGTTAGGCCCAAAACTGCATGGTATAATGAAGACATTCATTTGATAAAAACCAGTCGTCGTAAAGCTGAGCGAAAATGGCGGAAATCAGGGCTCAAGATTCATAAGCAGATGTATCGCGAAAAACGCACCGAAACAGTCAATGCCATAGCTGATGCTAAACGCGCATATTGTTTGGAACAACTTGAGCTTTTAAAGGATGATTCACGAAAGATGTATTCATTCATTAACTCACTTATTGGTAAAACAAAAGTTCCCATTGTACCAAAAGGACAAGATGACGATTGCTTAGCGTCCTCCTTCAATACCGTACTTCGATGGGCAACCACTTTTCCGACTTGAACCTCTCACGAATGATGAAATCAGGAAAATAGTTTTATCATCCAAACCTACGACGTGTGTCCTCGACCCTGTACCAACGAGTATTGTTATTCAACATATTGATACACTACTGCCTGTTATCACCTCAATAGTCAACCTTAGCCTCGAGTCCTCTACATTTCCTGACACTTACAAAATAGCTGTAGTACGACCCTTGTTGAAGAAAGATAATCTCGATCCTAACACTTTGAAGAACTATCGACCAGTCTCGAACCTTCCTTTTATCTCCAAAATAATTGAGAAAGCCGTAAATAAGCGACTTATTAACCACTTAACCACAAGTGGACTATTAGATAAATTTCAGTCAGCCTATAGGCAAAATCATTCTACAGAGACCGCCTTAATAAGGGTAGCAAATGATCTTCGGGTAGCAGTAGATAATGGAAAATGTGCGGCCTTGGTTTTGCTCGACCTATCAGCAGCGTTTGATACTATAAATCACGATATTTTGGTGGACCGTCTCTCTAGTCAGTTTGGAATCACAGACGCTGCACTGGGTTGGCTAAAATCATATTTACAAAATCGATCGCAGAAAGTATTAATAGGCAAAACAGTATCACCACCAGTATTGCTAAAACATGGTGTGCCACAAGGCTCTGTTTTGGGCCCAGTGTTGTTTGTGCTCTATACTGCATCCGTATCTAATATCATTGACCGCCATTCTCTGGATCATCATGCATATGCAGATGACACTCAGATAATTGGAAGTTTCCGGCCAGCAGCATTTTTGCAGAAATTCGAAAAAATAACTGTATGTACCAAATCGATAAAGTCATGGATGACCACTAATATGTTGAAACTTAATGACGACAAAACTGAGGCGGTTTTAATAGGCACTAAACATCAGCGGTCAAACATACATGAACGATCTATAACAATCGGAGACTCGGATATAGCTTTCTCCAGTTCAGCCAAAAATCTTGGAGTATTCCTGGATAGTGATCTGTCGATGGGAACACAAGTTCATCATTTATGCAAAATTTGCTATTTTCACCTTCGTGCTATACGTCAAGTTAGACACCTGATGAGTCATGAAGCTGCCCATACGTTAGTTCGTGCCTTGGTCCTTTCAAGATTGGATTATTGCAATGGTTTGCTGTGGGGTATTCCACAAAATCTATTAAACAAGCTACAATGTGTCCAAAACACAGCGGCCAGAATTATATCATTGTCTCCAAAATTCAACCATATCACACCTATTCTTAAAGGATTGCACTGGCTCCCTGTCAAATTGCGCATCGAATATAAACTACTATGTACTGTGTTTAAATGTGTCAACGATTCATCCCCCTCGTACCTTCAAGAACTGATACACAGTTACACTCCTACACGCGAACTCAGATCCAGAAACCAACTGAAACTTTACAATCCTGGCTACAATATGAAGACCTTTGGGTACAGGTCATTTTCTCATGCTGCACCATTACTGTGGAACGCAATTGATATCGATTTAAGACGATGTGATAATCTCGGAACTTTTAAGTCAAAACTGAAAACATTTCTTTTCAACTCATACTATAATTGAACATTGTAACATTGATATGCTTCATACCATCTCTTAGCGCCTTGAGCATTTTTTTTATGGATAAGCTGCGCTATACAAAAACGCATTATTATTATTATTATTATCATATAACACCTATTTTATATAAACTACATTGGCTTCCTATTATTTTTAGAATCGAATATAAGATTTTATTATTAGTTTTTAAATGTATAAATAACATGGCACCTATTTATCTTAGTAATCTTTTATGTTTTTGTGAACCGCGTCGACAATTACGATCTTCTGGTGACAATCTACTGCTTATCGAGAAAAATGCTAATCGCGACATTTTCGGCTAGAAGGCTTTTGAGGTTGCTGCCCCCAAACTATGGAATAAACTTCCTCATTCCATTCGGTCGTGTACTTCTGTCATCATTTAAGATTTCTCTAAATACCCTCTTGTTTAATAGGGCTTTTAATTAATAAACGCTGTGATAATTATATCTATATTTTATGCATTTCTTCCTTTTATTCAACTTTTATGTTTTAATCTTATATATGTTTTGTCTATATTCCTTTTACTCAATTTTTATACGCCCACATAGAAATGTGGTCGTATATTGCCGTCGCCCCCGTCCGTCGGTCCGTCCGTCCATCATCCGTCGGTCCGTCCGTCCATCATCCAAAATTTCTTGTGAACGCTCTAGGGGCTAAAATTAATATCGGATTGACTTTAAATTGATACACAGTGTTTAAGGTCATGAGAGGAAGACCCCTATTGATTTTCAGCGATTTCCGATAATTGCTGTCAGAGTTATGGCCCTTGATCTCTTAAGTTAATAACCGATTGACTTTAAATTTATACACAGTGTTGAGGTTCATGAAACAAAGAAGCCTAGGGATTTTCAGCGATTCCCGATAATTACTGTTAGAGTTATGGCCCTTGATCACTTTAAAAAATCTTGTGGATGCTCTAGAGTCTAAAGTTAATATCCGATTGACTTGAAATTTATACACAGTATTGAAGGTCATGAGAAGAATATTAAGTGTTTCGTATACTAAACGTTAGCATGGAGGAGAACTTTATCAAAGCCAAACAAATTCGAATGATTTTCTGATAATTACATAATGAGTTGTTACTTTTTATATGATTTAAGTGTATTATAAATGTTTCATTACTGAAAAAAGTAAAATATGCGACAACTCTTGTTGACTGCCCGGACGATTTAGCTGCTGTGGGCGTATGTTTCGTTGCCTGGCAACCTATCTTTTATGTATATTATTACTTTTTTAATGTTTTAATCTTATATTTGTTTTGTCATTTTTTTTTTTCATATTATCTTTATTGTATAGCGTCATTGAGCACTTTTGTGGAAATGGCATATATAAACACTTATAAATAATAATAATAATAATTACAATAATTAACTGACATTTTGGCAGATCTCAACGAAATTGCTGGAGAATTTAGTAAATCCGTTATTTTCGAAATTAGAAATACCATGTCAGACAGAGCCAGCACCGAAAAGCTATTCAATTCTTTATTTTCCCAATACAGAGGCAATATTTGCGTTAAACTAGTAGAAAACTGGTCAGATTTATCAGATTAAAAGCAAAATATTCATATGAATATTAATCATTTCTTTTGTGGTCTGCATTTATTAACTGGTTTGGCCGATAGAAGTGTTCTGGAATTGAAAAAAATTGAAGAACTGTATTTTAAAATATTCTCAGCCCAAACTTTCGAAACAGCTTTGTTATTTTTGCCAAACGAATCGGGGTGTGTTCGATTGGTTCGAACCATCTGTAAGGTCTAAACTCAGTGTGAAGACAAAAAGTCGGGTTGTTATTTTCCTTTCAAGTTATATTTAAATTCCTTGGTGATTTTAAAATTACCGCTATTTCAAATATTTTACTTGAGTATCGAAATGACTTTAATCCTTCATGTTCGGGTTCTGCCATGCCTCACAACAAATTGCCGGAAACTGAGTTCAGTCATCTCGATAGATTAAGGTTCGCGCCCTCGTCTATTGAGAAAAAACCGGTTAGAGGTTCTTTTGGCGAAAAGGGATAAATTAAAAGAAAGGGGGCAACTTAAGATTAGGAAAAAAGAGCGGCTAACAGCAGAAATTACCGGGATGGGACTTTGGATAAGTAAAGATGGAATGTATAATATGCTTTTAACAATGTTTGTTAATTAAATTTTACATTTTATTGTTTGATAAAGAAGTAAAAATAAAATAAAAACCAAGTATGAACAATCCAAACCATAAGACAGAATTCGAAGTCCTAAAAACATTATAGGCAAAATAGTGTATTCCATTAAAATAGTGTAATCAGCAAATGGACTGCTCCTCGTGTACAAAAATACACGACAAGCAGTGGTAACAGGTGTCCGAAAGAGTAAGCTTACCCTGCCTGGCGCCACACCCGCCAAAGCTGCATCCAATCTATTAGACGAAATGTCGTAAAATAGCGTGATTGGCCAATGAACTATTGATATGCAAAAAGCACGCGATGAACTGTCTTAACGATGTAGTAGACATTATCAGGGACATAGTAATAGTATAAGTGTCAATTAAAAATATCTAGAATAATAGCCAAGAGAGACACATTATATTTACCAATCAAATCAATATGGCGGCCATAAAACTTTTAAAAAGTTTAGTGCGTAAGTATCCTTGTAGTTGAAGCTTAGATGACAAATGCCTCGATCTACTTAAAAAATCAGAATAAAAGGAACAAGCTCTCGCGTATCGAATTAGCTGAGACACAAACACTTCATAAGCTGGCGATATTGGAATGTTACTACTAATAAATTGAAAGTTAACAATCGGAAAGTCAAAGTCATCCTGTTTATCGTACAATTTAACACTCAGTTTATGGCAATTGTCAAAATCGAGACGCAGATCCAAGTAGGAAGCGTAATTGTCACTGTCAGTGGTATTTTTAATTTCGAGCTCATCAGGATATATGAATTCGACATAATCACTAAATTTAGGATAATTAAGGGCTAAAACATCATCGATATATCGATAAGTGAAATTAAAAAGTCTGACTGATCGTTTATTTGTTTTTATGTACTCGGCTTCGTAAGAATAGAGAAAAAGATCAGCAAGCAAAGGTGCACAGTTGGTGGCCATTGGGATTCCAACCACTTGCTGATATATTTTCCCTCCGAATTCAACAAAGATGTTATCAATTAAAAAATCCAGCATCTGAATTATTTTGATGGCCGTGTATTTGTTTTTGGAATCTCTGTGATACTTAACGAAATATGTAGAATTATAATTTACAACTAAATATTGATATCTAGCAGTACCCGATTTAGAGGAAAATTTACTATGGGGAATTTTAGTGTACAAAGTAGAAAAGTCAAACGTTTGAATAGATGAGACTGAAGCAAGGGATCTAGATTGCAAACCATCAAGTAATTCTTTGGAATTTTTTAATATCCACATTTGATTTACACCACTTCGAGAGTATACTTTCTCACAGTATTTTTGAATGCCCTCTTTAACAGCCGTTAGTATAGATGTTAATACCTTTGTAAAGATGTTAATACCTTTGAAAGTGGTTTTGTGGAACAACGGGATGAACCTGCTATAAAACGTTGCTTGTAGGGATTTTTATGTAATTTAGGTATCCAATACAACAAGGGCAAATCTCTATAGATATTTCCACATGGAGTACCAAATGAAGTGAGTATCAATTGGCATTTTCAACGATCACTCTTTATTCATTGATTCATAGCAAATCCTTTTGTCCCAGAAATTATATACATAGTCAAGAATGTTTGTTAATTAAATTTTGCATTTTATTGTTTGACAAAGAAGGGGATATTATCAACTTATGTATTACATTTTAAATATAGATCGTGGTATCGGGTGACGATCAAGTAACTGATTTAGAAAGTAAAATTTAAATAGGTTGTGTTTGCATGCGATTACAAATAATAGATTTATTTAATTTCAACTCAAATCATCTTTGGGAAACTTGTATTTCTGTTATAAATGTATAATAGCCGACATGTTAACATTGATTGTTATAAAAAAAATATTTGAACAGACCGATATATGGTTATACTGTATAAGTACATGTATATGATTTAATGATGTTGCAAAAAACAACATTCGGTAACAAATGCAGCTCTAACATACTGTACAGACATATTCATTCAGGTGGTGTTGGTCAGGATGAAATGTGTTTGGTAAATGTTATTGAGCGCTTTGAATGCCTGTATAAACGAATACAAAATAGAACAGATAACAACATAAATATTTGTGTGTAAATGCTAGCAATGCACTAGAGAGAACATGGTCCTAATTTTGAATTTGTTGTTAATATATTATCTATTATGTTGTATTTATCCATCCCCACTATTAGTTAGTGCAGGGGGACTGCGCCACATATGATTTACATAAAGGATAAATATAACGACAATACATCATACTCCAAACAGCAAACGAAACAAACAATAAAACAACAATTCAAAAAAGAGTGAATGGATCCGGGGGCTAGCCGTAAGCGTCCACTGCGCTGTACAGTCCCGGGTCTGAAGCAACTCAGACTTCACTCAAGATTGAACATATTGACTCGTACAAGAAAACGCACAAACAGCCCAACACAATGAAGCAAAGAAAATGTAGACCGCCTCGGGAGGCAGTCGTCTGCTAACTGAATGGTGTGACGTAAATACGTCGTAATGTTATCAATGACGTCAATAGAATTTCTTAACAAAAAGGGCGATAATCAAGATTTAATAATGCTAAAAGCTATGAGTTTAAACAACCAATTAGAATTTTTAAGTTGTATAATTGCACAAAACATAATACTAAATACCCTATACAAGCAATGCAAAACAGGAATGTAGAAGAAAGCATACAATGTAAGTGTATTTATGAAGTAATAAAATAATAACAATAAGGGCGATAATCCAAACATGGCTACGTAACTATACAAATTAAACTAAATTAAATTGGATAATTATCCAATATGTACTCGGTTATATACTTATAAGAAATGTTAAACTTGGTATATTGATGAAACGGAAGTTTCAAAATTTCTTTAAATATGCGTAACTGTGTACCACCTTTGGCAGTGCATTTAAAAAACAGGGATTTTATTCGGGAAAGAAACAGTTCTTTGTTGTTACATACGGTCAAAAATCGTAATGCCTGTGAATAGAAAACATTATATAGTGTTGCATCTGGTATGTTGCTATAAATTGACGGATATTTTACTACTTCAAAACCGAATTTGTCCGTTTTGTCGAAAATACCAACATTAAATCTATTGTTAATGATATTGATGTCCAGGTCAAGAACAGATGCAATTTGGGTGCCGGAATTTTCTTTATTTAATATTAGTTCCGGGGGATATATTTCACTTTTATATTTATTGAAATTTCCATTATCATTGATGGGTGTTATGTCATCAATGTAACGGAAGGTGTAGTTGAGACTTTTAGCTACTTTGTAATCTGTTTTTCTTTTATGGTCCTGAAAATAGAATTCATATTTATGTAAATGTGCATTTGCCATAAATGGGGCGGGGTCAGTTCCCATTGGTAAACCAATAGTTTGCTGTATTATCTGATCCCCAACCTCAAATATGGCATTGTCAATGAGAAAATGTATTATGTTTTGAAATTTTTCTTTATCAAAAATTACAGTTTCGGCATTGCGAGGTTTTATAATCCATCTAGCATCTTGAGAGTAAATGGCCATCAAGTTTCTGCCTTTTCCGAAAGCTCCATTAAAGGCTTTATCTACAAACCAATCCAAATTATTTTTAAGATCTGCATGTTGGAGCATAGTATACAAAGTAGAAAAATCGAACGTTTCTATTGTTTTTGCATTATCTTTATTATTGATTTTATCTATAGTCTCTACTATAGGTTTATTTTTATCAATAATGAAAAAACTATTAATACCAGTGTAATTTCGAAGTGTTTTGCACCAAATTGCATGTTGGGTTTGGCATAATTTAAGGCCTTTGGTGATGGTCTGCGCTAGAGGTTTTGTCTGGCAAACACTGGAGGATATTATATATCTAACTTTTACTGGGTTTTTATGAAATTTGGGTATCGAATAAATGTACGGTAGTGCATCTATTTTCACATTGTCTTTAATATTATTACTCCTGTTAAAAGAGTATTGGTTGTGCAAGATATCTTGTTTAGTTAAATCCGTAATGCATTTATAAGTGTCATTATTTGTGTTGGGCCAGAGTCAAACTTCAGTCAGAATATTTTTAATATAGTACTTTTTACAGATAAAGGCAATGTTATTACTGGCCTTATCGACAGGTGTTAGAACAAATCTCTCTTGGAGAGTGGTAAGACACTAAACTGCAGATGCATTTTTTAGAACCTCTGGTGGCGGGTGTATACCACTATCGAATTCAATTCCCTGAAGCTTGATCTTTTTTTGCATTTGTACTACTTTTAGAATATTATCCTCATACATTATCTGGCAATGTGTTCTTTTTTCATAACAAACATCTTTCTCTCCCCCCTCTCCCTCTGTATAATATCATCGGGGGGGGGGGTTAAGGACCTGCGTCATCCAACCTTCGAAGATGGGTTGTATGTTCAATCTAGTGGGGGTGTACGATTGAACATACAATAACTCAACAACTCACTTCTTCTTGGTATACTATTATATTCTGTACAATACTTAACAATGATAATATGTTACAATAATGATCCACAGGCTAGGTAATCTAATAAGGAACAGCATCTAAGAAGTAACTTATCAGAGACCTGCCCTATAGTATGTCCTGTCACCTGCCTGTGGTCAACTGTCTTACTATCTACAATGCTCCCCTAATAAACTAGAGGTTACTTAGTAACAATAAACAATAAAGAATAATTATATACATTTAAAACTAAATATTTTATAGTTGTTAAGGGTCGTATTTAAGTGACATCCATTCATTCATTCATGAGGTGACTACATTGGCCTTGATTAGGTTCTGTCTATAGATGGATTATCTCATTACGGGAACATCTCACTGTGCCCCCTGCTATTGTTCTCATGGGGGGATTAATCAAGCTAGGGGATTATCGAATACAATGGTGTTAAAGGTATAGTCTATTTTTAAAAACTACTAGCATTAAACTAATTTACAACTTTATTCACAATGAAAGTAACAGCAAATAATGTAACAACAAAAACATGTATCAAACATATTTAATAACCCTACTAAATGGGATATGGGGTCGGTGTATTCTATTGCACTTTTTACTCTGTACTTATACCCCAAATTTACTCAATTTTGACCGCCTTGAGTATTAGGAATAAACCGTACGCGAACTTGAGCCATTTTAAAAGATATAATGTAATTGGGGGTGACAACTATCCTTATATAATGATAATGAGTTTCTAAAATATGTACTTGATTGATTTATGATTACTGTCTGAATAGAAGGTAGGTGAATAATATTTAAGATACTCGTTCACCGATGACACGTGAACTTAACTTATATATTTTAATCATTAAAAAAAATTAAATCTTAACTAGATGAACAGTACTAATAAGGATACAGTCTAAAATCCTTTGTTTACTTAAGTTTTCGCACCACTAGCCTATAACACCAGTTGATTAGGGGGCACAGTGAGATTAAACCCCCTTCCATTCTTTCATTCATGAGGTGACTACATTGGCCTTGATTAGGTTCTGTCTATAGATGGATTATCTCATTACTACTATTGTCTCTAATCCCTTTCATAGCTGACATTGATAACTTAATTACTATAGATAATCCATCTTGGGAACCAAGTTATGGTATTAGTCTAGTGGGTGAATGTCTGCCTTAAATACTACCTGGTCATATATGGACTCCCCCTATTTAAGTGTCGACCCGACACTCCTGACATTGTTCTTAAGCTCTTCTCCTGATGTCATTCTGATGTTAGCTTGCTGTGAAACTATAGTATCCTAATATCCAATATTTAAGACATAAATAACATTTTATAATAATTATAAGTACCCTATATGTTGGGTGTCAATTTGTAATGAACAAATAAAAACATATTCTACAACACAGTGTGGCAGTAGTTAGCAAAGGCTGATTAAAAAAATGACAAAATAATAATTTAAACAAAACAGTGTTGAATGTATTAAGCAGGCATTAATGATTTACATTAAAATTGAACTGTTCATATATGTAGGTTCCTAAACAAATGAGCCATATGCCTTTAAAAAAAACGGTACCGTGCTTCATAAATGCATATAATAACTTTCTCTATTTGGTTCAGCCCTACTCTGATCTTGTTTTGCATGTCAGACGAGGATTATTCTTCCAAATTCTGCTGCTATTAGATCATTTGACACTTGCTATGCACTTTTAAAATCTGCCTTGAAATTTAGAATGACACCTTATGATTATATATATTTACATTATATTATAATATAGTAAAGTATGAAACACTCAGATTGTGAATACATATTCAATCAAAAAAAACAAACTATGAATATTCATCATTGAACACCAGTAAAATAGGTGTGATGTATATTATCACAATAGCCTCCATACCAGATAAATATAGCCCTCTCATAATTATGGATTAATGTTCTCATCTAATGTATCTTTTACACACTCTTTTGGTTTTGCTAGTAAGATTCCTACTCTCTTTTTTTTTCTTTTTTTTTTTTTTAAAAAGTGGTAGGACTTGCCAATAGGCAGTTTGTTTGAAGGAATGAGATCAATGTTGTTTTACCCAAAAAATAATTTTGTTATAGTACTTATATAGCACTGATCGTCACCAATGATATATTAAGTATTTTTGTATGTTGAATCATTTGGTTAGCTAGGCCATTTGACTCTATATACCTCGATGTATGCCAATATATGATATGTTTTAAAATAAAAAATAAAATTATTTAGATCTTTCCTTATTGCAAATTTTAATCGCCTTTTACGATTCACAATTTAGCTTGCGGATGACGAATTCTTAGCCCCACGTCATCAGGGGTTGAATTGGGAAGAGATTAATTATTTCTCGCTTTCTTTGCCCTTTTCTTTACCAGTCCTTTTTGGGTTTTTGTGGCATGAAAATTTCGAATAAGATCTTGAGGCAAAAGATCCTGAACTATCCATTGGGGTCCTTTTACTTCCTTAAGTCGTGTCTTGTACCAAAATTGCCCTCTGTATTTTCTTGACTGCAGTATTTTGTCAATATGTTTATCTTCAAATTTTGTTTGTTGGATTTGTCTATTTTGTTTATTGTCATTATCAGTATTGTTGTTAGTTTGTGCAGTTAGCTGACTGTTATTGTTATCATTATTTGAATTGGTGTGCAGTTGTGCATCAGCGGTTTGTGACAAATTCTGATTTATCTCCTCTGGATTTAGGTCCGTTTGCTGGTCTTCTGGTATCTCAGGTACATTAGTAGGGCGCCTTGCAGGATCAACGTAAGGCCTTAATCTGTCTGCATGAATGGGTGACTTGACGAGCTGGTGATCAGCGTTCCTTCTTAATTTATAGGTGTTGTTTTCAAAGTCATGACAGATATAATATGGTCCTACCCATTTACGTTGAAGTTTTCTGCAAAATCCTACCTGTACTTTAGTACAGTATAACCAAAACATTTGGTCCTTTTTAAAATTTGGTGGTGCAGCTTTTTTGTTGTGTTGTTTACTATATTTTCCTTGAGCCCTTTGAATGTTTTTACTTGCAATATCGTTCGCAGTTTTTAGATTTGTTTGGATCTGCTCAAAATATTGTTTCGCGTCCTTTTAAGGTTGTCTTGTTGTAGTAGCTCAACATCAATTGGAAGTGTGGGCTCGCGACCAAATAACATATGGAAGGGACTCAAATTTGTAGATTCTGTAGCTGGTGTAGCTCTGTAAGCCATAAGGACTCCCGGAAGAATATCTGGCCAATCGGATTGATCTGGCCTGCAATAAGATCGGATTGCTGTCAGTATTGTTGAATTCATCCTTTCACATGCTGCATTTGTTTGTGGGTGGTAACTTGATGTATTAAGTTTCTTGACGCCCAGAAGTTTACATACTTCGTTGATCAATTTGCTCATAAAATTCTGCCCTCTGTCTGTCAGAATCTCCTTCGGTGTCCCGTAGCGGCATATTATTTCTGCAAAAAGTATTCTCGCAATCACTATGGCCTCTGTTGACTTCAAAGGAAATGCTTCGACCCATTTTGAATAGGGACATACAATCAATAGAATTGAATGATATCCGTCTTTTGTTGTCTTCAGTGGGCCCAAGACATCGATATGGATTCTGCTAAATGTGGTGCCAATGGGTAGTGGACGAAGTGTGGCTGGCTTTTAATGGTAGTACGGTTTTGACGTTTGACAGGTTTCACATGACCGGACATATTTTTCTATATCTGAATACATTTCTGGCCAGAAGTATTTTAATTGTATGGCTTTTTGTGTTCTGTCTTGGCCTTGGTGACCTAAGAAGTCATGGTAGTTCTTTAAAATATCATCTCTCATATCTTGAGGTATGCATAGTTGTTTGACCTCTCTTTCTATTTTGGTACCTTTCCCTCGTGGTGAATGAAGATGATACAGTATGCCATTTGTTAGTTGGCAAAAGCCTTGTTCAATTAGGATTCTTCTGGCCTTTATTTCATCTTCTGAGAGAATGTCATCTTTTAGAAATTTGATGAGGGGTTTTAGTAAAACATCCTCTGCTTGACGCTTCTGCATCTCTTCTGGCAATATTGTCAGTACTTCCTGTATGCTTTCTAAAGGTGCTTGTTGAAGATAAGCTTGTTCCGCTGCTACCAATATTTCGGCTGTTGACATGCTCTTAAACTGAATCTCCGCCTGATTCGTTGGTGCCTGCTGCAGTTGATCCCCTGTTATGGCTTCCTGACATATCTTTTGCCCTCTTTTTACAGTTCTTTGATTGTTGACGTCTTCATCATCACTTTAGAAAGTTACATTTTGAACCGCTGCATCATAGGTTCTACGTGATAATGCATCAGCATTTGTGTGGTTCTTTCCCTTTTTATGTATGAATTGGAACTGGTACTCATTTAGTTTAAGGGACCATCTGTGGAGTCTACCAGATTTAAATTTCATGGACTTAACGTATGTAAGGGCTACATGATCTGTGTAAATTGTGAATTCTGTGTTGGCTAAATAAACATGAAATTGTTTGACACCTTCTATTATAGCTAAACATTCCTGTTCCGTGATATGCCATCGCTTTTCTCTGTCATTTAAGGCCCGTCCACCATATGCAATTACAACTTCCTTGCCCTCTTCATCATGTTGTCCTAATATAAATCCAATGACATTGGAGCTTGCCGTCTTTAACATTCTGAATGCCTCATCTATTTCCGGTGTCCATTGAAATGCCACATCATTCCGTAGCAATTGGTTGAGTGGCGCTGCCTTCTGTGCAAAGTTTTGAACAAACCGTCTGTAGTAGCTGCACAGTCCTATAAATGCTCTGACTTCACTGACATTCTTTGGTCGAGGAAATGTCTGTACTGCTTCGGTCTTTGTTTTGTCCACAGCAATACCAGTTTTTGAGATGATGTGACCTAAGTATAAAACCTTTTGAGCCGCAAAGTGACACTTGGAAAGTTTTAACTTAAGGTTTGCATCTCGAATCCTGCTGAAAATTATAGTTAGATGGTTCAAATGTTCTTCGGATGACTTGGACCAAACTATAATATCATCAACGTAAACTAGTGCTATCTTCCATGTCAGATCTCTCAGGACTTCTGTTAAAGTACGTTGAAAAGCACTTGGTGAGTTCGACAATCCAAAGGGTAGTCGATTGAACTCAAAAACACCTCTGTGACATGTAAACCCTGTTTTGTGCTTTGTGGCCGGGTCCAAGTTTACTTGCCAATACCCAGAAAACATATCTAATGTTGAAAAAATATTAGCATGGGCCTCTCCAATGCAGTCGAACACATCTTCCATTCTTTCATTCATGAGGTGACTACATTGGCCTTGATTAGGTTCTGTCTATAGATGGATTATCTCATTACTACTATTGTCTCTAATCCCTTTCATAGCTGACATTGATAACTTAATTACTATAGATAATCCATCTTGGGAACCAAGTTAAGGTATTAGTCTAGTGGGTGAATGTCTGCCTTAAATACTACCTGGTCATAATAACATGCCATTATAAACAGACCAGTGTCTGTGGGTATACAGAAATGAGAGCATTGTTCATTTTAATAATACATTTAGGCTAATCTTCAAACAATGTCAAACGTCCATCGTTTCATATCCAGCTAAATGTTTATTAAGCTTTCATATGTATATCATATGAAAGCTTATTATTGTTTCTGTTACGATTATTATTAAGCTTTCATATTTTTTGTTAAGATTATTATTATTATTAAGCTTTCATATATTCATATATGAAAGCTTATTGTTTCTGTTAAGATTATTATTCTTCCTATTATTATTATTTTTTTTTTGTGTTTTATTCACAAATTGGATTTCTCAGAATCTACTCATAGGATCTTTCTGAAACATTTACCTACCCCTCCTAAAATGGGTGGTGGCTGTTGGGTAAATATATTTTCAAATCGTTTTTCGCATCCGAAATCACGGAATTTTACGAATAAATGCATTTGACCTACTTTGCTGTAACTTTGTGACTATTTCAACTATTTTACTAATTCTTTTTTCTTTGAATACCTTGACTCCTTTACTTCAAATCTGCAATTTCGGATTTTCGAATTATGAAAATTCGTCGCTGTGATTTCGAGCCGGAAGTAAAAATCAAAATAATAACTTCTTTAATAGTAGCACGATTTTCATGAAATTTGGTATGACAGTAGATCTCGCTCATGCGACTTTAAAAATGTTGTTAGAAATTGTCTAAATTATCCCCCCTTTGTGATATTAAGGATCAAAGTTTTCGAAATAATCGACAACATATGGGTCAGATTGCCTTAAAAAAAAAATTTTTTTACTAGCTAGGACACTACTGATTCGTACCCAAAAAATTGAGTTTGTAGCCCAAACCGGAAGTGCAACCATCTTGAAATGTGAAAAAGGATACTCCTTTGTTGATATTTGACTTACAGACAAGGCAATTATATTTTCCAAATCCTTTTAGAAAAGCCGAAAAACTGTCGGGAATAGAATTTTGATTTAGGTCAAGTGATGGACGCCATTTTTAATTGAAAATAAGAACAAGTCGAATGCATTTGACCAACATTGCTGTAACTTTGTGACTTTTTGACCTATTTTATGAATACTTTTTTCTTTGAATGCCTTAAAACATTTACTACAAATCTGCTATTTCGGATTTTCGAATTTAGAAAGTTCGTCGATGTTATTTCGAAACCAGAAGTTGAGACCAACTTGACAACTTCTTTAACCCTTTGGACACTGACGCCCTAAGCGTCATTACGTCTATATACTAGCTTCCTGAGTAAAAAATTTAAAAAAAATATTTTTGTTATATTTTTGTTTTCTGTCTTTGTATTTACTTACAAACAAGTATACAATCAATGGTTAAAAGAAAAAATGATTTTTTTTTTTTTTTTGTAAAATATTTTTGATGTCTTTTAATTTACAAACAAACAAGTATACAACCAATATTTAATAATATAAATGAATAAATATTTATGGACCTCGGGTATTCGTCTCACCCTGCGTCCTGTACCACCGTCAACGGAATCCGACCCGGGAAATTATTCATTAAAAAGAAACATGTGGTAATTTACAAAACAAAACATATTCTTCAAAGTCACTTGCATGACCATAATCATCGCGCAGAATAGTGTACTGATCTCTCTGGATTGCCCCTTTGCCCTGTAGATATAAGTATTGCAGGTATAGTGCGCTAACACTATAAAGACTACAGGACGTGAATATATATTTTTTTTTTATTATTTTTTTTTTTCCTTCTCTCCTTCCATCCAAGAGCTAGACTCCACAACCTGTCAATCCCTAGACTTTCCTTTTCTTTAGCCTCCACAAAATCAACTGGCCGAGTGTTGAATGCACGTGCTAGTCGCTTATATAAACAGTCAAAGGGGGACAATCCAGAGAGTGAACAGTGTACTGATCTCTCTGGATTGCCCCTTTGCCCTGTAGGTATAAGTATTGCAGGTAAAGTTCGCAAACCCCCCCTACCACTATCGACATGTAATATGCAATGGGGTTTAATATTCCACTGTTCTGCCCCCTAACCAGGCCAACGAAGACTGACATACACCCCACAGCGCGCCATAAGGGGAAACCCTGTCCTAACTTGGGGCGCCACGGCCCATCCCTACATCAAACTCCAACTGCCGAAACGGGACCCCGAACTTTGGTCCCATCCGAACGAGCAGAAAGCTGCCCCGTCAGGCTCCCTCTCGTCCTGTATCACTTGACTTCCTCGGCCAATGCAAAGATAGAACACCCGACCCCAGGCTAGTGAGCCAGCGTCATAGGCACCGTGATCCCCCACCAAGTAATATACAACAAAACAACATATTTTCATCACTTAATTTAATCCCATCACACATTTAAATTATCCCATCACAAATTTAAATTATCCAATCACCTATTTAAATTCTCTAGAAATACTTTGCCGAATCTCTATACTGTTCTCCATTGTAAATTCACCACTTTATTTTCCAACGCCTATTATTATTATTATTATTATTATTATTATTAAAACATTTATATAGCGCTAATTCCACCAACGGTGTTCAGAAGCGCTTTACAATCATATACCAGTAAAACAGAAAATATATAAAACAACTAAAAGACTACAAAAAGATGCAATATAATAAAATAATATATATCTAATTAAAAGCCTTTTTAAATAAGTAAGTTATAAGAGCACATTTAAAAGATTGTACTGAAGGGCTAGAACGAATATCAGTATCAGAACCAGATGGTTTTAAATCATTCCACAGGTCTGGGGCTAGAAATGAAAACGATCTTTCACCATATGTAACCATCCTAGCTGATCTTGGTTTGAGACGATAAACGTCATTTGAACTACGGAGACTGCGAGCATTTGTTTGTTTTTCAATTAGATGACATAAATAAGATGGGGCTAAGCCATGAAAACATTTATAAGCAGTTAAAAGGATCTTAAATTGAATACGATATGGAATGGGAAGCCAGTGAAGTTGTTTAAGTATGGGAGTAATATGATCATGTCTCTTCGTAAGGGTAATAAGTCGTGCAGCGGTGTTTTGAACTTTTTGCAATTTGTATATTAATTTATTGGGTAAGCCGGATAAAAGTGAGTTAAAAGTATCAAGTCTTGAAGTAATAAAAGCATGAACAAGCGTTTTAGTTGAATCCGGGGTAAGAAATTTACGAATTTTGCCAATATTACGGATATGAAAGTAGCAGGATTTACAAATATTGTTCACGTGATTAGACATGATCATTTTACTATCAAAATAAGCTCCAATATTGCGAACAGAGTTACTAGGAGTAATTTCATTTCCATCAATCTTAATCGAATTGGAATCAGTTATGGTGTTGAGGTTATGATTAGATCCAAGCAAAATAAATTCAGTTTTATCACCATTTAAGCATATAAAATTTACAGACATCCATAATTTAATTTCATTGATACACTGCTCAATATTAGATTTGCTCAAAGCATGCTCATTCGCATTTAAAGGATTAAAACTTAAATACAGCTGGGTATCATCAGCATAAATATGATAGTCAAGACCATGTCTTTTAACAATTTTACCAACTGGAGCAGTATAAAGAGTAAATAAAATGGGTCCAAGGACCGATCCTTGTGGTACTCCATATAAATTCTTATGATAGTCTGACGTCACATTACCGATAACAACCCTCTGCTTTCTATCAGTAAGATAACTTTCAAGTAGCTGAAGTGCAGAGCCTTTGACACCAAAGTCTGTCTGAAGTCTTAGTAGCAGGACAGTAGAATCTATGGTGTCAAAGGCTGCGGACAAATCTAAAAGTACTAAAAGAACACAGTTTCTATTGTCTATTGACCTTAATATATCATCTTGCACTTTAATAAGCGCCGTCTCAACACTGTGAAACTTACGATATGCACTCTGTAGACTATCATGAAGGTTGTGTGTGTCAATATGTTCAATCAGTTGTTTGGCTATACATTTTTCAAAAATTTTGGAGATAAAACTTAAGTTTGATACAGGACGGTAATTTTTTAGCACATTTCTATCTAAAGTTGATTTTTTAATAACTGGAACGACATTAGCAACTTTAAAACAATTGGGTACCTTTCGTTCTTGGATACAAGAATTTATGATATCAGTAATCACAGGTAAGAATAAATTAAGGTTTTCTTTTAGTAAAGATGTGGGAAGGGGGTCAAGAGGGCAGGTCTTAGGACCTGACGATTTAATAATATCTGACACAACAGATTCGCTAACTAAATCGAAATTGTCAATGCACACTTCCGTTGGCGTCTCATATTTGGGTACAGAATCACAGGAATTGTTACATTTATCAAGTTCTGTTCATATACGTGTTATTTTATCGGAGAAGAAGTTTGCAAACTCTTCTGCTAGCAGACATTTATCAGTGCAATCAGGTAAGACAACAGTCGAGGAGGAATGATCAATCAGTTTATTAACAACACAGAATAGTTCTTTCTGTTTGTTGGCACTATTTTGAATTTTTTCATTGTAGAAGGAAACTTTTGAGAGTTCAATGATATATTTGACTTTGTTTTTGTCTTCTCTATAAAGATCTTTATGAATATGAAGGGAGGTCTCACGCCACTTTTTCTCAGCTTTTCTGCGTATTTGTTTTGCTTCAGCTATTTGATGGTTACTCCACTCATTTCCTGGTCTAACAGTAAATGTTTTAGTGGTTAGCGGAACTAGATCATCAATGATCTTTCTCAGTGTTGTATCATACAAATCAGCTTTTACATTCACATCACATAATTCACGGATATCGGAAAAGTTTGATGTACCAATTGTTTCACAAAAGGTATCGTTGCTAAGAGATTTGAATTTACGAAACGATATTGTTTTCTTGTCTAAAGGCGGCTTCTTCGTTATAATTTTAAAGGTGATAGGAAAATGGTCTGATAGTAAGGTATCTTCCACCAGTACATCATCTATATGTATCTCATCTTGGCGTGTAATGACAAAATCAAGAAGATGACCTTTATTATGTGTCTTTTTGTTGACATGCTGTCGAAGATTGTAGGTAAGCAATATTTCCCGAAAGCGATTACTAAGTGGGTCAGAACTGTTTTCAAAGTGAATATTAAAATCGCCAAGTATCAACAAGTCGCCTTTTGACATTAACTTTGTTTCAAGAAGTGATGTAAATTCCTCAAAAAAGTCATAATTATTTGAATTTGGGGGCCTATAAACAATTAACAGTTGCAGAGATTTGTTCAGGTTCGATATCAAACAATCAAGGCACTCAAACGATTTGAATACCTCATTTGACTGCAAAGATATTTTTAAATATCTCTTTTTTACTTATATTTCTCTGCCTCCCACCCCCATTTCCATATCTCATGCTCTTTTTATCTTTCATCGTCAATTCGTCTCTTCTTTCCATTACCCCCCCCCCCCCTATGGTTACTTATTCCTTTCTCAAACATTCAAGGCATATTTGTAATCCAATACTGATCTAATTCCTCTATCTTTCCGCCCCCCCCACCAGATCCTCTCGATCTCCGTTCTTTCTCTAATCTCAACATAGTCTAATCCTACTCTAACCTTATACTCTACCACCTTTAGACTCTTACTTGCTTCTCTCACTAAAACCGCTACTTCTCTCACTAAAACCGCTACTTATCTTCCTTAAACCTCTACTTCTCTCACTTGATAATTGTTTATTTTTTGTTTTTTGCAACGCTCACCTCCCGTTTTGTCCGCAGGTTTATCTTGTATATTTTTGTTTTGCGTGTAGTGCGGTCCTCCTGCACTTACTATTAAACCTCCACTTCTCTCACTAAAACCTCTACTTCTCTCAAACCTCTACTCTCAGTAAAACTTGCACTTCTCTCTCACTAAAACCTCTACTAATTTAGTTTTACTTAATCATATCCTTTATAAACTCTCAAATACCATTTCAAAGTTAACTAGCTGTCTCAAGACGTGAAATAAAATATCAAATAAAACATGCGCCATTTAATTGACCACATGTACAAAAAAAACCAAAAAAACCCAAAATATATACTTTCCAAGTTAACTAGCTGTCTCAAGACGTGAAATAAAATATAAAAAACCCCCAAAACATGCGCCATTTAATTGACCACATGTTAAAATTATACTTTCGCAGTCTACGTAAAACATGTGCCATTTAATTGACCACATGCCAATATTATCGTTTTACTGCCATAAATATCTTATCTTATTATAGAGCTGTAACTATTTATTTTAAATTCTAACTGATAAAACGTACTTAACATTAAATTGAGAATTGAACGCCTCTACTCATCTCCAAACATACGCGTAAATCAACTAATGTGAACACTAAACTGACCTAGATTTATATCTCGTTTCCCCAAGTGTGCTCGTACAGTCGCCAAACCCATGAACTCGTGATACTCGGTGTCTCAAACAATAACCCCTAAAAATATGTAAACAAAAGATCGACTTCCGTTGATAGAAAAGACCAAACAAGGTTGCTGATTGGCTGAAAAAAACACTACACGTCTGGTAAACACGGGGCCAACTTCAGGTTGAAGCATGACGAAGCCAGGTCAATTTTTACCGGGCATTTGGTTAGTAACGAGCAGGTACCCGTAGCGGCCGGAAAACCGGCCGCTCGTTAATCTAGGCATAGCTATCAGCGGTTAATAGTTAATAGTTGCACGATTTTCACGCAATTAAGTATGTGAGTAGATCTTATCGATACGACTTGAAAATTATCATTAGAAATTTTCTAAATTATCTTCCCTTGGAGAAATTAAGGATCAAAATTTTCAAAAAAATCAATGAAATATAGGTCAAATTGCCTTGAAATTGTTTTTTGTAATAGCTACGACACTACTGATTCGTACACAAAAAAAGTGAGTTTGTAGCCCAAACCGGAAGTGCAACCATCTTGAAATATGCAAATCGATAAGGCTTTGTTGATATTTTACTTACAGACAAGGCAATTATATTTTCCCAATCCTTTTAGGAAAGCCGAAAAACTTTCAGGAATCGAATTTTGATTTAGGTCAACTGCTGGACGCCATTTTGAATTGAAAATGAACAATGATGAAAAATCGGTTCTATTTCAGTAACAGAAGTCACAGAGACTTGAAATATTCAGGGGGATAGGCGATGGGCTAGCAATGACCTCACACTAACTTCCAGCCAAATCGACCAATAGCTATTCATTTTACCGACCTTAAGCTTCCCACAAGAGATAAAATTTGCCATTCGGTGCCATTTGCAATTGTTGACTCTAGACTCGAATAACAAGACATTCAAACGAACTCCAACACTCGGCACTTTGTGCCTAACGCTGCAGTTCATAATAATAATGATTTTCGTATATTTTAATTATACGCCCACATGTAACTTTAAATTTATAAACAGTGTTTAAGGCCACGAGACAAAGAGGTACTCTGAAATTTTCAAGGTGATACTTGTTCAAGTCGTTTGTTCTTGGCACCTGCCGTTTTTTGTTTTTTTGGGTTTTTTTAAGCTAACTTACGGTTTCAAACTATATTTTGATCCGTAACTTCGTGAGTTTTCGACCAATTTTCAAGGTGATATCTGCATTTGTTCAAGTCGTTTGTTCGTGGCACCTACCATGCGGCGTGACTTTGCGCATACGCTACGCTAAAACAAAAGGCACCATGAGCACCAAATTTCGGCGAGTAACTTTTCATGTTAGTACCTAGGTACATGTACCCTGAAATTTTCAAGGTGATACCTACATTTGTTTAAGTCGTTTGTTCTTGGCACCTGCCGTTATTTTTTTTTTTAGACCTGTAAGTTAATTTATGGCTTCAAACTATATTTAGACCTGTAACTTCGCGAGTTTTTGACCAATTTTAATATTTTTCTTCTTGTTATTTTCTTTAAGATACTTGGTATAATCGATGGCGCATGATGATGAATATGAAAGCTTTCATATCTGTTTGGGACAGTAGCAGATCTAGTTATTATTATTTTTTTTTTTTTTTTGTGGTTTATCCACAAATCAGAGTTCTCAGAATCTACCCATAGGATCTTTCTAAAACCTTTACCTACCCCCCCACCCCCATAAAAAAATGGGTGGTGGCTGTTGGGTAAATGTATTTTCAAAACGTTTGACCTACTTACACTAGGGACCGGGAATCTTACGAAAAAAGGTAATAAACTACCATTATCATCTAGAATCTAATACACGTCAAGAATGTGTTAAATACCGTCAAGATTCTTCAAAAACCGTCTAGTTTGTGCTACCGTGTAGATTTAGAAAAATGTTCTAGTTTTGACATCGATCGTCTACTTTTGGAAGGTGTTTAGTTTTTATACAAGACCTAATTTCTCGTACGTTGTCGAGAAATGAACAGAGTGTTTAATAACACTCCAAATTACTACTTTACCGAGAGCCGTATATGTGGTTACGATTTATGTGGTTACAATTTATATGGTTACAATTTATAGAAAAAAAGATTTTAAAAATATTCACTGATACAACTTCGTTATCGTTTTATTCTTTCTGTCATTCATATAATATCCATGATGACTGTATGCGCATCAAACAACGATAACTGTTCATTGGTAAAAGACGTTCTACACGCGGGAAATTTTACAGCAGCTATTGGCTAACGGCACACATTATAAATAACCGTATTTGCATATTCACTGATACAACTTCATCGTTTATTCTTTCTGTCATTCATATAATATCCATGATGGCTGAAGTACATTACTACGCGCATCGAACAACGATAAATGTTCATTGGTTAAAGATGGTCTACACGCGGGAAAATTTACAACAGCTATTGGCTAACGACACACTTTATAAATAACCGTATTTGCATATTGCATAAGCATACTATTTATAGTATTGTTACCTTGAATTATTTTTAAGTCGACAGTCCCAAGGACCGAAATAATACCATGTTTTGCGTAGTGCAGCATAAAATTGAAATAGTATGCAAGTCTGAAATAATTATATTTGTGAAGTTGTAGTTCCAGTATTACGCCAAGGTTAATCCATGTTAAGTGCACAATGATAAATATTAAAACTATATAATTATAAACCTCAGAATGCCTCGTTCGGCATTTTTGCCGAAATGAGTTAAAAAAAAATGCCTCGTTGTCTGCAGTTCCAAAACGAGGTATTTTAAATTGACCTTTTTTGGAAAGAGGTATTTTGTTCAGAACCAGGCGTGGAAAAAAAAATCAAGATAGTTAGTAGCGGTATTTGCTGTCAGCGAATTTGTAAAATACTAAATACTAAAAGAAAACCAGTTCAAACTATGATATTATAATCAGAGAAATAGACAAGACAAGAATACACACCATACCATAAATTATTTTCGCATAATTATACCCATCTGTCTTCATAATTAAACGTTTTAATTAGGCCCGAAGCCAGAAATCAAAATTTAGCCGACATAGGGGGGTGAGGAAGATAAATTTCCGACAACAAAAAATTAATGAATGAAGGTCATCGCCTACTGCCGTAAGCAGGAGGAGGGGAGAGCACGAAAATTAGAAGCTGTGAGAGGGAATTTAGGCCTCTATGACATGCAGGTGGCAAATGTGTCGGAAAATTAAGAGTTTCCAGCCGACATAAACTATCTCCCAGCCGAATTTGAGAGGATATGTCGTACTAAAACTCTCTCCCGGTGAAAATGCGAGCATAGCTAACCAGCGATGTTTTTCCGACGCAGACAGAAAAATTCCGACAGGAACGGCCATGGGGGGAGGGGGGCGAGCCGCTAGCCTTGGGCCTGGTTTTAATTAAATTTCCCATTTAATTGACAATTGGTATAAAGCCGACAAATTTATCGCTGTGCGTTTATATGACTTTGCTCCAATAATATTTTGCGCAATGTTATGGGGTATCAACAGAAACAGTCAATGCTATGGTCAAGTTATTTTTTTACAATAAATATAAAAAATAAACTGGCGTATTGGAAATATTTGATGAAATTTAATACTTTTTTAATAATAAGAATGGATTATTTGTTGTATTTAGTTGGAGGTTTAAAACACACAGCTACCATGATTAATTTACAACCCCAATTTAGCTTCCACAACACCACAGTTTTTACTTAACACCTAAACCTGATTGGGCAATAAATTAATCAAGGCAAGGTAGCTATGTGTCTTCAATAGTTTTACATCTTCAACTATGGCGTGTATTCTTGCCTTTCCTATTTCCCTGATTATAATATCATAGTTTGGACTTGTTTATTTTCTTATTAAATAACATAAATTTTAATTTTTACAAATTCGCTGATAGCAAATAGCGCTAATAACTATCTTTAAAAAAAAATGGTTAGGAAACGAGGCTTTTTTTACCAAGTCTCATTCTGAACAAGATACCTCGTTCCAAAAAAGGGCAATTTAAAATACCTTGTTTTGGAACTGCAGACAACAAGGCATTTTTTTTACCTCGTTTGAACAAAAATGCTGAACGAGGCATTCTGAGGTTTATAGGGATAGTGTAGCCTACGTATTCATATAAACGTGGAAGGTGTTGTTTTGGATGAAACCCGGCCATGTGTCTGAATTAGGGGATTAATTAAACAATAGGTTGCGGCTATTCAAAGAATCTTACGACCGACATTTATGACTGCTGACGAACTGTATCCATGCGACGGTGGTGTCAATACATGTACACGTCTGTGAGCGATATGGTTTCAGACAGAACCGAGTCATGTGACATGTGGAATTTGTGATTGATATAGACAATAGCAAACAGTCGTTCAAATAATATAACCTAAATTATAATGACAGTCCCAAGCGACGGTGGCATTTTTCGTAGACTGAAACCCAAAGCCCATTGTGTGTGGGTTTTTTTTGTAAATACGTCCGTTTTATTCTTTCTGTCATTCATATAATATCCAAAATACGGCACTACGTTGGTCCTTGAGGCGATCGAATTAAAAATAATTCCAGCTAATTTAATAATACTATAAATAGTATATTTATGCAATATGCAAATACGGTTGCTTATACGTGCTGTTATCCAATAGCTACTGTAAATTTTCCCGCGTTGAGACCGTTTTTAACCAATGAACAATTATCGTTGTTTGATGCTTGTACAGCCATCATGGATATTATATGAATGACAGAAAGAATAAAAAGACGACGAACTTGTATCAGTGAATATTTTTAAAATCTTTTTTTCTATAAATTGTAACCACATAAATCGTAACCACATATACGGCTCTCGGTAAAGTAGTAATTTGGAGTAAAATCTAAATGTCTTGTGTTATTAAACACTGTTCATTTCTCGACAACGTACGAGAAATTAGGTCTTGTATAAAAACTAAACACCTTCCTAAAGTAGACGATCGATGTCAAAACTAGAACGTTTTTCTAATTCTACACGGTAGCAAAAACTAGACGGTTTTTGAAGAATCTTGACGGTATTTAACACATTCTTGACGTGTATTAGATTCTAGATGATAATGGTAGTTTATTACCTTTTTTCGTAAAAACTTGTAGATTCCTGGTCCCTAGTGTTAGCTGTAACTTTGTGACTATTTGACCTATTTTACTAATTCTTTTTTCTTTGTGTACCCTGAATCATTTACTTCAAATCTGCAATTTCGGAGTTTTGAATTTCGAAAATTCGTAGCTGTGATTTCGAACCGGAAGTTAAAATCAAAATGACAACTTCTTTAATAGTTGCACGATTTTTATGAAATTTAGTATGTAAGTAGATCTTACCCATGCGACTTTAAAAATGTCATTAGAAATTTTTAAAATTATTTCCCCTTGGTGAAATTAAGAATCAAAGTTTTCCAAAAAATAGACGAATTATAGGTCAGATTGTCTTGAAATTTTCTTTTTGTACTAGCTACGAAACTACTGATTCGTACACAAAAAATGAAGTTTGTAGCACAAACTGGAAGTGCCACCATCTTGAAATATGATAAAAACCCTAAGGCTTTTTTGATATTTTATTTACAGACAAGGGAATTATATTTTCCAAATCCGAAAAGGAAAGATGAAAAACGCTCAGGAAAAGAATTTTGATGTAGGTCAACTGATGGACGCCATTTTAAATTGAAAATGACCAATAGTGAAAAATCCACATTAATGGGCTTGAAAACATACACAATTGGTCGTTGCTTAAAGAATCTATCTTCTATTAATGAAAATAATACATTACAGGATAGCCTGGCTCATGGGCGAATGTTTGGCATTTGAATATCTTAAAATTTGAATTACCCCTTTGATGTTGTCCGTGCCGACAAGGTTGTTTTTGAGTTAGTTGGTTTTGACTTTGTGCATGCGCTTCGCTGGGACCAAAGGTGCCATCAGTACCAAATTCCGGCGAGAAATGTTTCACGTTAGTACCTAGGTACCCTGAAATTTTCAAGGTAATATCTACATTTGTTCAAGTCGTTTGTTCGTGGCACCTACCGTGCGGCGTGACTTATCGGCATGTGCTACGCTAGAACAAAAGGCACCATGAGCACTAAATTTCGGCGAGTAACTTTTCATGTTGGTACCTAGGTACCCTGAAATTTTCAAGGTGATACCTACATTTGTTTAAGTCATTTGTTTTTGGCACCTGCCATCAGTACCAAATTCCGGCGAGAAATGTTTCACGTTAGTACCTAGGTACCCTGAAATTTTCAAGGTGATATCTGCATTTGTTCAAGTCGTTTGTTCGTGACACCTACCGTGAGGCGTGACTTTGCGCATACGCTACGCTAAAACAAAAGGCACCATGAGCACCAAATTTCGGCGAGTAACTTTTCATGTTGGTACCTAGGTACATGTACCCTGAAATTTTCAAGGTGATACCAACATTTGTTTAAGTCGTTTGTTCTTGGCACCTGCCGGTTTGTTTTTTTTTTAGACCTGTAACTTCGCGATTTTTTGACCAATTTTAATATTTTTCTTCTTGTTATTTTCTTTAAGATACTTGGTATAATCGATGGCACGTGATGATGAATATGAAAGCTTTCATATCTGCTTGGGACAGTAGCAGATCTAGTTCCTTTTTTTTTTTGTGTGTGTTTTTTCTGCAAATCTTATATCTCAGAATCTATATAACCGTCTGAAATTTACCTTAAATCCATATTTCTTCAAATTGGCTGTGTTATGGCCATGGCTACAAGAAAGGCCTGGTTTCACATTATAAATATGATTTTTGGGTTAACTAGACAGATTAGCTAAGATTTGTGTTTGTTTGATATCTAAGAACTATAAAATACTGATTTTGGCTGGTTACCATGGCAACATTTTTCGAAAAAAGTAATTTTAATCATTTTGCACATCTTAATTTGTTTTGTTTTTTATGTGATGATATTTCTTGGGTCAGACAGATTTGCTAAGATTTGTGTATTATTTATAAGAACTATAAAATAGTTTGACACATAGTAAATCTTTCTTGTGAACGAATGGACTACGTCTTTAAATAAATAACCAATAATTACTCTTCAACTTTAACTGTATATATCTAATGTAATTTATTTAGTTGGCTCGGTGGCTAGAACGGCTTGTTACTCATTTATTTATCTTGTTAATCTATATTGCTGGAATGCAAGATAGATAATAAATAACTATTGTGTTAGAATTGTCTGTTACTCATTTATTTATCTTATTGAATTTAACTTTAGTTGTCATGAAATATCACAAGCAACTTAACCATATAGGAAGCAAATTTATATAAGCCTTTGGCTTGTTTTTGTATCGACTCTTATAACATGTAATGTAATATAATGATATCTTATGAATAAATATTGTTTAAACCAACTATAAAATACTAATTTCGGCTGGTTACCATGGCAACATTTTTAAAAAAAAGTAATTTTAATCATTTTGCACATCTTAATTTGTTTTGTTTTTATACGCCCACATTTTCATGTGATAATTAATAAAATACAATATCAAAAAACCATCGTTTTATCCAACGTTTCGTAAGCAAAATGCCAACTTTCTCAAGGATGAAAGAATCAAATTCAAAATGGCTAGAAGTCAGTTATGACATCATAGTAAGATATGACATCATGGGAATGATGACGTCATAGATACAATACACATTACATGAAAGAAAGGTTAGCTTAACTAAAAGTTAGGTAAATTATGTATGATTATGAATAATTTTGAAACCCCCTGGATTTAAATCATTTAACCCATTTGGCCAAACTGAATCAAGTCTATGAATCCACAGACTTTCTGCTGTGTTTAATTTTTTCTGATCTTTATCATGAACTTTTTGTACTATGGTACACACGAAATCATGACCAGGTATATTAAAGTGGGAAGCTACATGGGGGGAATGGCCTGGTTTTTTAAGCTTTATATTGCTTCTATACTTATTAAGTCTAATGTTAAAAGGAGTGATCGTTTGACCGACGTATTGCATTCTACAGTTTTGACATGTTAAACAATATACAACATAAGAACTTGCACAGTTGACAGAGTCTCTAATCTTAAATGATTTCATGTCTTTACTGGTTACTTCTTGATTATTACACATAGTCTCACATGATTTGCATAATTTTCGTAAACAAGGTTGACATCCGTATGAAATTTTGTCCTTAATATGGTTATTGGTAGTGTCAGAAGTTCTCAACTTATTTTCTTTCAAGATATTGCCAATAGTGAGGTTCTTTCTCTCTGCTATTATTATTTTGCTGCTATCCATAATTTTTGTCATCCGTGAACTTGTGTCTAAAATACTTCGGTCTTTAATCATTTGGTGAAGGTGAGGTTGTCGAGGGTCAAAGGTAGTTGTCCATGGAATAATTTTCATATCAGTATCGGTCTTTGATTGGTAGGTCAATAATTCAGTCCTGGTCTTCTGATCTGCGCGTTTAAATGCCTTTAGAATAGTTTTCTTGGGATATCCGGATTGTTTAAGATATGATCCAAAATTTTTTAGGTTTGATTTGGTCCAGCTATCTTTACTACAAATTTGTTTTATACGTAGAGCCCCACTGTAAGGGATAGCGTTAAAGGTGTGTTTGGGATGACAACTTGATGGAGGAAGATAATGATGGCAATCTGTTTTCTTTGAATATAGATTTGTCTCTAACTTTTGTTTTTCTTTGACCACTTTTACATCTAGGAAATTAACTGAGTTGCTATTTATATCTACAGTAAATTTGATCTTCGGGTGTTGCTGGTTTAATCTTGAAACAAAATTATTACATTCTTCTAGTGGGAGAGAAGATAAAGCCCAAATATCATCGATGAATCTGTATGAAATATCTGGTTTATTAGGTAATGATTCATAGTAGGTTTTCATCCAGTATGACATATAAATATTAGCATATGTCACAGCAAACGGAGTTCCCATGGCGGTCCCAGATATCTGTCTATAAAATATACCAGAAAATTCAAATTCATTGTTGTGAAGAACAAAATCTGCTACTTGTAGAATTGATTCTGAATCTTCGTTAGTCACAATTTTAGTTTCACGTAATGCATGTTTAAGTGCTTCTAAACCTTCAGAAATAACAATATTCGGATATAGACTGATAACATCAAGAGTCATAAGCTTACTATTCTTAGAAATAGATTTGTTATTTATAGCTTCTATCTTTTGAAGGAATTGAGTGGTGTCCTTAACTAATTCAGGGCAGTAAAGCTGTGCCACAGGTTGTAATTTCCAGTCAAGCCAAGAAGAAGCTTTACGAGTAGGTGCAGTAACTTGGCTACATATAGGTCTTCCTGGTGGTATATCTGTAGGATTAGGAACTTTATGAACTTTTCCTAAAATGTAGAAATGGGCTGGTTTATCAACAGGTCTGTCTAAGATAGCTTTCCGTTCATTTTCAGGAATTTTAAGGCCAGTCACTAATTTTGTCAATTGTCCATGAATCTCGTTTGAATTGTCTCCACTGACTTTCTCATACACAGAGGTATCTTCTAGATGTTTCATACATTCTTTAACATAGTCTTCTTTATTCCAGATGACAATACCACCTCCTTTGTCAGCTTTACCAATGATAATATTAGGGTCATGCTTTAAACTTAATTAGGCTTTCCTCTCTTCACGAGTTAAATTATCTCGTACTTTATTTTCTGTGTAGTTTTTTATTGTTTGATACTGGTTGGTACAGTGGAGCTCCAGCGTACTGATTGTACGAAAAATCACGTTTTTAGCTTGTGGACCCTATAGAGGTCACAATTTTGAACCGATATTGATGAAACTTGACATGCATGTTTATAACCCAAAGATCTTGGTTCCTTTCGATATTTGCGCCTATCGGAACGTAATTTCCTGAATAATGGCCCCTGATTGGCCGAAAAATCACCTATTTTAGCTCGTGGTACCTCTGGAGGTCACAAATATTATCCGATTTAAAAAACCGTTCGATTATATCACCGTTACACCCTAAGGAAGGTTGAGTTCAAATTTCGGAAAAATCGGACTAAATTACCATACAAAATGGCCGCCGTTCGTATGCGAATACTGTTAAAAATTGGTATATCAAGGTTGTGGACCCTGTAGAGATCCCAATTTTAATTCGAATTTTATGAAACTTGAAATGCATGGTTATAACCCAAAGATCTTGATTCCTTTCGATATTTGCACATATCGGATCGTAACTTCCTGAATTATGGCCCCTTGGTTTAGTTTGTGGTCCCTCTGGAGGTTACAATAACTATCCGATTTGAAAAATCGTTTCATTGTAACAACGTTACACCCTAAATAAAGTTGAGTTCGAATTTCGGAAAAATTGGACCAAAATTGCCATACAAAGTGGCCGCCATTCGTACGTGAATACTGTTAAAAAATGGTATATCAAGGTTGTGGACCTGGTAGAGGTCACAATTTTAATTCGGTTTTGATAAAACTTGAAAAGCATGGTTATAACCCAAAGATCTTGGTTCCTTTCGATATTTGCGCATATCGGAATGTAACTTTCTGAATTATGGCCCCTGATTTTACGCAAAACCGCCTTCGTTTAGCTTGTGGTCCCTCTGGGGGTCACAATTATTATCTGATTAAAAAAATCGTTTGATTTTATCACCGTTACATCCTAAGGAAGGTTGAGTTCGAATTTCGGAAAAATTGGACCAAAATTGCCATACAAAATGGCCGCCATTCATATGCGAATACTGTTAAAAAAATGTATATCAAGGTTGTCGACCCTGTATAGGTCGCAATTTTGAACCTGATTTTGATGAAACTTGAAATGCATGGTTATAACCTAAAGATCTTGGTTCCTTTCATTATTTGTGCATATCGAATCGTAACTTCCTGAATTATGGCCCCTGATTATACGCAAAATCGTCGTTGTTTAGCTTGTGGTCGATCTGGAGGTCACAATTATTATCCGATTTAAAAAATCGTTTCATTATATCTCCGTTACACCCTACAGAAGGTTGAGTTAGAATTTCGGAAAAATTCGGAACAAAATTGCCATATAAAATGGCCGCCACGTGTACGCGAATACTGTTATAAAATGGTATATCAAGGTTGTGGACCCAGTAAAGGTCACAATTTTGATTCATTTTTGATGAAACTTGAAATGCATGATAATAACCCAAAGATCTTGGTTCCTTTCGTTATTTGCACATATCAGATCATAACTTCCTGAATTATGGCCCCTGATTGTCCGATAAATCGCCTATGGTCCCTCTGGAGGTCAAAATTATTATCCGATTTAAAAAACTGCTTGACTCTATCACCGTTACACCATACAGAAGGTTGAGTTTGAATTTCAGGGAAATTGGACCATAATTTCCAGACAAAATGGCCGTCGTTTGTACGCTAATAGTGTTAAAATATGGTATATCAAGGTTGTGGACCCAGTATAGGTCACAATTTTAATTCAATTTTGATGAAACTTGAAATGCATGTTTATAAACTAAAGATCTTGATTCTTTTCGATATTTGCGCATATCAAATTGTTATTTAATGAATTATAGCCTTTGATTGTAGGAAAAATCACTTTTGGTTTTGCTTGTTCTCTATCCATCTCTCGAAAATGTGGGCGTATCCTGCCTGGCAGTGCCAGCTTACTATCTTTTATGTGATAATATTTCTTGGGTCAGACAGAATAGCTTAGATTTGTGTTTGATATCTTAAGAACTATAATATACTGATTTGGGCTGGTTACCATGGCAACATTTTTCTTAAAAAAAGTAATTTTAATCATATTTAAAAGTGAAAAAGAACGAAACCTTGACTGACATAACTCGGCAAGCAAGGAAAATACAAGCGCACAAAATAAACTCATATTAGATAACTAGCAATATAATTATGCCACAAAATTCCGTTTTTATGCAATTTTTTATTATATTTTCACAAAAAACAATCAATTTAATGAAAAATAGATGCTTTTCTGAAGCGTATTGTGCAAAAAAAAAATTTTGCGTAGTTTTGACCCATATAGTGTATTTTGCCCTGTACATAGAAAAAGAATGAATGAATGAAATGGGGTTTAACGTCCTACGCTTAAGCACCTTACCTGGGCTAATTGAAGATGGGCATACGCCATACTGTTTGCTATGAGGGAAATTTTGCCCGGGCAGCAACTGAATTCCAACTGCCAAGGGTTCTTTAACATGCACGCCGATGTGTACACGGGACCTCGGTTTTTCATCCCATCCGAACGACTCGGCAGCTGTCCTTGTCAGGCACTCCTTCTGCATCACTGACAAGGGGAAATCACGCCGGAAATCGAGATGAACTTTCTCGGCCAATGCAGGGATCGAAAACACCCGACCTCCAGGCTAGCAAACCAGCGCCTTATCCACTTACCCGTCTTGATCCCCCATAGAAAAAGAGCCGTACAACATGCAATTTTTTATTATATTTTCTCAAAAACAATCGATTTAATGAAAAATAGATGCTTTTCTGAAGCGTATTGTGCAAAAAAAATTTTTTGTAGTTTTGACCCATATAGTGTATTTTGCCCTGTACATACATGTAGAAAAAGAGCCGTACCACATGCAACTGGTTTTGTGAATGGGAGTCACATAAGTTCTTATATTTTTGTCATTTTTATTTGGATATCTTGAAACCTGGCCGTATATTGGTGTCGCCCGGTCCGTCCGTAGGTACGTCCGTCCATCCGTCGTCCACAATTTCTTGTGCACACTCTACAGACTACATTTATCACCTGATTGTTTTGAAATTGATGTATATTGTTTAAGGTCATGAGATGAAGAAGCCTATTGATTTTCAGTGATTTCCGATAATTACTGTCAGAGTTATGGCCCTTGATCACTTCAAAAAATCTTGTGGACGCTCTAAAGGCTAAAGTTAATAACCGATTGACTTTAAATTTATACACAGTGTTTAAGGGATGAGACGACGATGCTTATTGATTTTCAGCGATTTCCGATAACTACTGTTAGAGTTATGGCCCTTGGTCACTTCAAATAATCTTGTGGACGCTCTGGAGGCTAAAGTTAATATCCGATTGACTTTAAATTTATACACAGTGTTAAAGGTCGTGAGCCGAAAAAGCCTATTGATTTTCAGCGATATCCGATAATTACCGCCAGAGTTATGGCCCTTGATCACTTTAACAAATCTTGTTGATGATCTAGAAGCCAAAGTTAATATCCGATTGAGACGAAGATGCCTATTAATTTTCACCAATTTCTGATAATTACCGCCAGAGTTATGGCCCTTGATCACTTTGAAATATCTTATGAATGCTCTAGAGGCTAAAGTTAATATCAGATTGACTTGAAATTTATACACAATGTTGAAGGTCATGAGACGAAGAATCCTATTGATTTTCAGCGATTTCCTATAATTACTTTTATGGCCCTTGATCACTTCAAAAATTCTTGTGGACACAATTAGAAGCTTAAGTTTACATCCGATTCACTTATGATTGAAACACAGAGTTTAAGGTCTTGCTTGCGACGAACAATTATATAGATTTTTAATGAATTTTGATAACTTGAACAGCTAAATCCATGATATTAAATGTTTCATATACTAAACGTTAGCATGGAGGAGAACTTTATCAAAGCCAAACAAATTGTAATGATTTTCTGATAATTACTTAATGAGTTGTTACTCTTAATCAAATTTTAGTGTATTATAAATGTTTCATTACCGAAAAAAGTTAAAATATGCGACAACTCTTGTTGACTGCCCGGACGATTTAGCTGCTGTGGGCGTATGTTTCGTTGCCTGGCAACCTATCTTTCAAAGTGACAAAGCATCGGTTTCTTATGTTATACCATTGAAAACAGTTTTGCTTCTTTAAATGTTTTAAACTACTTTTTGGCAAAAATCTTTCAGAATTTTTGTCTCTTCGTGATTGTAATATTTTAATTTATAAACATGTTGAAGTAACAGTAGTCGAAATCTATCATAAAGTAGAAGCCCTTAAGTTTATAGATTCGTTGATTATTGAACTGAATAAGAGGTTTGAATCTATTATATCTGATCCAGTTTTACTTAATTGTTACATAACAGATCAGGGCCTACCACTTCAAAATTTTCCCAACCGGTCATGTTTCCCGTGGAGAAAGTGGTGCTATTTTTTGCACAAAATAAGAAGCCATAAAACAACATGATATCGAAATGCTGATCGGGTTTAATTGGGTCAAGGACAGTCACAAAGAAATTTTATCTCGCGTCGGCATGTATACCCATCCATCCACCCCTTCAATAAAGGAACACATGTAATCAATTATCATTTATTTTTTTAAATATAAACATTATAACAACAAGAAACAAGTACTTTTTTTACAACATCACCCGTTTACTTGTTGTATTTATAATAGAACTGTTGTGGTATAACATCTTTAAATAGTTGATATTCGTGTTCATGTGACGTTTTATGGTCATCAGAGACAGTGTTCTCTACCAAAGCCGACTTTTTAAAATTTCAGGAACAATCACATAACTATTCTGACAACGATCTTTCAATTACCCTTTGCGTACGGGACAAGTTGAACTGACTATTTCTCCATACACGGAAAAAAATAGTTTTAAATGATTAAAAGTCATTCAATGTACATCAATTAACATACGTTTTAAACTTATTAATATATTAACTTGTATTAATATTTTGGGGAGCTCAAACAATATCGTTCTATAAGCTAGATTTATCAAGGTCCTGTAATGAAAAACAACCAATTTTAAGCGATATACACAAGGATAATTGATGGGCAGTGGTTTCAAATCGTGCACTACTGTATACTGTTAATTTTATTATACCTGACAGTTTACATCATGACACGCACGGAGATTCTTCGTGTTTTCGGATTTTATGATTAAGCACAAAATATGCTATTTTTACGGCATGCAAAATGACCTATGGGTCTGATCCGCTTTAGGTCATTTTCCAGAGCCCTAGGTCCCGACCGGCATATACGGCCGACATGGAACCCATGTAACAGATCCAAGTAAATGGCCATTTCAATCTTCAATTGAAGACTTAGATAGTTATGGTAATAATTCAATTGAACTTTTAGCTAATAATTTTCAAAGCATCCTTCTAACAAATAGATGTGACGTAAGTAAAATTATTTTTGAATGGGTTCACCTCAAAATATTTGTTAAAAAATACATAAATAATAATCACCAGAGGTTGTTTGGCCCTCGGTATTTGAAGAGAATGTAATTTCTCGGTTAAATAATGTACTTAATGTAGTTGAAATTGTATTAGTCTTGCCTGTTTCGAGTGCTCACGTGGAGAGATGTTTCTCTGAAGAACCCTATAGATTTTCATCAATTTCTGATACTACTGTCAGAGTTATGGCCCTTGATCACTTAAAATCATCTTGAGGACGCTCTAGAGGCTAAAGTTAATAACCGATTGACTTTAAATTTATACAGAGTATTTAAGGTCATGAAACGAAGAAGCCTATAAATTTTCAGCAATTTCCCATAATTACTGTCAGAGTTCAGGCCCTTGATCACTTCAAAGAATCTTGTGGATGCTCTAGAGGCCAAAGTTAATATCCAATTGACTAAAAATTTATACACAGTGTTTAAGGTCATGAAACGAAGAAGCCTATTGATTATCAGCGATTTCAGATAATTACTGTAAATGTTATGGCCCTTGATCACTTCAAAAAATCGTGTGGACGCTCTAGAGGCTAAAGTTCATAACCGATTGATTTAAATTTATTCACAGTGTTTAAAGTCATGAGACGAAGCAGCCTATTGATTTTCAGCCTTTCCGATAATTACTGACAGAGTTATGGCCCTTGATCAATTTCAAAATTTTGTGGACGCTCTAGAGGCTAAAATTGACATTAAATTCATACACAGTGTTGAAGGTCATGAGACAAACAAGTATATTGAGTTTCTATGAATTTTGATAACTTGAACAGCATGGAGGAGAACTTTATCAAAGCCAAACAAATTTGAATGATTTTCTGACAATTACATAATGAGTTGTTACTTTTAATCAGATTTTAGTGTATTATAAGTGTTTCATTACCGAAAAAAGTAAAATCTGCAACAACTCTTGTTGACTGCCCGGACAATTTAACTTCTGTATGTTTCGTTGCCTGGCAACCTATCTTTGTTATTTATTATATTACCCGGTATGCTTTGAAATGAATAATAAAAACTTCATAATTACTTCGTTTTGTTACCCGTATTTATTGTACTAAAATAAACCGCCGATTATCCAGGGGCCAGGGAAAATACTTTCGTCATGAGGGGGAAACGAACCCGACGTTGGGCGAGGTACCTTAGCACCTAGCAGTTGGCAGTCGGATGCTCGAAAGCACTGGTCGTGTCATCGGGGAAAAAACATTTGTCTCAAGAGACTGATTAATCTAATAACTGAACTGAGCCAACTTATACAATTTAATATAAGTAGTGATACTGTAATCAATAAGACATTATTTAGTAAATTATAAAGCAAATAAAGATGCAAAAATGAGAAAGGTGGGCTTTCAATACATTCTCGGTAAAAATACATGATTTCTAAAGACCATTACTGTGTGTGGTTCCTCAGACATACAGGGGCCTTTGATCGTCATAATGTTGCCTTTGAACGTGCAATGGTTTCTTTGATGTTGACAAGTTACTTTGATGTTGACTTAACATTATTATAATTGGCCCCATCATTGTCTGGGACTACAGGTAACTTTACTAAAAACAATAATTTTCCTGGCTCCACGCTTTTTTCATACACACAGCATTGAAACAGGGCTTTCATGAATAAGACGGAATGTGTGTTATTAAAAGAAAGTTTTTCAAACATTTTGTAAAGGTTGTGTATTTCTTTAATGGATTATGCCAGTCGGGATTCTGTCAGCCAGACTTATGATAGGTAATTTATGCAAAGGTGGAGTAATTCACATGTCTGGTTGCAGGTATGATTGCATTTAATGCATGTGGACTGCCTGTTTTGTCGTTGTGCTTTGATTGGTTGTGAGTGAGACTGTAGTTTACATGGTGGAAGATATGAATTTATATAGTCACTCTAATAATGGATTTTGGAAGAATCACATGTAGTAACCCTTGATCATGCAAATCATTCATGAATCCTTCATTTATATATATTTCAACTAAATGGGTGTTGACTGTGTGTCTCGTTGGTTTGGAATGTGTGTCATTATAATGGTAATCTGTGTGATTAAATTATGAGTAATAATTAGTACATATGCTTGTAAGTATTGTTTGATTTCTGTAACGTTGATAATCGTGGAAATGTAGAAATATTTTGATTATTTGTTAAACATTGTGTTATGTTTTATAGGTGACCTGATTCTGATTACAACATGATTATGTCCTGATTCAGTTTCCGATAATGTTAATGTGCTACGGTTAGTGTTATCGATATTGTTGTTGTGATCGTTACTGTTCCAGTTATTTCATGGTGTTGAAAATAATGAAATGATCTACATGAATAACTCATCCACCTTTTCATCTTAATCATCGTCTGAAATGTGCCGCGGAGAGCCATATAATTAGTGATTGCTGTGTGCGCGTATATCACCAACTCATCGTCATCTCATTAACATTTAAATGTGATTAGTGCATGGTATTTTGAACCAGTGGCAGTGATATTAGAGAATAATTACATAATTATATGGAGTGTTTGTGTCTCAGCTAATTCGTTACACGAGAGCTTGTTCCTTTTATTCTGATTTTTTAAGTAGATCGAGGCATTTGTCATCTAAGCTTCAACGACAAGGATACTTGCGCACTAAACTTATTAAGGCCTTTAAAAAGTTTTATGGCCGTCATTTTGATTTGATTGGTAAATATAACGTGTCTCTCTCTGCTATTAATCTAGATATTTTTAATTGACACGTATACTGTTACTATCACCCTGATAATGTCTACTACATCGTTAAGACAGTTCATCACAAAAAAAAATCATTTTTCACCGTCCTAGTTCGTGTAATATATCGTTTTATATGTCTTCGGGGTCGCTGAACACTATACCGGGCATATTTTTAACATCAGACCAATATAAATAAAATGGCCGCCCAAAATGACGGATGAGGTACAAAAATTTCATATTTTGCCCTACTGACTCGAATTCGGACATGTTTTTAACATAATACCCATCATGAAGGCGGAAAATAGAGAAAAAAAATGTTCACGTAGCTGGATTTATGATAAATCATTCCAGAAATTTCAATTTTAGCTAAAAATATAAGTCACATTTTAGTAGCCATGGGTGTCCTTTTTTAGAATGGCTACTTATACAAAACCATTTTATACAATTTCTGGTTCAGCCACAGTTCTGCTGGACTCTATGCATATCGCAGTTGCAATATTAAACTCAATACACAGGATTAAATATCATTAGCTAATTTTTTTATTTTCTCATACGTGGATCAATACCGTAACCCCTCTGTTATTTGTATGAATTTGAACTGGGACAAAAAATCGCTAGTGCTCAGATTGGTACCAGATGGTACCGGATGTTCAGATAAAAGTTATAAAATGCGGGTTTCAATCCAAGCCGCTATGTCAAAGCGGCCGTTGTGGCTGTAAAAAGTCAGGATTATCATGTTTTGATTTTTGTTCCTGTTCCAATTCATACAAATGCTTCAATTCCGTCTCAGCAGTTGAGATTGGAACAGAAGACAGTGGCGATGAAGACAGAGAAGATGGTGAAGATGAGACAGTGTGGTTCATTAATATTAAAATTGCTTTAATCAATCATATGATTTACATATCGTATCTTTTGGTTTCTTATAGTTTTAGCTAAAATTGAAATTTCTGGAATGAATTATCATAAATCCAGCTGTGTTAACTTTTTTTTCTCCTATTTTCCGCCTTCATGATGGGTCTTATGTTGACAATACGCCCGAATTCGAGTTAGTAGGGCAAAATATGAAATTCTTGTACCCCCCGTCACCTTTTTATATCTGCCAAACGGGGAACAGGGAATAAGCAGGAAACTGCCCAACAACTGTTCGGTGTACACTGCAGAGCTTGTGGCCATTCGTGACGCTATATCGTGGATTTCCCATCAGAAGACTAATAAGTTCGTCATTCCAAGCGACTCTCCGAGCAGCCTGATTTCAATCCAGAATGACAACTCGGAATCAAGACCAGAAGTCATTTTGGAAATCAGGCAGCTGTACCAGAGAGTCTTAGAGAAGGGAAGCAAAGTAGAGCTCGTGTGGATTCCATCACATGTCAATATTAGAGGAAACGAAGAAGCAGATCGACTCGCCAATGAAGGTCTCAAGGACACAGCACCACTCCGCACCATAGACTACAGCACCACGGAAATCTACGGTATGGTTAAAAGACAAGTCAATTCAAGCTGGGAATTAAATCTCATTGAACTTGACACATACAGATTTTGGCTGGATGACAAGATCTACACAAAGACAGCACTCAATCACCCTAGAAGAGATATTTGTAGACTTATATCAAAACTAAGGGTGAAAGAGCGGCTGCGAGACTACAAACACCAAGTGATCGCCTGCGAGTGCGGAGAAGCGTGTACCACCAACCATGTCCTGGTAGACTGTGAGGTTTACAAGGAGGAGAGAAGGAAACTAGTGAGAATAATGGAGACCAACAACATACCATTCACTACTAAGAACCTACTCTTCCCTAGACCAGATATGAAACTGCAAATCTTCGAAGAAATCCACACCCTAATGGACACAGTTAGACTAAGTAGAAAAGTAAAATAAGAGAGGGTCATGGCTAGACAAATTTTCAATACAACGTAGGATGCCTGAGTAAAAACATCCTACAAACCTATTTTTATCTTCTTTTTTTTTTCTTTCTTTATTTGTTACTTCTTTTTTTTTTTAACTTACCGGTATTTTTACAACGTAGGGTGGCTGAGTAAAAACGTCCTCTCGAAGGAAGCCCAGCCATCCTACAAATTTCTTTTTATTTTACCTTTAATTTACCCATTTCTATTTATTATTATTAATATCCCTAATTTTATTTATTTTCATCTATTTATTTTAATTTACTTATTTTAATTTATTTACTCTATATTATTTTTTTTAACGTAGGGTGGCTGAGTAAAAAACGTCCTCTCGAAGAAGGAAGCCCAACCAAACTACAAATTTATTTTATTCCTTTTATTTTAAATTATTTCCATTATTTTATTTATTTTTAACAATAGTAACAATATAAATAATTGGGGGGATAGTGGAGTAAGAGGGAGTCGTGATCAGACGGGCTATGCATCTAAACACTATTCTGCCAAAAATCTACAGAGTGGAGTAAGCGGAGGTCACAAGAAGACAGGCCTGGCACCTAAACACAAATCCCACAAAGATGACATCTACCAATCCAGAAGCAGAAGAGATCAACATCCACCAAACGATATGCTTTTATTAAATAAAGGGAAGAACTTCCAACTAAAACCTAATCCATGGCCTAAACCCTTAATGAAAAGATTGCAAAATCATATTCCAAAAAACAGGAAGCAGCTTCGGCTCTCATATGTGGAAGCAGACGTTAAACACCAACTAGATAGATAGATAGATTACACACGTAAGCTTAGACAGGACCGGCATATGTAATACGCACATTTTCCTGCTCCACCAAATAAAATGATGATTCTACACTGTGTGATAACTTTATATTCTGCCGGCAATATGTATCGTAGCTAATGAATTCTCTATTTAAAATGAACTGTCACTACATGTATATTTATTATTTGTGCGTTTCAGAAAGGTGGCGGGATTAATAAATGTTTATTGACTGGTAGATATTTGTTATTGAAAAAAAGGGAAAACCACGACTGTCCTAAGACTCTACACATAGTCTCGTTCTATTTTTCTTTCTTTTTGTTCTTTATATTTGGATAAACCAAATCTTAAAACGTGCAACGAGAACCTTTAGGTTAGGTCACAAATACATCCAAACTGCTACGATAATAAACAACAGCAACTATGAAACAATTTATTGTAAAAAGGTGATAATTTTGTATGTATAATGACTTGGCCTTGGATTTTCAATTTTTGGCCTTGGATCACAGGCTAAAGAAAAGTTGGCCTTCGATCAAAAAAACGAATTTCGAGCCCTGTCAGCCTCACTGTTGGCTTGTTGTATATCCAAATTTGATCACCAGACATAACATATCTCTGTGTGAATGTTTGGTTTGCTAAATATAAATGTTGGATATTTCAGTGCTTTAGAAGAATGTGCTGTAGAGGTCCGACCACTGTTAAACCAAACTTTACTGTGCTCTGTCTTGGGTTAACAAAAGCTGGGAAGAGTTCACTTCTGGCTCTACTAAGTGGAGATGATGTTCATAAAATAGAACCAACAATAGGTAACATTTTTAGAATATACACATTTCATTAAACTTCTGGTTTACATTTAAAAGAATATTGCCAGATATTACAACTGTGCTATTAACCAAAAAACTGATGTTGTTAGCCCTAATGCCTGAAATGTAGCACTCAAAAACAGATTTTTCATAGCATTTTGCCCAATATTGATTACTTACTATGACAAAGGTAAATATAGCCATTACCATCAAGATGTCTAATTAATTCAAAATTGGCTTCAAAGAGGGTACAAAATAAATCTTTTGTTGATAACTTTTAAAACATGAACATTTGAAAATACTTTATTTCAACACACATACACTTTGATTTGCTCTCTGTAAATATTGGTCAGTTGTCTATCTTTATATTTGATGGCTTTCTTGTATAGTATCTAACATGATACTTTAGGTTGATGATTACAGTGATAACAGGAAATACTCATAGGATTATAATTTATGTTGTAGGGTTTAGTATAAAAGCTCTGCTGTTTGAAGATTGTATACTTGATGTTAAGGAACTTGGAGGTATGTAGATTTGCATGGGAAACACAACATGTGCGGAATTGAGTTCTTGTTAAGTGTTATGCAATAATTACACCCTGTTTTTTGGCCATAATTAGCATTACTCACAAATCAATCAAAGACACTCAGTCATATAAATACACTTTATTCGAAAGCCAGGGGTCTATTAAAATGGATATGTCTGTTTGCCCTTCACACATTTTAGGACACAATAACTCTCTGTCTAATTGAGCTACAATGTTCAAACTTGGTGAAGGTGTTTATTAGGTCAATGCCTTGATGTATTCCAAAGATGAACATTTTCTGCTTAGCGTATACAGAGATAAGCAATTTGATTGGTTGATGCTTTGGGACACGATAACTCTAGTTCCAATTAGGCAGGGTAAGCTTACTCTTCCAAGGACACCTGTTACCACTGTTCGTCGTGTATTCTGTACATGGTGAACAGTCCATATGCTGATTACACTATTTTGCGATATTACACATTTTTGCCTATACCGTTTTTAGGACTTCGAATTTTGTCTAATGGTTTGGATTGTTCGTACTTGGTTTTGTTTTATTATTACATCAATTCCTTGAATATTGGATAAGTTGATAATGAATATTTTCTGCTCTGGGAAAGCAGAGAGATAAGCAATTTCATTTGTTAAGACTTTACAACACAGTAACTCTCCTTATAATTGAGTTAGAATGTTAAACTAGGTGTAAGCATTCATTAGGTGAATTCCTAGATGGAGTTTGAAGAGATAGGGACACAATAACTTTGGTTATTTAAGTAAGAGTGATGAAACTTGGTGTATAGTTTCATCACAATACCTTAAAGGCAGAGTCACACTAGTGGATTTTTCCTTTAAGACAAATCCTAGCGAATGTCTTAAAGGATAAATCCTCTAGGTTTTAATGATCATACATTAAGTAAAATCCTATAGGTTTTGGTCATGTGATCAGTAATAGCAGAAATGTAAATATGAAGGAAACTACAAAGATTGTCCTTTCTCTCGTTTATGGTAATCTCCGGACTGAATAGACTACAGCACGCTTTGGAGATTGAAATAAAAAATAAAATTCTCTGTCTTTGCCCGGTTGAGTTAGACGTCTGCCATTTTGAGGAAGTGCGCGCTGCATTTGATTGGTCAATTCACAGTACAAATCCTACGAAAATAGGACTTGTTCTCAACCTAAGGATTTGTCCGTAGGTCAGAAAATCGATAACCTATAGGACAAATTTTCCCATTCACATGAAAGGATTTAGCTTATGGATATAAGAAAGGTTATGGATCAGTGTTGGGATTAATATATAGTGTACTGACTAGTACTAAGAGTATAACTACCACTCAACCCGTTTATCGTTGATAATACACTCGATTTATTAGGTAATTAAGTGATCAACGTATTTATCGTGTTATACCACCTATAAACCTTACCTTGATTAACAACTTAATCTGCCGTGATTGACTGACTTTATCCTTTGTCAGAAAATTCATCAATCTAATCTTAAACAGAATTCATTGCTTTCTCTTTGTTGGTCTATTCATCAATCCAATAAGAATGATTATAATTTTAATCCACCTATTTTTCTCGTGGTTTCTCAATTGTCGAACATTTTAATCGCATTGATGTGAGCCGACAGCATTTATAAATTAATCATAGATGTCACATATCGAAAGAGTATGACAGTCATTTTGTCTTCGATGATATCTTTTACGCCTTTTAAGAATCCATATAGATATTCTCATCGAGAGCTGCGTGTTGTTAGTCTCGTAGGCATTAGTCTCTATTATCCAGAAAAATATTCTACGTACATGTTAAAGACTAGGAGGTTTGGGGTGACCGAGACTAGTACGCCACATCTTTAAGGTGAATGATGCTATACCGCATCCAACAAAATAACAAAAAGGGGAGGAGCTACCAATAGCTAGATAAGCAGAAATTCTAACTTATTTGTAGGCGGAAAATAAGAAGTATGCCAATCATTCTACTGTGTTGAGTATGATGTCTGTAACACTTTGCCGTGACTACAAAAGAGTGTTATTCGCTGAAGTAAGCTGTAGAAATATTTCTCAGATACGAAAGATCCAGTATTGTGCATTAGCTATGCCCTTTTACGTGTAATTTAACTATTTCGGAAGTTCTGCATTCTTTTCTGCCGTATAAACGAAGACACATAATTATAAAGGAATATTATGGTTGTGGATTTGATGCCGAAGCAGGGCCGGCAAGCTTTCATTCAACGTACTACGAAAATTTACTGACATAAATTTGAATGCCGCACGGAAAATAATTTTTATTACGTACAGGATTTGAATATTTTGTTGACATGTGATTTTTAATTGTTGTAGGAATTGAATTCTATGGGAATTAGGTGTGAAAAATATGAGGTTCACAACTTTTTTATTACGTACGTGATTTGAATATTTTGTTGACGTGTGATTTTTAATTGTATGAATTGAATACTGTGCGGGAGTCGGGAATTAAATATGAAAAATAGCGAGGTTCACCTTTTTTTATTACGGAGGGGATTTGAATATTTTGACATGTGACTTTTAATTGTGGTACAAATTCGTCTGCTTAAATGACAAAAAGAGTATGCCCCTTCATTTTCGGTAAAATGTCTAACAAGAAATTTTTTGAAATCCCAACACTGTTATGGACCCCTAGAGGTCACAATTTTGTACTGATATTGATAAAACTTGAAATGTATGTTTATAACCAAAAGATTCAGGTTCCTGTTAAGATTTGCGTATATTTGATTGTAACTTCATGAATTATGGCCCTTGATTGTACAAAAAATCATGTTTTCAGCTTTTGATACCTCGAGAGGTAAAATTTTTTATGCGATGTAAAAACACCTGTGGGAATGTAAATCAGCTTTGCACCCTGATAATTGTTAAGTATGTATTTTGATAAAAATCAGACCAAAACTGCTGGACAATTTCTTTGATTTAAACTTTAAATTGAGCTTATTAATTATAGTTAACGTATACAGGCTATATAATTCAGTTACCGGGGTATATTGTTTGTATGTTATTATACGCCCACATTTTCATATGGTATGAAATAATTAATAAAATACAATATAAAAAAACCATCGTTTTATTGATATTGTATTTTATTAATTATTTCATACAGTACACATCACACGGAAGTATGAAATTCCGCCTAGGTCCGCGTTTTTTCCGCTCAAATCTAGCCATTCTGGGCGGAAAAAACGCAGCGGAATTATAAAAAAAGTCGGCGGATTATAGTCCGCGAAAATTTAAAAAAGTCGGCGGATTTTAGTCCGCGAAAAAATAAAAAAGTCGGCGGATTATAGTCCGTGAAAATTAAATATAGTCGGCCGAGAATAGTCAGCAATATTTAGATGAATGTCATCCATATTGTTACTGTGGCATTGAACAATAACTCATTTTAACTGTTCGCCTGTTGTGCCCAATGGCTTGCAGTATATATTCTTCGCAGATTGATTATGAATAGTAACTAAAACCTACCATTACATGAATATCCTAAATCTATCCTTTATTCCTGTTTCTCGTCGGTATTAGAATCTTGAATCATATCACAAAGCAAATGTACTGTGTGTAGCTATTTGGGTGTCAACTGTTAATTTTACACGCAGACAATGAAACAATGTTTCGTGAATTGTGATAGCACTATCGGAAAATGGGCGACAGCTTGTCTACAAATATATTTAGCAAGTACCATCCTTTATTCGGCCCATTCATTACCGGTAAAATCAGGGTATTCATGACCAGTATATTATAGGGTTGATTGGCCGGTAAAGGTGCCAACTAGTACTCATCAGTGTGGATAGAAGCCTATACGATAATTATTAATTAATGATTTGGACGATTGGTGTTTGATGTATTAACAGTGGTTGTTTTTTTAATGAGTTGTTTAAATTATTTAAGCTTGAGATTGTAAATCCCGGCTTTGTTATTTTGTATTTTAAACTTCAAACCAATTCCGATGCAAGCTTGGAATGAACACATGTCGACTGGGTGACGCCACGGCAAAATCCTAAAAAAAAAAATGTTCCCTTTCGTGTCCATTTATCGCCCATATTTCTGTTACATGTATATCGTTTATAAAAAAGACGTTAACATTTTCTGCTATTCCATATACGGTATTCTGTTTGTCATAACCGGCATTGCAAAACCCATCGGTCGCTAATCGTTCAACGTTAACGATGTTTTAAATTAAATAGTATACGTATCGTTAATATTTCTTTCTATTTCTACATCATATATTTCTGCTATTCCGTATCAACAGTTCTAACACGTCCCTGTTCAAGGTCAGTGGTACTGTTGTCAGTCAATTCATACAAGAATTTTCATTGGCTCAATATCAGTCATTAGTATTCAGGGTGTGATTACAGTTTAACTCATTGACCCCTAGGTCTAATTATGTTAAGTACTGCTTAATCCCCTGAGCCAATTAACCAGGCTATAGCCTCTATCCCTGGAGTTAATTAAAGGATTATCCACTAATCTCACATATTGCAGAAAACACAACATAAAACAAAAACTATTGGTTTATTCCCATAACGCCGACTCACCGAGTTTTAGGGGGACGATTTTGGTCGGTGTTAAGGGGTCGACTGGCCAAGAACAATAGACCCAAGCTGGGGAATAAAACTAATTAAGCCGATAATTTTGGGAGCATTTATTTTTAAAATATGTATAACAATCATTTGTCAGCTTCTTGTTGAACTGTCGTAGCCTATATCATTTCATTAATTAATGAGTGGGTTGAGTTTAAGTGAACTATATTGATAATCTGAACAAAGTAAACTATAGATTAAGAAAACTATAGTTAGTGAGTTGAATTTAAGTTAACTATATTAATAATGACTGGTCCCTACCTCATTAACGCATTTAATCCGTTCTTAACCCATAAAAGAGTGCCGCGGTCGACTTTCCAAACTCTGGTGAGTCGGCGTTATGGGAAGACACCAAACTATTAGTCTGGGGTAAAAAAATGTTTATAATACCAAATGTAGATATAAAATCAGGCTTTACAAAGAAGTAATTTTAAAACAAAAATACAAAAAAACAACAAAATTATTCTTCATTCTAAAAACAACTATGTAAAAAAAAGTAAAATAAAAAGTCTATGAATTATAAAGTGATGTTTCAAACTTATTTAAAAGATTCGTGCATTCAAAAAGTTAGCACAATTTATTTAGTCCACAATAAATTTTATATAATTAGCACTAGATACATAAAGATGTCAATGGTACATATTTGTCACAATGTCACAAGCACTAGTTAGTTACAAAGTTACATTTTAAAGATCAATAGTTAGCACAATTGATTTAGTCCACAATAAATTTCATATTTTCACACTGAAAGTATGATTCTGCACGTTTTTTTGACTTGCAGCACTGTCTACACCTGCCCTTTTTTGGTACTTTCATTGGCCAATGTCCACCGGTTGTTGTGGGTTTATCTGCTCCAGCTTCAAAACGTTTTCTTTTTCTACCATATCTCTCGTTTCCAATCATGTTATTGAATAAGTTCATTTTAAATTCTAGCAATGATAGCTGAACAACATTACCATTTGTAGTTTGCTTTTGGTGGTTTTTCAATTCCTTATATAGTATAAATGCATTTGAAATACTAAGGTCAAATAAAAAATAAAACAAATACAGCCACCATTTTCGGGACATTCGATATGTCGGATATTCCATCCCGATTGATCAGATCGATCAACCCCAGCCATGTTGTTATTGTACTCTTTTATAGTTATTGGACACTTCACTGTTTTTACGAACCGTCTTTTTGTTTTCGCTGTACATCTACAGTCTCCAAGGGTGAATCGGCAGTAGACATGAAGTTTACTATTCTTTTATCTTTCCACATTCCTGCGGTTAAATTTCCAGTTTGTACTATATTAAATTCTCCACTTTGCCACTTTTTATGTTTTTGTCTTTAGGATTGAGTGCTTTGGGCCAATTTTTGCGATAAGTCCTGCATATGCCGCGGGCCATTATTCCCAACTTTTCAAGTTCAGTGAATAAATTAGCACTTGTATAGTAATTGTCGACATTCACAATCATGTTCTGAAATTGCACTGCCCGTGTTAAGTCTAAAACCACCCGCGACGTCAGTCCAATTTCTGCGGTCATGTTTTCTCTTCCAGTATATACTTGAAATTCATTGACATACCCAATGCTGGGGTCTGGTCTCACCCACACCTTGATTCCATATTTCACTGGTTTGGCTGGCATATATTTCTTGAAGCCAATTCTACCTCTAAATGCCACCATAGATGTGTTTTGATGAGGGTTGTATCGTGATGCACAATTTTCTAACACATGGTTCAAAATGGGCCTAACATGATGCAGTTTATCATGATTTATATCACCTTTCGACGGGTTCGTAAAATTTTCATTAGCGTGAGATTTTATCGAATCTATCTCTCGTCATGATATCAGCGATCTTGTAATTTCCAAAGTAATAATCTCTCGACCAATACATATTTGTTCTTGGCTGTGTTGTGATACTCATGAATATTCGTATAGCCAGAAAATCAAGGATTTCTTCTGCAATTACATTCGGCCAGTTTTTTTCAAACCTCTGACCGTATTTTTCAACATGGTATTTGTTTGTTTCGTCAGCTAACAACGTGTACAGATTCAATCCAAAGAATAAGCTAAAAAAGTCAAATTCATTTTTATCACGATCTAAAATGTCTGTTTGCCCAGGCTCAGGTCCCAAAAATGACGGGCATGTAACGGTATTCAGTGTATCCTTCCACATAAAATCGTTGACGCTCGAACTCGAAGATCGTCCGCCATGTTGGTTAATTTCGGCATTAGTAGTTTGCCGGCCTTCGTCTTCTTCACTAGAAATATCAGTTAATTTGTCGTCCAAGAAACTATTATTGTTAATTTCTGTATCTATTATATCTTCTGGTAAAAATCCCTCGAATTCCGAGTCTGTATCACTCTCCATACCAACAATTATTATTAAAAATCTAAGCGTAAAAAATTGACTAGCATACAAAATGGCGACTTCTTAAAATAATTTTCTAAGAATTCACGACCTTATAACCCCTAAAACCTGAGTTATGACGTACATTTTATGACCTCAATCATTTGTTCAAACTTTTTTTTATATTGGTTAATTACTTTTGGACAGCGAATCGGCTTTTTTATTACTTTATTGCTCAGTAGAACAGGACATGAAAGAGGCCGACAGCAGTTGTTGAACATGAAAATTTTCGTGATTTTTTTCACGTGTTTACGACCTAACACCTTGTTGTCACCTAGAGTCTAGACATTTTATGACCCCAATCTTTGGTTGAAACTAGTGTTTGATGAGATTACAATTTTTGGAATGTCAAACGACTTTTTATTATAACTTTATCGATCAATTAAAAGTAAATCAAAGTGGACGATTGTCTAAAATGGCGACCGATAAATAACTTTTTCTTGTGAGCGCGCGACCTAATTTTATAGCTAAACTGTTGTTGTGGCGTTTACATTTTTTGATTCCAATAATTAGTTCAAACTGTCTGTTTACTAGTTAATGGCTTTTGGAAAGTCAATTGGCTTTTTTTATAACTTTATTGATCAATAAAAAAGTACATCAAATATGACGACACCTGGAGTCGATAGGGAGTCTGACTAAACACGAGTCAGTGACAAGTGTCGTAAGTCGGTGGAACTCAGTAGCTAATTATGACGACACTTGGCGAGAGTAGGACCGAATGAGTTAACTGACATATATTGACGTTCTTCAGTCTAACCTGTCGGCGAATCCACTTAACGTATATCATTCACATAGTCAATTCTTTCTCAATTTGTGTTACGTTCGACTCACCAAAATTAAATTCACAACCCGCGACACTGTTACCGTACTCTTGAGCGGTTCGTCTCGTAGCCATTCTGAATAAATAATTTTTAAAATTTGAAGGTTCGTTGGTATTTTTTATACATTGCTGTAAATTTTACATCTAGCCGTTTCAAGTTAAGGATAGTTTCATGCATGTACAACATGGATTCACCGAATGATTCATTATTATAATTTTCCGGTACCGTCAATTATCAAAAGAGATGTCAAAGTATTTTGATTATACTTTACACGTAGATGCAGTCCATTCAATAACCTGTATCTATAACTCAAATGGTTTCTCAATTAGCAGAATGTCAAAATAAAGAAAACAAAGTTACACTTATTTGTACACAAGGGACAATAACCCTCTTGCTGGCTTGACAGGTCTAGAAATTTTTTTTAGCCTTATTCTAACTACTAGATGTTTAAATGTCCTACCTGTTGTGTTAATTATCCATTACATCCTAATTTACTTGTCTAGAGGGTTCGAAAATATGTTTAAATCCAAGTTGCATTTGAAAGTGTTTATGTTATGTCTAATCACGTGAACAATATTTGTAAATCCTGCTACTTTCATATCCGTAATATTGGCAAAATTCGTAAATTTCTTACCCCGGATTCAACTAAAACGCTTGTTCATGCTTTTATTACTTCAAGACTTGATACTTTTAACTCACTTTTATCGGGCTTACCCAATAAATTAATATACAAATTGCAAAAAGTTCAAAACACCGCTGCACGACTTATTACCCTTACGAAGAGACATGATCATATTACTCCCATACTTAAACAACTTCACTGGCTTCCCATTCCATATCGTATTCAATTTAAGATCCTTTTAACTGCTTATAAATGTTTTCATGGCTTAGCCCCATCTTATTTATGTCATCTAATTGAAAAACAAACAAATGCTCGCAGTCTCCGTAGTTCAAATGACATTTATCGTCTCAAACCAAGATCTGCCAGAATGGTTACATATGGTGAAAGATCGTTTTCATTTCTAGCCCCAAACCTGTGGAATGATTTAAACCATCTGGTTCTGATACTGATATTCGTTCTAGCCCTTCAGTACAATCTTTTAAATGTGCTCTTAAAACCTACTTATTTAAAAAGGCTTTTAATTAGATATATATTATTTTATTATATTGCATCTTTTTGTAGTCTTTTAGTTGTTTTATATATTTTCTGTTTTACTGGTATATGATTGTAAAGCGCTTCTGAACACCGTTGGTGGAATTAGCGCTATATAAATGTTTAAATAATAATAATAATAATGTAAAGCTTTTCAAACCATGTAGTTGAATTTTTCCAATTTTTTTTTTTAATTCGGTGTGTTAAGAAGAAAATTGTATCATCAATTAATTGAAATATTGTAAAATAGTACAATTTGTTAACCAGAATAAAGATTGGGACATATTATTCAGTTACAACAAGAGTGGTATTATCCCTTTAAAAAGTCCCACGCTGTAATAACTTAGAAAATGCATAACCTTTCTGTTAGACAATTTTATTCTACACTGTTTGATGTGTGTGTGCTAGTAATGCACGCTTTCCTTTGATGTGTTTTCTTTGAAGTCGCATTAAACCCACGTGGCGAAAGAAGACGACTGTCTTCCAGGCCCCCTGTGAATTTGCGTGTCCATAGATATTATAATAATAACGTTGATGGATTCGCCGACCAGTTGTTAGGTAAATTTAAATCTTCATTGAATATAATTACGTGATAGAACACCGAATACACCGAGAAACAATCATTCAATAATATATTTTCGTGATGGCATCGCCATAGCTGAATTCCAATGACAGGTGACATATCGGTGGCGAACTAGGTCAATAAATTTGAATAAAGCATTTCTAAATAGCGCTTAACATTATGATGTTTTTTATTTTATTTTAAACACATTCCGACAAAGGCTTGATTTTTAAAATATTGTCGTTTTTATTGAAGGCTATATCATAATCATACCGATTTTTTTTTATTTTGAAGCAATTTCAAGTGTGGTTGTCATTTGACAATTTGGCCGTGTGCCTATCATTGGCGGATGAGTGAATAGTTGGTGATGGACAGAAAACTACAAATTGTGTTAGAAAACTGCTAATATTTTAGATATCGAATTAATAAACACAAAATATTTTACCGAATATACGAAGACAGTATTTTATTCTGAAATATTATGAACTTCAAGCTTGTACGTGGATTAAATACAACTCAACTCACGCGTCATGTTTTTATTACTAATCCATTACAATTAATTGCGTGTGTATTTAATAATAAACAATGGAGTACATGTTTTTTTACCAATACGTAAGGGTTTAACAGTTTATTCGACAATAAATACAACTCAGTTATTGTTTGACTTTATCCCATGATTAAAGAAATTGTTGATGTTTATTATAGGCTCAAAAGTAATTGATTAAATTGCGTCGGAACCCCCTTTTAGATATGAGAAATCACATTAAAACATCAAAGAAAGGCCACGTGCGATTATATTCTTTGATCTTTGATACACGGGACATTTCTGCACGCAAAAGGCAACAGATACAAGTTGACAGGATGTACAATTGATTTGAGGTTCATGTAGAATGCAGTTATTCTTTTCTAAAATAAAATGAGTGCCTTGGATTTTTGTGTGGATTTGATAACGGTTATACTTTACTAATATTCTATGACATCGTAGACTTGTGTCGCGTTCATTTAATTTTTACGGTAAGTACGATCTTATGTCTGATTTGAAAGCGCTTTCGACTCCCGTTGCAAGTTCTATTTGTCTTATATCTATTTGTAAAACCGGTAACCTAAATACCGTTATAGTTTGCAATTTAAAAGTCTATCTTTGCCGTGATTCGAGAGGAATTCTTAACTGCGCACTCTTAATACAGTTAATATGCCAAACAATTTGAACACGGCATAAATATCTGTGTTATGAATACGTGTCCTTCAAAATGTTCTAGACATGCATATCGTGCAGAATATGTGAACACACGTGTTCTTGCTATACAACATTTCAATTTACACGGACTAAATACCGACCCGTGCGTGGATATACATGTACTTCTAGATGATTCTTGGATAAATTTAGTAAAATATGCCGTACATTGTACATGTTATAAAACACAAGATGCTGTTATTTATATATTAATGACGACAGCTGTTATACTGTGCATTGTACATATTTTTGCAGTCAGACTTTTACATACATGCTGTTAATGGTGTTTTCGGAATCTGAAACAATTTGATTTCTAAATTATGGATACAAGGACAGCGTAACAATACAGTGTAGGCACGTGAAAATTCAACATATTAAATTTCCCACTACATGTAGATACATTTCAATTTCCTCGGTGTTCTAACAAATCCACGCTAGTCGGTGGTTTCGAAAATCCGCTGTGGTCGGTGGTTAAGCAAATCCGCCGTGGTCCGCGATTTACTCAAATTCGCGGAGGAAATTTAGAGCGGAATTTAGAGCGGGGGCAGAGCGGATTAATAAACTGAGGTCCGCGATTTTTCATTTCCGCCCAGGTCGGACCTAAGCGAAATTTCATAATTCCACTTGGTTTGTACTGTACCAACCTATCTGAATATCAAATGCATCATTTTGACTTAGTCAAAAGTGATCCCATCAAATCGTCTGTATTTGGTTTGTTTCCTGTTTCTATCAATTTAAATTTTCACATTTTCATATGGACGTATTATGTCGTCGCCCCTGTCTGTCCGTCCGTCCACAATTGTTTGTGGACTCTCTACAGGTCACAATTCTTACCAGATTTTGACGCAACTTGAAATATAGGTTTTATCCCCAAAAGATCTCGGCTGCTTTCGATATTGGCATGTATCGGATTGAAACGTCATGGATTATGGCCCCTGATTGTACAAAAATCACAAAGTATATTTTAATGGATCTTAATCCACCTTAATTACACCCCTCCCCCATTTATATCTATTTCATATTGTCTTATATATTTCATTAATCACCTGTCTCCAGGATTCTTTGATTTAAACTTTAAATTGAGCTTATAAATTATAGTTAACGTATACAGGCTATATAATTCAGTTATGTTGGAAGAATTGGTTTGAGGATGCCTACTGTGTATAATTTGTGGATTTTCAACTTGTGTATAGACACCTCTGTTAATAGCATCATCATATATTTTCATGTGATAGATCACCTTTTTAGAAAATGAAGAATTACTTGTTACCAACGACAGGGCAACCAATTGGTTTGAGGATGTCTACTGTGTATAATTTGTGGATTTTCAACTTGTGTATAGACACCTCTGTTAATAGCATCATCATATATTTTCATGTGATAGATCACCTTTTTAGAAAATGAAGAATTACTTGTTACCAACGACAGGGCAACCATTACAGTGATGTCATCAACATATGACCTCATCATTATTCAAATTTGTTTCCTGTTTCTGTTGAACTGTTCCTTTGAAAATGTTAAAATTTATTTGACGAAACTAGTCAGGATAGTGGACATGTATTATGATGGTTTTAAATGGCAATTTTATATAATTTTGACACATTTTCATGTGAACGTATTATGTCGTCGCCCCTTGGAAAAATCGGACCAAAATTACCATACAAAATGGCCGCCGTTCGTACACAAATACTGTTAAAAAATGGTATGCCTAATTACTAGTCCCGAGTCTTAGCACCTTTCACAATACGATACTTAAATATTCAGTTACGTACGACAATGTATGAAATAATTGTTGTAAACACACCACTCACTTTCCTTCTTTGTTTTACGTTTATGTGTTTAGATTAGAGGAACTAATAATACATGCCGTAATCATTCTGATAACAATTGTTTTACTATCTCCATCCATGTAGGCCAACGCTATTTTCACTCGTCAAACGTGTTGTTCTTTTTTGACTATACCATGTTGACACAACAATGTACACCTTTCGTCACCTTTCAATCACAAGTTTTATGTTTATAATTCTTTTTATTATTAAATTATTTCGAAGAAAGAGGACCACTTCAGTATTGTGTCTATTCTTAGACAGAAATGCCCTCGCAGCATTTTGATTGGCTGTTATTTCTGGATGAAGCCAGAGGTTGTAATGGAGATTTATGATTCGATTTCTTCGTTTTATTTTAAAAATTTGTATTTCCTGTTGACATCAAATACAATGCTTATCACTGAAAAAATTAAACATGTCACAGCCAACACAGAGAAAGTCGAAAAAAAAAATATTAATACATGGTTTGCTTTTCAAAATTTGTTTTTATTTTCAGTTTTCCTTTCGATGCTCACAATGCGAACACGTGCGTTGTGTTGTTTGGAAATTGCTTTGTTTACCGTTGATCATATCGATGCCGGTTACTACTTCGCCCTCGCAGACATGTACGACGAAGTGAGGGCGACTTCAACTTCGCCCTATTGCCTTTTAGTCATGAATGGGTTAGGCGACTATTTCGCCCACGCCGCCTGCTAATTCGAGCCCTGAATTATGGCCCCTGATTATACGCAAAATCGCCTTCGTTTAACTTGTGGTCCCTCTGGAGTTCACAATTATTATCCGATTTAAAAACGCGTTTGATTATATCACCGTTACACCCTAAGAAAGGTTGAGTTTGAATTTCGGAAAAATTGGACCAAAATTGCCATACAAAATGGCCGCCATTCGTACGCGAATACTGTTTAAAAATAGTATATCAAGATTGTGGACCCTGTAGAGGTCACAATTTTAATTTGATTTTTATGAAACTTGAAATGTATGGTTATAACCCAAAGATCTTGGTTCCTTTCGTTATTAATTTGCGCATATCGGATCGTAACTTCCTGAATTATTGCCCCTGATTATACGCAAAATCGTCTTTGTTTAGCTTGTGGTCCCTCTGGAGGTCACAATTATTATCCGATTTAAAAAATCGTTTGATTATATCACCGTTACACCCTCTGGAAGGATAGGTTTGACTTTCGGAAAAATTCGGACCAAAATTGCCATACAAAATGGCCGCCGCGTGTACGCGAATACTGTTATAAAATGGTATATCAAGGTTGTGGACCCAGTATAGGTCACAATTTTGATTCTATTTTGATGAAACTTGAAATGCATTGTTATAACCCAAAGATCTTGGTTCCTTTCATTATTTGCACATGTCATAACTTCCTGAATTATGGCCCCTGATTGTCAGAAAAATTGCCCATGGTCCCTCTGGAGGTCACAATTATTATCTGATTTAAAAAAACGCTTGACTCTATCACCGTTACACCATACAGAAGGTTGAGTTTGAATTTCAGGGAAATCGGACCATAATTGCCAGACAAAATGGCCGCCGTTTGTACGCTAATAGTGTTAAAATATGGTATATCAAGGTTGTGGACCCAGTATAGGTCACAATTTTAATTTGATTTTGATGAAACTTGAAATGCATGTTTATAACCTAAAGATCTTGATTCTTTTCGATATTTGCGCATATCAAATTGTAATTTAATGAATTATAGACTTTGATTGTAGGAAAAATCACTTACGGTTTTGTTTGTTCTCTTACCATCTCTCGAAAATGTGGGCGTATCCTGCCTGGCAGTGCCAGCTTACTATTTTTATTTGTCATGAAGGTCTACAAATCAACATGTGTATAAGAACAAAATAAGAGTGGAAGATGAGCATTAACCTAAATAATTAAAGAGACGACAAGTGTCTCGCTCAAGTGAATAAATTATTAAAAGGAGAAATTGCTGATAATCCGTCACTGGATTATATCACAAATTAAAATAAACTCTACCAACGTGAAGCGTTCTTTTTAAAAGTTTTCAGCCACAAGCAATCCCATGCTCAAGGCTAATTTATAAGTTAGCAGCAAATTATTGTGAATGAAATTAAAACCACTACAAAAAGGCGAAATTGACGATAATCCGTAACTGGATTAACAGGCCTCGAAATTAACGGCCACTGGCGGGGTGCCGTTATCAATTGGCCATCGTTCCAGGCATTTTAGCAGGGAAGCCCTTTTCTGATCCAATAAATAAAAAGTCTACCTGAGCCACATATCTGGCCAGTTACACATCGTTTTCGCCCCCGTTGACATCGCCATACTAATTAACAATGTATAATACCAGTATACATGTATCAGTTTTTTGAAACGTGCTCAGTTAGCTCTCCGATACCTAATAATGTAAGGTACCGGAATAAGCTGAGGTTGGCTGAATATGAAGAACGTTTATCGAAACTCGTGCGCTAGACTGGTGGCCAGTCTTCTCCACAAACGAAAAATTGGCCAGTCCTCTCCAAACCCTCCCCTCCCCCCCTAAAATAAACCCCACGTAATCTCTAGAGACTGGGCAAATAGAGCTTCAATCTCATCTAGTAGGTCAATCTGCATTATGTAGGCCGTGTGACGTCATGCACATGATCACATCAACCCTCAGATGGTTTCAGCATGACTGCTTTGCACTCCAGTTGAGACGCATGATTCATGTCACGTGACTCGGGGCGTGCTTGATAACTGTCAATCATTCCAAATAAGGTAGGATGAAAAACATGGCAAGAACGCCCATGTTATTGTGAAGTTCGCAAATTGTCCAGTCTCTGGTGCTGGTTACAGGTTTACTCAAAGTTTTTTTATACAAATGGAAACGAAAGTGTTGGTTTACTAAATATTAATACTTTTATATAAATCGAAATGTAAAAAAATTAGAAGAGACTGGGCCAGTCTACTCGTGCGCATTTGGTAATTTTTTGGCGTCTGCTTTCGTCTGCTTCAATAATAAAATGAATAACAATGCCAATTAAAGATTGAAAAAGGGCAATTGAAATGAAGGACTGCTCCTGAATCAACCCAACTGTCATATAAAATAAAGTCCTCAACCTTAGTGTTTGGAGAAAAAGTTTATAAATTACGTCCTTGTGGAAATTGCAGAGATTAGTTAACTTGCTTATCGAAAAATTAAGAAAATTATGTATTCCAGTTCTATTGTGCAGCAATATTGATAATTCCACGTGTAGTAAAAATGTCGTGTATACACGGTTACTCTTAGACACGACGATATTAAAGGGGGCGCCAGTGTCGCTAGCTGTAAAGTTAGTTATCCGCTAGTCATTTAGTTATATATTATTAGGATTTACGTCACAATTCTGCGGCCCGTAATTCCGTAAAAGATGGTCTAACATCAATTTTGCCATATTACAACACTATTTTGCCTATATCGTTTTTTTAGGACTTCTAACTTTGTCTAATGGTTTGGATTGTTCGTACTTGGTTTTATTTTATTTATAGGATTTACGTCACAATTCTGCGGCCCGTAATTCCGTAAAAGATGGTCTAACATCAATTTTGCCATATTACAACACTATTTTGCCTATATCGTTTTTTTAGGACTTCTAACTTTGTCTAATGGTTTGGATTGTTCGTACTTGGTTTTATTTTATTGTCCCCCGCCTTTCGAAGACAGCAGGGGACTATTAAAATGGGATCGTCCGTCCGTCCGTCCGTCACACTTTTTGGGACACAATAACTCTCCTTCAAATTGAGCTAGAATGTTCAAACTGGGTGTAGGTGTTTATTAGGTCAATGCCTAGATGGAGTTCAAAGATGAGCATTTTCTGCTTAGGGTAAGCAGAGATAAGCAATTTGATTGGTTGATGCTTTGGGACACGATAACTTTAGTTCTAATTAAGTGAGAGTGATGAAACTTGGTGTATAGTTTCATTACATCAATACCTTGACTAAGTTTGATAATGAGCATTTTCTGCTCAGGGTAAGCAGAGCGATAAGCAATGTGATTCGTCGAGACTTTGGAACTGAATAACTCTCATTCTAATTGAGTTAGAATAGTCAAACTTAGTGTGAGTGTTTATTAGGTCAATGTCTTGATGGAATTTGAAGATGAGCATTTTCTGCTTAGAGTAAGCAGAGGCAAGCAATTTGATTGGTTGATGCTTTGGGGCACGATAACTTAAATTCTAATTAAGTGAAAGTGATGAAACTTGGTGTGTAGTTTCATTACATCAATACCTTGACTGAGTTCGATAATGAGCATGTTCTGCTCATGTTGCAGGGCAATAAGCAATTTGATTGGTCGAGACTTTGTAACACAATAACTCTCATTCTAATTGAGTTAGAATGTTTACACTTGGTGTAGGTGTTTATTATGTCAATACCTTAATGGAGTTCGAAGGTGAGCATTTTCTGCTTAGAGTAAGCAGAGATAAGCAATTTGATTGGTTGATGCTTATTAAGTTCTGATTAAGTGAGAGTGAGGACACTTGTTGTATAGCTTTAGCTTTATTACGCCAATACATTGACCAAGTTCGATAATCAACATTTTCTGCTGAGGGTAAGCAGAACGATAAGCAATCTAATTGGTTAATGCTTTGGGGCATGATAACTTTACAGTTAATAGACTAGAAGGTAAATATGTTAAGTCCAAGTGCAATCTTACATTTCTGATGCGATGTCGAGATAGCCACATCATTCCCAAAGGTCTGCGCAGCTAGCAGAATTGTCGAACGAGCCATTAGAGAACGGATACAGTACCACAGAAACACTAAACATCGTCTTCCGAACCAATATGAACAAAAACTGTCTCAACTTAAGGATCAGGTGTCCACAGAAGACTTCACACAACTCTAGTCCAAACAGCTGAAGTCACTAGACCACCTAAGAGAGACAACACGAACTAACCAGATCAAGAAGTTGGAAAACCTTAAAATCTCCACACAGGTCCAAAGAATCCCAAAGATGATTACCTTACCAAAACAGTTATCAACCTCAGTAGCGGGAATCTAACCGATGATCAGATTTCACTCCTTTCCAGAGGTTTAAAGTTTACGCCAACCAACCGGCCAGCCAACCAAGACCTGCTCATCTCCAATATTGAGAGAGGTGTGAGGCAACTAGCCCCCGGTGGCAAGATTGATTTCATCCGACACCAGATAGCTGACCTTATCACCAAATCTAAGACGCAGCGACATACCAACAATCTTACGAAGTCCCAAAAGATTGCCCTGCAGGAATTAAAGGGAGACAAAAACATCACCATAGTAGCAGCTGACAAAGGAAAATCCACAGTCATAATGGATAAGAACGACTACCAAAACACTGTTTCCCATCTTCTCAATGATCGCACTCTATAGGAAAATTAGGAAAGACCCCACTAACACCTTCAATGACAGTCACACCGCACAACCAAATAAGCTTAAGGACGAGAAGAGACTAACACCTTCTCTATTTTATAAACTTAAGCCGTCCCATCCCAGACCACCATATGCCAGAGCCACCATTAAAACACATAAGAACCCGATTAAAGCCAGACTGTTAGTATGCACAGCAACAACAGAAAAAGATTTTGAATTTAGAAAGCCAAGACCCCCACCCATCAAAATGAATGAAAGCAGCATTGAAATCTACGACTGTAGCTCCCTTCCGTCAACATCAACACCTCATGAGACCAGTTTTGACACAGAACAAAGCATAATCGGTATATACAGCATCGACGAAGACTAAATATGATGATGTTTATTTAAAAAAAAACAAAAAACAAAAACAAAAAGGAAGCAACATATAACACGTAATTGTCTGTGATATCACTTAGGTGGAAGAGGACGTAAAATACGCCTACTTACAACAACTCATTGTTGTTAGGTATGGTTTCCATTCTAGAGTAGTGTTAAGATATCCTCACTGGCTATGGACTACAAGTTAATTAGCTCTCTATCTGCTCATTGTATATTCTTAATAAGTGTTGGTGTGTTGTTAAGTATGGCTTTGGTTTTCTTGTTGTATTTTGTCTATATATATTTGCATCATACCTGTTTTACTGTATAAGCTTGATAACGCAGAGAGAATACTCTACGAAACGTCGCCTCAAATACACTAGTAGCGGGTTTCCATAAGTATGTGTTTTGTTGTTAATGAGCTGGTTTATTGTACGTTATTCACCAGATATGGAATTAGTAATACAATAAAAAAATATTTGTAGGGAATACACCGGGAATTGGTTTTTATGAGCCCAATTGGATTATAAAACTTCAAAGTCTTGGGAAAAAGAATTTAACTAACTCTCTTTCTATCAGAAGTTTGTATCATATGGGCGAATACCGAACAACGTGCTGGATTGTTGTTCGGTACTCACATGATATGGAATTAGTAATAAAATAAAGGAACTTTTGGGGGGAATATGCCGGGAGTGGGTTTTTATGAGCCTTACTGGATTATAAAACTACAAACTCTTGGGAAATAGATTCTAACAACTTTATTTCTATCCGAAGAAAGAGCTATTCGTATTGGCGAATAACGAACAACAAGCCAGTTTGTTGTTCGGTGTTCTCGAATAACGAGCTTTTTTGTTGTTCGTTATAATTCATCAGATATGGAATTAGTAATTTACAATAGGATCATTAGTAGAGAATACGCCGGTGGTAGTTTTATGAGCATATTTGGATTATAAAACATCAAAGTCATTGGAAATATATTCCATCAATTGTTTGTTACTCGCGAATACCGAACAACAAACTGGCTCGTTCTTTATTCGCTAATATGTAACAGCTCTTTCTTCCATCTACACGTAAAATGAATGAGTTATTGCATGTTAAGGATAACAAACTATTAAAATTATGTAAATTCATTGAAAATATATTGTCTTTTTTCTCGGTCCCACGAATGTAAAAACTGTTAAGAAATAGCCTGATGTTTAATAAAATGTATATATAAGATTACTATTGATTAATGTTAATTTGAAATCAATTATAGTTAAATGTGAAATGAATTGTGAATATAATGAAAATGTAAAATGAAGTTAAATGAATTCTTGTAACCAGGGAATATTTTACTTTTTTACATTTGATTAGCAGTTTCCAGAAAAATTGTGTAAGAATGCTAATCAATTGTATAATTGAGTAGAAAAATTTACCAATTGATTAGCAGTTTTTTTTAGCATGTAATAGAATTTTTATTTCACATAATTATGTGAAAATAATCATATTATTTGTATTACCAAACTGTTGTTTATATTTATATATAAAATAAGAATAAAAAGTATGTGAATGTTTTAAGATTTTTTTATTTTCAGTCAGAACAAAACTGTCAAAAATAAGAACTGTTTGGCACATAAACATTGCAAAAACGGGGTTTTTTTTGGTCCAGGTGATCGATTTTCTGATCACTTGAGGTTTCAACCAGGTGACCAATCGATCACCTAAAACTAGAGATTGCATAATGTTGTTTGAATGTTGTTTCTTGAGTACCGGTAACTTTAGTTTAATTGCATAACCATTTACTTAATTCAATTCTGACAGGGAATATATCCAAGCTAAAATTTGAACGAAGAACTCCTTGACAGTCATTTTAGTATGCAATATTATATTTTCATATCATTTAAAAGTTAAAATTAGTTTTCAAAACTTTAATTCACGCTGAAGCAGGGTTTTATGCTAATAATGCTAATCAAAAATGAATTTGATTCGCAAAATCGGACGTTTGAGTCTCAAGTTGCGATACGAACCCGGTTAAAATATTCCCTGCTTATAACCTGATGGTTTTCATGAATAAAGATTATTATTATTATTATAATTAGAAAGAGAAGTTGTTAGAAACTTTTTCCCAAGACTTGGGCTCATAAAAAGCCACCTGTGGTGTATTCCCTACAAAAGTACCTGTATTTATATTACTAATTCCATATCTGGTGAATAACGAACAACAAACAAGCTCGTTGTTCGTTATTCACCAATATGTAACAGCTCTTTCTTTGGATAGAAAGAGAATTTGTTAGAATCTATTTCCCAATAGTTTGAAGTGTTATAATCTATTGAGGCACCTAAAAACCCATCTGTGGCATGCTCCCTACAAAAGTTCTTTTATTATTTTACTAATTCCATATACAAATGTTTCTTTATTATATTACTAATTCCATATACGGTGAATACCAAATAACGGACCAGCTCGTTGTTCGTTATTCGCCAATACCGAACAACAAACTGGCTCGTTGTTCGTTTATCGCCAATATGTAACAGCTCTTTCTTAGGATAGAAAGAGAAGTTGTTAGAAACTTTTCCCCAAGACTTTGAAGTTTTATAATCCAATTGAGCTCATAAAAAGCCACCTGTGGTGTATTCCCTACAAAAGTACCTTTATTATATTACTAATTCAATATCTGGTGAATAACGAACAACAAACAAGCTCGTTCGTTATTAGCCAATATGCTCTCTTTCTTTGGATATCAGGTGAATAACGAACAACAAACCAGCTCCTTGTTCGTTATTCACCACTATGTAACAGCTCTTTCTTCGGATAGAAAGAGAATTTGTTAGAATCTATTTCCCAATAGTTTGAAGTGTTATAATCTATTGAGGCTCCTAAAAACCCATCTGTGTCGTGTTCCCTACAAAAGTTCTTTATTATATTACTAATTCCATATACAAATGTTTTTTTTATTATATTACTAATTCCATATATGGTGAATTCGCCAATACCGAACAATAATATGTAACAGCTCTTTCTTAGGATAGAAAGAGAAGTTGTTAGAATCTTTTTCCCAGAAGTTTGAAGTTTTATAATCCAGCTAGGCTCATAAAACCCATCTGCGACGTATTCCCTACAAAACTTCCTTTATTATATTACTAATTCCATATCTGATGAACACCGAACAACAAACAAGCTCGTTATTCGCCAATACCGAAAACAACAAACTGGCTTGTTGTTCGTTATTCGCCAATATGAAACTGCTCTTTCTTCCGATAGAAATAGAGTTAGTTAAAGTCTTTTCCCCAAGACTTTGGGGTTTTATAAACCTATTAGGCACAATAAAATCCACCAGTGGCGTATTCCCTACAATAGTACCTTTATTATATTACTAATTCCATAACTGGTGAATACCGGACATCAAACCAGTTGTTATTCGTTTTTCGCCAATACCAAACTGGCTTGTTGTTCGCCAATATGTAACAGCTCTTTCCTCGGATAGAAAGAGAAGTTATTAGAATCTTCTTCTTCTTTTGGTGTTTAACGTCTGCTTCCACTTGAGTGATATCACAGACAAGACATAAGAGAGCCGAAGCTGCTTCCTGATTTTTAGAATATGATTTTGCAATCTTTCCATTTTGGCCTTAGGCCATGGATTCGGTTTTAGTGGGAAGTTCTTCCCTTTATTTAATAAAAACACATCATTGGTAGATGATCTCTTCTGTTTCTGGATTGGTAGGTGTCTTCTTTGTGGGATTTGTGTTTTAGGTGCCAGACCTGTCTTCTCGTGGCCTCCCCTTACTCCACTATCCCACTGGTATTTGTTTTGGCAGAATAGTGTTTAGATGCCGAGCCCGTCTGATCATGACTCCCTCTTACTCCACTATCCCGCCAGTTTAGTAGATGTTAGTAGCAAATTAAACTAATATAAAATTAAATAAATAAAGAGAGTATAATAAAGTTGTAGTCAAATAAATTAAAGGTAATAAAATAAAGTAAATTAAAGTAAAAGTAAAGTAAAGATAAAGTAAAATGAATTAATTAAAATTTATTAGTTAAATAAATTAAAGGTAATAAATAAAAATAAGATAAATTAAAGTAAAAGTAAAGTAAAGATAAAGTAAATTGAATAATATTAAAATAAAGTTGTAGGGTGGTTGGGCTTCGTCGAGAGAACGTTTTTACTCACCCACCCTACGTCGTATAAAAAAATAAGTTAAGATAACAAATAAGTAGAAAAAAAGTTGTAGTCAAATAAATTAAAGGTAATAAAATAAAGTAAAAGTAAAGTAAAGATAAAGTAAAATGAATAAATTAAAATAAATGTATAGGATGGTTGGGTTTCCTTCGTGAGGACGTTTTTACTCAACCATCCTACGTTGTATGGAGAATTTATCTAGCCGTGACCCTTTCTTATTTCACTAATTTACTTAGTCCAACTGTGTCCATTAGGGTGTGGATTTCTTCGAAGATTTGTAGCTTCAGATCTGGTCTAGGGAAGAGTGGGTTCTTAGTGTTGAATGGTATGTTATTGGTCTCCATCATTCTCACTAAGTCCCGTCTCTCTTCCCTGTAAACCTCACAGTCTACCAGGACATGGTTGGTGGTACACTCTTCTCCGCACTCACAGACGATGACTTGGTGTTTGTAGTCTCGCAGCCGCTCTTTCACCCTTAGTTTCGATATGAGTCTGCATATATCTCGTCTAGGGTGATTGATCGCTGTCTTGGTGTAGATCTCGTCATCCAGTCGGAATGTGTATGTGTCAAGTTCAACGAGATTTAATTCCCAGATTGAATTGACCTGCCTTTTGACCATACTGTAGATTTCGGTGGTGCTGTAGTCTATGAGGCGGGGTGTAGCTGTGTCCTTGAGACCCTCGTTGGCGAGTCGATCTGCCTCCTCGTTTCCTTTAATGTTGACATGTGATATAGCTGCCTGATTTCCAAAATGACTTCTGGTCTTGATTCCGAGTTGTCATTTTGGATTGAAATCAGACTGCTCAGAGAATCGCTTGGAATGACGAACTTGTCGGTCTTTTGATGGGAGATCCATGAAATAGCGTCACGAATGGCAACAAGCTCTGCAGTGTACACCGAACAGTTATTGGGCAGTTTCCTGCTTATTCCCTGTTCCCCGTTTGGCAGGTATATTCCAAACGAGCTGGTGCCCCTTTCAGGATTGCGTGAGCCATCCGTGTACACATGGTCCCAGTCATCAGACGGCCAGTTGTCTTCCAAATGTTCTAGAGAGAAAGCACGTGCAGCACTGGGGTTATTTTTCTTGTCGGTTTTCTGTAGTAGATCTAGATTGACCAGTGGTATAGGGAGCGTCCAAGGGGCGACAACTGGGGGGTCGTGTTTATTTATCACGAGCTCCCCCAGTCGTAGTTCCTTGGTCGTTTCTCTGATACCCTGGCTGAAGGTTTTCTTTTTGGGATCTCTTACATATTTTGTCTTTTGTAGACTGACAAATGTTGGGGATCTTTCACCTAGTTGTGATATCTTGACCAAATACCTTGTCGCCAGTTCTTTTCTTCTTAGGGATAGGGGCAACTGTCCGACTTCTTGTAGTAGTGCCTCTCGCCTAGTCCCGAGCCCTACGCCAGTCGCAATACACAGAGCTTTGTATTGGATGGTGTCAAGCTTGCTTAAGAGTTTTGGCGCGCAGTTCATGAAGGCCAAAGAGCCGTAGTCTAATACAGAACGTATTAAAGCACGATATACCATCAATAGTGTAACTCTATTGGATCCCCACGTACTGCCCGTTAATTTTCTCATTAAGTTTAGGATTTTGGAGCATCTATCTACAGTCCAGTCGATGTGCGGTTTCCAGGTCAACCGTCGGTCAAAGATTACGCCAAGGAACTTGGTTTGGTCTTTGAACTCGATGGTTTTCCCGTTCATAAACAGAGTCATTCTGTTTATCCCTCTATCCCTGCTCACAAGCATGCCGACTGTTTTCTTCTCCGAGACTTTAAATCCCCAGTCGTTCGCCCATGTCATGAATTTGTCTAATGCTTTTTGTATATTCTTTTGTAGTTCACAGAAGCTCGTCCCATTTCTCCATATGGTACTGTCATCGGCAAATTTAGCCAAGTCAGTTCTGGATCGAGGTAGGACGATTTGTGAATGTCATTGATCATGATGTTGAAGAGAGTGGGACTGATAACAGACCCCTGAGGCGTGCCATTTTCTAATGTTTGCTCGGCACTCAGGAATCTGCCAACATTCACCTGTATCCTTCTATCGCTCAGAAAGCTTTTAATCCACCGAAACATTATGCCCGTTATACCGATACGTCCTAACTTGAAGAGTAGCCCGTCTAACCAAACTAGATCGAAAGCCTTGGTCAGATCTACAAACACGGCACATAACAGGTTTCCCGAGAGAAGTGCCTGCGACATGACTTGCTGTAGTCTAACCAAGTGGTCCATTGTTGATCGTCCTTTCCTGAACCCACTTTGATTTTCGTCGATCAATCGGTTGCTCTCCAGATAGAACTGTAATCGGATATTAACCATTGTTTCCAAGGTTTTGCATAGTGTGGATGTCAAACTTACTGGCCGATATGACTCTGCCTTGTTCTTCTCTTTCCCAGCTTTCAGTAGAGGGATGACGTTTGCTTTTCGCCATTCTTTTGGTACCTCTCCTGGCAGCCAGGATGTGTTGAAGCAGTTTAGTAGTATCGTTTTGGCGTTTCTTGGTAGATGTTTGAGCATGGAGTACTTTACTTTGTCCTCACCAGCCGCACTATCCTTCTTGAGGTAAAGAGCCTTATTTAACTCTCCCTCAGAGAAGGGTAGGTTGATTGGTTCAGCCACTTCATTAGATTCAATTACTAATGAAGGGTGCTGCGAGTAATAGATTTCCTTCCTCTTCGGAAACTCTGGTGATTGGTTTTCGTCTCTGCTTGCGTTAGCAAAAGTTTTTGCTAGTAGGTCTAACTTTTCCTTGCCGTTCGTAACGTACTTATCTCCATCTTCAAGGTTTGGTATGTTGAATGATCTGCGTTTCCCGTTCATGGCGTTCAGCTTCTTCCAGACGGCACCCGTTTGCGTGTTTTTATTCAACGCATTACATAATGTCATCCAGTGCCCACTTTGTGCCTTTTTTATGGTGTCTCTTGCAGCGTTTTTCAACTTAAGGTAATTTTGGTGGTTGGCTTCATTGTAGTGGCGTTTCCGTAGGCGGAGGGCCTTCCTTCTGTCGTTGACCGCCTTCTGACATTCCGGTGACCACCATGGTTTTCTAGTCCTTGGTTTTCCACCAGAAGTCTTTGGAATGGAGTCGTTAGCAGCACCTATAATAGAGCTCGTAATGTTGATAGCGTACACGTCGATGTTGGTATCGATGATATCTTCTTCCTTCCACTCAAGGCAGCCTATACGGAATTTAACCCAATCAGCTTCTTTCATAATCCAATTGGGTCTCCCGTTATAGACTTCCCTGGTTGCTTCGGCCTGAATGCAGAATTCTATTAGGAGATGGTCACTGCCAAGTGTTTCATCATCGTGTACTTGCCAGTCGCAGCGGTTTGCCAGACCAAGCGTACAGAACGTGAGATCTAGGTGCGAAGGTGGGGCATTTCCTCCGACAAAAGTAGGGCTCTCATCGTTCAGCATGCATAGGTCGTTTGCTTTTATTATTGCGCATAGACTAGTCCCCCGGCAGTCATTCCTCGGCGACCCCCACGGGACGTGTTTTGCGTTGAAATCCCCGCAAAACACTGATTCGCCCTGTGGTAGTTGATCGAGAAGTGACTGGAAGTCAACTGTTTTTTTCGTGACATCTGGGGGTATATAGACATTCACTATTGTCAAATTCGTATTATTGCTCAATGTGATGGCTATGTCCATTGCTTCTAGAGGTCCTTCTACGTCCAGTGAATCGATATAGATGGCAATGCCGCCGCCACGTGTCGTACTTCCTGGTCTGTCCCTTCTCTCACAAGTGTATCCGGGTATGTAGATGTCTTTCGAAGTTGGTAGTAACTTGGTTTCTTGGAGGCAAATTACATCCCTGGGGTTGCGTGTGATGTATTTTCTCAGCTCGGCACATCTGGGGGCCAGTCCATTAACATTAAGTTGTAGAACTTTAACCTGACCCGCCATGATGACTGTCCGGATTGATGCCTCTCAATGTTGGATTTCTATTGACCTACTGGTGTCTCGATTTCCATACAAGGTACCTCATTGGTATTCGCCTTCGGTGTTGCGACCGACAAGCAACTGGATACATCGCCAGTGTTCGCCTTTGGTTTTACCATCGACGAGCAACTAGAAATATCTCCAGTGCTGTAGTGGCGGAAATGAGATATCCTCCTACGTAATGCGAGATTTACCTCTTCATTGTTCTTCTCGTCTTCCTCGTCGTCGTCTCTATATCTCTTTTTAACTGTGTTGATCGAGTTGACTAGGGGGATTAGGGTGTCTGCGTTTACCATATACGCACGTAGTTTCTCTAGGAGGCTTGCCATTTTTGTCGCTTGGTCCTCGTTAGACACGGCCACCTTCAGGAATTCGATCATGAAGCTCATGAACCCACTCTCCGTTTTAAATTTCGGAATAAATTGAGTCTCGTCAGCTTTCGTTTTCTTTTCCTCTTTTTTCTTTGGGTTGGTTTTCTTTGGGGTCTTAGGAAGAGGTTTAGATTTGGGTGTCTTTGGTGGTTCTACTGACGTCGATGTCGATGGAATTGGCACCGTCCTTGGTTTGTTAACCGGAGCCGTATTCCTGACATCTTTTGGCAAACGCTCTTTCTTTTTTAGAATTAGTGCAGCTTCACTGAAACTCACTTTCTCCTTCCCCTGTATTTTTAGGGCAGCCTTGGTGCTCTGTATTTTGGGGCATTCGGGGGAGTTCGCTGCGTGGTCTCCCTTGCAGTTCGAGCACTTTCTTTGTATGCCCGCCCTACAGTCGACCACCGCGTGACTCCCACCGCACTGGGCACACACAATCTTTCCCTTGCAGTACTTGACTGTGTGACCCAGTATCTGGCAATTGAAACATTGCCTTACCCGGGTAATATAGACGTGGGTTTTTCTATGTAGGTATACTATTTTTAAATTTTCTGGTGCTTTGTTTCTAAAAGTCAGGGCGACACTTCCCTGGCTTCTACCTTCAGCAATTTTAAAACGATATACCTCTGTGACCGCATATCCTCTGTCCTTTAGATCTTCCAGGATCTCTTCTCCGTCATATTCGGAGGGAATCCCGTGTACCACCACCTTTTCTGTTGACAAGGTGGACGGTTGGGATACCCTCACTTCTACGCCGAGAAGAGATACCTGGTTCACCGCCTTGTCCATGTCCTCCTGCGTCTTAAAGGCCAGTCGGACATGTCCAGGGACAGTGACTCTAATGTCTGGGATATTGTTAATACCCCAGCTGTTTTTAATCTCCTTTCCTATCGTCGTAAGCTTTGTACCGCTGAAGGACTTGCCTTCAACTGGTCTCACCTGTACGACGAAGGCTTGCTCCTCCCTCTTTTTAGGCGCCGGAAAGGTCGATGGTGCCGGACTGCTGTTAAAAGCCTCAATCATTGACATGTTGAGTTCAGTCACGGACTCCATTTTCCTTTTCCTGCTTCGAAAAAAGTCTAAATTAAAAAGAAGGATCAACAAGAGATGATTCTAGTTGGTACTCTTGCGTAGAGTCATGATTGTGACCTCTTCCACACAGATCCACTAGTCAATCAGTTTTGGTTATACTATTTGACTATTGGATATTAATGTTTGTATAAGTCAATACTTGATGCTGTTGTGATTGTTTTGGATTGATCACCTGATGATCCGCTACTGACCCTTTCCACACAGATCCACTAGTTAATTAGATTTGATTATACTATTACTAATTAACTATAGGTTCCTAATGTTTGTATAAGTCAATAGACAGAGCAGCTGTGAGATCGTTAACTCAACAAAGGTGGTTAAGCCTTTGTTTATATTGCTTTTGATCTGAGCGTAGTTCAATCGCTTGAGCTTATCTCTGATCGCTTGGACACTGATTGCCTAACAAAGAATTAGAACTGAAGCCTTTACAACGATAATTTAACCAAGAAAGAATAAAAATAAGTTTAAATAAGAGGAAAAAATAAGAAAAATGATATAGAATAAACAAAAAGTATATATATAAAAAAAAGGAATTCCTATAAAGAAAGTGAAAAATGAAAAAAAATAAAAAATAAACTCAAATAAACTAGAAAAGTAGAGTAGAAAAAAAAAGATAGAATACCAAGTAAAATAATCTATAAAAAAAGTAAAAAAGTAAAAAATAAACTCAAATAAACTAGAACTAGAAAAGAAAGTAAAAAAGGAATAAGGAAAGAATCTCGACTGAGCAAAAAGTATATAAATTAAAATAAGTAGAAAATAAAACAGAATAACCAAAGAGAGCTGTCAAAAAATAAAAGAAAAAGAATTAAGCAAAAAATTAAAAAAAAAACAAAGTAAACTTATACCTTATTTAGGTATAAGAATTAAATAATAGAAAGACAACCTTGGGACTGAAGATTCTTGTAGAGTCTTAAAAGTCAATTGGAGAGTCTTTCTTGAGTCTTTGCTAGGCTACTTTATCTCAGGATAAATTTAGACAATAGCTTAGGAGCTCTGGAGCATTAGGTGTTATCAGTACGAGTACTGACCCGCTCAAGGCCTATATAGAATATTAGCCAATCGGAGCGATTGGAACATCGATTGCGTGAATATCGACCTATCACAGCGATTATGGCCTCTTGATTGTACAGGTCACAATTTTTATCCAATTTTAAAAAACTTTTAAATTTGACGTTTGATCTCTTTTCTTCTTAGCTGGTTCTCCATCTTTCTCTTGCAAACTGTGGGTGTATTTTGCCTGGAAACCACTGGTATATTGTATTAAATATTATAGGTGGAGAAAATGTTCGTCTTTATTGGGATAGATACTATGAAAGTACTCATGGAGTTGTATTTGTTTTGAATGGAACTGGTACTGATGAAGAATTAGAAATAGTTAAAACAGAGTTTCACAAGGCATTAGATCACCCACGATTGGCTTATCATCCATTGTTAGTTCTAGTCAATTACCAAGATTTACCTGGAGCATGTGGTACAAAAGAGGTTTGTTACTTACTTATCTTTTATAATAGTGAAGATGTGTACCTTTCAGACATTGGACGTTCAAAAATCTTAAATATTATAAAAGGGTGTAGTATCGCTGATGAACGAGCTTGATCTTGAAATATAAAAGATGGAAGTCTATAGCCTGTTAAGTTGGAATGTATTTAATATAACGAAAACAAAATTATATAAGAATAGATTACAATGTTTGACAGAACATGTCATATATGAATTAAGTGAGATAAACAATACAATATATAAAAATGAATATATATACATATTAACAGGATGGGGGGGGGGGGTTAGTATACTCGCTTGACTGCAAGAGGCACTATTTGGAATAATGCGTGTCGCATGATAATGACGTCACGCGATATAGACATTTATCGCCAGGCGTTCCCAATAGGTAGATCACGTGATAGTTTGTGACGTCAAGGATTATCCGTGGAAAGCACGAGAGGTGTGACGTCACCGGATGTAAGGGATTCCCGACCTGTGGACAAGCTAAATGTCACGTGATATGTGACAACATGGAAATCCCGACAGTTATGACGTCACCGGATGTAAGGGATTCCCGAGCTGTGGACAAGCTAAATGTCACGTGATATGTGACAACACGGAAATCCCGACAGGTACGTTACGTGATTGGGGAAACCTATAGCGACATCTTGTAACGTGTAAATATAAACATATGGGGATAATGAATGAATGAAATGGGGTTTAACGTCCTACGCTTAAGCACCGTACCTGGGCTAATTGAAGACGGGCATACGCCACAGTGTGCAATGAGGGAAATTTTGCCCGGGCAGCGGCGCTACGGCCTACTCTTATATCGAATTCCAACTGCCAAGGGATCTTTTACGTGCACTCCAATTTGTACACGGGACCTCGGTTTTTCGTCCCATCCGAACGACTAGGCAGCTGTCCTTGTCAGGCCCTCCTTCTGCCTCACTGACAAGGGGAAATCACGCCGGAAAATCGAGATGAACTTTCTCGGCCAATGCAGGGATCGAACCCTCAACCTCCAGGCTAGCGAACCAGCGCCTTATCCACTTAGCCACCGTGATCCCCATATGGGGATAATAATGACCTCTAACGTCACTACACTGAATATAACACAAATAGATAATACTGATTTCCAACGTAGGATAGTAGGAACAGCATGTGTATACATATATAACATATAAAATATATCTATAGCTTGAAACGTGTAAATAATACATAATCGAGAATAATGATTTCTAGCGTAATACGCCTAATATCCGTAGAACAGTACGAACCTGTGTGGATATAATATATACACGTGTAAATACAATCCAGAATCTCAATTGGTATGTCACCTGATTGGGCAAACAAGAGCGACACGTATATGATATAAAATATATCTATATCTTGAAACGTGTAAATGAAACTTGATAAGGTATTAAAGGACCCTTAACGTGACTATGCGGAATATTTGTTGAACGACACGAATTCATGTTGGGAAATAGAAACACTTGCAATTCCGATAACATGTAGCTTAAATGGCTACCGATAGGTATTGATCTTAATTAGCTTAAATATACATAGTGCGAGTATAACATTATATATCTACATGCGCATTTGTGGAATTATATAAAATATAAGCATAACTCAATACATTAATTCATTTAACTAAAGAGGACTAGCATACAACGATCTCAAGTACGTTTCTTACCTTGAAATATAAAAGATGGAAGCCTATAGCCTGTGAAGTTGGAATGTGTTGAATTCCCGCTCAACATGCCTATTTAAAGAGAGTAAACTATTGTCCTCATCTTCTACAGGTGATTGGCTGAGAGCTGTCATGTGACTTAGATGGCCAGCTTCAGGGCTTAATTGCCTGTATTGTTAAATTTAATCCTTCAGTTCTGGCTGAGGAATGTGAAACAATAGACTGACTATAAAACTCTCATCTAAGATAAGCGTACTTAATTTATGAATGAATGGGTATAGAAGGGTGACAGATCTGATCCGACATTGCCGTGAGTAACTGTCAGACTTGACTGATTGACACCCCGCTACAATATCCCCACCGATCGTTATGCTTTTGTCCTCAAAAGCTGAAAAAAACCTTGTAATAAACATATATACAAACAAAAATGGGTACTGTTTTCAAACCCGTGAAGGAAATCTATGCTAAGATGGCTTTTATTATACGTTGTTGAAATACGGCTTTTCAACAGTATGTTATAACTTTAAGCCATACAGGTAATTTTGATGCGTTGCCAAAATGTAGACTTGAAATTCCTGTCTAATTATCATTCGTAGCTTATAAGCAGCCCAGAAAGATAGGCTAAGGGTGTTAGGGACAGGATGTGATTCGGTCGTTATGTTGTTAATGACCTGTAGGTTAGGATAGCAGAGCGTCAAATAGGGAAGAGGGGAAAATGTAAGCTTTAGGTTGGAAATATAAGTGGGGTGCTTAAAGGTGTAGTAAGAAGGACAAAGGTGCAAGTTAATTATTGGAATGGTAACACACTCATATCCTGAAGTGACTTTTAGTAGCAGTCTAACATGAGTCAGACGTCGTGTATATAATTTGTAGAGTATGCAAAGTACGATGGCGCTACACAAAAGCACAATGACTAATCCAAAATGATCGAATGACTCGAAAGAAGAGTGACCTATCTCTTTCATTTTAGAGTGCGCATGGGCATTATAGTCAAATGATGGTAGCTCGGATGAGGCTTTGATTTGTGTAGCTAAAACAAGTGCTGCCGCAAGAGTTCTCATTTTGCAAAATATCACGATACATGCGACTATGGATACTATCGATGAGCCGAGTGAAGTCAAAATCAAAATGGTTTTTGTATCCAGGAATGGCGATTCAATTTGAATATCGTTATTTAGCATCGATTCCGAAAGAGATTTAAATATAAGCGAATCATGTTTTGCACTTTCAACCATGCGTTTTAGATTCAGGTGATTTGTGTTATCATCAGCTATGATAGAAGCAAATTTGTGCGAGTAGATACGAAACTGTGGTAGGTTAGTGACGTTAATTGGAGAAGGAAAGGTGGTGTCTACGGCTACTGAAAGAAGTTCAGCATCTGAGAAAAAATGTTGTAATAAGGCTAGGTTTACAGGGTGGAGCTTTGTTACCTCAGTTGTGTTCTGAATACACGCTTCCAGACTTTCGGCGAAATAAAATTCTTGGGTGGACATAGAACATTTGCAGGGCAAAGACATGATACAAAATGTACATCCCTGAATCATTTTTTGCTTTGCATTGCAATTTAATGCGATGAGTGGCGTGTTATATACTATAACTGACGATTTAGTTAGTTGCATGACAGTACTTGGTAACGCATTAATTTTGAATCTGAAGTTGCATAACTTCTTGATTTGAAACTTGTCATCTACAAAGAGTGCCATTTTACATGATGGTACAGTACCAGCAGCTAGCGCTAACTTATTATCACAATAAAGATTTTCCAGACCTAAACAATTTTGAATAATACTTTGTGGAAATGAGGTGTACCGCTGATGATCATAAGAAATTGCAAAGTACTGTTTCAAATTCAGAAGCTGCGTAACATGAGAGGAAGAGGCGTTAATCGGAACCGGCACAGATACAATTTTGTATAGGCTCAGGTGTTGTGTGTTACTAACTACAGGCATTTTTAGGGATACATAAATGTGGTTGTGCTTTCGGGAAACAAAGAAGTTGGACAACGAATAATAATATTGACTATTTGTTTCAAGTAGTCGGAATTTGGGATACTTTTGGTTGAGTACACCTTGAATATGATGCAATGTCTGTTTTAAGACCTTCCAGGAAATAATTAACGGCGATAATTTCCCGTGCAAGAGGGAGTGAATACCCAATTTGAGATCTTCAAGATACGTTTCGACCATACTGGATTGCTGCAGTTGATCAGTAAGCAAATGTGACATTGCGACAATTGTTTCCTGAACAGTCTTGTAAGTAGTTTCGATATTGTTCGTAGCAAAAACAATTGCATCGAGGTTCTGTTCAATTCCTTTGATGGCGTCTGTGATCCTGTGGTCAACAGCTGACATGTAAGAAGAGAAATGTTCACCATGCTGAGTGAGTTCATGGGCTATCTTCTGATTCTGTTGTGCTAAGGCATTGATGTGGTGTGCTAACAATTCAATGTCGTCGGTGGTGGCTGAACCGAATAAGGTTTTGGAAATCTCTCCTATAAATCCGAGGATTGCTCGCTTGGAACGACCCTGCTGAACGTGTGAAATTTCGGGAATCAGTTTCCTAATGTGTCCATTGGTGCTATTCAAGTTAGCCGCTGTTCGCACCTTCATGCGGTTAACCTCGTGAAGTATTTGCTTCAAAAAAGAACACGTTTTGTTGTTGTGTGGGCAATCGACAAAGCTTGACATAGCTGGAACGCTTGGTAATGGAAGCTCGAAAGTGTGGATCCACTGGTCAACACCAAAGGTGACTGTCTTAGCCTGAGCTGGCTTAAACATGACCCGGTAGTTAATTCTTTGGACCACGTTTGTAGCTGATATTAATGGTAGCACAAGGAGACATGTGATATAGAAGAGCCACGGATTGACTGGTTCTGGAAAGATAAGAAGGAAAATGTGATAGATGATGGTAAACCTACGTTTAACCATAGTATTTACAAGATACAGATAAGAGATTCTGGGAACCTGGTGTTAACTATCCTTTGCGCAGAAGGGAAAATGAAATAAAGTTATGGACGATTAGTGGATTCGTGTAAAATACCGAGGCCGAACTCGTCTTTTTCTTGTTCTACCCGACAACGTCTTTTTAGTGTGGAATTCCTGGATAAGGTTGCCATCGATTTTATCCGCAAGTTCCCAGGCTGAATCTCTTTGGTTTCGAAACTTAACCCGATATTCCTTTTTGCCGTCTCGGTTACGAGAACTTAAAATTTTGACAATCTCGGGTAATGCCTCAGTTGATGGATCAACTTGTGTGGGTGCATTATAAGAATCGTCGTCATCTGTATCTATGTGATACGATGGCTTATCATGATTACCAGCTTGAGATGAATCGAGCTGTTGAGAAGGCGTATCTGCCGGTACTTTCAGAATACGCTCATCTTGACTTTGGAATAGCTTAAGACGGGCGGCATTGATGTAAGAAGAGTGTTCTTAGTCATCAGCGCAATTTCGTAATTTGTAAGTGAAGTTAGGCCCCTCGAGAACAATGTAATATGGACCTATATATTTAGGAAGTTATTTAGGTGACAGACCTTTATGCTTCCTTTCGTTCGACATCCAAACCCTATCACCTACTTTGAAAGTGGGTCGTTTAGCCTTCCTGTCGTGATATTTCTTATTCAGCTCTTGTCTATGCTTTGTATTTTCGTTAGCAATAGAATGTGCAATTTTGAGGTTTGCTTGGTGTTGCTTGAGATGGGTAAGTGCATTTTTACCGATAGATTCCTTGGGTATCATATCTATATCAAATGGGCATAACATCTGACGACCGAAGACTAGTTGAAAGGGAGAAAATCCAGTGGTTTGGGAGACGCTCGATCTGAAGCTCATCATAATCGAAGATAGAATTGAGGGCCAGTTAGATTGGCTTTTATTGCAGTAAGCCCGTAAGCATTTCTCGATATCAGCATTGCGACGTTCACAACTAGAGTTGGTGGCGGGATGATACGAGCTGGTGAAAACGTGCTTGACTTGGAAGAGCTCCAAAACAGCATTAATCAGTTTTGCCATGAAAGCGGCGCCCCGATCACTTACAAGTGTTCTGGGAAAACCATACCTGGTAAAAACCTGATCATAGAGAATTCTTCCAACTTCTCCAGCTTCTTGTGTTTTAGTTGGAAGGCACTCTGACCAACCCGTGTAAGAATCAACGACTAGTAGGATATTCTTGTAACCTTCAGGACTTACTGGCAATGGACCGAGGAAGTCTACGTGCAGGCGCGAGAATGGCTCTTCTACCGGCATGGACGTCAGGTGAATTTTATGGTGCTGTCCTGGTTTTATACGTTGGCATGTTTGGCATTTAGCCACGTAATCGTTGATTCCTTGGTACATTCTAGGCCAATAGTATTTTTGAATAAGAACGGCTCGTGTCGCCTCTCGGCCCTTATGACAACCGCCTGCCAAGGAATCGTGATAAAAGTGTAGGGCTTGTGTGCGGAAGATTTCTGGTAATGCCAACTGACTAATTGGGGTCTCATCGGGTTTTGGATTTCTCCGTCTGGGCTGATAAAAATGATAAAGTACTTGGTCTTTAAGATCATACTGTTCAGCTTTAAATACCAAGCCTTTAGCTTCCCCTTCTGAAAGCTCTGGGGGAATAAACCCGGTGTCTAGATAGCGAATTATGTCTTTAAAATCAGGACATTCTCGCTGTTTGGCCGCTATGTCGGTTTTAGGCATATTGTCTGTTGGCGCGGTTGTTATTTCTCCTACAAATTGCGGACTAGGTTCGTCTTTGTAGGTAATGCGTATTTCAAAACCCTGGCTTGTGTGTTTTGGGTCAACAGACGCACATTGAATTTCAGGAATTTGAACCTCCTCTGATAAATTTGAGGCTTCGGGATAAGTTCGCCGTGAAAGGGCATCAGCATTTGTGTTTTTCTTGCCAGATCTGTGAACGATGTCAAAATTGTATGCCTGAATTTCTAGTGACATTCGTCCTAAGCGACCGGCTGTTTTAATGTTTTTAATTGACGTAAGCGCCTTGTGATCGGTAATGACGGTGAACTTTGAATTTGATAGGTAAACACTGAAATTTCTGATGCCCTCAAGGAAAGCAAGGCACTCCTGTTCTGAAACGCTCCATTTTTTCTCGTTTTTGGTAAGAGATCGGCCGCCATAATGAAATACTCTTTCTAGACCATCGTCGCCTACCTGGCCAAGGATAAAGCCTACGGCATAGCCAGAAGCATCGGTTGTCAGGATGAAAGGTTTGTTCATGTCTGGATACACCAGTATAGGGGCTGAAGTCAATTAATGTTTGAGTTTTTCAAATGCAGCCTGACATTTGAATACAGTGTCCTTTCGAAGAAGCTGGTTTAAAGGGTTGGCAATTCGAGCGTTGTTGCGAACAAATTTACGGTAATAATTGCACAATCCTAAAAAGGAACGAATGTCATGCTGTGACTTAGGGACGGGAATTGTTTTAATGGGCTCTGTCTTGGATTTGTCGGTCTCTATCCCTTGCGAGGAAAAAATATGGCCATTTATTTCACCTTTTTGGCAGCGAATTTACACTTAGATGGTTTTAAGGTAATGCCTGCTTCAGAAAGCTTGTTAAAGACATTGCGCAGATGTTCTAAGTGCTGGTCGAAATTCTCAGAGAAAATGATGATATCGTCTACGTAAACTAAGACGTACTGCCAATTCATTTCTTGTTGAATATCTGACATAACCATCTGGAAACTCATTGGAGCGTTCTTGAGCCCAAACGGCATTCTCTGCCATTCGGGGGTAATAAAAGCTGACTTATGTTTTGACTGTTCATCCATCTCTATCTGCCAAAATCCACTGGCACAATCGAGAACTGTAAACATTTTAGCCTTTGCCTTACCGACAGAGTTGATAACATCTTCAAAACGTATCAGGGGAAAGAATGTGCTCTCCGTAACGCTATTTAGTTTCCGATAATCGACCGCAAATCGGTATTCGCCATTAGCTTTTTTGACCATGACCACAGGTGATCTCCAGGACGAATTGCTTTTTCGAAAAATGCTAGATTCCAGCATTTGAGTAGTTTGGCGAGAACATTCAGCACGAATATCTGGAGACTGTCTGTAAAATGGCATCCTGACGGGAGGTGCGCTGCCCGTGTCTATGACGTGTTTATAGACATTTGTTTTTCCCAGTTCGTTTAAATCTGACGCGAAAACGTGCCGATTTTCTTTTAGAAATTCCCGCAAGACTTGCTTTTGAGTCTCGTCCAGATCTGACCCCGATAAGTCAAAGTCAATCTTATTTGCTTCTTCGGGGGACTCGGGGCGGAGTTCCACCGGTTCTATATCTTCGTAAATGTCGTCTTCGTTAACCTGAATAGCACAAGCTAAGACTTCATTCTTTGGTAAATGAATAGGTGAACTGGTTGCATTTAGAAGACGAAAAATAGCTCTGCCGTTATTAACTTTGACGAGACATTTAGCACCAGCAAGTTCCATGTTACAAAGTCGAGACGCTGGTTCCAATAGAACTAAGGTGTCATTCTGTGCCCGAGATATATGAACTGGAATTTCTATTTCACTCTGAGGACGAATGTTAACCGAACATACCGTTTTAGCTACGCCTAACGAGGAACTTGAAGAATTGACTGGCTTTTGACATGTAATAGTAGGAGTAGAATTTTGACTTGGCGAATTTGTGCGAGAATCCTTGGAATGTGCGCCAAGTTCCAAATTGGGAGCCGTTGAATTTGGGACGCTGTCAATATGAGAAGTTTTAACTATGCCGAGATTAGAAGGCGATGTGTCAATGCCACAAGGAGAGCTTGTAGAACCGGAAGCTACCTCGTTACCGGGGCTGTGGGGAGGCGATGGATGTGTACTGTCTTCAATGGCAAGGGTGTCATTTTCAAAGTTTAATTTTAGCTTATATTCCTTAAGGAAGTCAATACCTAAAATAAGTGGGTGGTGCAGATAATGCATGACGTGAAATCGTTGTCTGTAGTAATTACGCCCAATGCCAACTAATAATGTAACTGAACCTAGAATTGCATGTCTCTCGCCTCCTACTCCTGATACCTTGTCGAGATGTGACTTTTCTAGTGTCATTTTATTTAAACCTATAGTTTGGAGCAATTTTAATGAGATGCAGCAGATTTGTGCTCCGGTATCTAAAAGGCTGCTTATTTCAACATCATTAATCATAACATTTGTGAGGTTATACGAGATTGGTGCTACTAGAGAAATTAACTTTTCGTTAGTATGCCTGTTCAAACGTTGTATCTGAACAGGCGCCTTATCCTATTGTGGGTTATAGGGGGTGCGGTGGCTACGTGGGGTACGCCCAAATTTCTTATTGTTCCAATTCTTTAAATTATGGCCAATATAATTACAAAACGTACAGTAATTATGATTTCCTTCACAAGGTTTATTAGGAAAACAGTATTCACCACAAATTCTACATCTAGGATTGGTTGTGCCTCTTTGTTCGGTCATATACTGTTTGAATTGACTCTGTCTGGAAGTTTGTGGAGGTCTGGCGTCTAGTGGTTGATGCCGAGGTGAATGGCTGTATGTTTCATCACGCCTTGGCCCTTCCTGTGTTGTCCTTGGTTGTTGAAAAGACATCATATTCTGGAACTTTTGTTCGATGACATCCATGACCCTTTTGGTTATCATTTCTGTTTGACGATCCATGAATTTCGGCAACAATTGTTCCAATGTCTCTTGATCGTTCTGCCTTTGAATGACAGACACATTTGGGGAAACGTTAAAGGCCCTCTCAACTAAAAAAACAGTCCCTTTTAAGCTTTGCCCAGGAAGATGGTTTTGCAACATTACATGGGTCTGTAAATTTGGCAGCAATCCATCAACAGCAATATCAATCATTGAATTAACATCAATAGCACTATGATAATATTTCGTTTCGAGTCTATTTAAATAAGTTTCGCAATCTTCACTTAATTGTTGTGGCTTGTTTTTAAAACTTGTGTGTGCACATGGCTTGTATGCCTTTAAAAATTCCTCTTGTAAGAGTTTAAGGTCTTGTTTTCTTCGTGTTTCTTGGTTATCGAACCAGCGTCGAGCTCCTTCTCGTAAATTGTATACGAAAAGAGACAACCGTTTGTCGGCTGACATATTTTGCATGGAACAGAAAAGATCGAAGTCTTGTAGCCACACTTTTGCGTTTTCTGAACTAAGTCCCTGAAAGAATTTGACTGACACACCGTATAAACAAGCTTCCATGGTTTGCCTGGACCTTGTTTCTGTTGTATTGGTATTGGTATTAATACTGGATTCGGAGGAAGAAGCACTGCGGGTCACTACTTTATAATTTTCCGGTGTTGCTCCTTGTGTTTGTCCTCCGTGTCGATTCATGCGGTTTCTTCCGGTCTAACTCCACCAATTATAAAAGGGTGCCGTATCGCTGATGAGCGAGCTTGATTTTGAAATATAAAAGATGGAAGTCTATAGCCTGTTAAGTTGGAATGTTTTGAATTCCCGCTCCACATGCCTATTTAAAGAGAGTAAACTATTGTCCTCATCTTCTACAGGTGATTGGCTGAGAGCTGTCGTGTGACTTAGATGGCCAGCTTCAGGGCTTAATTGCCTGTATTGTTAAATTTAATCCTTCAGTTCTGGCTGAGGAATGTGAAACAATAGACTGACTATAAAACTCTCATCTAAGATAAGCGTACTTAATTTATGAATGAATCTTAGGGTATAGAAGGGTGACAGATCTGATCCGACATTGCCGTGAGTAACTGTCAGACTTTACTGATTGACACCCCGCTACAATATGTGAACCATCACAGTATCCATTTATGTCTTGACTGTATCTAGATTCTTTGTTTACTTCTTACATAAGCAACGCATTGATGAATGTTAACTGCAGTTTTGGGGTCAAGTTTTTTATACGCCCACATTGTAAATGTGGTCGTATATTGCGTCGTCCAAAATTTCTTGTGAGTGCTCTAGAGGCTAAAGTTAATATCCGATGGACTTTAAATTGATATACAGTGTTTAAGGTCATGAGACGAAGAATCCTATTGATTTTCAGCGATAGTTATGGCCCTTGATCACTTTGAAAATTATTGTGAACGCTCTAGAGGCCAAAATTAACATCCAATTGACTTTAAATTTATACACAGTGTTTAAGGTCACGAGACGAAGAAACCTATTTCAGTGATTTACAATAATTACTACCTGATAAGGTTGCAGCGATAACCCACGAATGGCGATATATCGCGATAATTAGGTCAGATATATCGTTATCGTCTAAGATATCAAATATCGCCTTTATCGCGAAAATTTTTAAAAAAATCTCAATTTTTAAATTTTAAATTATGATTCACATAAAATCCGTTCAAAATACTCTAAAAAAAATGGAGAAGAAATCAAATTTCATCAAGTACCGATATACGAACGAGATTTTTTCCATTTTGCACAATTTCAAGTAGCTGGCTATATTTCAGTAATTTCACTGAATAATAATTAAGTATTAATCATTATTATACACGTGTAGGCTACAGCTTGATATAGTCTGGTCCCATATACTTCCCAAAAGCATCCACAATAAACCGCACGCGACAATATACGTCGCCATAGTAATGAAGTGGTTGTTTATCATTGATTACCCAGAACGTTGAAAATTATATTGATAATGTACATAGAAAAGCCGCTAGAATAACAATTCCTTTATTCTTTAAATAAAATGGCTTCTAATGCACCCGATATAGAATATGCCAATTTTCCCGGTGATAATTTGACACCGCAACTGCTGACAATGAAAAATAACACATCTTCTGTGGTGTGGGAACATTTTGGTTTGAAATAAAATAAATGACAAGGACATGACAATATGTAAAGTGTGTTTTAAGGAAATTTGAACTCCTGGCGGAAATACGTCAAACTTATCATTTCATATGGTATCATTTGCGTACTAATCCAGCTGATTAGAATAGAATTAGAATGAATTGCGGTCACGATACGTGCATGAATATTTTTTACTCTAGGATATACCTTTCACTTTATCAACACAACTCGTTTACACTGCTAGATACAGATATACTAGATACATTATACAAGTTATGACAATTTTAAATCAGTAATTATCACGATAATGAATTTTTGAACCACGATAATTCTAATTATCGCGATATTGTACTCCAGACGATAATCCATGATATCGCGATAATTTATTTTAACAATATTATGATATATCGCAATACTTTTTTTTCCATATCGTTGCAACCTTACTATCAGAGTTATGGCCCTTGGAACTTTGAAAAAATCTTATGAACGCTCTAGAGGCTAAAGTTAATATTCGATTGACATTAAATTTATACATAGTGTCTAAGGCCATGATATGAAGAATATTATTGAATTTCAGCAACTCATGATTATTACTGTCCAAGTTATGGCCCTTGATTGCTTCAAAATATCTTGTGGATGCTCTATACGCTCTATAGTTAATATAATATACCTAAATTTATGTTCGCGCAACAATACTAATTAAAGTTTCTATTGCGCTAGGCAAATTTTTCAATACTGGTCTTGGAAAGCAGTTGTAAAAAGGAGAGTCTTTATCTGTTGTTTAAACACACTCAGTGATGATATTATTCGATTGGCTTTAAATTTATGCACAGTATTTAAGGTCATAAGACGAAGGACCTTACACTGGAAAATTGGTATGGTTTAACTTTGTGTATATAGCCCTAATTTCTGTGTTCAATTAGGAGATAAACACCGACTGTTTAGAATTTAGAGGACTGTTATTGTTATTTGATACCGCTTAAATCATTAGAGGCCGAGATCGCGCAGCGATCGAGCGCGTCTAATGAAAATATTAAGCGGTATCAAATAGACAATAACAGTCCGATAAATTCTAAACAGGAGGTGTTTATCGATATTGTAGCCCAAAATATTTAACATTTTTTAAGTGGGATTCTTTCTTTCGCGATTGTTGACGGTCGTTTATTGGTTAAAATGACGTAAAAACCAAATAAAACAATTTTGACGTCATGAAAACATCCGTGACGTAACGATTGTAACACCATTCTCGTTCGATTTGGTTCACAAAGCGACTGGTTAATAGTGCCTGTTTGAAAAGGGAGGTCACTCTACGATACTTTTGAAGGAGACTGCATACACCGACCGTAAGTGTATTAAATCTGTACTTTTTTAATAATTGTGAACGCCGGCAGTGACTAGATTCGAAATAAATTGCATATCATGTTTGATAAATGTCCAAACACTCGTGTGGCCGTGTATGTATATGCTGTGTAGCGTACGCATGCGGTTGCTATGCTTGTTTGAAACCTGTCATTTCGACGGTGTAATTTTATTTCTTCGAAAAAAAATCCCTGTGTATGAATCACTATGAAAATTAGTGTCTTTCCTATTCATATCAGTATCAGCCTGTCTTGTATATTATTTTTAAACTTGTGTACACAAAATATATATGGTCAAAATCGAAGATTTTCAACAAGTGAATAAAAATACAACAACTTATTGAGCTCTATATGGACCGTAAATAACTGATGGTGATATATATTTTAAAAATAATATACAAGACAGGCTGATACTGATATGAATAGGAAAGACACTAATTTTCATAGTGATTCATACACAGGTAGGATGCCCCGTGCTCTACAAAAAGTTGGTCTCGACACGGCCACGTGCACGCTTGGGTGGCTGTGTCTCGAACTATGATAATAGGTCAGCGCCGGAGTGTATGAGACTATAAATAGCCACGGCACGTGCATTTCTGTACAAATATTTCAGCTATTAGAGCCCTAAAAAAATGTGTTGTTGACGATTTCGAATAGCAGTAAAATTAGCTTCTTTGTTATTACAGAAGCTTTAGAAATTACGTTCGTTTTATTTTTTAAATTGCTTTATTATTAACTGTACCGTTAGGAGTGCAATCGTTTGGTTTAGTAGAAATAATATCTCTGAAACGCTTGGTTTAGGCCGGAACATGATACTAGCAGCAGTTTCGATTTACTTTTACAAGTTTCTTAAAACAGGTGTTGAGTTGACAGACGTGCTAATTTCCAAATTCAATTTTTTGTTCCAGCTTTATTTAACGTTTCGTAAGAATTATAGTCTTGATTATCCCGACATGTCAATCAAACGTAGAATGATTGGTAGACTGGTTAAGCAAGACTAAGGTCAAAACAAGGGCAAGTAACCGGTCTTTTACTCAAAAAGTGCTGGATGTAATGGACAACACTTGGAACCAGTTTTCAGTCTAGTATTTATATGATTAAATGATCATTAGCTTATTAATTACAGCATGCTCGTTTATTTAGTGACTATAATTGTGTGGAACTGGTTTAAGGCTTGGTATATATGTAAATATTGTGGAGTAATTGTCGAGATATTTGGAGATATTTATTTATGGTGGGGCACCCTAACACAGGTTTTTTTTTTCGAAGAAATAAAATCACACCGTCGAAATGACAGGTTTCAAACAAGCATAGCAACCGCATGCGTACGCTACACGGCCACACGAGTGTTTGGACATTTATCAAACATGACATGCAATTTATTTCGAACCTAGTCACTGCCGGCGTTCACAATTATTAAAAAAGTACAGATTTAATACACTTACGGTCGGTGTTTGCAGTCTTCTTCAAAATGATCGTAGAGTGACCTCCCTTTTCAAACAGGCACTATTAACCAGTCGCTTTGTGAACCAAATCGAACGAGAATGGTGTTACAATCGTTACGTCACGGATGTTTTCATGACGTCAAAATTGTTTTATTTGGTTTTTACGTCATTTAAACCAATAAACGACCGTCAACAATTGCGAAAGAAAGAATCCCACTAAAAATGTTAAATATTTTGGGCTACAATATCGATAAACACCTCCTGTTTAGAATTTATCGGACTGTTATTGTCTATTTGATACCGCTTAAATTTTTCATTAGAGGCGCTCGATCGCTGCGCGATCTCGGCCTCTAATGATTTAAGCGGTATCAAATAACAATAACAGTCCTCTAAATTCTAAACAGGAGGTGTTTATCTCCTAATTAAACACTTGGTGATCAAAATTGAACACTATGATTTAAGTTGTACACAAGTACAAGTTGAACACTATTAGCCGAAATTAAACTATAGATATGAGTAATTCAACACAGAAGAGAAATTAGGGCTATATACACCAAGTTAAACCATACCAATTTTCCAGTGTTATATTACTCATTTTCAACGATTTCCAATAATTACAGCCAGAATCATTTCTGATAATTACTTAATGGGCTACAAACTCTTAATAAGATTGTCATGTGTTGTAAACGTTCTCCTTACTGACAAAAGAAAAAGTATGCAACAACCCTTGTTGACTGCCCGGACGACATAGCTGTTGTGGCGTATGTTTCGTTTTTGGAGAATAATGTTTATCACCCTAAGTTGATTCGGATGTAAGTTTGTCAGAATACCAGCAAGGGAAAGGTTCCTAATTTATATATATATATATGTAAGCAATTGAAACTATTTTTTATTATAGATAATCAAATTATTGGAGTTGGAAAAAGAGACAGAAAAACAAAGAAAATGGACAATCCATGGATGTTCAGTTAAAGATAAATCAAGCCTTGAGTCAGCACTTGCTCAATTTAATACATTTCTAATACAAAAGGAGGAAGTGAAAAATGATAAGGGAAAATTTGATCAAATCTGAATACCAACAATTAATTGACTCAAATTATGTTTATTTTATATATTCTATTCAAAAAAAGTAGGGGATATTTGATTTTGGGGGCATAATACTAAAATATGCAAATGACTACAAAAAAGTCACTATAGAACCTAACAGAAGAAACTTTTCCAGTTACATGTGACGCCCAAACGCACCAATAGATTTGCACGACTCTGACTTTGAATGTTACAGTCATGTTGGCATTGAATTCCAGGGTGGGAAACATCAGTTTAATTGTTTTAGTGACCAGAAAACAAATTTTGATATGCGTCGGCTTACCCAAAATGAAAGGTTACGTGCCCTTGGCATGCTACAGATCGGCACAACATCAGCAGGCTATGGTCCAGGGGGCAGTTTCACAAAGCAACTTACGATGAAAATTTTCGTAAGTTTGTCGTAACGTAAACTTACGTAAAAAACGAGTTTCACTAAAATTCTTAACTTACAGAATTCGTAACTTTTATCGTTAAGTCTACGGCAACTCTAAATCTTGTCGTAAGTTTGAAATTTTACGTATCTTTGGCAAAATGTCCGCCTTTTTACTTTATGCGAATCAGCAACTTCGACGGGAGATAATGTTTAGGGTAAGATTAAAGTAGCTAAAGTCTTTAATTCAATATCATCCAAAGTCTTCGACATTGAAAACACGAATTATTTGTCAATTTAAATCAACATTGATGTTGTAATCTTACCCGATTTAGAATGCCTGGGACAGTTTCACAAAGCAACTTACGATGGAAAATTTGCGTAAGTTTATCGTAAAATTCTTAACTTACCAAATTCGTAACTTTTATCGTAAAGTCAACGGCAACTCTCGACCTGTCGTAAGTTGAGATTTGAGCGTATTTTTGACAAAATGGTCGGACAGGATTTCATTCCATTAATGTCCAGCAAGCAACAGCTGATTCCAAACTCAGGTAAACGTACAAATTATCGTCTTTTTTTAACTTAAAGCTTCGCAATGACACTCAAATGAGGAAGTGAATTCTCACTGTAGACAGAGAAACAGCTGTGTTCCCTTATGTGGGCTTAAGTCGACCAGTAAATAAATGTATGGGTGCCCCCCCCCCCATCTCTTGCAGCAATCTAAACGGACATAAATTTTTACGTCACACTTTTAACAATCCATCCTGTAAATGCGGACATCATTTTTATACGCCCACATTTTCATGTGGACGTATTATGTCGTCGCCCCTGTCCGTCCGTCCGTCCGTCCGTCCGTCCGTCCAGACGTCCGTCCACAATTGTTTGTGGACTCTCTACAGGTCACAATTCTTGTCGGATTTTAACGAAACTTAAAATATAGGTTTATCCCCAAAAGATCTCGGCTGCTTTCGATATTGGCATGTATCGGATCAAAACTTCATGGATTATGGCCCCTGATTGTACGAAAAATCACGTTTTTAGCTTGTGGACCCTATAGAGGTCACAATTTTAAACCGATTTTGATGAAACTTGACATGCATGTTTATAACCCAAAGATCTTGGTTCCTTTCGATATTTGCACTTATCGAAACGTAATTTCTTGAATTATGGCCCCTGATTGTCCGAAAAATCACCTATTTTAGCTCGTGGTACCTCTGGAGGTCAAAATTATTATCCGATTTGTAAAACCGTTCGATTATATCACCGTTACACCCTAAGGAGGGTTGAGTTCAAATTTCGGAAAAATTGGACCAAAATTACCATACAAAATGGCCGCCGTTTGTACGCGAATACTGTTAAAAAATGGTAGAGATCACAATTTTAATTCGATTTTGATGAAACTTGAAATGCATGGTTATAACCCAAAGATCTTGGTTCCTTTCAATATTTGCGCATATCGGATCGTAACTTCCTGAATTATGGCCCCTGATTATACGCAAAATCACCTTGGGTTAGCTTGTGGTCCCTCTGGAGGTAATAATCATTATCCGATTTAAAAAATCGTTTGATTATATCACCGTTACACCCTAAGGAAGGTTGAGTTCGAATTTCGGAAAAATTGGACCAAAATTGACATACAAAATGGCCGCCATTCGTACGTGAATACGGTTAAAAAATGGTATATCAAGGTTGTGGACCCTGTAGAGGTCACAATTTTAATTCGATTTTAATGAAACTTGAAATGCATGGTTATAAACCAAAGATCTTGGTTCCTTTCGATATTTGCGCCTATCGGAACGTAATTTCCTGAATTATGGCCCCTGATTGTCCGTAAAATCACCTATTTTAGTTCGTGGTACCTCATGAAGTCAAAAATATTATCCGATTTGTAAAACCGTTTGATTATATCACCGTTACACCCTAAGGAGGGTTGAGTTCAAATTTCGGAAAAATCGGACTTAAATTACCATACAAAATGGCCGCCGTTCGTACGCGAATACTGTTAAAAAGTGGTATATCAAGGTTGTGGACCCTGTAGAGATCACAATGTTAATTCGATTTTGATGAAACTTGAAATGCTTGGTTATAACCCAAAGATCTTGGTTCCTTTCGATATTTGCGCATATCGGATCGTAACTTCCTGAATTATGGCCCCTGATTATACGCAAAATCACCTTGGTTTAGCTTGTGGTCCATCTGGAGGTTACAATAATTATCCGATTTAAAAAATCGTTTGATTATATCACCGTTACACCCTAAGGAAGGTTGAGTTTGAATTTTGGAAAAATTGGACCAAAATTGCCATACAAAATGGCTGCCATTCGTACACGAATACTGTTAAAAAATGGTATATCAAGGTTGTGGACCATGTAGAGGTCACAATTTTAATTCGATTTTAATGAAACTTGAAATGCATGGTTATAACCCAAAGATCTTGGTTCCTTTTGATATTTGCGCATATGGGATTGTAACTTCCTGAATTATGGCCCCTGATTGTCCAAAAAATCGCCTATGGTTCCTCTGGAGGCCACGATTATTATCCGATTTAAAAAAATGCTTGACTCTATCACCGTTACACCAAACGGAAGGTTGTTTGAATTTCAGGGAAATCGGACCATAATTGCCAGACAAAATGGCCACCGTTTGTACGCTAATAGTGTTAAAATATGGTATATCAATTTGTGGACCCAGTGTAGGTCACAATTTTGATTCGATTTTGTTGAAAAACTTGAAATGCATGTTTATAACCTGAATATCTTGATTCTTTTCGATATTTGCGCATATCAAATTGTAATTTAATGAATTATAGCCTTTGATTGTAGGAAAATCACTTTCGGTTTACCTTGTTCTCTATCCATCTCTCGTTTAGCTTGTGAACACTGTAGATGTCACAAGTTTGAAACGATTTTGATGAAAGTTCAAATGAATGTTTATAACCCAAAGATCTTGGCTCCTTTCAATATTTGCACACATCGGATCATTACTTCCTGAAGTATGACCCCTGATTTTACGAAAAAATCACCATTTTTAGCTTGCGGTCCCTCTTGCGATCACAATTATTATCCGATTTAAAAAACATTTGATTATATCATCGTTACATTGTAATGAAGGTTGAGTTTGAATTTTGTGAAATCGGACCACAACTGCCGGACAAAATGGCCGCCACTTGTATGCGAATATTGTGTAAAAATATGGTTTATCAAGGTTGTGAACCCTGTAGAGGTCATAATTTTAATCCGATTTTGAAGTACCTTGAAATGCATGTTCATAACCCATTCAAAGATCTTGGTTCCATTCGATATATGCGCATATCGATTTGTAACTTCATGAGTTATTGTCCTTGATTGTAGAAAAAATCACTTTCTTTTTAGCTTGTTCTCTATCCAACTCTTGTATGTGGGCGTATCCTGCCTGGCAGCCGCTGGTTTTTTATTTAATTGCTCCTTATATTGAGATGCCCCCCAAAAAATTAATTTATCGACTATTCATCGAAACACATTGTACGGGTTTGACGGCGTGGAAGACTCACTAAATATTTTTAAATCTGTCCATTCGTTCTTCGAAATCACCAGACGGTTCCAGGGACAACTGGTGCCCTTATCGAACCCAAGTAGCAGAGCAGAGGAACGTTACAACAATGCCCATAAAAGGACACGGTGCACTATTGAAAGAGCTAAAATCTCGATTCGGGTAGCCGTTATTTTTATTGCTTATTTTTAGAAAATACCCCCCCCAAAAAAATAAAAAAATAAATTCATTGCCATATATAAACGTCAATCACAGCAGAGGATCCAAGACACTGAGGGACGAAATCCGTTTGTGGGTGTAGCCTTTGTTTTGTGAATGGGCACTGTATTAGGGCCTAAAAGAGTGAGAATAAGCCTATCGCGGCAAAGACCGACACTTAATTCGTACAAATATTCTCCCAAACTTTGTCTTCCGATGACCTAGTCAGACTTCTGCTCAACTTTTCTTTCAGAATTCCACAATTATTCTGCTCCACCCCCTTAATCAAAAACACCGACAACTACAGGGTTCCAGTTTTGTTTTCAGGGGATCACGGTGGCTAAGTGGATAAGGCGCTGGTTCGCTAGCCTGGAGGTTGAGTGTTCGATCCCTGCATTGGCCGAGAAAGTTCATCTCGATTTTCCGGCGTGATTTCCCCTTGTCAGTGATGCAGAAGGAGGGCCTGACAAGGACAGCTGCCTAGTCGTTCGGATAGGACGAAAAACCGAGGTCCCGTGTACAAATTGGAGTGCACGTAAAAGATCCCTTGGCAGTTGGAATTCGATATAAGAGTAGGCCGTAGCGCCGCTGCCCGGGCAAAATTTCCCTCATTGCACACTGTGGCGTATGCCCGTCTTCAATTAGCCCAGGTTAGGTGCTTAAGCGTAGGACGTTAAACCCCATTTCATTCATTCATTCCAGTTTTGTTTTCGGCTCCATTTCGGCTTTGACAGACTATATATTATTTTTATGCTACTATGTCACGCGCTGTTATAGTAAACAAAAACAATTAAACACAAGGAATGGAAATAGTTTTTTATTCAAAAATACACAGCTTAATCTTAGCGTATATATAAGGAATATATCATTTGGTCGTTTAGGTATCAAAAGGTTAGGATGAAACCAAATATAACAGCTATAATGCCGACATTCAGACCGTGGGAATATATACAGAAGTTTGAATGACGTATTTACGAAAACAGATACGAGAATAAGTTAAGAAAAAACTTACGCCGGCCATTGTGAAACCGGCGTTAATAATTTCTTAATGTAACTAAAAATTACGAACTTTTGTGAAGTTGCTATTCAATATTTAAGACGCAATACACATTTTACCATTGGTACGATTACATGTTATTAGCTGTAGGCCTATACATGATGATATCGAAACCACAACTTACCGATCGAAATCCTTGTCATCTGTCCTGATTGCATTATGATAGGCTACATGCCACGCCCACAGCTTGCTTCCAAAAACCCATTGCTGGGATTAGCGTACCATCAGTGTTTATTTGCCTGACCAACCTCGTTGGTTTTCTCCGGGTCCTCCCACTGCTAAAGACCCATACGCACAAGCGAATTATTGAAATAAAATTAAACCATGTAAGAGCCGAAATGACCTATTTTTTGTCGAATGGACGTTAAACCCCATTTCTCTCCCTCTCTCTTATATAGGCTTGGCAGGCTAAGACTAAAGCATAAGGCATAAGACCTCGTGGGCCTTTGGTTGTAAGCCAGCATTTACACAAGACTCTAGCTAACGCTCGGTATTACTATTAGACTTACAATTACTACTACTAGGGCCTGTAGGGATGTGGGACACAAAGAGTAATCCTATCGTGGCAAAGACCAATTTTGTTTACACTTTACAGGCTCCATTTCGGCTTTTGGCAGACCATAGAACTAGAATATTATAGTTCTATGATGGGCAGACTGACAGACTACGTATGCTACTATATCACGCGATATGACGTAGCCAACTAAAAAAGTAAACAAAAGGCATGAAAATTGCACTGTATTTATAAAAACACGGCCAAATTTTAGCGTATATACAAGGAAGGAATATGGGTCATTCCATGAAGTTATTGAATTCTGTTTCTTGAGTGTTTTATCATCACATTAATTATCGTTGGTAACAAATGGTCAACTTCATGGAATGACCCATATATCATTTCGTCGTTTATGTTTCAAAAGGTAAGGATCAAATCAAAAATCAAATCATAATTCAGACCAAAGACGTATATATATATTAACTAGACCGCGCGCATGCCCAATCTTGACAGTATACTAGTGATAACTTCCGGTTCAGTCAGAAAGCGGGAAACGTGATAAGAGTAACGGTAAGTAACCTGCAGATTCTCAAACTTTTTAGCTTGCCATTCATTTGATACGTATTTGTTTACTTGTTTATCATGATTACATCGTACTGTGTTGTTGTGTGTAGAAATAGAGATGAAAAAAGAGTCAGATAGTTCTTGCTTACGGTAACATTTTCCTGTTAATATCAGTATCAGTATGTCCATGCCATCATGGGTGTACGTCTAGTTATTTCAATAACGTAAATTGTATCGGCTTTGTAGCGAGCATAGCCGATACAATTTACGTTACTTGAAGTAACTAGTGTACGTCTAGCTAATAGTAAATAGTAATACTATGATAATGATAGAATTAACTATATCGGTACTTAAATTCTAGCATCACTAGGCTTATGCTATGTCTCTCTTCATTAGGATAGGCCTAGCTGTCGAAGTTTTCAATAATATTAAGGCAGTGGATATTCAACCGTATTTACTCTATTTACTATTTCGCATTCGCTTCCGTTTGACATGCGCAGTTCTCTGATCCGTGGACTTACCCTAAACCATGACCCTAGCCCTAAACCTAACCCATGACCCTAGCCCTAAACCTAACCCTAACCTTTACCCTAACCCTAACCCCTATTCGTTCTTTGTCTAACATTACTACTTTCTCCGTTTCTTATATAGGAACGAAATAGCCATACTTGGATTTCTACGGTAGAACCCAGAGAATCAGTTTTAAAAGAAAAGAAAATAATAAATGTAAATTGTAGAAAAGCATTTAGAATATTATTCCATCTCGGTCAAGGGCTCATTTCTGTGGATTTTGGTTTTTAATTTAAGTACTAAGACTGTCAGTGGTTTACGTTTTTTTCCGTAAAACCGTGCTTCTCCGCCAAACTTGAAAGACGAAGTTACCGTTCTTGTGGAATATATCGAGATTCGCACAACTGCGCATGTCGAACGGAAGTTTCGCACAACTGCGCATGTCGAACGGATGTTGATATATAACCAATCACACACGATGTATATATACGTCATTGCAATGTACGGTACAATAGCGGAAGTAAATACGGTACCGTACACGGCTATATATCCACTACGTAATGTTAATATTTCATTTATAAAAAATAAGATGAATCATCTATGGTATGTAGGGGCTACGGTAATAAATTACTAACTAAGGCCTGCTGCTACAACAGACAATCGGTACTATCTCGTCTGTGACTCACTGGTGGAATGATATGAGTCATAATTTTAGATTAGAATAAATAAAAAATGATGTTAAAATCGACTTGCAAATGTATGTGGGTTTTTTTCTATTTTTTTTTCACATTACTAAGCCAATGTCCGTGAGTAATGTTCTAGCCCTGCGGAACTTAAAAGCACTTCGGAAATAGGCCTAGGCTATTTAACAATTTGATCAAAATAAATTACTTAGTTTCAACGTGACAAGGCCTATTGAAATATGGCGAAAAAAAAAATACATTTAAATTTTAAAAAAAATTATCTAAACATTTTTTATTTAGACATATTTCCATCATAAGCTAGATTGCTCTGAGATGAACTAATAATTAATGTCACTTCTGACCTAGTCAAAATTAATCGACCTGCATATAGGGCCTATACCGGTACATATTTTTAAAAAAAAAATCGCAGGGCTAAGCCCAAATCCGTCAGTAATGTTGTTGTAGCTAGCTACGGAACTGAAAAGCACCTGAGAAAGGCCTACTTTGACAAAACATTTATTTCAACGTATAAGGCCTATACTACATTTCAGGTTTCGCAACTGGTAGAAATATGGTGAAAAATACATTTAAAGTAGTTTCATCTCAACATTTTAAATCTATATAAATGTCATCATCAGGGCTTCCACTTCCAAATTTTCCCAACCGGTCATTTTTCCCCGTGGAGAAAATGGTGCTATTTTTAGCACATAATAGGAAGCCATAAAACAATATGATATTGAAATGCCGGCCGGGTTTAATTGGGTCAAGGACAGTCACAAAGAAATTTAATCTCACGTTGGCATTTATACCCACCCACCCCTTTAAAGATAAAGTTGAGACTAGAATATTTTTCTTTAAATGAAAAGGAATAATGCCAAAACCCCTAAATAAAAAAAAATTGACGAAAATCGGTCATTCCGTTATCGATATTTTTAGATTGGAAAACCCCCTTTGCACCTGCCTGGAGAAATCCAATTAGCGTACGAGTCGACTTCCGTTAATTCCCTGAAATATCTTGTGACGTCACAGGTGTGAGACGAATGTAAACAAAATGGCGACAACGTGTGTTCTTTTGGATAGTGCATCAATTACAGAGGAGTTCTAGGCGAGTTAAATTTGTCAAATAATTAATCGTCGTTTGAGAATTCCGAAAGAGATGTCATTGAAGACGACGGCAGAGTTCATCCTAGTTCAGCTCTAGACGACAGACTTCGTATGCACTCGTCTTTACGTCCAGACTTCGTCCCATTCAAACAATGTCGAACAGAATTCAAGGCCCAGTAAATTTTACTGGGGAACTTTTTACCGCTAAACGATCCCGTGTCAGTCCCTGTGAATACCTGCAAGATGTAAATGAACATCTTAGTGACCAAAAAATACCTCGCTTACCTCGCTAGAGCCAGTGTGAGCCACACAGCAGACTGTTAAAAATACGTCTCCACCTGTCAAGTTGCCCTGTCGCCGCCATGACACTCTAAATATAGGTCAACATTCAAATTTAGAACTCTCGGGCAGACACGGCGAAACGAAATTATGGTAAAATTTGGAAACTTTGAAAAAAAATAGAATCTTTAGTCATTTATTGCTTTTCCCACCTTTTAATATTACAACAGATTAAAACAAACATTCCAAATGCATATTGAGGGTTAAAATTTGTTACTGTTATATTCAGTATTTATTATTGTGGGACACCTTGCTTGTCTAGTTTAATATTTTTTTAAAACAAAAAATACATAAATAACAAGGCTTTTATTCTTAATAAGTGTTTTAATTTGTTCATTCTTTGTATTTATTTAAATTAAAGAAAAAAATGATGCCTTTTGGATATACATATTTATGTGATATGTAGGAGAATAATTTAAATCCATATATTTATGTATTTATTTCTTGATGTTTAAGGTAGTAGGACTTAAGTAATGTTATAGTTTTAAATGCATTTGTTTCTACCAAATATTGATGTGCAATTTAGTTATTAATCATGTTACGTTCATGTATAGGCTTATGCAGACTGTTTTGTTTTGTTTTTTTTAATTCTTAATAAGTGTTTTAATTTGTTTATTCCTTGCATTTATTTAAATTAAAGAAAAAAAAGAATGAATGAAATGGGGTTTAACGTCCTACGCCTAAGCACCGTACCTGGGCTAATTGAAGACGGGCATACGCCACAGTGTGCAATGAGGGAAATTTTGCCCAGGCAGCGGCGCTACGGCCTACTCTTATATCGAATTCCAACTGCCAAGGGATCTTTTACGTGCACTCCAATTTGTACACGGGACCTCGGTTTTTCGTCCCATCCGAACGACTAGGCAGCTGTCCTTGTCAGGCCCTCCTTCTGCATCACTGACAAGGGGAAATCACGCCGGAAAATCGAGATGAACTTTCTCGGCCAATGCAGGGATCGAACACTCAACCTCCAGGCTAGCAAACCAGCGCCTTATTCACTTAGCCACCGTGATCCCCTTTTGGATATACATATTTATGTGATATGTAGAAGAATAATTTAAATCCATATATTGATGTATTTATTTCTTGATGTTTAAGGTAGTAGGACTTCAAGTAATGTTATAGTTTTTAATGCATTTGTTTCTACCAAATATTGATGTGCAATTTAGTTATTAATCATGATACATTCATGTATAGGCCTATGCAGACTGTTTCGTTTTGTTTTTATACGCCCACATTTTCATGTGGACGTATTATGTCGTCGCCCCTGTCCGTCTGTCCGTCCGTCCGGATGTCCGTCCGGACGTCCGTCCGTCCACAATTGTTTGTGGACTCTCTACAGGTCACAATTCTTGTCGGATTTTGACGAAACTTGAAATATAGGTTCATCCCCAAAAGATCTCGGCTGCTTTCGATATTGGCATGTATCGGATCAAAACTTCATGGATTATGGCCCCTGATTGTACGAAAAATCACGTTTTTAGCTTGTGGACCCTATAGAGGTCACAATTTTGAACCGATTTTGATGAAACTTGACATGCATGTTTATAACCCAAAGATCTTGGTTCCTTTCGATATTTGCGCCTATCGGAACGTAATTTCCTGAATTATGGCCCCTGATTGTCCGAAAAATCACATATTTTAGCTTGTGGTACCTCTGGAGGTCACAATTATTATCCGATTTGAAAAACCGTTCGATTATATCACCGTTACACCCTAAGGAAGGTCGAGTTCAAATTTCGGAAAAATCGGACCAAAATTACCATACAAAATGGCCACCGTTCGTACGCGGCGAATACTGTTAAAAAATGGTATATCAAGGTTGTGGACCCTGTAGAGATCACAATTTTAATTCGATTTAAGATGAAACTTGAAATGCATGGTTAAAACCCAAAGATCTCGGTTCCTTTCGATATTTGCGCATATCGGATCATAACTTCCTGAATTATGGCCCCTGATTATACGCAAAATCGTCTTTGTTTAGCTTGTGGTCCCTCTGGAGGTCACAATTATTATCCGATTTAAAAAATCGTTTGATTATATCACATGTACACCCTAAGGAAGGTTGAGTTCGAATTTCGGTACAATTCGGAACAAAATTGCCATACAAAATGGCCGCCGCGTGTACGCGAATACTGTTATAAAATGGTATATCAACGTTGTGGACCCAGTATAGGTCACAATTTTGATTCCATTTTGATGAAACTTGAAATGCATTGTTAAAAACCAAAGATCTTGGTTCCTTTCGTTATTTGCACATATCAGATCATAACTTCCTGAATTATAGCCCCTGATTGTCCGAAAAATCGCCTATGGTCCCTCTGGAGGTCACGATTATTATCCGATTTAAAAAAACGCTTGACTCTATCACCGTTCCACCATACGGAAGGTTGAGTTTGAATTTAAAGGAAATCGGACCATAATTGCCAGACAAAATTGCCGCCGTTTGTACGCTAATAGTGTTAAAATATGGTATATCAAGGTTGTGGACCCAGTATAGGTCACAATTTTAATTCAATTTTGTTGAAAGTTGAAATGCATGTTTATAACCTAAAGATCTTGATTCTTTTCGATATTTGCACATATCAAATTATAGCCTTTGATTGTAGGAAATATCACTTTCGGTTTTGCTTGTTCTCTATCCATGTCTCGAAAATGTGGGCGTATCCTGCCTGGCAGTGCCAGCTTACTATCTTTTTTATTCTTAATAAGTGTTTTAATTTGTTCATTCTTTGTTTTTATTTAAATTAAAGAAAAAAATGATGCCTTTTGGATATACATATTCATGTGATATGTAGGATAATAATTTAAATCCATATATTTATGTATTGATGTCTTGATGTTTAAGGTAGTAGGACTTCAAGTAATGTTATAGTTTTTAATGCATTTGTTTCTACCAAATATTGATGTGCAATTTACTTATTAATCATGTTACATTCATGTATAGGCCTATGCAGACTGTTTTGTTTTGGTTTTTTTATTCCTAATAAGTGTTTTAATTTGTTCATTCCTTGCATTTATTTAAATTAAAGAAAAAAAGGAGCTTTGGATATATTTATGTGATATGTAGGAGAATAATTTAAATCCATATATTAATGTATTTATTCATTGATGTTTTAATGCATTTGTTTCTACCACATATTGATGTGCAATTTAGTTATTAATCATGTTACATTCATGTATAGACCTAGAAGAAGCTTTGGATATATATATATATATTATTTGATATGTAGGAGTCTAGCTGGGATATGCATGTATATATTTAATGGTACTGTTTAATTGGGAAAGTTTTGTTTCAAGTTTGAGAACAATAAATGTCCTCTTTTTTTACCCCCCCCCCCCCCACCAAAAAAAACAAAACAAACCAGCCTTGTTATTTATGTATTTTTTGTTTAAATAGGTAGGCCTATGCAGACGGTTTTGTTTGTTTTTTAAATTATTATTAAGTGTTTTAATTTGTTCATTCCTTGTATTTATTTAAATTAAAGAAAGGAAAAGAAGCTTTTGATATACATAGGAGTCTAGCTGGGCTGAGAATAATTTGTGTATTTATATGGCCTATTTATGTATTTATTCCTTGATGTTTGCTGTTTATGTAATTGTCCTGTTAAATTGGGAAAGTTCTATTTCAAGTTTGAGAAAACAATAAATGCCCTCTTTTTAAAAAAGAAAAATAAAACAAACCAAACCAGCCTTGTTATTTATGTATTTTTTGTTTTAAAAAAATATTAAACTAGACAAGCAAGGTGTCCCACAATAATAAATACTGAATATAACAGTAACAAATTTTAACCCTCAATATGCATTTGGAATGTTTGTTTTAATCTGTTGTAATATTAAAAGGTGGGAAAAGCAATAAATGACTGAAGATTCTATTTTTTTTCAAAGTTTCCAAATTTTACCATAATTTCGTTTCGCCGTGTCTGCCCGAGAGTTCTAAATTTGAATGTTGACCTATATTTAGAGTGTCATGGCGGCGACAGGGCAACTTGACAGGTGGAGACGTATTTTTAACAGTCTGCTGTGTGGCTCACACTGGCTCTAGCGAGGTAAGCGAGGTATTTTTTGGTCACTAAGATGTTCATTTACTTCTTGCAGGTATTCACAGGGACTGACACGGGATCGTTTAGCGGTAAAAAGTTCCCCAGTAAAATTTACTGGGCCTTGAATTCTGTTCGACATTGTTTGAATGGGACGAAGTCTGGACGTAAAGACGAGTGCATACGAAGTCTGTCGTCTAGAGCTGGACTAAGTTCATCCATATCAATTTGAGCCTTCTGCAGACTCGGATTATTCAGACAAAGTCAACCGTATCAACGGCTTGAACAACCAAGCAACTAACTACGATCGTCTGGATTCCACGGCAATGAATGGTTTGTTTTATCATTATCAACATAACAATTTATATTTTAACTCTCTAGAATTATTTATCAGTAATATTGTGTTTGTATCAAACTTAAATGCAAATTGTTAAATGATATACATAACAGTACACATATATATTTCTAGATTAGTTATAACTTAGAGGCCTATTTTCTTATTGCCAAACTATCGGCAAAATAAAATTGTTTTATTATTGGTGCCTTTGATATGGATTGATTCTTTTAAACAACCATTAACCAAACACTTTAGGCCGCTATCAATCTATTCTATCCTGTGACTGTGAGCTAGGCCTAGTAATAGTATAGGGTACTAAGACAAAGTTTTTCTTTTTAAATTCATGAAAGACAATTATAATTATAATATCTAGCCCTAGGCCTAATTGTTAAATGGTATACTATAACAACACATAATTATTATATTATATATTTCTAGATTAGTTATTACTTAGGCCTAGGCCTATTTTCTTATTGCCAAATTATTGGCAAAATAAAATTGTTTATTCTTAGTACCGCTATCACTTTAGGGGTTAGCCGTGTTGGGCAAAAATCATGTTTTATTTATAAATTATCACATTTTGTCAAATAAATGAATTATTTAATTAATGAATGAATGAAATGGGGTTTAACGTCCTACGCTTAAGCACCGTACCGAATTATTTAATTAAGATTGTACCATATTAATATTATTCATGAAATTACCTAATGTGACCCTAAACATAATTTATTAATTTCAAATTTATAAAGACAATTAAACAATGTATAAAAAAGCTACTTTAATGATTAAATTGTGTTACACAAAATTATATATCTGTAGATAGGTTACTATTGTCAAGTTATTATTTCCTATTTCCGGTAGGCCTAGTCCTATATGATTATTGTCAAAATTTGGCAAATTATATATTAGGTGGTAGCAGGGTTGGGATAAAATCTGATTTCTATTATTTTGGCTAAAAATCAGTTGTAAAGTCTCCAGGGCAGAGGCATATAATATAGTGATTATTGTACTAACAAAGTCGGTCTTATGTAGCTGGAGACTAGTAGTAGGCGGACATCTAAACTTGGATCTCAGTGTTTATAAACATCCTACTGTTCTGCTCCGACTGGGCTAATGAAGGCGGTGTTGTACATCATACTGTGTGTTATGAGGGAAATTTTGCCTAGACAGCGGCAGTACAACTCTTTCTTATTTCCAACTGCCAAGGGATCTTTTACGTGCATACGAATGGAATGTGTACGTAAAATCTCAGTTTTCCGTATAGCTACCGCATGGAATGCAGGTGATGCTTTGGATCATCATGGGGGTCCAACCCAAGATTTGCTCGACTCTGACATTGAATGCCCTTGGCATGGCACAGATCGGCACAACACAGGCGGTTGTGGCGCGGACGATGAATGTTTCTCAGTCTGTCATAAGCAGGCTATACCGTGATACACAATCTGTACAGGGCGACAACTCAAGCCCAGGATCGATTTACCCGTACCTTGGCCTTGCGAAATCGTTTCATCACAGCAAATCAGATCAGCGCTCGTCTTAAAACAGACACTGGTGTGAGAGTGAGTGGCCAGACCATTCGTAATCGACTGCAGAGGGGTCACCTTCGCGCCTGTCGTCCTCGCGTGATCCCTTGTTTGAGAGATCATCACATTCAGGCAAGACGTCGTTGGTGTAGGGATCGTCAACACTTGGATAATCGACGCTGGAGCAATGTGATGTTTTTAGATGAGTCAAGGTTCACTGTTGATTTTTTGGACAGGCGTAGGAGGGTGTGGTGTCGTCTAAACGAGCGCTTCCAAGACGTTAACGTCATCAGACTTGATCGATATGGGGGTGGTTCTGTTATGGCGTGGGGAGGCATCACTGTTGCTGGAAGAACGGCTTTACAGGCCAGTACAGTATGTTGTTGCAGGGCGTGTTACAGGCCAGTACTACCGGGACAACATCTTGGCAGTCCATGTTGTGCCATTCGCACGACGTCATGGCTGCCGTTTCATCTTCCAGGATGACAACGCAAGATGTCACAGGCCATGATCGCTACAGGTTACCCCCAACAACAGAACATCACAACATTACCTTGGCTAGCACTGAGTCCCGACCTCTCCCCCATCGAGCATGTCTGGGACATGCTTGGACAGAGGTTACGTCAACGTCAACAACGTCCTGCCAATGTCCAAGAAATTGCTGCTGCGTTGCAACAGGAATGGGACAATCTGGACTAAAATAACCTGAGACGTCTCATTAGGAGTATGCCACGTGGGATCAATGCTTGTTTGGCAAACAGAGGAGGATTTACCCGTTACTGACTTTGTTGCGATGCTGTGGTAACTTTGCTTTTTGACCCTGGGTATCATTTTCCCCGTATAACGATCATTTGGAATAAATCGATGAATGTGAACTTCATTTCATTTTGTCATTTGTTTCTTCGTAAGTTTCATTAGGTGACTTTAATAACACTTAAAAATCAAATATCCCCTACTTTTTTTGAATAGTATAATATTTTTTAACAATGGTGAGATAGAGAGAGAGAGAGAGAGAGAGAGAGAGAGAGAGAGGGGAGAGAAAGAGAGAAAAGTGGGGTTTAATGTCCACTCATCACATACTAGGTCATTTTGAGGCTAACATATGGTTTAATTCTATTTCAATAATTTGTTTGCGTATAGGGGTATTTAGCAGTGGGAGGAAACTGGAGGACCCGGGGAAAACCCACGATGCTGGAAGGCGATCCTACCCCTTGTCACGTACAACCGGGGATTCGAAACTCACGCCAGTTGACTCAATGACAGCTAGGCTTTATGATACAGCACGCACGTGCTAATCGTTCGGGCATCTAACTGTCACCAACGTGTTACGGGGCTATTCTTGGTTCGAATATGCACCCAGGTGATACATATGGATTATTTCAAACATAGTGGACGAGCTAGGATTGGGGGTGTATATCTCATTCACAGATAAGTATTCTGGCGAAGGCGGTCAGTAATCATTAGAAGTCCAAGTCGAAATCTATTTCAATATTACTTTTATATACAGTAAAGAATTCATTATTTACAACATCATATCAACAGGTTACTAAATGTCTTCAGCCTATTACCTATCTTATCCCAACAAATCACACGATAGATAAAATGAGGTAATAAAGTATACATGTATTTTAAAGAATATAAATAAAAATTGTTAAATTAATACTTACATTTCATTGGATATAAGTTAAACAGTAAAATAAAATTACTAGAATTTAATAAGCTTTAAGCCCTAACTAGCGTAAAAGTGTCGACACTGATCTGACAATTGTTAATTCTTTATTCTTTGTTCGAGGTTTCTCTTAATAAGCCTATTGGCATTCAAAGACTATAAAACAGTAAAAACCAATCATGCATTTAGGCCATTTCTTTTAGATGGAAATGGGTCTAAAAGCATGTATAAATGTAAGTGATTAATATTCAATTTAACCCCAAAAATATTGTAATTTCTAATCAATTACATTTAGTGAAATGTGCGAACAGTCCAAAATAAACACCAGTCGTTTACGACTACTTAGTCCATTTGACAATTTTTTGGTTATTATTTTGTCGTTTTTGAATCAGCCATTATTAATTACTCCTGCAGTGCCATGAAGGATGTGTTTTTCTTTGTTCATTACAAATGGTGCCTGACACCACAGAATACACGACTCGTGTACTGATTATAAAATTACACGACTCACGTGTATTGATTTTAAAATATTCATTAAGTCTTAAATATTGGATATTAGGATCCCATATTTTCACGGCAAGAATAACTACTTCAATATTGATTGAAATGGACAGATATTGAATTCTAATTTATGTTTCTATTTTCGAATATTATGAAAATTATTGAGTTAGCGGTAGAGCTCCTTTAATGTACTATTAATCAAACTACTTTTTTTCGTGGAGAATGTGTATTTAAAGGGGAAGACCAACGATTTTCAATAAGGTTTCCATAAATAATAAATATATATTTAAAAATAATCCCTCCTATAACATATGCAAAAAAAATTTGTAAGCGAGAAATTAATTTTTATTAATACCGGAAGTGACGTAGTTGGTCCGACACGCTCACTGGTCACTATAGTAAACATACAAATTTGGAGTAAGTTTAGCGCTGTATTTTGTGATCGTTTCGTCTTTTGGCAGAAAATCCGATGGAAGGTAATCTTTATTAGGATATTAAGAACAAGAACTTACGGTGTTTTGAAGGTATAATAAACAACGCGTTAGTGTAAATTAAGTTTCTAAACTGGACACAGTGACACAATTTAAGCCACGTGCTAATTGTTTACATCATGTGATAGCTAGCACGTGACATATATTAACCGAACACAAATTGGCGACCTATTCGGCTAGCGACCTATTCAACCGATCCAGCTTGCAACCTGTTCGTTGGCAACCTATTCAGAATAAATTGAGCAGTCGCCCAAACTCATCTACTCTTATCAACCAATAAAATCCAACGTAACGTCTATCAAACTTTTACAAATAATATTTGGGAAGCTTATAAAATTACCTTTAAGAAGATATATAGCTGGATTCTTGGAATTTTGAACGATGATCCGAATTTGGAATTTAGAACAAAATACAAGTCGCTGGCCGAATAGGTCGCCAATTTGGAATCAAAAATAAATCCAGGTAGTTGGATAGGTGGCCTGACTCATTGTCACGTACAAGCAAGGAATCGAAAGTCACACGACTTGACTCACATGCAATCCTTAAATCATTCAGCCCACCTCATCCCGCATTAATAAATTTCATAGTTCTATAAATTTATATAATTAGTTAGACACATGCCAGTCTGAGGTCAAACTAGAGTAATCCTTATAAGGCCATAAAATATTAACAGCTGGTCTGGAAATAATGTTTTTTATAGCACCAGACAAAATGGCAAATAATTTTGCCAGACATGTATTCCCATCAATTACTTGATGGTTTGCAATCTAGATTACTTGCTTTGACAGTCTCATCTATACAAACGTTTGACTTTTCTACTTTATACACTAAAATTCCCCATAGTAAATTAAAAACTCGGTTGAAAGAAATTGTTCACAGTGTCTTTTCATATAAATCGGGAAATGTTAGATATCAATATTTAGTTGTTAATTACAATTCCCAATATTTTGTTAAGAAACAGACTTTATTTTAAAAACATAATGTGTAGGTTAAAATCACCTTTCGTACAGCACATGGGTCGATCATTGTACAGACCTCTCAAGGAACGGGAATTGATTATTAGGTCACCAACAAAATCATTTGACCCCAAATCTTTAAAAGGGTACGTCGAAACGACTCAATATTGTGAGCTGAAATTTTGAGACAAGATATATACACTATTCTTCTATATTTTTGCACTTCAATTTCAGACATTTAATTTTGAGACTCTGTTCAAATCGGTATGGTCCCTTTAAATAAATTTTATAGGCTAAATTCATGACACCAAAGGAATGATTCCCGTATGTTTTGTTATCTCTAATATCCCACTTTAATAGAAGATATTATCTTCTTCCTTTCTTCTTTGTTCATTTTATTTAAACTGCATTTAGAAACATTCTAATGTTGTTTTTTTTTAAAGTTTTATGTCTAAAAACTTTAAAATAAGAGTTATAAACTAAAGTACCTATTTCAGTGTGAGATGAGCTTTCTCTCATTTTAACCTAGTACTCTTAAATATTTACAGAGATACACACATGGCCATGTGCTTTAAATTTAGCTTTTTCCATTGGTAATTTCCTCCATGTAATTATTTTAAAGGCACAAGAAGACTTGGCCATCAACATCATGAGTTCGTTGAAGGTAAAAGGATTGGCAAACTCTTTGTTATTGGTAATCATCAACCAAATACTAGTTGCACTAGGGACCGGGCATCATTCAGATCTGATGAAAAAGGGAAAGAAACTGAATCTAATACACGTATCCAATAGATTGCTGTCATAAACTAGACGACCGATGTCAAAACTAAACAGTGTTTCTTAAACTACACGGTAGCACAAGCTGGACAATTTTTGATGAATCTTGATACGAGTATTAGATTATAACTGGATACGAGTATTAGACTATCGCCATTGAAAAGACGACCACTTACAAGATCGGTCGCATTTTTTTGTTACGTCTTTTTTGTAAATCATTTTAGTGAAGCCTGTACCAAAACAGGCCCGGGACTGTACAGCGCAGTGGACGCTTACGGCTGGCCCCCGGATCCATTCACTAGATTTGATAATTGTTTAGTTTTTGCAATGTCTGTTTTCTGTCTTGTCCGCAGGTTTATCTTGTAAAAAATGTGTTTTTGTTTTGCGTGTAGTGCAGTCCTCCTGCATTTACTATTATAGTACTAGTGTTGTAAATCATCAGTATCCCTACAATTACTTGTACTACCATCAATTTGAAATTAAGATTAAACTATCAACACTATAAATGAAAAAAGATAGTAAGCTGGCACTGCCAGGCAGGATACGCCCACATTTTGAAGAGATGGATAGAGAACAGGCAATACCGTAAGTGATTTTTCCTACAATCAAAGGCCATAATACGTTAAGTTACAATTTGATATGCGCAAATATCGAAAAGAATCAAGATCTTTAGGTTATAAACATGATATGTGCAAATAACGAAAGGAACCAAGATCTTTGGGTTATAACCATACATTTCAAGTTTAATCAAAATCGAATCAAAATTGTGTCCTCTACAGGGTCCACAACCTTGATACACCATTTTTAAACAGTATTCGTGTTCAAACGACGGCCATTTTGTATGGCAATTTAACTCAACCTTCCTTGGCTTGTAACGGTGATATAATCAAATGATTCTTTTAAATCGGATAATAATTGTAAACTCCAGAGGGACCACAAGGTCACGAAAGGCGATTTTGCGTAAAATCAGGGGCCATAATTCAGGAAGTTACGATCCGATATGCGCAAATATCAAAAGGAACCAAGATCTTTGGATTATAACGATACATTTCAAGTTTCATCAAAATCGAATTAAAATTGTGACATCTACAGGGTCCACAAAGTTGATACACTATTTTTTAACAGTATTCGCGTTCAAACGGCGGCCATTTTGTATGGCAAATTTGGTCCGATTTTCCCGAAATTTGAACTAAACCTTCCTTAGTGTGTAACGATGATATAATTAAACGATTTTGCGTATGATCATGGGGCCATAATTCAGGAAGTTACGGACCGATATGCGCAAATATCAAAAGGAATCAAGATCTTTGGGTTATAACCATGGATTTAAAGTTTTCATCAAAATCGAATTAAACTTGGAACCTCTACTGGGTCCACAACCTTGATAGACCATTTCTTAACAGTATTCGCGTACAAACGGCAATTTTCGTCCGATTTCAGGAAATTAAGTTCCGATAGGCGCAAATATCGAAAGCAACCAAGATCTTTGGGTTATAAACAGGCATGTCAAGTTCCATCATAATAGGTTCAAAATTGTGACCTCTGTAGGGTCCACACGCTAAAGATAGTAAGCTGGCACTGCCAGGCAGGATACGCCCACATTTTCGAGAGATGGTTAGAGAACAAGCAAAACCGAAAGTGATTTTTCCAACAATCAAAGTCTATAATTCATTAAATTACAATTTGATATGCGCAAATATCGAAAAGAATCAAGATCTTTAGGTTATAAACATGCATTTCAAGTTTCATTAAAATCAAATTAAAATTGTGACCTATACTGGGTCCACAACCTTGATATACTATTAGCGCACAAACGGCGGCCATTTTGTCTGGCAATTATGGTCCGATTTCCCTGAAATTCAAACTCAACCTTCCGTATGGTGTAACGGTGATAGAGTCAAGCGTTTTTAAATCGTATAATAATCGTGACCTCCAGAGGAACCAAAGTCGATTATACGGACAATCAGGGGCCATAATTCAGGAAGTTATGATCTGATATGTGCAAATAACGAAAGGAACCAAGATCTTTGGGTTATAACCATGCATTTCAAGTTTCATCAAAATTGAATCAAAATTGTGACCTATACTGGGTCCACAACCTTGATATACCATTTTATAACAGTATTCGCGTACACACGGCGGCCATTTTCTATAGCAATTTTGTTCCGAAATTCGAACTCAACCTACCTTAGGGTGAAACCGTGGTATAATCAAACGATTTTTTTAAATCGGATAATAATTGTGACCTCCAGAGGGACCACAAACTAAACGAAGGCGATTTTGCTTATAATCAGGGGCGATAATTCAGAAAGTTACAATCCGATATGCGCAAATATCGAAAGGAACCAAGATCTTTGGGTTATAAACATGCATTTCAAGTTTCATCAAATCGAATTAAAATTGGGACCTCTACAGGGTCAACAACCTTGATATACCATTTTTAAACAGTATTTGCATACGAATGGCGGCCATTTTGTATGGCAATGTTGGTCCAATTTTTCCGAAATTCAAACTCAACCTTCCTTAGGGTGTAACGGTGATATGATCAAACGATTTTTTAAATCAGATTACTATTGTAACCTCCAGAGGGACCACAAGCTAAACCAAGACGATTTTGCGTATAATCAGGGACATAATTCAGGAAATTGCGATCCGATATGCGCAAATATCGAAAGGAACCAAGATCTTTGGGTTATAACCATGCATTTCAAGTTTCATCAAAATCGAATTAAAATTGTGATATCAACCTTGATATACCATTTTTTAACAGTATTCGCGTACGAACGACGGCCATTTTGTATGGTAATTTTGGTCCGATTTTTCTGAAATTTGAACTCAACCTTTATTAGGGTGTACATGTGATATAATCGAACGGTTTTTTAAATCGGAGAATAATTGTGACCTCCAGAGGTACCACGAGCTAAAATAGGTGATTTTTCGGACAATCAGGGGCCATAATTCAGGAAATTACGTTCCGATAGGCACAAGTATCGAAAGGAACAAAGGTCTTTTGGTTATAAACATGCATGTAAAGTTTCATCAAAATCGGTTCAAAATTGTGACCTCTATAGGGTTCACAAGCTAAAAACATGATTTTTCGTACAATCAGGGGCCATAATCCACGAAGTTTTGATCCGATACATGCTAATATCGCAAGCAGCCGAGATCTTTTGGGGATAAACCTATATTTCAAGTTTCGTCATAATCGGACAAGAATTGTGACCTGTAGAGAGTCCACAAACAATTGTGGACGGACGTCCGGACGGACAGGGGCGGCGACATAATACGTCCACATGAAAATGTGGGCGTATAAAAACATGATTTTTCGTACAATCAGGGGCCATAATTTATGAAGTTTCGATCCGATACATGTCAACATGGAAAGCAGTCGAGATCTTTTAGGGATAACCCTATATTTCAAGAATTATGACCTGTAGAGAGTCCACAAACAATTGTGGACGGACAGGGGCGACGACATAATACGTCCACATGAAAATGTGGGCGTATAAAAAGCGTTGAAGAATGATCACAGACGGGGTTCATTTGCACTGCCCAGACAACGTTCCGGTGGTCCGATTACCTGCACAAATTGTACCTTGGGATTCTAGCTATCACATATTAAAAAAAGAAGAGTGTGAGATTCACAGAACGTTAAAAATAAATTCAAACCCAACCCCCACCCATCAAAGTTTTTTTACTTAAAAAATAGTCGTATTGTATCGGTTTTGTTTTTTTGTTTTTGTTCTTGATATGTGATAAATATCATCGCGGCGGAGCCGACCTCTAGAAATTCTAGGTAGCAGTCAGAAAGGGTCAAAATAGCGATTTTGGTTTCTAGTGTCGCAATCATCGTTGCGGTGATCTTAAAAAAAATGTCTTTTGAGGATATTGTATATAGTACTAATACCTACCACCTAAGGAAGAGTCGATAAAATCTCTTTGCAATTATATTTCAAAATTCCTTAAAACCAATATTAAATTCCGAAAATCGGTTTTTTGCTGGGGTGGTAATGTGCGTATCGTGTCTAAATTTTATCGTTTTCGAACAATCGGCACTGATGTCACGGTAAAATTCTACTTTTCTCCCCTTGTGGAAGCCGTTAATTGACTTAGAACGACAGGTGCCACGAACAAACGACTTGAACAAATGCAGGTATCACCTTGAAAATTTCAGGGTACCTAGGTACCAACGTGGAAAGTCCCTCGCCAGAATTTAGTACTCATGGTACCTTTGGTTCTAGTGTAGCGCATGCCCGACTTGAACAATTTCTAGGTCCCAAATGTTAGCGATTAAGCTCCTTTAAACCCTATTTTATTTCATTTCACCTCTCACCGTCATATTCTCTATCAAATTTGGGGGCGAAACGACTCCTCGACTCCAAGAAAAGGTAAACTTCTAAGACCAATAATCCAAGTCTTACTTAGCATGTATTTAAAAAAGTTCCGCATATATATTTAGTTTGTCATCTATAAAAGAAGAACGTCATATATTTCGAGTTGATCATATAAATTTGGAGTTTAGCATCAATTTAAAGTTTACCAAAGAAGCAAAACCAAGTTTGTCATATTTATAGAGTTTAGCATATATATTTAGAGTTTAGCATAAATATTTTGAGTTGACAATAAAGTCGCAATCGGCGCCCCATAGTATTGTGTCTAAATTAAAGGGTTTTCGTACAATCGCTGCCAGGGTCGCGACAAAATTCTATTTTCTTTCCCCTTAGGGAAGCCGTAAATTGAACGAATGCTGGTATCACCTTGAAAATTTCAGGGTACCTAGGTACCAACGTGAAAAGTTCCTCGCCGAATTTGTTACTCGTGGTACCTTGGTTCCAGCGCAGCGCATACACGAAGTCACAATCGCTAAACGCGAAAACAACCTTGTCGGCACGGAAAACATCAAAGGCGAAATCCTAATTTTTGATATATTCAAATTCCAAACACTCGACCATGAGGCAGGCTATCCTGAAATGTATTAATTGTGTATTTTTTCAAGCCCATTAATATGAATTTTTCACTATTTTTCATTTTCAATTCAAAATGGCGTCCGTCATTTGCCGAAAATCAAAATTCTATTCCCGGCAGTTTTTCGGCTTTCCTTGAAGGATTCGGAAAATATAATTGCCTTGTCTGTTAGTAAAATATCAACAAAACCTTATCGATTTTTCACATTTAAAGATGGTGGCACTTCCGGTTTGGGCTACAAACTCCATTTTCTGTGTACGAATCAGTAGTGTCGTAGTAAAGAAAACAAAAATCAAGGCAATCTGACTTATATTTCGTCGATTTAAAAAAAAAAAAATTGATCCTTAATTTAGAAATAATTTAGAAAATTTCTAATGACATTTTTCAAGTCGTATCGGTAAGATCTACTTGCATACTTAATTTCATGAAAATCTTGCAATTATTAAAAAGGTTGTCATTTTGATTTTAACTTCCGGTTCAAAATCACGCGACGAATTTTCGAAATTCAAAAATCCGAAATTGCAGATTTAAAGTAAATGATTCAAAGGTACACAAAGATTTTTGTTTTAGTAAAATAAGTCACAAAGTTACAGCAATGTAGGTCAAATGAGTTTGTTCGTACAATTCGGTGATTTCGGATTCGTAAAAAGGTTTCGAAATATATTTACCCAACAGCCTCCACCCATTTTTTTTTGGGGGGGGGGATAGGTAAAAGTTTCAGAATGATCCTACGGTTAGATTCGGAGAAATCCAATTTGTGGATAAAACACACAAAAATAAGAATAACTAGATCTGCTAATCAGATATTAAAGCTTTCATAATCACAGTCAAATTCTGTCACATGTCATAGGTGATATAAATAATCTGAACAAGAAAAAAAAATCACTATAATCAGTCAAAATTTGGTGAAGTTAATTCAAAAAAGTATTAAAATTGGTCAAAAACTCAAAAGTATTAAAATTGGCAAAAACTCGCAAAGTTACGGGTCTAAATATAGTTACAAAAACATTGCAACCGGGAATAAAAAGATAGTAAGCTGGCACTGCCAGGCAGGATACGCCCACATTTTCGAGAGATGGATAGAGGACAAGCAATACCGAAAGTGATTTTTCCTACAATCAAAGGCCATAATTCATTAAGTTACAATTTGATATGCGCAAATATCGAAAAGAATCAAGATCTTTAGGTTATAAACATGCATTTCAAGTTTCATTAAAATCGAATTACAATTATGACCTCTACAGGGCCCACAACTTTAATATGCCATATTTTTACACTTTTCGCGTACAAACGACGGCCACTTTGTCTGGCAATTATGGTCGATATTCTAGAAATTCGAACTCAACCTTCCGTAGAGTGTAATGGTGATAGAGTCAAACGTTTTTTTTTAAATTGGATATTACTCGTGACCTCCAGAGGGACCATAGGGGATTTTTCGGCAATCAGGGGCTATAATTTAGTTATGATCCGATATGCGCAAATATCGAAAGGAACCAAGATCTTTGGGTTATAACCATGCATTTCAAGTTTCATCAAAATCGAATTAAAATTGTGACCTTTACGGGGTCCACAACCTTGATATACCATTTTTTTAACAGTATTCGCGTACAAACAGCGGCCATTTTGTATGGCAATTTTGGTCCGACTTTCCCGAAATTCGAACTCAACTTTCCTTAGGGTGTAACGGTGACATAATCAAACTTTTTTTAAATTGGATAATAATTGTGACCTCCACAGGGACCACAAGCTAAACAAAGGCGATTTTGCGTATAAACAGGGGCCATAATTCAGGAAGTTAAGATGCTCAAATATCGAAAGGAACCAAGAGCTTTAGGTTATAGCCAAACATTTGAAGTTTCTTCAAAATCGACTTAAAATTGTGACATCTACAGGGTCCACAACCTTGATATACCTTTTTTTAAAAAGTATTCGCGTACAAACGGCGGCCATTTCGTATGGCAATTTTGGTCCGATTTGCCCGAAATTCAAACTCAACCTTCCTTAGTGTGTAACGGTGATATAGTCTAACGGTTTTTCAAATCGGATAATAATTGTGACCTCCAAAGGGACCACAAGCTAAACAAAGGTGGTTTTGCGTAAAATCAGGGGCCATAATTCAGGAAGTCATGATCCGATATGCGCAAATATCGAAAGGAATCAAGATCTTTGGGTTATAACCATGCATTTTAAGTTTCATCAAAATCGAATTAAAATTGTGACCTCTACAGGGTCCACAACCTTGATATACCATTTTTAAACAGTATTCGCGTACACACGGCGGCCATTTGTATGGCAATTTTGATCCGATTTTCCCGAAATTCGAACTCAACCAACATTAGGGTGTAGGGTGTAAGGTGATATAATCGAACGTTTTTTTAAATCGGATAATAATTGTAACCTCCAGAGGTACCACGAGCTAAAATAGGTGATTTTTCGGACAATCAGGGGCCATAATTCAGGAAATTACGTTCCGATAGGCGCAAATATCGGAAGGAACCAAATCTTTGGATTATAAACATGCACGTCAAGTTTCATCAAAATCGGCTCAAAATTGTGACCTCTATAGGGTCCACAAGCTAAAAACGTGATTTTTTGTACAATCAGGGGCCATAATCCATGAAGTTTCGATACGATACATGCCAATATCGAAAGCAGCCGAGATCTTTTGGTAATAAAGCTATATTTCAAGTTTCGTCAAAATCGGGTAAGAATTATGACCTGTAGAGAGTCCACAAACAATGGTGGACGGACAGGGGCGATGACATAATACGTCCACATGAAAATGTGGGCGTATAAAAACATGATTTTTCGTACAATCAGGGGCCATAATTCATGAAGTTTCGATCCGATACATGTCAATATCGAAAGCAGCCGAGATCTTTTAGTTATAACCCTATATTTCAAGTTTCGTCAAAATCGGGTAAGAATTATGACCTGTAGAGAGTCCACAAACAATGGTGGACGGACAGGGGCGATGACATAATACGTCCATCTGAAAACTTTGGTTCCAGCATGCGCGAAGTAAAAAGAAATTTTTGTCAATTTAGGGGATTGTGGGTATATTTTGGAGTATTTTGGTAACTGGCGGTTGATCTAAGATGGCGGCCATAACACAATATAAAACGCGTTGAAGAATGAGCACATTTTTGCGACGGGGTTCATTTGCACTGCCCAGGCAACGAAACCTTTGGATTCTACCGTGGCTTATTAAGGACACGCAAAAAAAAAAATATCTCGAGCGCTCGAGGTATTAAGTCGAGGGCTCGAGATACTAAGTAGAGCGCTCGAGATAGTGAAGTAGAGCACTCGAGATTAAGTCGATTGCTCGAGATAATACAATTGACAACGTCTCAATCGATGTAGCCTGACAAGAACAGCTGCCTAGTCGTTGGGTTGGGACGAAAAACCATGGTTCCTTGTATACATTGGATTGCACGTAAAAGATCCCTTGACAGTTTGAATTCAGTTGCTGCCCGGGCAAAATTTCCCTCATAGCACACTGTATGGCGTGTGTCAGTCTTCAATAAGCCCAGGCTAGTGCAGAAGCGTAGGACGTTAAACCCCATTTTATTCATTCATTCAATCGATATAAAAAACTGTATAATTTTGTGCTTTATTCGATGATAAACTTTGCAAAATAAAGATTTATTTGTTCCTTTTTTCTGCGCATCCAAAGCTGCAGTGTGGATACCCCCCTCCCCCTTGCTCATTATCACCCGACTAGATGTCACAGGGCCAGGATTGTTACAGGTTACCTCCAACAACAGAACATCACCACATTGCCCCATCTAGCATGTCGCATGTCTGGGACATGCTTTGACAAAGGTAACGTCAGCAACATCCTGCCAATGTCCAAGAACTTGCTACTGCGTTGCATTAGGAATGGGACAATCTGGACCAAAATGACCTTAGACGTCATTAGGAGTATGCCACGTCGGATCAATGCTTGTTTGGCAAACAGAAGAGGGTTTACCCGTTACTGACTTTGTTGTGATGCTGTGGTAACTTTGCTGTTTTACCCCGGGTATCATTTTACCCTTATAATGGCCAGACTGTGCCTTACTTAGTCTAACGATGATTTGGAATAAATCGATAAATTTGAACTTCATTTCATTTTGTCATTTGTTTCTTCGTCAGTTTCATTAGGTGACTTTAATAACACTTAAAAATCAAATATCCCCTACTTTTTTTGAATAGTATATGTGGATTAAAACCACCAAAAATTATTAATGCATATTAAATAATTCTTTGTAGAAAAAAATATTTATTTTAGAAATTAAAAATGCAGTTTTTGACAAAATGGCGTCACTTCCGGTGTCAATTTTCAATTTTAATTCAATTTGATATAACGAAAACAGTGACTTATACAAAATCGCCCATTTCTGGGCAACTGGTTATATTGCAAACTACTTTTAACACACATTTTCTTCATATAGATTATAGCTACAAGTCTATACAAGGTACGTAAATATATTTTAAAATCTGAAAAGCCTGAATGGGTTGTAATTAGGTCAATTTTAGAAATTTTTTCTTAATGGAATTTGCTCAAATTAATATTTCGTTAAAACGAATTAATATTTCGTTAAAACGAATTAATATTTCGTTAAAACGAATTAATATTTCGTTAAAACGAATTAATATTTCGTTAAAACGAATTAATATTTCGTTAAAACGAATTAATATTTCGTTAAAACGAATTAATATTTCGTTAAAACGAATTAATATTTCGTTAAAACGAATTAATATTTCGTTAAAACGAATTAATATTTCGTTAAAACGAATTAATATTTCGTTAAAACGAATTAATATTTCGTTAAAACGAATTAATATTTTGTTAAAACGAATTAATATTTCGTTAAAACGAATTAATATTTCGTTAAAACGAATTAATATTTCGTTAAAACGAATTAATATTTCGTTAAAACGAATTAATATCTCGTTAAAACGAATTAATATCTCGTTAAAACGAATTAATATTTCGTTAAAACGAATTAATATTTCGTTAAAACGAATTAATATTTCGTTAAAACGAATTAATATTTCGTTAAAACGAATTAATATTTCGTTAAAACGAATTAATATTTCGTTAAAACGAATTAATATTTCGTTAAAACGAATTAATATTTCGTTAAAACGAATTAATATTTCGTTAAAACGAATTAATATTTCGTTAAAACAATATTTTGTTCTAAAATTAGAGTCGGTCTAAGTTGCGAAAATTAGCATTGAAGTCTATGGGGAAATCTTTAGTGATCTGTGGTCGTCCGTTTAGGTTTTTTTGGAAGGGGGGTCTTTCCATTTGAGCGTCTGATAGTTTTAAAATTCTGATTCTCCATAACTCATAACTTTGTAACCTGATGAAGACAAGACAAAATTATGGCGGTCGAAGAGAAAGCACGACAGAATGATTCCATAGTTCCAAGCTAAAATTTGTCAGTTTTCAGTCGAACCACAAGGGCCTGAAATTATAGTTTGTACATCTTTGATAATTGCAGAATGGAATTATGTCCATTATAATTAATGTGACTTAATTTTCATTGTGAATTTGATCAAAAATTAGACGAAACCCCTCGTCGATAATTAGTAGCAGCGTAGTTTCGATCAATGTGTCATTGCGTGCTCCAGACGCCCCATGTCATTTTATTCTGCTGGTAGTCTTGATTATCACAAATAGGATTTCAGTTATTTGCTGATTACACTACTTTGCTTGATTACACTATTTTGCCTGGTAACACTATTTTGCCTAATAACACTATTTTGCCTGATTACACTATTTTAGTAGCGCCCTGTGTATTTTAGTCTTTTTACAAATTTCTTTTAAAGTTTTACTTTGTGATTCTTGGACTGTAGCAGCATAGTACCTTGGTGGACATTTTTATTGGAAGTTGTTTTAGTTTTATTTGTATTTTTGCAATTAAGTGTGTACTTTTTATTTATATATTGATATAGTGAGTAGGAACTCACTTCAAGTTGAAGTTTTACTTTCTTTTTTGTACTGTATCAGCATAGTACTTTGATGGACATTTTTAATCGAAAATATTTTAGTTTTTATTTAAAGGGACAATAACACTCTTGCTGGCTTGACAGGTCCAGAGAAAAAATTAGCCTTATTCTAACTTCAAGATGTTTAAGTGTCCTACCTGTTGTGTAAATTATCCATTACAACCTATCTTACTTGTCCAGAGGGTTCGAAAATATGTTTAAATCCATGTAGTTGATTTTTTCCAATTTTAAAATTAGGTGTGTTAAGATGGAATTGTATCATATTAAAATTGAAATATTGTAAAATAGTACAAATTGTTGACAAGAATAAAGATTGGAACATATTATTCAGTTACAACAAGAGTGGTATTGGGGCTTTAAATATTATTATATTTGCAATTAAGTGTGTACTTTTGTTTAAACAACGAGTTGGTTTAACTCACTGAACCTGATTAGTAACCATCATGATCACCTACAGTAATCTCATAATAATCTGAATGAAGAGGTGTTTCAATCTTTGCCTAAAACAATAAAACCTGTTACAAAGAGAGGAATAAGAGGGGACAGACGACATAACAGGACAATCATAACAGCCGATAGAAAATATATTAAGAAAACCAGTCAAGTCAATAACAACAACCTAATCACTATTAACTATAAAAACTCAAAAAACGACAAGCTGCATCTGAATAATAGATTGATGAATATGTGTTTACTTAATTGTAGATCAGCTAGAAATAAAGCAGATGAATAAAATTAATATTTTATAGAAAATGATTTCGACATTATTTTTTTAACTGAATCCCTGGATGAGAGACAATGATCATTAGGCCCTATGTTATCAACAAGTTAGTACCTGAAAATTATGATTATTTTTTACCAAACAGAACAGACAGAACAGGCGACGGTTTGGCTTTTCTATACAAAACCTCGCTTAAAGTCCGATGTATTCAAGGTCCAAAATATACTAGCTTTAAATACCTGTTGACTGGTGTACAATTTGACAGCAAAGTAATCAGTTACATCTCTACACCATATAGACCACCATACTGGCATACTCCACTGTCAACAAGGCCAGTATTAATACCTTTTTTTTAATTTCAAGGACTACTACACAACAGCTTAACTAACCAGAAGGAAGTCTTTATCTCTGGTGATTTTAATATTCATATTGATCTTTTAGATGATCCGAAAACTATAGAATTCCAGAACATTCTTCATTCGTTTAACCTACAGCAGCATGTCACTGACTCTACCCACTGTAGAGGTCATATTCTCGACTTGGTCCTTACACGAGATAATACTACCATACTTAACTTAGTAGATGTTAAAAATGATTTAATATCTGATCATTTCACCATCGTTAGTCAACTGTGCTTCAAGAAACCTAAACCGCAAAAGACCAAAATAACTTACAGAAAGACCAAAAATTTAGATATCAATGCATTCAAAACATCTATAGAAAATAGTAAATTACTTTAACGTCTTCAATTAACGAATTCCCTTGACGATCAAATTGAGCTGTATAGTGTTACACTCTCCAACATACTCGATAATCATGCACCGACTTAACTTAACTTCTTTATTCTCCAAAACTACATATACATAGTTATTGAGATAATGCAAATTTATATACAAAGGTTCAAACTTAAATCGCATGTGCGAACAATTAAATAATATCAATAATTAATAAATTTAATAAATATTGGTGTATATTAATATATATAACAAAAGGTTTTCATGGAGGATTAACTTTTGATGTAATGATTTTAATGAGTCAACATAACTTCTGTAGTACAACGTTGTTTTTACAATTAAAAAGACTTTGAAATTTGAATATATTCGGGTGATTTTGGCACCAATCTGGCAATAATCTTTTTCTCTCAGAAGAAAAATATTTACAATTAAGAATATAGTGGAATTCGTCACCGAAAATGGTTTTCCGATGACATACGTGAATCAAAACTTACTAGACGTAAGGCAGAAAAGAGATGGAGGAAAACTAAGTTAGAGGTCCACCGTCAGCTATATCAGCGTGCTCGTACAGACACTAACAACCTTATTTCTAAAGCTAAACGTGAATTTATTTCACAAGAATTCACACAAAACCTTAAAAATCCACAACAACTCTACAAGCTTACTAATAATATTCTAAAACGTCCTAATGGTAGTATTCTTCCTGAAGGTAATTCTGATGACATCTGTGAATGATTTCAAACATTTTTCTCAGATAAGATAACTAACATAAGATCTGAACTGAGTAACCAGTCATTTCCCGAGCCTATTGAAGAAACTAAGTTTAACGGCGATCTCGCTTTTCTTACTTTTTCAGAAGTTTCACAAAGAAATAATAATGGCCAGCTCTCCTAAAACGTGTGAACTTGATCCGATCCCATCGTGGGTACTCAAACGTTGCATAAATGAACGTTTGCCTATTATAGATCATCTTATTAATACTTCTCTTCAACAAGGATATGTGCCAGCACCCTTAAAAGTGGCATTTGTTCGACCTCTTCTGAAGAAATCTAACTTTGACGTAAATTTATTAAAGAACTATAGACCAGTCTAAACTTTTTGAAAAAGCCGCTGCATATCAACTTAAATCGCATTTTAATTCAAATAATCTCAGTGAAAAGTTTCAGAGTGCATATAGATCAGGGCACAGTACAGAAACAGCACTTATTCGTGTTTATAATGACGTCATCAAAAATATTGAAAACAAGGCATCAACAGCATTGGTATTATTAGATTTAAGCGCTGCCTTTGACACAATAAATCAGTCCATTCTTATCCAGCGCCTTTCCACTCGGTTTGGTGTCCAGGGAAAAGTTTTGGATTGGTTTAGCTCTTATCTGACCAACCGAACCTAGTCAGTAGTTATTGGCGGTAACGAATCGTCACCATCGTCTTTTGCCTTTGGCGTACCTCAAAGATCCGTACTGGGACCCGTACTTTTTACGGCATACCCAACCCAATTGGTGATATCACTCGAAGACATGGCTTGGATTATCACTTGTATGCAGACGACACTCAACTCTATATATCACTCAAATCAGAACATGAATATAACAAGATAAATAAAATTCAACACTGTATTACTGAAATCAGACAATGGATGAAGCTCAATTTTCTAAAACTGAATGATGATAAAACTTTACGCAAATTTACGTTAGATTTATGTCATAAAATGACGCAAAGTTTACGGTAGATTAACGTCAGAAAATTAACGTAAAAATCACATAAAAATTAGGCAAAATTATCGTTAAAAAGAAAGTGACTGACTGACCATTTTTTCGTACCCTTTACGTAAATTTAACATCATGTTGTTATGTGGGAAATAAAAAGAATAAATTTCGACCAAGTACAATCTAAACCATAAGACAAAATTTGAAGTCCTAAAAAAGAGCGGTATAATCAAAATAATGTAATCAGGCAAAAAAATATTAATAAATAATACTAATAATCATCTTAGATGGCGCTGTAATTCCAACCAAAAGGCTGATTTTTGGCGCAGATTACAATGTCGTTAAAGTCATTAACAGAATGACTGTCGGAATAGTTCTGTTTTTAAGTTTCTTTTAAATGAATGCATATTGTCACTGTTTTTTACACTTTGTGGTAAAGATTTCCAAACCATGGGAGCAGCAGAGGAGAAAGCACGATCAGCACGATTCGACTTTGTTAAAGCGGCAATACTATATCCCGAAAAACACAGGAAAACAACCGGAAAAAACCATTTTATACTGAATACCGGAAAACACCCTAAAAATATATGAATTAGGCTATCTGCTGCTCAACACAGAGTGACACTCGCTAAAGTCAAATAACTTAAATAAATTAAAGTAATGTCAACCGTACAATTTGAGTAGCACTGTGGCACAGCTTTTACTTATTGTGGCACAAATTACCAATGAATTGACCGATACTATTATCTATAGATCTATTTCTTATTGCAGATTCATAAATTACGCCCCCTATACACCAAACTAACACGGAAAAAAAATATGTGTGCCATCATAGTAATATATAGGCCTAGACAGGCAACCAGTTTCCAATACGTGAAACCATTTTTACTAAATTGAGCTTACAAAAAAAAATAAAAATTTAATATTCAATCTGATTAATGTACTTCTAACTTAAAAAAAGTCTTAAATTTTATTTATTTTTTTAGCTCTACGTAAAAACCGTGAAAATATTCACAAAACTGGTGGGGGACGAGGAGCTATTCTATGAGATGCCGAAATGATGGTATTGCAGTTTTTAGTAAAGTAAAACAGCTTGCAGATATCTGTCGTCAGTGGGGGGGGGGGGATATATTTAATTGCAGTGAATCAATTTCGCAGTCGGCACATTATTCATTAAAAGTCTGGTTTTATCAAGACACCGCATAATACAGCTAAGCCCTAGTTCAAGAAGCACAAGAACATATTGTACAATTAAAACATTTTATTCACTTGTAATTGCGCTTAAATTTGGTCGTTGAAGAGGTTAAGTTGTTTGAAATCGTATCACAAATATTTAGTTAGTTACACAAACCTTAGGTAGAGGATTTTAAACACAAAATTATGTAGTTTTATTCTCCAACATATTATCGGGATTGGCCTTTTAATCTTTAAATTTAATTTGATAGGAAGCAACATGTATGATGAATATGATCCTGTCATCGTATCAAGCTGCAGTTCGGAGAATATTCTGAACTTAAATGGAGATATGTACATTTAGGACTAAACTGATTGAAATCAAATTTAAGATTGTTTCAAGACCCATTTACTGATTAAAATTTTACAATAACAATGCAGTGTATTATTTGTAGTTAGTTATAAGCACTATCAGATATAATAATTTTGATGTTAGCATAAATACACAGAAATATCTATAGAACTAGAAGAAACAGACACAGCTGGCCTTCTTGGCAATTATGTTGCTGATAGTAGTAACAGTACAGGTACATGTATATTATATTTAATTTTGTCATGTTAGCGTGAATGCAGATAAAAAAAACCCCTTTACAGTGGGAATTCAAAGAGGTGAAAATGCACGTCATTACGAGCCAGTTTGGTGCAGAAAAGTAGGACGTTAAACTTCATTTTATTTCACTAATGGTCAACATGTATCTTAATTAATTATTTTGTGCAGTAAAAATTAATATTATTGTGTTAAGAGTGAGGATAGGTGACATGAGGTAAAAATGACTACTTCTGTGTTAGGAACGTAAGTTTAATTTGTGTTTCAGCTGATCAATCAGAAGGCCAGATGCTCATCAAGAGCCTTTTGAAAAATGATATTAATATTACTGGTAAGAATGAAGTTTGTTAAAGAGCGACAATCTATTGCTCATAGAGAAGCAATTTAAATCAACTGCATGATTTCAGTTATAAATATTTTTTAAATACAATTGGCCAACTTATTTTTAAGTGTAAAATGAAGAAAATACCACGTCATTCGATATGTTGTCTCATTCTTCTGCTATTTTACTTTGGTTGGTATTGTATTATTGATTTTGGTTAATTCATTTACTTACAGAAGTAAAGCCTATATCGTGTGCCAGAAAGTTCAAGAAAAAAAGGACATCCTCAGCACAGCTAAACAATGAGTGCACGGAGGAAGAAATACAACTGATAAAATTAAAAAGGGGAAAATTGGAACTAGAAATTAAACTGCTCGAAAAACAGCTTCTATAAATTGATTATTACCATTTTTAGATTAAATTATATCAACTTACTGTCTGAACCATTGTAAATTTTTAACAGGCCCTGAGTTCACAAAACATTCTCAGACTTACAGTTTTTAAATAATGCAAGTAATTATGTCAACATATCCTTTCCATAAGTATAACACAAACCTGAATGTTAATATTACTTGCAACAGGTAAATTTCAACATTAGTAATTTCCGCCATTCTCCGTGGGTAGTCGTAACTTTCCGTAAATAAACGTTATTTCGATCCAGAAACACAAGACTTTGCATATAGTTTCTTATTAATGAATTTGATACATTGAAACAACAAAAGTGTTAGAAAGGGCTATACTTTAGTTAGAATAAAGCGAACAATTTTGAGTAAATTCTTAACTCAAGTCTTAGAATGCTTTGCGAACTCGGGGCCTGATTTCTTCGATTATGAACAAACTACTTTATTCCAACGAACAAAAAAGTTCTCTCCTCAGTCAAAATTACAAGTAAATATTAAAATTTTTGCAGGAGAACTTTTTATTCGTTTGAATATTTAATTATGCTATGGATTGTTTTAACAACTTGTTCATAATTCTTCTTTTTAATTTTATTAGTTCTATATGTATCTCCTCCACCATCTACTCATTTTTTAGTTGTGCTTAAGAGGATGTCCTTTTTTTCTGCCTATTGAAGGTTTTTATGTTGGGAAACCAACAACAATTTCATGCTCATAAACCAAAAGAATGCGAATTTCCTTATTCGAAAATCTTAAAAGGAAGTAAGCCTTAATAATTGTATCTTGAAAATTCAAGTTAGTATCTTGAAAATTCAAGTTAGTATCTTGAAAATTCAAGTTAGTATCTTGAAAATTCAAGTTAGTATCTTGAAAATTCAAGTTAGTATCTTGAAAATTCAAGTTAGTATCTTGAAAATTCAAGTTAGTATCTTGAAAATTCAAGTTAGTATCTTGAAAATTCAAGTTAGTATCTTGAAAATTCAAGTTAGTATCTTGAAAATTCAAGTTAGTATCTTGAAAATTCAAGTTAGTATCTTGAAAATTCAAGTTAGTATCTTGAAAATTCAAGTTAGTATCTTGAAAATTCAAGTTAGTATCTTGAAAATTCAAGTTAGTATCTTGAAAATTCAAGTTAGTATCTTGAAAATTCAAGTTAGTATCTTGAAAATTCAAGTTAGTATCTTGAAAATTCAAGTTAGTATCTTGAAAATTCAAGTTAGTATCTTGAAAATTCAAGTTAGTATCTTGAAAATTCAAGTTAGTATCTTGAAAATTCAAGTTAGTATCTTGAAAATTCAAGTTAGTATCTTGAAAATTCAAGTTAGTATCTTGAAAATTCAAGTTAGTATCTTGAAAATTCAAGTTAGTATCTTGAAAATTCAAGTTAGTATCTTGAAAATTCAAGTTAGTATCTTGAAAATTCAAGTTAGTATCTTGAAAATTCAAGTTAGTATCTTGAAAATTCAAGTTAGTATCTTGAAAATTCAAGTTAGTATCTTGAAAATTCAAGTTAGTATCTTGAAAATTCAAGTTAGTATCTTGAAAATTCAAGTTAGTATCTTGAAAATTCAAGTTAGTATCTTGAAAATTCAAGTTAGTATCTTGAAAATTCAAGTTAGTATCTTGAAAATTCAAGTTAGTATCTTGAAAATTCAAGTTAGTATCTTGAAAATTCAAGTTAGTATCTTGAAAATTCAAGTTAGTATCTTGAAAATTCAAGTTAGTATCTTGAAAATTCAAGTTAGTATCTTGAAAATTCAAGTTAGTATCTTGAAAATTCAAGTTAGTATCTTGAAAATTCAAGTTAGTATCTTGAAAATTCAAGTTAGTATCTTGAAAATTCAAATAAGTATCTTGAAAAAATTCAAATAAGTATCTTGAAAATTCAAATAAGTATCTTGAAAATTCAAATAAGTATCTTGAAAATTCAAGTTAGTATCTTGAAAAATTGAAAATAGAATAATAAAAAAAATATGTGGCCCTATTACGCTGCCGTACGATTTGAGGTTCAGCGAAGTACAGTTGAAGGTCGATGCCCCTTTTATACGAAATTCTGTCGACAGTATACAGATAGCTCTGTTGATAAAAAAAAAGTCGAAACCAATAATCTGACCGGGGGAAAGAATCCGCAAATTGTATATCCGATAATCGATATCTTTTTTTTAACACGATGCAGTTTACATTGTCCGTAAACCGTATGATTATAAACACAATCAACATGGCTTTATTCGAAAGTAATATTGGTGCAAAATTCTGTAAAAAGAAATTCGGGATCTATAAATTATCAAACACATGACGAGTTTATTAATTTATATAGAAGCTATTGTTAAAATTCAGGCTATTCTAATTATAACATTTTGCTAGCATTTTCTAAACATTTTAAGGGGTGTTTCAGGTTTTTTTTTTGTTGTTGTACTGATATTTTTGAAAATTGAATAATGCAAGAGTATGTCTTGAGGCTGTAAATGTTATAAAGTTTTAATAAGACATTTAATGTATTAACTTGTCAAGTGCATAATCAACCCTTAATGCCATCGGGTGCTAGAGATGTTACAGATTTAACACTGGCGGTTAATGTCATACAACTTGTGATAGTGAATTCGACAGTATTTAACAGATTATTTCCAAACTGGGTGTGAAGCATCATTATCGTGAGAGGACGGGCCTCGTCAATATTAACAAAAATTCTGATATTTTTTGTTTTGCGAACAACTTGTGACAATTGTCTTATGAATGTGACAATGGCTTTAATAAATTATTTTCAAACTGGGTGTGAAACAGTGCGATCATATGAGTACGAACCTTATCAATATTCAGCTTTTCACAACATGCCCGTTCCGAGTTACAACCGAAATAATCCTTCGTCTTGTACTCCGCTTTGACTTATATATGGATGGAGGTTGAAAAACCGTAAAACACGGCGATTCGACTTACATATGGCCAAACTTTTCTTGGCATACACCAGCACGGTATTAGACTAGACCAACAGTCCCGTTTGGTACCATATGGTGTTGAAAAACATTCGTCTTATATACCACTTCGACTTATATATAGATGGAGCTCGGAAAATGTAATATATGGGGATTCAACTTATAAGCAATTCGGCTTATACTCCACATCGACTTATACGTGGTATGGTAATGATCCCTCCTCCAGGCATGACATAGGCTATATCTGTTCTTAATGGATCTTTATCAAATTTGGTGTTAAGCATTGGGGGTTCTGAGTTACACCCAACCAACCCCTTTGCCGCAAAATAGATAATAATAATAATAATTTACAGTGCTTATATAGCGCTTATCTAAAACATTACTCTAAGCGCTTTACAATAAAATCACATAAAATCCACAAAAAATGCATATAAATAAAATAAAAATTATTCATTAAAAATATTAATAAACAAATATGATAAATAAAACATTAGTCTAAGCGCCTTAAATGCATAAAGTCACATAAAATCCAATCGAGAAAGATAATAAAAATTACTCATTAGAAATAATAAAAATTATTCATTAAAAATAATAAAAATTATTCATTAAAAATAATAAAAATTATTCATTAAAAATAATAAAAATTATTCATTAAAAATAATAAAAATTATTCATTAAAAATAATAAAAATTATTCATAAAAAACAATAAAAATTAATCATTAAAATAATTTAGAATTATTAAAAGATTAATAAATAAATAAGATAAATAAAAATATACACAAATAGCGTATGTTTATTGACAATTTGAAAAAGCCTGTCTGAATAAAAAAGTCTTAAGGTTATTCTTGAAAGCATTAACAGATTTATTGTTTCGTAGTGTAATTGGTAGGTCATTCCACAAAACAGCGGCCGCTCTATCAAACCGTCTCTCTCCGTATGTTTTTGTTCTGACTGCTGGTTTCACTAGAAGCATGTTGTTTTCCGATCGGAGAGTTCTTGTTGGCTTGTAGATGTTAACAAGTTCTTGTAAGTATAGGGGTGCTTCCTGTTTCAGAGCTTTAAACACATATAGCAATACTTTGTATTTGATACGGAAAGTTATTGGCAGCCAATGGAGCGATTGTAAAATTGGACTAACATGTTCATTTTTCTTTCCCCTTGTAATTATCTTTGCGGCAGTGTTTTGGACACGCTGTAGTCGTTGGGTTGCATTTGCGGGAAGTCCATATAACAATGCATTCCCGTAGTCCAAACGAGACGTCACTAAGAAGCAAACAAGTGTTTTTGTGGCATCTGCCGTTATGTGTGGACGAATTCGACCGATATTTCTGATCTGGTAGAAACAGGATTTCGAGGTTGCACTAATTTGTTGGTTCATTGCTAGTGTTTTGTCCAAGTAGACACCAAGGTTCTTGACGCATGTGGAATCACTGACGATGTTTTTACCAAAAGTGAGGTGACAATCCGTAAACTCTTTTATTCGATGTTTCGGGGAGAAAATTATCAGCTCAGTTTTATCTTCGTTCAACTTAAGCTTGTTTAAACACATCCAAGAACTTATGTCCGCCATACAGGTTTCAAGACGAGCAGATATGTTATTCCAATTGTCAAGCGGTTTGATTACGAGATAAACCTGTGTATCATCCGCATAGCAGTGGTAATACATATTGTGGCGTTTACATATTTCACCTATGGGTTTTGAGAAAATACAATATAGTTTCGGTCCGAGGACGGATCCCTGCGGAACACCGTATTGAACACTGCTCAATAGTATTTTTGTACTTAATTCGATATTCAGTATTCCATATTTTCATCATTTTGTTCATCCTTTTAACGATACGACATTAATGTTATTTTTACGTTCTTTTTACTTCATTTTGTGACGTAAATCTAACATAAAGTTCAGGGGCCTTATTCACGAAAACTTAAATACCTTAAAATCGATTGTAACTTAAAATTTGACCTTAACTTAAGATAAGCCATATTCACTAAACTCATTTTCACTAGATTTTAAGTTACAATCGATTTTAAGTTAAGTCAGCTAATAGGCCTACCCTGTCTTAACTTAAAATCACAACAAAATGGCCGCCAACTTCATCAGACGTCAGTTGTTTGCTAGACCCGAAAGAATGATAAGAGTCCGTTGAAATCCCCTGGAAGTTTTAAATCCCGAAGAAATCTGCTCTCGGTTTATTTTTTATCCCGAAACCATCATGTTTTTAGTTAGAATAATTGGGAGGAATCTCAATAGACCAACCAAGCAGTCGTCGCCCCTACCGGCGTTATTACAAATTTTAGTTGCTTTGCGATTTTTTGCTACTGGTAGTTATCAGTTAGTCGTGTCCGACACCCTAGGGATTTCACAACCCACTGTAAGTAGGACCTAGACTGGCCCAGTCTCTTCTATTTATTTTACATTTCGATTTATATAAAAGTATTAACTTTTAGTAAACCAATACTTTCGTTTCCATTTGTATAATTTTTTTTTTGAGTAAACCTGTAACCAGCACCAGAGACTGGACAATTTGCGAGCTTCACAATAAAATGGGCGTTCCTGTCATGTTTTACGTTGTTCCTTATTTGGAATGATTGACAGTTATCAAGCAAGCCCCGATTCACGTGACACGAATCATGCGTCTCGACTGGAGTGCAAAGCAGTCATGCTTAGACCGTCTGAGGGTTGACGTCACGTTGTTGTTAGATATGTCGTGATAACGTGCACGACGTCACACGACCTACATAATGCAGGTTGACCTACTAGATGAGAATGAAGCTCTATTTGCCCAGTCTCTAGAGATTAGGTTTTTTTCCGGGTTTTTTTGTGGAGAGGACTGGCCAATTTTTGGTGTGTGGAGGAGACTGGCCACCAGTCTAAGTAGGACCGTATGGAGGGTGGCAAATGCATTGAAACACATATCAAACTTGTTCATAAAATTTCCCACCGAAAGAGAAGAAGCAGATGTTTCACGGCGTTTCTTCAGCCTTGCTGGTAAGTAGGCTAGTGTAGTCATATTCACTTTATAAAGTCCTAGCTAGCTATTCATGTCTTTGTAGTGTGTTTAACGAGAAGATAAAATCATAAATAAACCACACAAACTCACTTTATAAATACAAAATCGCAAAGCGAATCGTTACGACCGCCAAAGTCCTCGATGTTTGTTGACATTTTGACATAACCTTGAACATAGAGTTATATATAGTTTCTATATATAACTCTATGGAGACCACTCATTACGTTACAAATCGGGAAGAAGACAATTCGGACAAATTAACAATTTCGTCTTTAATAATTGACTATTCGGCTAGACATTTATTGCTGTGGTCTTTTGCACAATGATGTTTAAAGTTCTTCATTCATATTCAATTGTTATTCTAAATTACTTCTTGAAAAAAAAAGAAATATGTAAGGCCTATAAACTGCTTTCAATAATAGATTTAATGTAGCCTTATAAAAATAATATTGAAATAATTATGTTTCGTGAATAAGGCCCCTGAACTTTATGTTAGATTTACGTCACAAAATGACGTAAAAAGAACGTAAAAATAACATTAATGTCGTATCGTTAAAAGGATGAACAAAATGATGAAAATATGGAATACTGAATATCGAATTAAGTACAAAAATACTATTGAGCAGTGTTCAATACGGTGTTCCGCAGGGATCCGTCCTCGGACCGAAACTATATTGTATTTTCTCAAAACCCATAGGTGAAATATGTAAACGCCAAATATGTATTACCACTGCTATGCGGATGATACACAGGTTTATCTCGTAATCAAACCGCTTGACAATTGGAATAACATATCTGCTCGTCTTGAAACCTGTATGGCGGACATAAGTTCTTGGATGTGTTTAAACAAGCTTAAGTTGAACGAAGATAAAACTGAGCTGATAATTTTCTCCCCGAAACATCGAATAAAAGAGTTTACGGATTGTCACCTCACTTTTGGTAAAAACATCGTCAGTGATTCCACATGCGTCAAGAACCTTGGTGTCTACTTGGACAAAACACTAGCAATGAACCAACAAATTAGTGCAACCTCGAAATCCTGTTTCTACCAGATCAGAAATATCGGTCGAATTCGTCCACACATAACGGCAGATGCCACAAAAACACTTGTTTGCTTCTTAGTGACGTCTCGTTTGGACTACGGGAATGCATTGTTATATGGACTTCCCGCAAATGCAACCCAACGACTACAGCGTGTCCAAAACACTGCCGCAAAGATAATTACAAGGGGAAAGAAAAATGAACATGTTAGTCCAATTTTACAATCGCTCCATTGGCTGCCAATAACTTTCCGTATCAAATACAAAGTATTGCTATATGTGTTTAAAGCTCTGAAACAGGAAGCACCCCTATACTTACAAGAACTTGTTAACATCTACAAGCCAACAAGAACTCTCCGATCGGAAAACAACATGCTTCTAGTGAAACCAGCAGTCAGAACAAAAACATACGGAGAGAGACGGTTTGATAGAGCGGCCGCTGTTTTGTGGAATGACTTACCAATTACACTACGAAACAATAAATCTGTTAATGCTTTCAAGAATAACCTTAAGACTTTTTTATTCAGACAGGCTTTTTCAAATTGTCAATAAACATACGCTATTTGTGTATATTTTTATTTATCATATTTATTTATTAATCTTTTTATAATTCTAAATTATTTTAATGATTAATTTTTATTGTTTTTTATGAATAATTTTTATTATTTTTAATGAATAATTTTTATTATTTTTAATGAATAATTTTTAATATTTAATGAATAATTTTTATTATTTTTAATGAATAATTTTTATTATTTTTAATGAATAATTTTTATTATTTTTAATGAATAATTTTTATTATTTCTAATGAGTAATTTTTATTATCTTTCTCGATTAGATTTTATGTGACTTTATGCATTTAAGGCGCTTAGACTAATGATTTATTTATCATATTTGTTTATTAATATTTTTAATGAATAATTTTTATTTTATTTATATGCATTTTTTGTGGATTTTATGTGATTTTATTGTAAAGCGCTTAGAGTAATGTTTTAGATAAGCGCTATATAAGCACTGTAAATTATTATTATTATTATCTATTTTGCGGCAAAGGGGTTGGTTGGGTGTAACTCAGAACCCCCAATGCTTAACACCAAATTTGATAAAGATCCATTAAGAACAGATATAGCCTATGTCATGCCTGGAGGAGGGATCATTACCATACCACGTATAAGTCGATGTGGAGTATAAGCCGAATTGCTTATAAGTTGAATCCCCATATATTACATTTTCCGAGCTCCATCTATATATAAGTCGAAGTGGTATATAAGACGAATGTTTTTCAACACCATATGGTACCAAACGGGACTGTTGGTCTAGTCTAATACCGTGCTGGTGTATGCCAAGAAAAGTTTGGCCATATGTAAGTCAAATCGCCGTGTTTTACGGTTTTTCAACCTCCATCCATATATAAGTCAAAGCGGAGTACAAGACGAAGGATTATTTCGGTTGTAACTCGGAACGGGCATGTTGTGAAAAGCTGAATATTGATAAGGTTCGTACTCTTATGATCGCACTGTTTCACACCCAGTTTGAAAAGAATTTATTAAAGCCATTGTCACATTCACAAGACAATTGTCACAAGTTGTTCGCAAAACAAAAAATATCAGAATTTTTGTTAATATTGACGAGGCCCGTCCTCTCACGATAATGATGCTTCACACCCAGTTTGGAAATAATCTGTTAAATACTGTCGAATTCACAATCACAAGTTGTATGACATTAACCGCCAGTGTTAAATCTGTAACATCTCTAGCACCCGATGGCATTAAGGGTTGATTATGCACTTGACAAGTTAATACATTAAATGTCTTATTAAAACTTTATAACATTTAAGACATACTCTTACATTATTCAATTTTCAAAAATATCAGTACAACAACAAAAAAAAAACCTGAAACACCCCTTAAAATGTTTAGAAAATGCCAGCAAAATGTTATAATTAGAATAGCCTGAATTTTAACAATAGCTCCTATATAAATTAATAAACTCGTCATGTGTTTGATAATTTATAGATCCCGAATTTCTTTTTACAGAATTTTGCACCAATATTACTTTCGAATAAAGCCATGTTGATTGTGTTTATAATCATACGGTTTACGGACAATGTAAACTGCATCGTGTTTAAAAAAAAGATATCGATTATCGGATATACAATTTGCGGATTCTTTCCCCCGGTCAGATTATTGGTTTCGACTTTTTTTTATCAACAGAGCTATCTGTATACTGTCGACAGAATTTCGTATAAAAGGGGCACCAACCTTCAACTGTACTTCGCTGAACCTCAAATCGTACGGCAGCGTAATAGGGCCACATATTTTTTTTATTATTCTATTTTCAATTTTTCAAGATACTTATTTGAATTTTCAAGATACTTATTTGAATTTTCAAGATACTTATTTGAATCTTCAAGATACTTATTTGAATTTTTTCAAGATACTTATTTGAATTTTCAAGATACTAACTTGAATTTTCAAGATACTAACTTGAATTTTCAAGATACTAACTTGAATTTTCAAGATACTAACTTGAATTTTCAAGATACTAACTTGAATTTTCAAGATACTAACTTGAATTTTCAAGATACTAACTTGAATTTTCAAGATACTAACTTGAATATTCAAGATACTAACTTGAATTTTCAAGATACTAACTTGAATTTTCAAGATACTAACTTGAATTTTCAAGATACTAACTTGAATTTTCAAGATACTAACTTGAATTTTCAAGATACTAACTTGAATTTTCAAAAAAAAGTTTTGATCTATATGTAATGATATAGTATATCATGCAATGCTTTAGGCAATGGACGGCACGGTTATAGACTGAGACACAATTATTAAGGCTTACTTCCTTTTAAGATTTTCGAATAAGGAAATTCGCATTCTTTTGGTTTATGAGCATGAAATTGTTGTTGGTTTCCCCCTGAAGCGAAGTTACTCCCCACGCATTAGAAATCATTTTCGATAGCACATAGATTGGCGCAAATTGACCAGATTATTACGGTGTCGACGTGCCATAAAACAGGGGAGAGAGATGGGGTTTAACGTCCACTCGACACAAACTAGGTCTTTTTAGGACTAACGTATGGTTTTCAATTTTTAATTCAATAATTCGCTTGTGCGTAGGGGTCTTTAGCAGTTGGAGGAAACCGGATCGCCCGGAGGAAACCCACGAGGTTGAGAGGGCGCCCCTATCTCAATGTCACATACGCTCACACTAGGGCTCGAAACCACAGCCGCAAGCCAGAGGTGACCGGCCAGCTAGAGGTCCAAGCGCGGCACTCTAGACCCCTAGGCTATCCCAACCCCCGTGCCATAAAACACCATGCATTCATTCATTTTAACAGTTCTGAGCCCTATAGAAATTTTTTTTGAAGTATAAAAAAAAAATTAATTGTGGTGCGTAATGACGAACCAAACGTTCCAATTTCCAGTTCTAAAAATAGTCTTTATTGACGTAATTACACATCCCCCTCCCCCCATGGATATCTCCCCCGCCGGACAACCTCCTCCCCCCCCCCCCCGCAGAAAATTTCTTCCTGAAGAAATCTTCCCTCCTAGGACATCTCCCCCCGACTTTTAGTCAGCGGACATCTGCCCCCCCCCCCCTGGGGCATTAATTACAAGTTAATAGTATAAAGTTATATAGTAGAATGTGTCCATCGCCCCATTTCTAGCGTGTCGTAGAATTCGACTTTTGGGGAAGGTCCGGTGGCCGATAGGGTACGCCTTGGTCTACCATCAATGGTGTCGAGGGTTCGAGGTCTAAATAATGACAACTGCTCGAATGGCCTGCGTATTTCTATGCGCTGTATCATCTTTTTATATGAGGTTACATAATTACGTAATATTATTAAAAGAATAATCAGATCGGTGAATTTTAATTTTCAGAGAGAGGTCTTTTATCGAGAGACAATAAATATATGAGTAGACCTATATGTTTATTAATTAACTGGGTTATTATTATCTATTTTATTTCAGACTCATAACTTTAAAAAAAATGGAACAAGTCATAGCAATACCACACTTTTCAATTCACCCATCTATATGATGGGCCATTGCATGACTGTTGGTATCCTAATTATTATACCGGGAGTTAAGTTTAACGAATGACAACCTTGCTGCGCAAAGGGATTTTTAATTAATGGAGCTGTTTGAAGCCGGTAGGCATCTATTCTATGTTTATATCAACCCCATACAACAACATGCCCATCAAACATAATCTTTATTATTAAAGTAAGCATATAAAAAAGGTTTGCCGAGTCAAACCAAAGAAGCTTTCGTAAGCCCCCCCCCCCCCCAACAACAACATGCCCATACAACAACATGCCCATCAAACATAATCTTTATTATTAAAGTTAGCATATAAAAAAGGTTTGCCGAGTCAAACCAAAGAAGCTTACACTGTTGATATATATTGCTCGATTTAATTTAGATCGAATACAGAATTATATATACCATATTACCTAAGAACGTTATTGCCTTTCCAAGTATATAAATAATTTTCCAGGGTAGTCATATTTACATGCCTTGAAAATTAAAAGCGACGAAAGTCCAGTGGTACGGAACATGTATTATTTGACGGGGCTAGGGGTTTATATTAAAAATACGGGTCTTCATATAAAATCTAGATATCAGATTACGCATCACTGAAAATCACGTCAACTGCTCTTTTCAAATATGTAAATTATTTTCTGGCGCATTTATATTTATTTACTTTGAAAAACAATCAATGTTGTATGGTACTAAAATCTATTACCATGATTACGGATAGGTGGCCTGTTGTTGTTCACCAACATGGCGGCGGCCGGTATATAGGTCATCTCGCTTCTTATTCTTATTACTTTTTCCGAAACTGACGAGGAACCATAATAGGAACCAACTGAAACTGGCGGGAGTAGGTATAGCTGCGAAACTATCGTAAACAACAGTCTCGGGCAAGCGCAAACGCCTAGGAGCAAACACACACTGAGGACCGACTGAAACTGTCACACCGGCGTTGGATATACTATTACTTAAAGAAGTGATCTCGAGGAGACCAAACGACTCAAAGTCATGGGAATCGGTGGCAATAAGCGTCAATGAGGTTCTGCAGATGATACGGCTAAACTCTCAAGTTTCAGTTAGAGCTTGCAGAAGGATTTATTAATTTAATAAGGATGAATTATCACTCAGAGCGTAAGTATACGGACCAATAAGCCATACCATATTTTATTTGTTTATGTATGCTATCATGAAAATAAAGCAAAAACTAGAAAATGTGATTTCGGAAGTAAGTCTAATGTAAGCATTTTCATAATTCAATCATTTATTCATTGGTAGATCCGGTACGGATGAAGAATATGGGGAGAGAGAGCAACTATTAACAGAAACAGAACTGAAGGGAAGGGAAATGCTTAAGCATCGGAGAAGAAACAGGAACAGGGGGAAGACATGAGACAGCTGGCAATGCAGACTCTTACTGGGGCTAAACGCACATCTATGGAAACTGAGCGTTAACTTATGTTTTGTATTCGTCTATATATAGATTATTAATTTTTGAAAATGGTTTTCATTGGTGATAGAAATCAGATGAAGAAACCACTGCAGGTTATTGCGGCCCCTGGACCCTCGCCCATAAAGGCCTGGGATGGAAGCACTCCCCCCCCCCCAAATCAAGAATTATTATAAAGATCTATATTACAATTTGGTGTTTGTTTATTAAACCATCAGTTCTTTCTAAATATTCGTCGATAGTAGGAGTCTGCAACTGAAAATAATAAAATGCTTGTTTAACTTCCATAAAGACCTGTATGGCAGTTAGAAAACAGTGCACCAACCAAGTAGTATTTGGCGACGGGTTGCAGCATTAGCTTCAAATTCTTCTTAAAGTCTATGAAGGCAAACAAATTTAGTATCTTTCCAAATTCCCATTCCACGCATTCTCTTACACTTGACATTTGAGAGTTGAAGTTATTTTCAGCCGCCGTAAGATTAGTACCTTTAAAATTATTCCTTACTGTTTATGCAGGATCTCCATATAAAGCCAAAGACTGACCATTTTAAGTTCCATCAATAAGTGGAACCTCTTTCTCATGTATGACGACCGCATACTTTTTCCCGTCTTCAATTAGCCCAGGTAAGGTGCTTAAGCGTAGGACGTTAAACCCCATTTCATTCATTCATTCATTCTCTCGTAGCTTTTCTTCCTCTGACCATGGTTGATGTAAAGAACTGAGTAATTCCCCAAATATATTATGAATGAAGTCGAGGGTTGTATTTATTATCAAAGAGAGGGTTGATTTCGGCCTTCCAAAATTTTTCTCAAGGTCCACAATCCTATTAGGATAGACCAAACGCCGTAGCAAAATGCATTAATCTGTTCGCCTGAGAGGTATATTTAGGTTAAATCGAGGCCAGTCCGGGTCGTACGTTGAATTGGAGACATTACTGCCAATACCAAATAGGATGGCATAGTTTGTGGTCTCTTCATCATCATTTTCCACGGCTAACCCTAAAATTTCCCCAGTATCCATGTTCGCGTGCCTGTCGTCTGTTACTCTTAGTGTCGCCACCTACTAAGTGTAACTGTAAGTGTGAATTTAGTGAAACGTCATAACGTACACTTACACTTATATAAATGTAAGTGTAACTGTTAGGCAGCGAAACCACTATTCAGGGGCCATAATTCAGGAAGGTACTTTCCGATGGGCGCAAATATCGAAAGGAACCAAGATCTTTGCGTTATAAACATGCATATCAAGTTTCGTTAAAATCGGTTCAAAATTGTGACCTCTACATTGTTCACAAGCTTAAAACGTGATTTTTCGTACAATCAGGGGCCACAACCCATGAATTTACGGTCGGTCCGATATGTGCCAATATCGAAAGGAACCGAGATCTTATGGTGATAAACCTATATTTTAAGTTCATTGAAATAGGATAAAAAATTTGACCTGTAGACTGTTCACAAACAGTTGTCGACGGACGGACAGGGGCGGCAGCAATACACGTCCACAGGAAAATGTGAAATATCCGAATATAAAAAGTTGTAGGCCTACACAAAAACCAATCATGAAGATGTCAATGGGGATCTCAGTTCTGGAACTAGATATATAAATTATGGCAGGAACAATAGTGTTTAAAAATTAAAAAAACGGCTGCCACTAAAATCATCATTATTTAAATCCAACGTTTCGTAGGTAAATTTAACACTACATCATCAGGGAAGTACAAATACAAAATGAAAGGCAAGTAATAAACTCAATGACGTCACAAAAATCCTTAGTTACAAGGACCTATGACGTCATAGTTAGCAACAAGAAAAATGAAGTTAGTTTCACAATAAAACGCCTATTATAGATGATTATCATTAAATTTAATCAGGTATTAAAAATAGTAGATTCTAAAGAAGTAAGTAAAGAAGTCGGTAAGAAAGATACTTATGTACACAAGAAAGTTTCAAAAGTAGGATTATAATTATTTGGAGAAGTTTTTTGTGGTATCTGGGTTATGTTCATTCAGACCATTGGGCCACACAGTGTTCAGTCTATGCATCCATAGAGATTCCGCAATAGTCAGTTGTTTCCGATCCTCATTATTTACTTGCTTGAGAATGGTACATGTAGGCCTATAATTATGGTTGGGTATGTTAAAATGGGGGGCAACATGTGGGGCTTTACCTGCTTTTTGCAATTTGATATTGGATCTGTGACTGTTCAATCTGGTGCTAAATGGGGTAATAGTTTGTCCAACATATTGGATTCCGCAAGTTTTACATGTTAAACAATATAAAATAAATGAGCTTTGGCAATTAGTAGAATGTCTGATTTGAAATGTTTGGGAGTCTTTGTTTTTTTTTATCTTATCAGTCAGTTCAAGAACTGCGCAGGTTTTACACCTTGGTTTATGACACGGCTTTACATCCCCAAGATTTAATATTGGTATATGTTTTATTCGTCCGCAACTTGTTGGCCTTCAAAATATCTCCAATTGTCTTATTTCGTTATTCGGCTATAATTATCTTGCTGTTCTCTATTACTTTTTTCATCCTGGAGCTAGTTTGAAGGAGGGTGTGGTCATTGGCCATTACACGTAAATTTGGTTGGCGGGGATCGTACGTTGTAGTCCATGGTATAATCTTATCCTTAGTGTCCTTCTTTTTGGTTTTGTATTGTAGGAGTTCTTCTCGAGTTTTGTTTTGAATTTTATGGAAAGATTTGTTGATCATTTTCTTTTTATAGCCACTGTTTTTAAGGTATTTTGAAAATTTCTGGAGGTTGATGTCTGCCCAATCTGGTTTGCTACATATTCTTTTTATTCTAATCGCTCCACTGTATGGTATAGAGTTGAAAATGTGACTTGGATGACAGCTGGATGGTGGAAGATAATGGTGACTATCCGTCTCTTTAGAAAAAAGATCCGTCTCAAGTTTGGTTTCTTCATTTATTACTCGTACATCTAAGAAAGGGACCCTTTTTTGGCTGATGTTCATAGTGAATTTGATTTTAGGAATTTGCTGGTTGAGTCTGTTCAAAAAGTAGTAGCATTCGTCTGTATTAGAAGATGACATGGTCCATATATCATAAATATATCAACTAACCTCCGGTTTGTTAGGTATCGAATTCAAGTATTTTCTCATCCAAAATGACATGTAGGCCTATATGTTAGCGTACGTTACTGCGAAAGGGGTCCCCATCGCTGTCCCGGATATCTGTCTCAAATACCGTTTATCAAAAGTAAACTCGTTATTATGAAGGACAAAATCTACTACATCTAAAACCGCTTCCATTTCGTCGTTACTTAACATACTTTTTTCCTGAATAGCTTCTTTTAGAGCTTCGATTCCTTCCGATATTAAAATATTGGGGTACAAACTTATAACGTCAAAGGTGAGTAAATTACGAACTGGAGTTCTTTCCGAATTGATGATTTGGATCTTTTGGAGAAAATTGGTAGTATCTTTAACTAATTCAGTACAATAAGTTTCTGCTACTGGCTTAAGTTTCCAATCCAACCAAAGAGATGCTTTACGAGTAGAAGCCGCAACTTGACTACAAATAGGTCTGCCTGGAGGAACTTCATTTTTCTTTTCTATTTTTTGTGCATTTTTCCAAGTATATAGAATTCAGCTGGGTTTTTTACTGGACGATCAAGTATAGCTTTTTTCTCGTTACTTATTTCTTTAGAATCTACTATTTTTAATACCTCATTAAATTTAATGATAATCATCTATAATAGGCGTTTTATTGAGAAACTAACTTCATTTTCCTTGTTGCTAACTATGACGTCATAGGCCTTTGATTTTGTATATCTACGTAACTAAGGATGGTTTTAATGGCAGCCGTTTTTTTAATTTTTAAACACCATGAAAATGTAGGCGTATAAAAACACCCTAAAGCGGTAACCCGGAGTATGGTCCTCTGGAAAACACCGGAAAAACCTAAACCTAACCCCCACACACAGAGGAACAGACTTCAGGATATCTATTTAGGATGTTTTTCGGTATTTAGTGTCTGTCCAGTGTCACTCTTTTATTTAATTTTGCCAAAAGTTGTAACAAAGTTATATTGTTTTATACAAAAATTAAAGGTATAAAGGTAGGTTGCCAGACATCAATCCATAGACGCTAAGCCATTCTTTTGTAAATAATTGGAACATTTACAAGACACTCAAAACTAATTCAGAGTAACAACCCATGTCTTAATTATCAGAAATACTCCAAAACTTAATTGTTCTACTAGGTGCTAACATTTATAATACAAAGCATGTACAGTTAAAAAATATGCGATAATAACTGGCTGTAGTTTGCAGAAACCGTCGTCAGAACAAAAACGCTTAGCATAAATTTCAAATCGAATAAGTAGCTAAATTATGAGCTCTAGAGCGGGTCCACAGCCTTGAAAAAACATATTTTTGACACTGTTTGCGTAGGAGGGACGGCCACTCATTCCGACAGTTTTGGTCCAGTTTTCACGAAATTTCGAGCTCAGCCATTATTGAAGTGTGTAACCGTTATATTTTCAAATCGGATAATAATTGTTACCTCTAGAGGGACATAAAGCCAAAAACGTGATTTGCGTATACTCAAGAGCCACAATTCTGGAAGTCACGATTCGATATGCACAAATATCAAAAGGAACCAATATCTATGGATTATAAACATGTATTTCAAGTTTTATCAAAATCGGATCAAAATTGTGCATTACTAGTGCATTATTCATACTATTTGCCGTTTCGTCCTGCAGTTTTGGGCCGATTTTCAAGAAATACGAACTCACACATCATTACAGATACACGTATATCTAAATATGTTATTGAGGAAGTTACAATCGGATATGCGCAAATATCGAAAGGAACCAAGATCTTTTGGTAAAAAAACATAGGGCTATAGTATATACCTGCAAATACCATTTTATACCGAATACCGGAAAATCACTAAATACCGGAAAACACTCTACCGAAAAACACCCTAAATAGGCAGCCGGTACCTGGTCCTCCGGAAAACATCGGTAAAACCTACACCTAACCCCACACAGACTCCGGGATATCTATTTAGGATGTTTTCCGGTATTTAGTTTGTTTCCGGTGTTTTCCGGTATTCAGTAAAAAATGAATGGTGTCTTACGGTATATAATATTGCCGCTAAACATGCATTTCAAGTTTTATCAAAATCAGATAACAATTGTGTCCACAAGCTAAAAACGTGATTTTCGTACAATCAGGTGCCATTACCATGAAGTTATGGTTCGTAAAGTGTTTATCGAAAGGAACACAAGTCCTTTTGAGATTGACCTAAAATTCGAATAAAAATTGTGACCTGTAGAGTTCACTGGGTCCTTGCATCAACAGCGAAAAGGGGCATATTCAGGTTATTGTCCATCACACAAATGAATTTGTATGTTCATGTACGGTAGACAGATTCATTTGACACAAAATTTATACCAAATTTAGTAATTTGGGGGACACTTGGTTGGCTGCTGCTCAGCACCCCACCCTTTAAAACGGGCCTGCTACATTAGTTAACCGCTGTAATGAATCCGGGTAGTAACAATGGAAAAAATGGATTGTAACAATTACACAGAAGGGATGACTCTTGAGGATGAGAAGATTCCCCCAAAAGACAAGGCCAACAACTTTAGGCTCACCTGGCATAAAAATATTTTAGAGGTGAAATATTTCAAACACAAAACGATACCTTCATTGTATATATAAGTCTGTGAAATCTATTGTTTGGAATGATACAAAGAGAATAAGACATTTTGTGAAGATCTACTGTAATGAAATGATTTGTTTTGAGCCTCCTGTATTGTATCTATAATGAGAATAAATCCAATATATCCCAAAATAAATAGAAGACACATATTAATTAATCCGAAATTTATTTTTTTCAAAAGTATCAAACTATACACTAATTTCCACCACTCTCTATCAGATAGAATCAAGATTATCTTGTCTCAAAGCATCGACCGATGAAATTGATTAGCTCAACATATTTTAATTTTAAACCAATCAGATGATGAATGTAATCCGTAGATCTAGAGTTTTCACAAGAAATTGTGGACCACCGACGAACGGGGGCGATATAGAAGCACATTTCTATGTGGGCGTATAAAAATAAAAACAGCCATTTTAATTCGGATAAAAGCATGTATACTATTAAAAAAAGGAGGGGATATTTGATTTTTAAATGTTATTAAAGTCACCTAATTGAAACTGACGAAGAAACAAATGACAAAATGAAATGAAGTTCACATTCATCGATTTATTCCAAATGATCGTTAGACTAAGTAAGGCCCAGACTGACCATTATAAGGGTAAAATGATACCCGGGGTCAAACAGCAAAGTTACCACAGCATCACAACAAAGTCAATAACTGGTAAATCCTCCTCTGTTTGCCAAACAAGCATTGATCCGACGTGGCATACTCCTAATGAAACGTCTATGGTCATTTTGGTCCAGATTGTCCCATTCCTGTTGCAACGCAGCAGCAAGTTCTTGGACATTGGCAGGACGTTGTTGACGTTGACGTAACCTCTGTCCGAGCATGTCTGGGGGAGAGGTCGAGACTCAATGCTGGCCAAGGTAATGTGGTGATGTTCTGTTGTTGGAGGTAACCTGTAACGATCCTGGCCCTGTGACATCTTGCGTTGTCATCCTGGAAGATGAAACGGCGACCATGACGTCGTGCGAACGGCACAACATGGACTGCCAAGATGTTGTCCCGGCACTGGCCTGTAACAAGCCCTGCAACAACATGTAAAGCCGTTCTCCCAGCAACAGTGATGCCTCCCCACACCATAACAGAACCACCCCAAAATCGATCATGTCTGATGACGTTAACGTCTTGGAAGCGCTCGTTTCGACGACGCCACACCCTCCTACGTCTGTCCAAAAAATCAACAGTGAACCTAGACTCATCTGAAAACATCGATTATCCCAGTGTTGACGATCCCTACACCAACGACGTCTTGCCTGAATGTGATGATCTCTCAAACAAGGGATCACGCGAGGAAGTCGGGTGCGAAGGTGACCCCTATGCAGTTGATTCCGAATTGTCTGGCCACTTACTCTCACACCAGTGTCTGTTTGAAGACGAGCGCCGATCTGATTTGCTGTGATGACATGTTTTCTCAAGGCCAAGGTACGGATAAATCGATCCTGGGCTTGAGTTATCGCCCTTGGTCGACCTGAACGTGGTCTGTCCTGTACAGATTGTGTATCACGGTATCTGGGGGCAGTTTCACAAAAGCTCGTAACTTTAAGGAAAAAAAACACATTAAGAAAAACTTACGAAAAAGATACGAATTATTTACGTCGGTTTCACAAAGGTCGGCGTAAGTTTGTTCTTAAGTTTTTCTCGTACCGGTATCCCTTTTCGTAAATACGTCACGAATGGTCGTGACATAATAATAATAATAATAATCACGTCATTTTACAAGGGTAGCAAATTAGGCCTGAGGCCTTTTTCCAATTTGGCCCTTGGCACAGAACGTGCGAATGATTTCGATCATTACTGCAGGAAGAAACCGAAGAACTCGGGGGAAACCTGCCTGATCGGACGGGAGACCGAAAATCCCTCTCACTTACAACGATAAAGTTTATGCCCAGAGCTGGGATTGAACCCTCGTTGCATGGTGCGTCACTTCATTCACACTCTTGTAAACATTCCCACGGTCTGAATCAATGACGTAAATTTTGTAGTCTACATTTAGTAATATAGGACGCCCATTCTAAAAAATTGGCGTCCTATATGTTTACTTAATGTAGACTACAAAATTTTTTCTCGGGTTTTGTCACTTAGATTAAGAGTCGCGGTAGAATCTATTATCTCAGTTGAGCAAATCAGTTCAATTCCCGGAAGAGATATCGCCGATAATATTATGTCAATCCGAGACATCATTGATCTTATAATTCACGACAGGTCTTCTGCATAATTGTCCAGGTTGACCAGATGAAAGCCTTCGATCTAGTGGACCACGACTACTTAAGGCCCTGTATCCATAGACTGTTCCCTTGTGGCGTGTTCCCTTGTGGCGTTGTGGCCTTGTGACCCGACCATATACCCGCCCGTATCCATAGGCTGTTCCCTTGTGGCGTGTGCAATGTACGATGGAAAGATAGGTAAAAGAAAAGTCTACATACGAACGTTGATGAGAAAGCAAATTAACACAAGACAGAACTATCATTATGCGAACCGTTTTTATATTGATGGCTTGACGATGAACTCAACTGCTGAAAATCGGAAGGATGACGAGTATGCCGCTATTGCATTCAGTGTCGGATTAACCTTGTGGGGGTGGGGGCATACCAACTGTGCGGGGGCCCCCATTGTCATTTTTTCAAATTATTCGTACGGATCGTACTTGTAGTCCGGGTTAAAATTGAGGGAGGTGCCACCTGGAGAGGTAGAAATTCTCATGTGGTTTTTCTAGACCAGTTTTTTATTCTGAAAAAGACTATATGAGGTAAACTGGCCAAATCCTGAGCCATTTTACGTTAGGGCACTTTTTCAAAATGGCCGCCAAAATCCCATATACATAGTGACTATATGGGTTTAGTAAGTAACAATGATGCATGTTTAACCACTTTTTGCATTAGTTAGTATTAAAGTTATTAAAAAAAAGCTGCAATTGTAGTCCCGACTCTTGAAAGTGCTGAAAAATGAGGACGCTCTTTACGTGGGCTCCAAAAACATAGATAAACTGTCTATATCTTTTAATAAGCATTTATTAGCATTACAAAGCGTAGTACATGTAATGTTTATATGTCGAGATAGTAAGTTAAAATGTGGTTAGTTGTTTCTATATGATCACCGAAAAAAATGTTTTGACATCTCATTCTTGAGGGAGGTTTAAGGGTAAGGGCTTATACTGAATTGTCCTTACAATGTATCCTGGTATGACAAATCACTCACAATGTTATAGCAATAATTTTCAAAGTCGTTCAAAACACTACATTCTGAATAGTCCCCGCAGGCATTGTCAATAGACTCCTAGAAGAATGCCTTAGCAAACCTGGGCTTGGTCCCCAACACCTTCCAACATACCCGCAGCTTCAGACACTCTATCATCACAGGTGTGCGAGGGCCTTGAAGAATACGTATCACTGATGTACGGGGTAAAGACCAAGGTATGTCATCTTTGACCGTTAACAAGGGAGTAAATATCAAAGGATATAGCATTGCTACCACCCTGTTGTCAAACACTGCAACTTCATAAACTCTGAGCGCATTTCATAGCTCGAGAATGGTGTTCAGCAGGCATCAACGATTATGAAGGCACCGATGCCTGTGGCAATGGTTGGAATGAAGAAATTGAGCCGAAGTGGATGGCGACAAAGACGCCTGAGGATGTGCAAGAACTGTTTATTAACAATGAGTGCGAGGGAAATTCAGAATGCAGTGATCTAAGCGACTTTGAAAAATAATGCTATAACATTGTGAGTGATTTGTCACACCAGGATACATTGTAAGGACAATTCAGTATAAATCTTACCCTAAAGCTCCCTCAAGAACAAGATCCCAGACATATTTTCAGTGACCATATAGAAACGACTTACCAACTTGGCTTTAAGCGGTAATTCTGATGAGCACCCGCAATTTTCACCTCCATATTGATCATTTGTCACACATGTAGATTCCTTTCAAATAACTTCATGTAAAACTAATGCAAAAGAGGTCAATTAAGCCACAGTTATCTTTTTTTTTTAACCTACACTGGCCCATATCCTTTTCTCGTGAGATGTAAGCGTATATTGCCAAGAGCGCCCCCATCGTGTTATATCTCTATAAAATGTGTGATGCATTATCATGAAGTTGCTTTGTAAATAACTCTAATAACAAATAATGCAAAATGTGATCATTGCGTGGCCCAATAAATACTTATTAAAAGATATAGACAGTTTATCTACGTTTTTTGGCGGCCACGTAAAGAGCGCCCTCATTTTCCATCACTTTCAAGAGTGGACTACAATTGCAGCTTCTTTGGGAATAACTTGAATACTAACCAGTGCAAAAAGTGGTTAAGCATTCATCATTGTTTCTTACTTAACCCATACAGTCACTGTGTATATGAGATTTCGGCGGCCATTTTGAAAAAGGATTTGGCCTGTTTACCTCATATATTCTTGTTCAGAATAAAAAACTGGTCTAGAAAAACCACATGAGAATTTCTACCTCTCCAGGTGGCACCTCTCTTAATTTTAACCCGGACTATTGAGTGTCTGGGGTGTTTTCCTTCAGGATTTCTTTTTTTTCAAATTAGGATTCATTTCAGTGTATCTGAGACAATAATTTTGGGCAGCGATTTCAATGACGTTTTGAATTCGTTGACAAATTGGGTATTTTAAACAGATTCTTCCTCTTATGATGTTTTCATTTACTTTATGTTAGTGAAATCCGGTATAAATATTATTATGACCCAGAACTGTGGGGAGCTCGGGACATTTTTCCCGCTATGCCCCCTCCTCTCCCCTCCCTGATCAGGTACTGATTGCATTTATTTTCCTCCCTGGTGCTCATCTCAGAAAATAACATGTCTTCAGACAAGGCCCACGGTGCTGGGTCCGGCCATTTTTTGGAACTCGCAATGGACGTGTTCTCTCTAGTGCAGCTTCAAAAGAATTGACATGTTCATTGCCTGTGTTCCTGGTCACAAGCCACATCTTCCCTGCACAAGGCCACATGTTTCCTGGGAACATCTTATGGAAACGGGCACGTTAAAAATCAAAGGTTCATTGTCCTTGTCACAAGGGAACAAGGGAACACGCCACAAGGAAACAGCCTATGGATACAGGGCCTAACGAATATATTAAATAGTTTTGGCTTCGGTGCAAAATTCGGCAATTATATTAAGATATTGTATTCAAATATAAAAAGTTACATTAAGTGCAATGGACATATTTCAAACTTTTTTGATGTTAAAAGATCTCTGCGACAGTCCGGTGTCGGCTCTACTTTTTGTTGTAATATCGGAAACCCTCAATATGTCTATAAAAGATAATAAATTAATAACAGGTGTAAAAGTACAGGATTCAATATCCCTTCTCTATCAACACGCAGACAATACCACCGTGGTCGGATAGCCGTGGCGATAGAGAGGCGGCTCCTCACCAATGCAACGAGGGTTCAATCCCAGCTCAGGGCATGAACTTTATCGTTGTAAGTGAGAGGGATATTCGGTCTCCCGTCCGATCAGGCAGGTTTCCCCCGAGTTCTTCGGTTTCTTCCTGCAGTAATGATCGAAATCATTCGCACGATCTGTGCCAAGGGCCAAATTTGAAAAAGGCCTCAGGCCTAATTTGCTACCCTTGTAAAATGACGTGATTATTATTATTATTATTATTATTATGGAAGTCGACGAAAATTCGGTTATCCAGTGCTTCAAATCTATTGCGCGTTATAGAAAAGCATCGGGTGGAAAGGTCAATATAGAATATTGGAAATATTCAGTCTGATTTAATTACCATCAATGATACACAAATTCCTATCAATAAGAATTGCACAAAGATGTTGGGTGTATATCTTGGGGCCAATAAGGAACAGTGTGGAATATTAAATTGGAAAGAAAAATTAACGAAGATAAAAACTATTTTAAATATTTGGTCACAACGTAAATTAACCCTAATGGGGAAAGCAGTCATAATAAATACTTTAATCGCATCAAAATTATGGTTTCTCACATGTGTTATTCCAGTCCCTGATTGCGTGAACACCGAATTCAAAAAGATAGTCACATCGTTTCTATGGAACAGGAAACCACCCAAAATTAAATATTCTACAATTATTGGGGAAAGGAGCAAAGGTGGGCTCAATATTCCAGATTTGAGTCTCAAAAAATGTGCTCTGCGTCTAAAATTGCTAAAAAAAAAAGTATGTAGGCAATGAACAATTTACCTGGAAGACCACTATGACCCTCTTTTTGTCTTCCTGTAAAAACTTAAATCTCAAAGAGGGGATTTTCTATCTAAAATATGAAAAATCCGGCTTAAAAAAATTGCCCAAATTCTACGCAGAATTATTAATAGTTTGGGATACTTTTCGAGGTGAATTTAAATGTACACCCGAAATATTGGCGAGGTTTTGAAACAGTCACTATTTTGTAATCTTAATTTAGAAAACGGTAAAACCATTATGAATAGTGATATTTTTTATTAAGAGTCAATTGACAACGGTATCAGATATTAGCTACGAAATCATTCCGGGTTTCTATACAACAGAAACAATAGTACAAAAGGTGCTGGAACTGTTTCCAAATTTTAAATGCGCCACAGTTAAACACTTGTATGGAAAAATATTAGATAGTATTCCTATGTATTGGCACCCGATTCAACTGATGTTAGCTGCTTCAAGAGGACTTGGGTTAGTGGTGTTAGCCGCTTCAAAGGGACCTATATTATTAATTTATCATATATATTATTAATTTGGCTTATTGAAGCGGCTAACATTAACACAAGGTATTCTCTATGGAGAAACATTGACCAATCAAAATCATTATGTCGGTTTTTCACGCTCGACCAGACGGTCCGGTTTTTGTTGTCGGTCACGTAGCCTACTGTTCCGTACGGCCGTTGAGGCCTGGTGGGGGTGGGTGCGATTAGATAACAAACCTCATCTCTCTACCCTCCGTGTTTCAGTAGGCCCATATATCAATGTTTTAAGATAGCTAGGGTGCGACGTGTGGATGTTGGCAGTAGGCCTATGGAGTTAATTTCACTCCTCGCCTGTTCCCCAGTCATGCTCCCAAACACAAGCACCGACTAAGGATCTGCCATTTTAAGTACGATCGATCTGAAATTCGGCATGCCTCTTCTTTGAACAAATGCGTATCGACTGACCGAGTTCGATTTTTGAAATGACGTCATGGCCAGTTCCTGGTTCATGTTGTACGCTCGGGCTTGTTCTTCAGATATTGCGACCTATAATTATTTTTCCGAATGTTTCCGAATCGCCAAAAATGGCGCTTGGGGGAATGCGTTAGGTAGGACGTAGGTAGGACCGTTGACATCTTTTAATAAATAATCCTAGACATACCCTAGTTAGTTGGAACATTGGTAACCGTGGATCTTATTCCATGTAAGTAGGGGGTTTGCAGAGAACAAAATTATAAAAAGTGCTATGATCGAGCCACGTTCGTTAGACTCTTGAAAAGTCAATGGATGAATGAATGAATGAATGGTCTCAGTCTGTGTGTGCCTTTTTTAGCACTGAAGAGTAGGCTAGGCCTAAATGAAGTGAAATGTGGTTTAAAGTCCCACTGTTCTGTTGCTAAAGTGTGCTATGACATAATATATTATATATGAGGGAAAGTTTGCCCAGGATGCGGAGCTACGCCCTACTCTTATTAAAAATTATAGCCTAGTCTTATATCAAATTGAAACTGCCACTTGCAGGATCTTTTACGTGCACGGCGCACGCCAAATGCCAAATCCAATGTCACGAATGTGAACACAGGACCTTGTTGTTTTTTTTTGTCCCATCTGAACGACTAGACAGAGCGAGCCAGCGTCAAATCCACAGTGCCATACATAGCCACATGATCCCCCCCTGAAGATTTGGTACCGTACTCTAGTGCCTTTATGATGCCTTATATATTATCATTTTTGGAAAAGCTTAAAATTAAATTAGTTCAAAGATGCCTCCCTTCATTCTATTAGTAAGTGCAAGAGGTCCGCATCAGGGGGTTGGGATGGCCTAGTGGTCTAGAGTGCCGCGCTTCGACCTCTAGCTGACGGGCCACCTCTGGTTTGTGGCTGTTGTTTCGAGCCCTGGTGGAGCGTATGTGGCGCTGAGATAGGTGCGCCTTCTCAACCTTGTGGTTTTCCTCCGGGCACTCAGGTTTCCTCCCACTGCTAAAGACCCCTACGCGAAAGAGAATTATTGAAATAAAATTAAACCATGTTAGTCCCAAAATGACCTAGTTGTGTTGAGTGGACGTTAAACCCCATTTCTCTCTCTCTCTCTCTTTCACTTCCGCACCACGCACGCAAGTAATAATATCAAATTATGTGATAAACATTCTTTAGTTCTAAGAGCTTAACTTTTAATAATTATTTCCAAATATTAATATACTAGAAATTGTTATTACAGGTAATTAGTTACGCGTTGCAGAGAAGGCTTGTATTATAATAAGTGTGGCCCCTGGATGGGGGGAGGGTCATTGGAGTAGTGTTCGTGACAAATATATAGTCGTCAGAGTCTCAAGCGGTCAAAGGCTAACAGCTAGCAATCACACTCCTTTTTGTGTTAACGAACTAAGCTCATATATATGTTGATTTTTTTTTTATTTTTATATATACAATATTTTTGAGTGACAGAAAGAATGCCTGAATTTCAATCAATTACTTTCTATTCTATGATATTGATATTCCATAAACAGAAACACTACAGGATATGCATTCGTGGGGCCCGGCCTGTAATCAATTGAATGAAGAAGAAAGAAGTAGCTACCAAAAAAAAAGCCAAACGGTTTTTCATAATGTATTATATTTTTTCATAATATTCTATTTTTTGATAACAAAATTACCAGTATCAAGTAAATATGGAGTTGATTCGGTTGTGGGCCATGACCTCATCAGCCAAATGCCATATATTTCTATTTGGAGAAGGTAACCCAAAGGAATTCCAAAGCATACCTTTCAAACCTATATACTGACTGCTGCGGGTGAGGTATATATATTTTATTTTATAACTATAAACTTGTTACACACACTGTCTTCTTAAGTTAATAGTGTTTTGGTGGTTTTGGATATGTAAATATTTTTTTATTAATAAGCGGCATTGGTTTTTCGTTTTTAGTAATTATGGAGTCAACGTGACAAATAAATCCCTGAGTATACAACGCCAAAGTGCACAAGAACATAATTAATGTGTTGTATAGTAAGTAAATTTTGTTATACCCACTATCTTTGCAGTGTTTCTTTCCGTACGCATAAGTTTTATGTAAAACTAGCCAATCCAATCTAGCCTGAATTTTTTCCTATTTTCTCTTTGAACAGACCCAGACCCATGTTATCGTGGTTATCAGTCTATGTATAAAAGTGGTTTTATTATTTGCGTCCACAATATTGATGTGGACGTATATTGTTGTCTCCCATGCCTGTTTGTACATCTTTTCATATTTTGATTGTGGACAATCTACAACAAGTCACCATTTCCATCCTATTTTGACAAAACTTGAAATATAGGGTTGTATCCCCCAAACCTTGGCTCCTTTAGATATTGGCTGGTAGCGGACCGTAACTGAATGGATGATAGCTCCTTGTTGTTGGAAAAATCATGGTTTTAGCTTGTGGACACGCTAAAGGCCCATTCTCATGGTGCGACTTGTAGTAACTACTTGTAGTATCTACATGCAGTATCTACATGTAGTATCTAAGACCCCTGCGCAAGTGAATTATTGAAATAAAATTAAAGCACATGCTAGTCCCGATATCACCTAGTGTGTGTTGAGTGGATGTTTACACCCCTCTCTCTCTCTCTCTCTCTCTCTCTCTCTCTCTCACACACAAAACTTGAAAGTTGCCATTTTCATATTTAAGATCCATTGTTTACACTTTTATGTTTTGTAAGTTGAACATATGGAGTGGTTTGAAAATATATCCTGAGCTAAGGAAATAAACATTGTCTGTTTTATTTTGTAGAATTACAAATGATGACCCACAAATCGCTACCATCACAGGTACAGTATTGTTATACACTTCCATCAGCTACAAGTATATTAGAAACTAGAAATATAATTTCTTGATAACATGACATGCGTAGCAGACACTGCAATAATCTACAAACGTTTATAAAATTATATATGTAAACTGTATCGACGACTGTAATGGAAGACATGATCTTGGTATTGATACAAAAAGAAATATTTATTGTTCAGTAGCCCATATTAGAGTGCCAGAGTCTATTCACGAGACTGTTAAAACCTTTACATGTTAAACCCTACGCTTTAGATCATAATGTATGTAATCGAATCATGCGTTGTTTTTTCGATTCCGGCATTGTGGACGACAAAAAGTGGGGTCAAGTTTCCTGCCACTGTTTTGGATGCTTTTTATACATCCACACCCAGAGCTGTTTGTGAAGTCTCTGCAGGTCACAATTTTCATCCGATTGCAACGAAATATGAAATATATGTTGATCATTCTAAGATCTCAGTGCCTTTAGTTATTGGTGTGTATTGGACCGTAACTTCATGGATTATGGCCCCTGATTGTACGAAAAATCATGTTTTTAGACTGTGGTCACTATTTATCCAATATTTATCCAATTTGCTTTAAACTTGAAATGTATGTTTATGACCCACAGGTCTTGGTCTCAATTTTTATCTGATTTAAAAAACTGTTTGACTATATCACCGTTACACTTTAATGATGGTTGAGTTCGAATTTCATGAAAATTGGACCAAAAATGCGGGCCAAAATGGTCGCCCCTTGTATGCAAATAGTGTACAAAAAAATATGGTATATCAAGGTTGTGAATCCTCTAGAGACCACAATTTTGAACCAATTTTGATGAAACTTTACATTTTTTTAGCTTGTCTAATTGACCAATCAAAACGCAAGATTTACCCGTAAGCATGTTACAATAATGATCAGCTTCATGATTTTAGGTGTAGAAAGCATCCTTGTAGACGAAACCTTAAAAACAACACAGTTACAAACAAAGGTAAAATATTTTTATACTGTCCCTTACTTACTTGTGTTAACCGGGGGTGCTGTCGAAATGTTAATTCATATGGGGAATGGGGGCTGTTCATATAGACAATATTTATTGGTCAGTAGTGTACATATAGCATACAATCTGTGGCCGGATGCCCAAATTTACAGAATCATTCCATTAGATTGTGGACCCGGTAGAAGTCACAACTTATATTCCATTTTAAAAAATGTTTTAATATAACACCTTTACAGTTTACACATCAATGAAGGTTGAGTTCGAATTTCATAAAGATATGACCAAAAATGTCAGACTAAATGACCGCTCCTTATCTGATTTTGAGGAAACTTAAAATATGTTTATCTTGGTTTGTGTAGATATTAATGCATATCGGACTGTAAATTCCTGGATAATGGCCCCTGATTGTAAAAAAATCGCTTCTTTTTTTTAGCTTGTTCTCTGTCCACCTCTTGCAAAATATGGGCCTATCTTGCATGGCAACCGCTTGTTGTAGAGATTAATGATTGGCTTTATGATTTTAGGTGTAGAAAGCATCCTTGTAGATGAAACCTTAGATATAAACAGCACAGTTACAAAGGTAAAATATTCTTATGCGGTCCCTTCCTTACTTGTGTTAACCGGGGCTGCTATAAGAATGGAATTTATATGGGGGTGGGGGCTGTTCATATGGCCAATATGTATTGGTCAGTAGTGTATATATAGCCCCTTCATTTCCTATTCTCATAAATGTATATGAAAGAGAAGAAGTGATGTTTATATTTCCGAATACTTTTTGAATTTAATAGAAGCTACAGTTTTAAAATTATTTTGTTCATAATTGATGACATCCATTTGGATAATGAAAGGGTTATCCCTATTGAATTTCCCTGTTCTCTGTATATCTTATATATTTATATATGCATACCAAATATTGATAGTTGTGGAAGACCAGTGTTTTAAGGTGGTTTGGGGCGGGGGTTTGTAAGACATTGAGGCATGTCAATGTTTTTTGCCGTTATAGTGTTTCCCCCATGCTTATTAGACCTACCTCACAAACTATGTCAAGTTATTAAAGTGGTCTGTACAAAACAAAATGATTGAAATATATCAAATCTTAAAATTATATTTTGCAGAATATGAAGTAGAGAAAATAATGAAAAGGAGGAGGAAAATATGAGTTCTATCTAACTGAGGGGGAAGGGTTTTCCTCCATCTGCAGACCTCTTTAAAAAGGAAGAACACCTCAATCACAGTCTTTTAAATATTTCTAGACATTAAAAATAAATTATTAAAAGAAATGGAGTGTTAGTATTTTGTATCATTGAACCTAAAAATAGCAAAATGTGTGAATGTTGAACATTTTCCATTATAAATGGAGGGGGTGAAATCAGAGCAATTGTAAAGGCAACCTATCGAAGCCGGTTTCGAGTAAAATAAATCACAATTTTCTGGGTAAAACCTCTTTGAGGAGGGGTAAGTAGACAAAAAATAGTCAGCATGAACACAGTGGTATATTTTCAAAAAATCAGATCAAATTGGATAAGAAACCTGTTAGATGTACACATTAAATATGTGATTGAAGAGATGGGTTTTAACAGCAAAACATACCGCTCTCTTAGATCACACACTAAATATCTAAAGAAAAGGATTGGTTTTGTCTGTAAGAGTGGCTCTGTTAGAGCTTAAATTTTGCCCGAACAGCGACACTATGGTCTACTCTTATTTCGTATTCCAACTGTCAAGGGTTCTTTAACGTGCACGTTAATATGTACACAGAACCTCGTTTTTGTCCCATCCTAACGATTATATGTTGTCCCTTAGTATGCCTTATGTCCCGCACCACTGAGGAGGAAGAACAACCACTCCAAATCCTGCTCTTATTATGCTCTGTTAGATTTATTGTGGCAAATAGCTCTTTTCAACAGGTGTATTTTAAAATTATCTGGAGCAAGGGATAAGTTTCACAGGGGAAGGTCGGTCTTGCTAGTAGAAGCAATAAATATCGGGAGTAACGGATGATTTTATAGAGAAAAGTCACTCTTTTCAACAGAAGCATTAAATATCCTGAGTAAGGGATATATTTTACAGGAAAAAAATCACCCTTTTCAACAGAACCATTAAATATCCTGAGTAAGGGATGGTTTCATAGGAGAAAGTTGCTCTTTTTAACAGAAGCATTCAATATCTGGAGCAAGGAATGGGTTATATCGGGGAAATTCGCCCTTTTCAACAGAATCATTCAATATCGGGAGTTATGGATGGGGTTTTATAGGGGGAAGTCGCTCTTGTCAGCATTAAACATCCCGAGTAAGGGATGGGTTTCATAGGGGGGAAAGTGGCTCAGAAGTATTAAATATCTGAAATAAGGCATGAGTTTTATTGGGAAAGGTCGCTCTTGTCAGTAAAAGCATTCAATACCCGGAGTAAGGGATGGGTTTTATAGGAGAAAGTAGCTGTTGTCAGCAGAAGCATTCAATATCTGCCATAAGGGATGGGTTTTATAGGGCAAAGTCGCTCTCAGCAGGAGCATTAACTATCTACAGTAGCTTGCTCCTTTGAACAGAAACATTATTTAAAAATATCTGGAGTCAGGGATATGGATGGGTTTCATAAGATGGATGTTTTAAATATCTGGAGTAAGGTATGCATTTCATTTTCATGGGGAATGTCACTCTTTTAAATAGGAGCATCAAATATCGGGAAGCAGCAGTTGATTTTATAGGAGACGGTACCTCTTGTCCGCACGGAATAGGTTTTACTGGGGAAAGTCGCTTTTTTTAACAGAAGCATTGAATATTCGGAGAAAGCGATGGATTTTTACAGGGGAAGGTCTCTCTTTTCAACAGAAGCTTTGGATAAGGGATGGATTTTATAGGGGGAAAGTCGCTACTGTCAGCATAAGCATTCCATATCTAGAGTAAGGGATGGGTTGTATAGGAGAAAGTCTCTCTTTTCAGCAGAAACATTAAATATCTGGAGTAAGAGATGGATTGTATAGGGGAAAGTCGCACTTTTCAGCAGGAGCATTAAAATTTAAAAACTACAGTAGGTTGCTCTATTCAACAGAAGCATTAAATATATGGAGTAAGGGATATGAATGGGTTTCATATGGATGGATGTATTAAATATCTGGAGTAAGGTATGTGTTTCATGGGGAAAGTCGGTCTTTTCAATAGGAGCATCCAATCGTGAAGCAGGCGTGGGTTTTATAGGGGAAGGTACCTCTTGTCAGCAAGGGATGGGTTTTACAGGGTAGTTAGTCGCTCTATTCAACAGAAGCATTGCATGTCCGGAGTGAGGGATGTGTTTTATAGGGGAAAGTCGCTCTTTTCAACAGAGGCATTGAATATCCAGAGTAAGGGATGGATTTTATAGGGGGAAAGTCGCCACTGTTTTATAGGGGAAGGTACCTCTTGTCAGCAAGGAATGGGATTTACAGTGGAATTAGTCGCTCTATTCAACAGAAGCATTGCATATCCAGAGTAAGGGATGGATTTTATAGGGAAAAGTCGCTCTTTTCAACAGAGGCATTCAATATCTGGAGCAAGGGATGCGTTGTATAGGAGAAAGTCGCTGTTTTCAGCAGAAGCATTAAATATCTGGAGTAAGAGATTGGTTTTATAGGGGTAATTCGCTGTTTTCAACAGAAGCATTGAATATCCGGGATAAGGGGTGGATTTATAGGGGGAAAGTCGCTACTGTCAGCAGAAGCATTCAATATCTGGAGTAAGGGATGTTCACGTACCCGACCGTCAGCTCACCGACCTTATGGGCTGGGTTATGGGCTATTCCAGAGGGTAACAAAATGGAAAAAGTTATTAAGGATATTCGAGTGAAAACGTCTGTAGATCCGGTACTCACCTACCCTAAATTCCAGTTTTGCCGGGTACTTTTACTGAAATTAGAACCCCTAGGTCGATCGTTCCCATTTTCGATGAACACCTTCCCACGGATCCCTACCAGGAACCCTCAAAATTTTATTCACCTACTACCTATAGGGACTGAGTTATATGTTTTTTTTACCAGGGGGAACTAAAAAAATCGACTTTTCCCCTTTTCACCCTGTTTTAAGCGAGCCCGTAGCCAGCTTTTAAAATTTTGGGGGGCTAAAGAATTTTTTTGAGGGGCTGAGCTAAGAACACACCTTAGAAATAATTATTGTTAGCAAAATATATGGGGGGGGGGGGCTAATTTGATTTTTAGGGCGGCTTAGACCACCCTCCCCCCCCCCCCCCCGTGGCTACGGACCCGGTTTTAAGTTGGATTGTCGATACGCCCGATCCAGCAAAATGTACAGACCCTGTTTCAGAGCGAAATTCGGCCCATGAATCGATGACCATGAACCTTCAAGATGACCACGCCCGAAGTTTAGTGGGCGTGACCTCATCTAGGGCTCGCTAGCGGCAAAAATCGAAATTAATTCCGGGGCCCACAGCGGATCAAGTTGAAGACTTTTGATTGACGATTTTTAAAAATGAAGAACAAATATTGTGTCGGTCTATCAGGTCACCGAGTTCTGATCCGATCTGACGACCTTGACGAACGCCCCCAATCTGGGTCCAGAGTGACCCACACGGTCAGCCCGGATCTATACCCACGACTTTATTAGATTAACCCTTAGGTGGCAAAAACCGAATTACTTCCAGAGGCCCTACCAGGTCAAGGTCACGACTTTTGGTGGGCGATTTAAAAAAAAAAATGAAGAACAAATGTGGGGTCGATCTATCGCTTCACCAAATTCCGGATCGATCGGAAGACATTTTTTGGGCAATATTCCCTGAGAAAGTCAATAGCCTTTTTTTTAGCGATGTGGTCGGGGACCAAACATGGCTTACCGAACCTCAGCACCAAAAGTAACTTTTTTAAGTTTAGGCCTGAGCTACGTTTGCGGCCCTATATCTTGACCCCTATTGACACGAATCTAGATGTTTTGGGCGGAATCGATAGCCCGGACAACGCACTCTGTCGTATTAAAACTTTGGGCCCCATTATCTAAAATCGGGCACGTGGCAGGGTGGCAAACATGGTTTCCCAAAACGAGGGGCCATGTTTGTGGCCATATATCTCGGCCCCTATGAGTTCGAATCCAGATGTTATGGGCGGAATCGATAGCGCAGACAACTCCCTTCGTCGTATTAAAAGTTGGAACCCCTCTCTCCCATATCGGGCACGTGGCAGAGTGACAATCATGGCTTCTCGAATTTATGCACCCAAAACTCAAATTTTCTCTCGGCGGCTCAATTTTTTGACGATTTTTCTGAAAATTTAAAACGAACTGTGCATTACCCACGCGCAGGTTGTATCAAATTTTCAGAAAAATTGTCCAAAAATGGAACATTGTTTCGAATTTTAACCCACTTCCGGTGACCGCAGAAAAAATCCGAGATCCTTACGTGACGTTTAAGGGTCGATTTGGGGGGGGGGGGGGGAACCGCAATGACACCAACTTCCGGTTTGGTCAAATTCCCAAAGTTCGGGATTTTAACTATATCGGGGAGGTCAGACTAGGTCATGACCTTGACCCACGAGGACGTCCCAGTCTACGGGCTTGTGGCTCGTGACCTTGACCTTGACCTCTCTGCCGAATCTCTGAAAGGTACCTAAAGTTTTAAGAATTGTCGACCTCAAGATCAAATGTCAGATGCTGACACGAAAGGTCATTGATATGTTCATCCAAGGTCATGACCCTTTCCATGCCACGTGGCCATTAAAGGTCAAGTTTAAGGTCAAATGCCCATAAATAATGTTTTTGTCCCACTTTCGGTGGCTGCAGAAAAATTTCGAGGGCACCACATGACGCGCAAGGGTCGATTTAGGGGGAGGGGAGTAGCCGCAAGTACATCAACTTTCGGAAACGTCAATCGATTGATGGACTTTGTCACGATCAGGGGAAGGGGGCATGTTTGCGGCCCTATATCTCGGCCCCTCTCTTTAAAATCGGGCACGTGACAGGGTGTCAAACATGGCTTCCCAAAACGAGGGCCCCTATGGGTTCGATCCCAGATGTCTTGAGCGGGATCGATAGCCTATGTAACTCCCTCCATCGTATTAAAATTTGGGGCTCCTGATCCAAACCCCCGTCACGAGGAAGGGGTGACGATTTTTCTGAAAGTTTAATTCAATCTTCGGACCACCCACGCGAAGGTTGTATTAAAGTTTCAGACCAATCGTACGAAAATTAAGCCGGATCCGAGTTTTTACGGCCCGAGGATGTGTAAAAAAATCGGATTTTGTCTCGATCAGCGGCTCAATTTTTTACAACCTGCGCGTGGGTGAAAATGTAATACAACCTGCGCGTGGTTGATGATTAAAGGTGATTAAGCTCCACCAAGGCCTGAGGCGGCAGTTGCTGGAGGGCCTATTGGGCCTATTTAAAATGGCGTGGGCCCAATTAATTTCGGGTCAGGGCCTTTGTTGATTCTCGTTAGGTCTAAACCCCGCCCCCTAACATTCATTGTCTATGCGTTTTTAATCGTATCAGACAAGTCAAATTTTTTTATTTTTTACAAAATGTTTGGGCCTGAGGCTGCAGCCTCGTCAGCCTCAATGATAATCCGCTACTACAGCCAGGGTCATGACCTTGACCAATCTGGACTGCCCGGTCAAAGTCCTTGTGGGTCGTGACCATGACCTCGACCTTGACTTCTCTGAAGAATTTCCGGACGGTACCTAAAGTTTTGGGGATTTTTCGACCTCAAGGTCAAATGTCGGATCAAAGGTCAAGGTCTTATATGAAAGGCCATTGATGTGTCCATCCAAGTTCATGACCTTTGACATGCCACGTGGCCCTGGGATCGAAACATAGGCCCCGGAACACGCGTGTATGTAGTTCTTTTGATGACCTTGACCCTTTTATATGACCTTGGCCTTTTGATGTCATGCGGGTCATGACGGTAAGTCAACAGGTCAAGACCCGAGGGTTCTATCTTAATTAGTTTGGCCTCCAGGGGGCGAAAACCGCATAACTTCCGGCGCCCCTAGCGGGTCAAGATCGCGACTTTTGACTGGAGATTTTAAAAAATGAAGAACAAATGTAGGTACGTTCTACCTGGCCACGTACTTTTGGGCCGATCGGAGGACCTTTAGGGAGAAAAAGTCACTCAGAAAGTCAATTTGAGGGGAGGTAACTCTTTCGTCCCTAGTGGATTCTGACGACCTTGAGGTCGCGGCCTTATAAACTAAATCGACCCCTGGGAGTCGCGTGGTGACCTTGGTTTGACCCTCGGAGGTCAAGGTCAAGGTCAAATCCACTTCGTGATGCCATCTGACCCCCTTCCGGTGGTCGCAGAGAAATATCAAGGGTACCACGCGACTCCCATGGGATGATTTAGGGGGTTAGCCGCGAGAAAAAGTTCCGCAAAAGAGCTGATAATTTTTAAAAAAATGATAGCTTAAAAATGCACATGTGCCCCCACCCGAACCCCAAGCGACCGGAAATTCCGGATTTTTACACCGAGTCCTCGGTCGGGGCATCGGTCTGGATCACCACACCAATTTTCAGACCTCTACCACTTCCGTTGTCGATTTCCAAAAGAATGCTACACCCCTGCAACTTCTTTTTCTGGGTTAAATCTCCGGAATAGGGACCTACACCCTAGAATCGGACACCGCGAATGAGGGAATGGCCTCAGAATTCCTGTCAGGCAAAGTGGGCCTTCGGGGCCTTTTAGTGAAAAAAACGTGATTTCAATCCAATTCGGTCCCTAGTGGTGAAATCCGAGGGTACAAAACGTTCATCCGGGGGTGATATACGTTAAGAATACCCAACCTCGGAACCCTCCCGTGGGTGGTTCTGAGTGTTTACAGGTGAAAATTGGTGTTTTGGGGTAAACATATTTTGACTGAACGGAACGAGGAGCCATGTTTGCTACCCTATATCTCGGCCCCTATGGGTCGGATCTGAGAGGTTTAGGTCGGGATCGATAGCGTGGGCCATAAGGACCATTGTATCAAACGATGAGACCTAACCCTTCAAAATCGGGCACGTGGCAGTGTCACAAACAGGGATTCTTGAATCGTCGGAATTAATTTATACCCGCAGCTCCGCCCCTATGGGAAGTGAACCTTAGATTTTTGGGGGGCGGCAGGGCCATAACGAACGGGAAGTTTTGACGTACATATTAAAGATGAGTCCTAACCCTTCAATATCGGGCCGTGGCAGTGTCGCAAACATGGCTTCTCCAATCCTCGGAATTCTTTCGAGTCCACAGCTCCGCCCCTATGGGAAGTGAACCTTAGATAATTTGGGGGCGGCAGGGCCATAACGAAAGGAAAGTTTTGACGTTCGACTTTTTTTCAAAAAAAAAAATAAAAAAATTTCCGGGGGGTGCATGCCCCTTTAATTATTTTTGGGCCGGACATCCCTCGGAGGCCAAAATGTCAAATTGCGAAAGAATTTTTTTTAGTGCGCATGCGCCAAAAATATTGCCCCACATCCCCCTCCCGTGGCCGTCCTCGACCAGGACAACGTTTTGGACCCCTTAGGGTTTTCGAAGTCGAGAGACTATGCTCCCGACCAGTGATCGAGAGGAAATCCGGTTAACGTTGCTAAACAACTCGATCTAACCCTAACCCTAATTAGGGGCATAGTGAGGTAGCCACGGAAAAATATATATTTGGCGTAAAACATAGGTCGTCCGCGCACACGGAAGCCTTAAACTCAAACGAAATTCAATAACCCGTTTTCAAGAGTAATAAATTTCTACTTAAGTTATGAATTATTAACGTGGACAATTTGAACATCAATAATTTAATAGGGGCATGCTAGGGGCATGCGACAATTACGTGAAGCCGATGAGGCTAATTTTTGCCGTAAATGTGAACAGAAATTGAAAAACGATTTCTCGTAAAATCTGAAGGTCTTGGTGACCATAGAAAAATCATTTCTCAGAGTTGTCCTTCAATTAAATTTGATTGGTCAATGTTTTTCCACAGAGAATACCTTGTGTTAATGTTAGCCGCTTCAATAAGCCAAATTAATAATATATATGATAAATTAATAATATAGGTCCTCTTGAAGCGGCTAACACCACTAACCCAAGTCCTCTTGAAGCGGCTAACATCAGTTGAATCGGGTGGTATTGGGTAGAATTGATTTCATCACCCTCCACTGTAGAAAAACGGAATGCATTAATCGATATCGAAATAAATGTTAATGGTAGACTAATTAAGTTCTCCGAATTTAGTGTAAAAACATGCTACGATATTCTGAGATCCAAGCACTATAATCAACCAACAAGTTCAAGAGTTTGGGAAGAAAGGGGGTGTCGAAATAAATATAAAAGTGTATTTCTACCATATAAACATACTGATGCGATAGAATTGGATTTCAGAATAATTCATAACATTGTGTACACGAAAGAAAAACTCTACAGGATCAAAATAACGGAAGATGATCTCTGTCCGCTATGTAAAAATGAAGTTGAAACAATTTGCCATATGTTATTAAGTTGCCCATATAATGAATATTTAGTTGAAATATTTCGAAGTTTATTCATTGACTTAAGACCGCTAGGATTCTCTGCCACAGATCTAGAACAGTACTTCATATTAGGAATACATAACCCAGCGACGGATATAGAGCGTTATTTTATGAATTTTATTTTATCCTTTGCAAGGCTATCTATTTTCGGGAATTATCTTAAATGTTGGAAAAATGTTTAAATCCCTAGTTAAACACCAGCTTAAATATATTAAAACACATTATATGAGTGTTTTTAATAATATATTCACAAAGAATAACAATTACTTCACCTATAACGAAGATAGTATAACACTTAAGGGACTACTTTTGTAAATACAGCATAGTAGATCCACATGGATATTCATATAGTATATTCTAACTAACATATATGAAAAAATAATGTACATCTAAAGTTTAAATTGTTACTAATACTATATTACTCCTTATACAATAATTGTTATATGACATTTTTAAATTGAATAAATATGTTACAAAATTTTTTTTAAAAAAATGACGTATATATATATATTAACTAGACCGATGACGCCAATCTGTTTACAAATGACGTGACGACAAATCAGTGATGACATCCGTTTCAGTCAAGAAGAGCCGAAAGCGTAACGTTTCTAATGTAAACAATACACAATTGTGAACCTTATTTTGATCGTTATATCGTTTGTAAATAAAAAATATTGATTGTATTTTAGATTGTTTTAGTTATTGACATCGCCGTTCAGTACACAAATATAGTTTTATAATTTTTAGAAGTGGTTATATTTATAATTTCAAGTGTATGACTATGAGAGGGTAATGCGCTGGTCGAGGACTTGCTGGACTATTAATTATTTGTTTTCATAGGCGTATAACACAACCCAAAAATTTTAAAGGCCTGTGTTTACGATTCCACAACCGACTTTATTTTTGTTAGCCGTAATCGCCGGTCCTAAATAATATTTCCACATTTCCCAGATCCTCTGAATCGCTTTGTTCCTGAAGCAACAACTGCGAGTTTTACAACATAGTATAATACGTAGGCCTACATATTATGTAGGCCTACGTAACGTAGAAGTGGTTATATTTATAATTTCAAGTGTATGACTATGAGAGGGTAATGCGCTGGTCGAGGACTTGCTGGACTATTAATTATTTGTTTTCATAGGCGTATAACACAACCCAAAAATTTTAAAGGCCTGTGTTTACGATTCCACAACCGACTTTATTTTTGTTAGCCGTAATCGCCGGTCCTAAATAATATTTCCACATTTCCCAGATCCTCTGAATCGCTTTGTTCCTGAAGCAACAACTGCGAGTTTTACAACATAGTATAATACGTAGGCCTACATATTATGTAGGCCTACGTAACGTAGTTTAAAGCGAGATCGAGCCTTCTATTGAAGATGATACATATGTAAAGGCGTGCTTGTTTGCAAAACAAAATCGCCGACTCTACAAAACATTTTTTTCCTCATTTACCAGGACCAATAAATCTGTCTTCAGACGGTTTCTACAATTTCCAACCCAGTCCAAATCGGCATATCACCGTGTTAGACAAGGGTTAAAGATTGTAGGCCTAAGTATCGACGATGGTTATTATTTAAAAGATTAATATATTATAATATTATACCCCAAAAAAAAAAAAAAAAAAATAAAAAAAAAAATAAAGACGTTTTCCGACCGATTGCATTTTATTTTTAAAAGGGCAAGCAAGAATGAATGAATGTATGAATAAAATGGGGTTTAACATCCTACAACATCCTAGACTTCTGCACCTAACCTGGGATAATTGAAGACAGGCATACGCCATACAGTGTGCTATGAATTCCAACTGCCAGTGGATCCTTTACGTGCATGCCAATGTGTACACGGGACCTCGGGTTTTCTTTCTATCCCAATGACTTGGCAACTGTCCTTGTCAGGCCCTCCGTCTGCATCACTGACAAGGGGAAACCACGCCAGAAAATCAAGATGAACTTTCTCGGCCAATGCAGGGATCGAACACCCGACCTCCAAGCTAGCGACCCAGCACCTTACCCACTTGATCTCCAAAATAGGCAAGCAAACCGTATCAACCGCCCCTATCTTTAAACCCCTGCTCAATTTTCCAGTATTTACACCAGAATCTACATTATTTCAAGAACCTTAGGCCGCTCAGTAATTCAACTAGAAATGCTTGGAAATAAATAATATACACTTTATGGCATTTAATACGATGGGTATGGAATATCGAAACGGCGTTTCCCGGCTTCTAATTTTAAAAAGAAATCCTGGGGAAGGGACCCCCAGGCCGCACTTGCATGCTCATGCCTGCAGCATTCGACACGCTGTAACAAAGTGATATCATTTATAATTTAGGTGCATTGAACTCTGCTAGTTTTGACAATAGATGATTTTGACTTTCACCTCATATTAAACTGTTGTCCAGTCACGATCTTATTAAATCTAATTAATTCAATATGTCCATTACAAGCTATACATGATCTGTGTACAAGATCCACACGGCTTTAAATGTTTATGCACATGCCGTGACGAGATAAAAGAGACAATTGCATGTGTTCAACGGGTATAGTTCTCCGTCAGTTAGTAAGCGAAGAGCCGGGTGAGAAGAAAGGCTCGGTCGGGTGTATGGACTCACCGGAGTCCAGCCGCTGCCTTGGCAGAGGGGCAGAATAGTAAATGTATTATGTAGGTGTGTTCCTGTAGAAGACTAGTAGATTTTATATTATGTAGATGTGTTCGTGTCGTAGCCTAGTTCTTATAGTTTAAGTACCTGTATTACGGTATTATGTAGATGTGCTCCTGATGTAAATAAATCCTTTATCTACAAAACTCTTATCTGTTATCACTACGATCGTGTTACAACGCTCCGCAGCCACTAAATTTAATTTACCATGAACACACACTGTCTTGCAGACAATTAGGCCCCCCTAAATATTTTTTGGCACGAAGCCCTGGTTGAGTGGGACGATTTTTTGATGGCGCCCCCACTCCACTCACCAGGGAAATTATGTTTGTGCTCCCCAGGGGCCCTTTCACAAAAATTTAACAAAGATAAAATTCAAATTTTAGTAATTTGGATAATATTAGTTTGGTTTTAGTACTAAGCCAATCAATATTGAAGTATCTACTAAAATTTGGATTTTATCTTAGTTCAAATTTTGTGAAACAGGCCCCAGATTAATGGAAACAACGAATCCAAGTTGGGTTTTTCTAAAAAAAAACCCCAAACCTAAATTGTTTTTGAGCCATGCAACCTTAGGAACATGTATTATGATATTTTTCATGTTGTCCAATGATTTTTTTTTATAAGCAATATTTTTATTCAGATTTGTATCTGAATAGGGATTGGGGAACAGGCATGGCCTATATTAAACCCCAATGATCGAGTGTCATTGGAAATAAAGAAAACTTTACCCAATGTTCTTGAGAATAACTTTTGCGGCAACCAAGGTATTGGACAATTATTTGCAAATAATATGCCCAAACGAATTACAATGTAATGAGTACATTGTCATAATAACTGTAAATAATTACCTTTTCAGTAAGAAAACAACATTAAAATGGCTATTCAGTTTTTTTTAATAAAAATGTATATTACAGTACGGTAGATTATAAAATTTATCACACAAAGCAATATCTACTGTAGAATGTGTTATTGGGTGTCAATAAACTTTTTGTCTCAAGCTATCTTGCAATATTCAATTGTGCAGTAATATAATGATGCATGATATTAAAATATTAAATACTGAGTTAAAAATTGTGTTCGTAACGTTTGACAAAACATGTCAACATAAAGTCTTTAGCTCTCAGTAACTTGTTTGCAACAGTTTTTAAAGGTTTCTTGAATGTTGTAATGAGGTGCATTGGCGAAGGATTACAGGTAATGAATTCCACTTTCTGCAGTAAGTAACTACTTCAAACAAAAGTTGCCATCCTGTAACTTGGTATGATCAGTTGTCTGATGTCTGAACACATCCACACAAATAATTAGGAGCAGCGCCATACTTTTAAAATACTTGATTCTGAGCGAAATCATCAATGTTCAAAGTTTTAACATATTGGCTTAGGCTCTTCAATACAAAACCCACACGCATCATTACCAAGGATTTACCAATAATTGAGTGGATAGTACAGTATTGTAGGCATAATAGTCTTCTATCTGAAAGGTTTTTTTTCTAGCCAAAGAGTCGATATTTTCACAAATATTATCGGCACATTTAAAGTTATTAAAATTTTAAAATTTCTCCCGTGATTATCTGTAAAATGATATCATTATGATATGATGTTTTCCATAAATTCCTGATGTGTCTTTTCCTAATATTCACTTTTTCTTAATTTAATAAGTCGTGTTTTTCATATTTTCTCATGTCGCTTTATAATCGTGGAAATGATCTGAAAAATAAAACATGTAAATTATATAACAATTTGCCATTTTCTTTTTGAATAAAAATAATCATGTGAATAAATTGCATTTTAAAAAAATACTTTATTAATTTCCAAATATTAATACGCTAATTAAAAATGTTTAGTATAACAAAACTTAAAATTGGTTGTTTTTCATTACAGAACCTTGATAAATCTAGCTTATATAACGATATTGTTTGAGCTCCCCCAAATATTAATACGAGTTAATATATCAATAAGTTTAAAAAGTATGTTAATTGATGTACATTGAATGACTTTTAATAATTTAAATGCAATAATCATTCGGAACTACTTTTTGCCGTGCATGGAGAAATAGTCAACAGTCTAACTTGTCCCGTACGCACAGGTTAATTAAAAGATCGTTGTCGGAAATATAACGCCAAGAATAGTTTTGTGATTGTTCCCAAAATTTTAAAAAGTCGGCTCTGGTAGATCACACTGTCTTCGATGACCATAAAACGTCACATGAACACGAATATCGACTATTTAAAGATGTTATACCACAACAGTTCCATTATAAATACGACGAGTAACGGAGTATACGGGTGATGTTGTAAAAAAAAAGTACGAAAATAGTGTAGGCCTACTTGTGAATGTTTCTTGTCGTTATGTTTATATATAAATAAATAAATGATTGATTACATGTGTTTTGGCGGTCTTCATTAGCCTGGATGGAGCAGGAAAGTAGGACGTTTCATTTAATAATTTTACGTACACTTCGATTTTCATTGACAGTCATACATTTATCTCATTCCCGGTGAAGGTCATAATCTATATTGTGAATTTTTGTGAGTCGTGACTAGTCAATAATTCATATCTTCACTTCTATAGATCCAACTTCTATTTGAATGCATAACTGTCAATTTCATTTGCAGGAATAATAGTGGAGAAAACATTTGCTAAGCCTCTGTTCAAACTGCCATATTTGTGCCAGCCAATCAGTAATCACTGACAGATAAAAAAACATTTAGCTCAATATGGTACTAAATAGTACTTGTATGTGGTAGATTGATGTAATTATCATATGGATATCCTGCAGATAAATAATAAAAAATTGTCTGAATACACATTGTTTTTATTTCCACTAAAATCCTGCATGGCATTTTCTTGTACAAGGGTCTCTCTTAATAATTTTTACAACACATGCCAGTATTGGTACACCGTCAGCATTTTGTCTTCCCAAGTAGCCCCAACACCTCCAGACAAACTGTCGTTACATACGCGGTATTAATGTCCCCTGAAAATATAATTAATAAGACATATTCAAATATTGGTATATTATTTTCGCTCAACATGGGTACTGTCCACTGCACAAATTGGGTCATTTCAGGAATATTATACTAGGGGTCTTTAGCTGTGGGAGGACTCAGTGCAAACCCACATGGTTAGGCAGATAACTGTACATAGTCACATTCAAGCGTGGGATCAAATGTGTATCTGCAAGATTTTCATGGTTATCTTATTTGTGAGGAACAAAAAGGTTGATAAGTGATTAAGATGCTAGATTTGCTAGCCTGGTGTTTCCCAACAAAAAATTTAATGGGTTTTCCGGCATGTAACTGGAAATGTTTCTTCTGTTAGGTTCTAAAGTGACTTTTTTCGTAGTCATTTGCATATTTTAGTATTATGCCCCCAAAATCAAATATCCCCCTTTTTTTTTGAATAGTATAGTATAAGCAAACCTTTGAATGATATTTTTGATTTGGGTTAAAATGAAAATTTTGATTTTATTATATGCCCACATAGAAATGTCATGAGAGGAAGAAGCCTATTGATTTTCAGCGATTTCCGATAATTGCTGTCAGAGTCATGGCCCTTGACTTGTGGACGCTCCAGAGGCTAAAGTTAATAACCGATTGACTTTAAATTTATATACAGTGTTGAGGGTCATGAAACGAAGAAGCCTAGGGATTTCGGACGATTTAGCTGCTGTGGGCGTATGTTTCGTTGCCTGGCAACCTATCTTTGGATTATATATATATATATATTTTTAGGACAGGGCCGGCAGAAAAATCGAAGCCGTTTTAAGAATCAACGAAAGTAAAGCCTATTGTTATTAATCTTTTCAGCGTACAATTAACAGAAGATCACATTAGTCTATTTAAACGGGCCGCGGGGACTAAAATTCACACCTACCCTCGGAGAGACTACTGTGCGTTACAATCAGAACTATCGCAATTCTGTAGGAAATTGAGACTACAACACCACTTTCATAAAGATGATGATGAAGATCTCAATGAAACTAATCCAACGGAATCGGAATGCCTAGTCAGAAACAACTCAAACTTGACACCAAGACTAGGTACAGATATAGATCTCGACAAATTTGTAACTTCTATAGCATCTCACAAAATTCAGGCAATGTCTTACAAACAAAATTTGAGTAATGGTGAATTAAAGGCTTTAAACGGATTGAAGAACAATTCCAACATCATTGTGAAACAAGCTGACAAAGGCGATGCTATAGTGGTTATGGAAAGCTTATTCTATGAACAGAGCATCGTAAAAATGTTAACTGACACGGAATACTACAGACCTTCAAGCATCCAAGAAAATGATTCTGTGAAGAAAAAGGTAGTTGAATACATTACCAAAAACAGCAATGTACTACATACAGGTGAAAAAGAGTATCTCGTTATTTTTGAACCAACTACAGCTTTTTTTTATGGCTTACCAAAAGTCCATAAGAGCAAATTGATAGAAGAAGCTGTCAAGAATTCTGAGGATGAAGTTGTACAAGAATTGAGTCCTGAAGATTTAAAATTCAGAGCAATTGTAGGGGGGGGGGCAACAGCAGTACCCAGCGACTCAGCAACTTCCTTGACATTATTCTAAAACCGTTATGTTCTCGCGTTAAAAGTTTTCTTCGTGACGATATTGATTATTTACACCAATTGCCTAAACAGGTAGAACCGAGTAGCACTCTCATTAGCTTCGATGTAGTAAATTTATACAATAATATCACTAAACATCTGGGTCTAAAAGCTATAGAATATTGGCTAAATAATCATAATGATTTGATACCAGATCGCTTTTCGAATTCTTTTATTCTCGGTGCTCTGGATATTGTTCTGCCAAACAACATATTTTCCTTTAATAACCTATACTATTCACAAATCAAAGGAGTCGCAATGGGTACTAAAGTTGGTCCCACCTATGCTACACTAACTTTAGGTTATCTTGAGGAAATATGGTATGAGAGGGTGACAATAACTTATGGAAATGTTTTCAGTGACCTAATAAGGATGTCTTGGAAACGATTTTTGGATGATTGTTTTGTGGTCCTTAAAGTCTCTTCAGATATCATCTCTGAACTCCATAAAATGTTAAACAATTTAGATGGCAGTATTCAGTTCACAATTGAGCAGAGTAAAACAACACTAAATTTTCTCGATGTGAAATTAATACTTCACCCTAACGGCTCTATTGAAACTGATATTTTTTACAAGCCAACAGATACACATCAATATCTGAATTTTAGTTCTCATACAAAAAGAAATATCCCATATAACCTAGCTAGACGCATTTGTACACTTGTTTCAAAATATGACATAAAAAATCAGAGATTGCAGGAGTTAAAGGGATTTTTACTAAAACAAAGATATCCAGAAAAGCTAATAGACAATGCCAATCAAAGAGCATTGGATCTGGACCAAGATCTTTTAAGACAACCAAAAATACCTGCAATCTCTGATAAACGTGACGTTGCTTCAGTTACTACGTTTAATCCAACCCAAGAATATGGAAAATCTATTATTGATAATTACACCCATATTCTTAAAAATAGTCAAACTATGGATAAAATCCTAAGAAAGATGAGCGTAATTAATAGTCTAAAACAGCCGTCTAATCTAGCTAGATTATTAACATCATCACACTTCGAATCGGTCGCCTCATTACCAGTAGTTTCAAAATGTAATGATCCAAGATGTAAAACTTGCGATGAAATCATTGAAGGGTCATTTGTTAAAGTTAATAGTGACACTACATTTTATGTAAAACAGTCAATGAATTGCCAATCCAGTTTTGTTGTATACCTTATAACATGTCCGGGATGCATGGGTACCTATATAGGGAAGACTAAAATAATGCTTAGACTGAGAGTAAATCTTCACAGACAACACATACTGCAACCCAAATACAGGATGATTCCACTAAGTGAACATCTAGCAGTGTGTGGTGCAGGCAAATTTAATATATTTCCATTATATAGGCTCAATAATAAGAATAACGACCTCTTAGAGGCCAAAGAACAGTTTTTTATTTACAAATACCATCCAAAACTTAACTCTAAGTGAGAGGATATGTTTTTAATTAACGGTTTAAAATGTACTGAGTTATCACCCTTGCATGTATTGTTCATATTGTAACCATGACGTCATAATATGTATCTATTATTTATTAATTAGTCGTAATATTAAAAGTCTGACGAGCAACGTAAGTTGTGAAAGCGCTAACTGAAAATATGTAGTTTTCTTTTGCCATTTTTTAATTCTCTCTCTCTCTCTCTCTCCCTCTCCCTCTCTCTCTCTATATATATATATGAAAAGTTAAAGATAACTACTCTTAGGTATTAAATACACCTCTCCCTCTCTCTCTCTCTCTCTCTCTCTCTCTCTCTCTATATATATATATATATATATATATATATGAAAAGTTAAAGATAACTACTCTTAGGTATTAAATACGCAAAAATATAAAAGATTTCGAAAAAAGAACTACATTATTTGTCGATTATTAGCACTTTCGCTTATTTTATTAAGCTCTTCGGATAATCTACATTTTGTTAATACAACAATGACTGAAGAGCTTAATAAAATAAGCGAAAGTGCTAAGATCGACAAATAGAGACTACTGTGCGTTACAATCAGAACTATCGCAATTCTGTAGGAAATTGAGACTACAACACCACTTTCATAAAGATGATGATGAAGATCTCAATGAAACTAATCCAACGGAATCGGAATGCCTAGTCAGAAACAAATCAAACTTGACACCAAGACTAGGTACAGATATAGATCTCGACAAATTTGTAACTTCTATAGCATCTCACAAAATTCAGGCAATGTCTTACAAACAAAATTTGAGTAATGGTGAATTAAAGGCTTTAAACGGATTGAAGAACAATTCCAACATCATTGTGAAACAAGCTGACAAAGGCGATGCTATAGTGGTTATGGAAAGCTTATTCTATGAACAGAGCATCGTAAAAATGTTAACTGACGCGGAATACTACCGACCTTCGAGCATCCAAGAAAATGATTCTGTGAAGAAAAAGGTAGTTGAATACATTACCAAAGATAGTAAGCTGGCACTGCCAGGCAGGATACGCCCACATTTTCGAGAGATGGTTAGAGAACAAGCAAAATCGAAAGTGATTTTTCCTACAATCAAAGGCTATAATTCATTAAATTACAATTTGATATGCGCAAATATCGAAAAGAATCAAGATCTTTAGGTTATAAACATGCATTTCAAGTTTCATCAAAATCGAATTAAAATTGTGACCTATACTGGGTCCACAACCTTGATATACCATTTTTTAACGTATTCGCGTACGAACGGCGGCTATTTTGTATGGTAATTTTGGTCCGATTTTTCCGAAATTTGAACTCAACCTTCCTTAGGGTGTAACGGTGATATAATCAAACGATTTTTTAAATCGGTTAATTATTGTAATCTCCAGAGGGACCACAAGCTAAACCAAGACGATTTTGTGTATAATCAGGGGCCATAATTCAGGAAGTTACGATCCGATATGCACAAATATTGAAAGGAACCAAGATCTTTAGGTTATAACCATGCATTTTAAGTTTCATCAAAATCGAATTAAAATTGTGACCTCTACAGGATCCACAACCTTGATATACCATTTTTTAACAGTATTTGCGTACGAACGGCAGCCATTTTGTATGGCAATTTTGTTCCGAATTTTCCCGAAATTTGAACTGAACCTTCCTTAGGGTGTAACGGTGATATAATCAAACGATTTTTTAAATCAGATAATAATTGTGACCTCCAGAGGGACCACAAGCTAAACAAAGACGATTTTGCGTATAATCAGGGGCCGTAATTCAGGAAGTTACGATCAGATATGCGCAAATATCAAAAGGAACCAAGATCTTTGGGTTATAACCGTGCATTTCAAGTTTCATCAAAATTGAATTAAAATTGTGATCTCTACAGGGTCCACAACCTTGATATACCATTTTTAAACAGTATTCGCGTACGAACGGCGGCCATTTTGTATGGTAATTTTGGTCCGATTTTTCCGAAATTTGAACTCAACCTTCCTTAGGGTGTAACGGTGATATTATCAAACGATTTTTTAAATCGGTTAATTATTGTAACCTCCAGAGGGACCACAAGCTAAACCAAGACGATTTTGCGTATAATCAGGGGCCATAATTCAGGAAGTTACGATCCGATATGCGCAAATATTGAAAGGAACCAAGATCTTTGGGTTATAACCATGCATTTTAAGTTTACTCAAAATCGAATTAAAATTTTGACTTCTACAGGATCCACAACCTTGATATACCATTTTATAACAGTATTTGCATACGAATGGCGACCATTTAGTATGGCAATTTTGGTCCCATTTTTCTGAAATTCAAACTCAACCTTCCTTAGGGTGTAACGGTGATATAATCAAACGATTTTTTAAATCAGATAATAATTGTGACCTCCAGAGGGACCACAAGCTAAACAAAGACGATTTTGCGTATAATCAGGGGCCATAATTCAGGAAGTTACGATCCGATATGCGCAAATATTGAAAGGAACCAAGATCTTTGGGTTATAACCATGCATTTTAAGTTTCATCAAAATCGAATTAAAATTTTGACCTCTACAGGATCCACAACCTTGATATACCATTTTATAACAGTATTTGCGTACGAATGGCGGCCATTTAGTATGGCAATTTTGGTCCCATTTTTCTGAAATTCAAACTCAACCTTCCTTAGGGTGTAACGGTGATATAATCAAACGATTTTTTAAATCGGATAATTAATGTAACCTCCAGAGGGACCACAGGCTAAACCAAGACGATTTTGCGTATAATCAGGGGCCATAATTCAGGAAGTTACGATCCGATATGCGCAAATATCGAAAGGAACCAAGATCTTTGGGTTATAACCATGCATTTCAAGTTTCATCAAAATCGAATTAAAATTGTGATCTCTACAGGGTCCACAACCTTGATATACCATTTTTTAACAGTATTTGCGTACGAACGGCGGCCATTTTGTATGGTAATTTTGGTCCAATTTTTCCGAAATTTGAACTCAACCTTCCCTAGGGTGTAACGGTGATATAATCGAACGGTTTTTCAAATCGGATAATAATTGTAACCTCCAGAGGTACCACGAGCTAAAATAGGTGAATTTTCGGACAATCAGGGGCCATAATTCAGGAATTTACGTTCCGATAGGTGCAAATATCGAAAGGAACCAAGATCTTTGGGTTATAAACATAAACATACATATAAAGTTTCATCAAAATCGGTTCAAAATTGTGACCTCTATAGGGTCCACAAGCTAAAAACGTGATTTTTCGTACAATCAGGGGCCATAATCCATGAAGTTTTGATCCGATACATGCCAATATCGAAAGCAGCCGAGATATTTTGGGGATAAACCTATATTTTAAGTTTCGTCAAAATCGGACAAGAATTGTGACCTGTAGAGAGTCCACAAACAATTGTGGACGGACGGACGTCCGGACGGACGGACGGACGGACAGGGGCGACGACATAATACGTCCACATGAAAATGTGGGCGTATAAAAACAGCAATGTACTACATACAGGTGAAAAAGAGTATCTCGTTATTTTTGAACCAACTACAGCTTTTTTTTATGGCTTACCAAAAGTCCATAAGAGCAAATTGATAGAAGAAGCTGTCAAGAATTCTGAGGATGAAGTTGTACAAGAATTGAGTCCTGAAGATTTAAAATTCAGAGCAATTGTAGGGGGGGGGGGGCAACAGCAGTACCCAGCGACTCAGCAACTTCCTTGACATTATTCTAAAACCGTTATGTTCTCGCGTTAAAAGTTTTCTTCGTGACGATATTGATTATTTACACCAATTGCCTAAACAGGTAGAACCGAGTAGCACTCTCATTAGCTTCGATGTAGTAAATTTATACAATAATATCACTAAACATCTGGGTCTAAAAGCTATAGAATATTGGCTAAATAATCATAATGATTTGATACCAGATCGCTTTTCGAATTCTTTTATTCTCGGTGCTCTGGATATTGTTCTGCCAAACAACATATTTTCCTTTAATAACCTATACTATTCACAAATCAAAGGAGTCGCAATGGGTACTAAAGTTGGTCCCACCTATGCTACACTAACTTTAGGTTATCTTGAGGAAATATGGTATGAGAGGGTGACAATAACTTATGGAAATGTTTTCAGTGACCTAATAAGGATGTCTTGGAAACGATTTTTGGATGATTGTTTTGTGGTCCTTAAAGTCTCTTCAGATATCATCTCTGAACTCCATAAAATGTTAAACAATTTAGATGGCAGTATTCAGTTCACAATTGAGCAGAGTAAAACAACACTAAATTTTCTCGATGTGAAATTAATACTTCACCCTAACGGCTCTATTGAAACTGATATTTTTTACAAGCCAACAGATACACATCAATATCTGAATTTTAGTTCTCATACAAAAAGAAATATCCCATATAACCTAGCTAGACGCATTTGTACACTTGTTTCAAAATATGACATAAACAATCAGAGATTGCAGGAGTTAAAGGGATTTTTTACTAAAACAAAGATATCCAGAAAAGCTAATAGACAATGCCAACCAAAGAGCATTGGATCTGGACCAAGATCTTTTAAGACAACCAAAAATACCTGCAATCTCTGATAAACGTGACGTTGCTTCAGTTACTACGTTTAATCCAACCCAAGAATATGGAAAATCTAGTATTGATAATTACACCCATATTCTTAAAAATAGTCAAACTATGGATAAAATCCTAAGAAAGATGAGCGTAATTAATAGTCTAAAACAGCCGTCTAATCTAGCTAGATTATTAACATCATCACACTTAGAATCGGTCGCCTCATTACCAGTAGTTTCAAAATGTAATGATCCAAGATGTAAAACTTGCGATGAAATCATTGAAGGGTCATTTGTTAAAGTTAATAGTGACACTACATTTTATGTAAAACAGTCAATGAATTGCCAATCCAGTTTTGTTGTATACCTTATAACATGTCCGGGATGCATGGGTACCTATATAGGGAAGACTAAAATGATGCTTAGACTGAGAGTAAATCTTCACAGACAACACATACTGCAACCCAAATACAGGATGGTTCCACTAAGTGAACATCTAGCAGTGTGTGGTGCAGGCAAATTTAATATATTTCCATTATATAGGCTCAATAATAAGAATAACGAACTCTTAGAGGCCAAAGAACAGTTTTTTATTTACAAATACCATCCAAAACTTAACTCTAAGTGAGAGGATATGTTTTTAATTAACGGTTTAAAATGTACTGAGTTATCACCCTTGCATGTATTGTTCATATTGTAACCATGACGTCATGACGTCATAATATGTATCTATTATTTATTAATTAGTCGTAATATTAAAAGTCTGACGAGCAACGTAAGTTGTGAAAGCGCTAACTGAAAATATGTAGTTTTCTTTTGCCATTTTTTAATTCTCTCTCTCTCTCTCCCTTTCCCTCTCTCTCTCTCTCTCTCTCTCTCTCTCTCTATATATATATATATATGAAAAGTTAAAGATAACTACTCTTAGGTATTAAATACACAAAAATATAAAAGATTTCGAAAAAAGAACTACATTATTTGTCGATTATTAGCACTTTCGCTTATTTTATTAAGCTCTTCAGATAATCTACATTTTGTTAATACAACAATGACTGAAGAGCTTAATAAAATAAGCGAAAGTGCTAATAATCGACAAATAATGTAGTTCTTTTTTCGAAAACTTTTATATTTTTGTGTGTGTGTATAGATATATATATATATATATATAAGAAAAACATATATAAAACGATCTAACTCTCAGTTCCTCATATAAATAAAATTAAAATATTAGAGAAAAAACACTAAAAATTAAAATTTTGGCTAGTACTTTCATCGTTATCAAACGAATCGTCAGGCCATTTTTAATGCGTTACTATGCTGTTACAATAACGTTACGTCATAACAGAGGAAAATGACTATGTAAGATATAAAAGTAAAATGAAATAACACTAATTAATCATCAAACATAATCAAAATAATCACCCCTTAGCATTCAAAACTGGGTTATATTTAGCGATAAAGCTGCTCTCTTTTGTTTCTAAGAGATCATTGTCACTAATATTGAGCTTGTACAATGGAAAAATCTTGAATTGACCTTTACCACAAATATCCAAATGTTCGCTCACCGGCAAGACTCTATTTCTTGCGAGTTTTATATTGGAGCGATGTTGGTTAATTCGTAAATTCAGCTGATCAGTAGTTTTTCCAATGTACGTGCCATCACAACCATTGCATAATTAATAAGTAAATTACATATTTAGATTTACAATTCATATTTTGTTTTACATAGAATTTAACATTTTTATTAATTTGGAAAAATGTTCCTTCTAATATATCGGAACATGTCATACATCGCAGGTCCCCACACTTGGATACACGGGGTACCGAAATATAAAAATCAAATTTTGACGATGTTAACATTGTTCAATCTTGAGTGAAGTCTGTGTTGCTTCAGACCCGGGACTGTACAGCGCAGTGGACGCTTACGGCTAGCCCCCGGATCCATTCACTCTTTTTTGAATTTTTTTTGAATTGTTGTTTTATTGTTTGTTTCGTTTGCTGTTTCGGAGTATGATGTCTTGTCGTTGTATTTGTCCTTTTTGTAAATCATATGTGGCGCAGTCCCCCTGCACTAACTATTAGACTATTTACAATTTTTGAATTATTTAGGATGTATTTTAATTTACGACTATTCTTTAAATTATCTAACCGTCCCTTTACAATGGACAACCCTCTTTCTTGCGTAGGATTAAATGTTGTGACAAGAGTTATATTATTAGAATTGTTCTCTTTTATTTTTGGTTTTCTGAGATCATCAATGTTGAGTTTAGCGGCGTTTTCTATACCAATATTTATCAATTGTAAAGGATAATGTTGTTTTGTAAGGAATCCCCTTAGCTCTTTAAGACGTTTAGATTTATCTTCTTCCGTAGATACTATCGTACAAATCCGTCTTGCAAGATTATAAGGAATATTCCTTTTCGTATGCGCTGGATGACATGAACAAAAGTCTAAATACTTATGTGTATCCGTGGTTTTATAAAATAAGTCGGTTCTTATTTCTCCAGTGGATAAAAGTCTTACTGACACATCTAGAAAGTTGAGAGTTGTTGTGCATTTTTCGATCGTGAAATTTAAACTTTTGTTCATCGAATTAAGCAGGGAATGGAGTTGAATAATGAGTTTTGGATTATTTGTTAATATTATAAAACAATCATCCAGAAATCTCCTCCATGCTGTTTCAATGATTAATTGTGTTTCACGACCAAATTTCTGCCCTATTTCCGAATACCACAGTTCTTCCAGATAACCAAGAGTAAGCGTTGCATATGTTGGGCCGACTTTGGTGCCCATAGCTACCCCTTTAATTTGATCATAAAATTGACCAGCGAAATAAAAAATATTATTTGAAAGAACAATTTTAAGTGCTTCTACAACAAATGATTTAGGAAATCTTATTGGGCATTCTGATTCAAGCTTATCTAACCAGTAATCTACTGCCTTTAATCCAAGATCTTGTTCGATGTTACTGTATAAATTTTCAACATCAAAACTGACTAAAATGCTGTTAGCGTCTACAGATTCTGGTAGTTTGCACAAAAAGTATATGTCATCTCGTAAAAGCTTTTCACGTGTGTACAAAAATGTTTGAGGATAATGTCTACAAAGTTGCCCAATCTCTGTGTACTAGTACTATTAGGCCCCCTACTACGGGTCTAAACTTTAAATCAGCTGGATCTAAAATGGTTATGATAGCATTGTTTTGTGTAGATACAGCTTTCTGGATAAGGGCACGTTTATGAACTTTTGGAAGACCATAGAAATGTGCATGCCGGGGATCATACTTTGTGAGGTAACTTGTTTCTTTTGTCGTTAACAGAGCTGTGTTTGCTATCGTGAAATTTATTACCTTTCTCTTAACCTTTCGTTCTATAACGTCGGAGGTAAGTTTGTAATATTCTTCATTATTAAGAAGTTCACAAATCTTATTATGATAAAATGATCTATTGATGAGAACGATAGCCCCTCCCTTATCTGCTTGTTTTATTATAATATTGGGATTTTTGCTTAAATTATTAATACTTTTCCTTTCCATGAAAGTAATGTTAGATTTAACCTCTTTTGACCGAATAGAGTGATTCTGGGTATTTCTTATGTAATCATCCAAGTGTGGGTCCCTACCTGTATTTGGCGTAAACGTTGATTTGTTCCACACTAGACTTTCAGACTCAGTTCGATGAAGTTGTGTAGGGTCATTGTCATCGCTTACTTCTACTTCCGTAAAGTATTCTGCTTATCGTAACTTACGACAAAACTTTGAAATTTCCGATTGCAGGAGTTCTTTGTTTTCTTTCGGAGTGGGAGTAAACTTTAACCCTTTTGACGACAATTTTATGAGGTTATAGTCTGAAATGTTTATTATTTTGGGGTCTAATTTTGCTGTTGTTTTAGACTCCTCTTCCATCGGTCTCGGTTTGTTTGGTGGCGCACTTCTAAAAAATTATTATAATCACTATTTTTGTCAGTTGTATCTTTCACTTTCCGGGGGCTGTTGTATATATATATTGATTTGTTTTGTGTCCTGTCTTCATTACAAATATTCCATCTTAGATAATGCCTGTGTTATAAAATGAAACTAAATTTAGTAATCAATTTGATTCCAATAACTTTATTGTTGATTTCATTGGATTTTATTAAAGATAAGACTGATGTCTCTCTCTCTTCACTGAAAATTTTCGATCCTAAGATAAGTAAGCTATCTGATTCCTTGAAAGATACAATGACACAAAGTATTTTTTGGGTAGTTATTTCCAATAAAAGTATGACAATTTTTGATGGCAAATAGAGTCACTAAAAAATACCCAAATCTTTGAAATACACCCAGGGGTTGCCCACAGAACAAAAATGTGAGGGTGTCACTAACTGGCAGTCTATCTCATTGAGTGCGTAATAAATGCTTTTTATGTGTTGATCTAATGGCTTACAGATTTGAGAACATTTAGAGATTTAAACCTCCAGTAGTCTCAGTAAGTAAATTGCGTAAAACGAACTTGGCAGAGAATGCTTCTTAATCTTTCAAAAGAAAAAGAAAATTGTTTAAGGCCTGTCTTATCGTTAATCATAATAGTACAGGAGATCAAACAAATTCAGTACCTTGTTTTCACCTTAATTAAAAGATTTAATTCTGGCAGAAATCCATATAGAGGTAACAATTTTGAACAGATTTTGATGAAACGTGTGGTCCCTCTGGAGATCACAATTATTATCCGATTTGAAAAAACGTTTGGTTATATCACCGTTACACCCTAAGGAAGATTGAGTTCGAATTTCGGAAAAATCGTACCAAAATTGCCATACAAAACGGCCGCCGTTTGTATGCGAATACTGTTTAAAAATGGTATATCAAGGTTGTGGACCCTGTAGAGGTCCCAATTTTAATTTGAATTTGATGAAATTTAAAATGCATGGTATAACCAAAATATCTTGGTTCCTGTCGATATTTGCGCATATCGGATTGTAACTCCCTGAATTATGGCCCCTGATTATACGCAACATCGCCTTTGTTTAGCTTGTGGTCCCTCTAGAGGTTACAATTATTATACGATTTAAAAAATCGTTTGATTATATCACTGTTCACTCTAAGGAAGGTTGAGCTCGAATTTCGAAATAAATTGGACCAAAAATGCCATACAAAATGACCGCCGTTTGTACGCGAATACTGTTAAAAAATGGTATATCAAGGTTGTGGACCCTGTAGAGTACCCAATTTTAATTTGATTTTGATGAAACTTGACATGCATGATTATAACACAACGATCTTGGTTCCTGATTATACGCTAAGTCGCCTTCTGTTTAGCTTGTGGTCCCTCTGGAGGTCACAATTATTATCCGATTTAAAAAATCGTTTGCTTTTATCACCGTTACAGCCTAAGGAAGGTTGAGATCAGATTTCGGGAAAATCAGACAAAAATTGCCATACAAAATGACTGCCGTTTATACGCGAATACTGTTAAAAAATAGTGTATATCATGGTTGTGGAACCTATATGGGTCACAATTTTAATTCGATTTTAATTGTTTGTTAAATTATTATTTATTCAAAAAATAATATGAAAAATAAAATCAAGATCAAATCACTACTAAACAGACATCTCGAGGGTTTAATAATTAACGTTAATTTTAATAAAATTGTGTTATACAATAAACAGATACCGCCCCACTCCACCCCAATCATAAAATAGAAAATAGCTATTGAAAAAAACCCACAAGCACTGAAACATTTGGTATATTAATAAACATAGTTAATTCGAATACTAATAAAATTGTGTTCCCATTCCCCTCCCAAATCACAAAATTAAAAAAGCTATTTATGTGTTCTTTTTACCATTAACCTTAAACAGAACTAGGAATATAATAGATATGTACACAATATCCATACCCCATGCTGTCCATATAGCATAATTTAATAAAAAAAACAAAACCAAACAATAAAGACATTAATTATGCACTAAATTGAAATCATTTTTAAAAAAAATATCACAGTACATAAAAGGGAACTAAAAGATAAGGTACAGGACAAATAATCATATATAGATAAAATAAATACATTATAAAAATCAAATAGAAAAATTTGTCAAAAAATATTGATGAATAAAACCATTCCATATAAATGAGGCACTAATATTCGTAATGTTCACTAATTGTTTTAAAATAAAGGTCGATTTCATCATACAATACATGTAATACATTTTTATAATTATTGACCGTTGCTATTAATTATTGATAATTTCTCTGTAATATTTCAAGATTTTTGACCAAATTTTTAGTGTTTAGGATTGCAAAGCAGTCTATATAATGACACACTATTTAGAGATAGTTTGGTAATTGACATTAAAACAGAAAAAAGCGATAAAAAAAGCAATAAAAAGGAATGATGACGAATATCGTTTGGGTTTCTACAATAAGATCTTTTAAAAGATGTTGGTGGCTCTTTATTCAGAATTTATAGTTGTTTTCTTTCTTTGGTATTGTTTGAGTCTCTGAAAAAGATAAAAGTGGTAATTATAAATTTGATTTGGTTTTTACTTGGCATACCAGTCATTGGTACAGAGTTATTTAGATGGCAGTCGTTGGGGGGGGGGGTGAAAAAATCATAATTTAACAATGTATATTATTTTGAGACTCAAAAATATGGCTACATGTGAATGCAAGCGGGGGTATTTTAGTCGGACGGGATTAGTGTTTACTCCTATTTCAAACTCAAATTGCATGCATCACCAAGTTGAGTTGCCCATTAAACCAAATGGGCAGTTTGGTGGCATTATGAGTCTAACACCACAAGCAATGACCCAAATATGAATATCTGACAACTCATAACTCATCCCAATATAAGACAACTCATCCCAAGATATTAGCCAACTGAAACCCATACATAAAGATGATATAATGTCATATTCTGACGAATTTATATCAGACAACGTACGGTATGAAAACGATGAGCATTTCAGTCGCATGTATGGTTCAAAGATGGAATTGAAACGTGTACGCTATGATAGGTATACGGAGCGTCCAAAATTTAAAATAACAATATCGATTTTATTAAAACAACAAAATCAATTTTATTAAAACAACAAAATCAATTTTATTAAGATAACACATTTTTATAACAAAATCAGAATGGTCTGAGTGACCTTGAAAGAAAGCAATTGTATTGAAACAAATATAACTGGCACATACATTTGTTGGGATAAGTTGTCTTATATCACGACCTATGTTTTAAAGTTGGGATGAGTTGCCTTTTATCTCAGGATGAGTTGTCTTATAATTGGATGAGATGTCTTCTGGATGAGTTGTCTGTATACCTCAAAGATCTAAGGTCATTTGAAAAATAGAAAGTGAGCTATAAATACACTTTCTATGGCCAACAATGCTTGACTAAACAATTCATTTGTCACATACTGAGTGTCACATATTGTTTCTTGTCCAGTTACATTCACTCCTGGCATATTCCATACTACATGAACTTTGCGCCCATTTACTTGGCAATATCAAGTTGGTTTTGGGTACATCCATTTTGTATTCCCACCCTGTCTGACAACAATCTGGATATAATATTTTAAAAGCTATCATGCGTATACCGATATCTACTGTATAAGTACACATGTATACAACAACGTCATACATGTCGGTTTTCTTTCACATAATACTACAATCTTACTTATCACGTGACATAAATGCATCGTTTCATCTTAATTTCTAATGCCTATCAACTTAGATTGAACGTTCGTTGGTAATCCAAATACTAATACCAAATCTGCTGATATGTTGAATTTCTCCCAGAAGGAGTACATTGTCTTATTCATTTGTCTGTTTCTAAATGTATATGTAACTACCATGGCATCAGAAATGTCTTTGAAATTTATTTATGTACAAGCTAGATGGCTTAATTAACTTCTAACAGTAGCTCTTCGTTGTCATTAATGTGGTCTGGAATAAGAAGAAAATAACTTTTCAACAACACTTGTACTCAGTGCATCAAAGTGATCAAATGTAATTATTTATTTTAAGTTGTTTATTTCAAGCAATGTTAATTTATGTATGCTACAATTATAGTAGACATTTAAAGTAACAATATATATCAGCCAACTGAAGAATAAAATTATTCTGGTCATTACTTAATTAAGCCAGTAGTGATATTTTAGTTAATATCCATGCAGGTAAAATTAACATACTAACCTAACCAAGCATTCAGAGTTTGCATTCTTTTTGACTCTTGTCATATCTTCTGTATAGTTCCCTTGTTTGGTTTTTAAAAAAACTGTTGTCTGCTCCTGAATAAAAAAAAATCCTGGAAATGGGATAACCTGGTCATTTGTTGTGCATCACAAGCCCCTTGACAAGTCAGCATTATTTTAATATATTATTTATACTTTAGCGCTTTTGGCTCTTACAATTAATGCATTTTAACGATTTTTAGGTACTACGGTTTTTTATGAAAGGGTATAACATATGAACAAGTTAAAGCTCAATATATGAAGAAGTTAGAACGTATTACACTATTTTCCTTGAATACAGTATTTTGCCTGAATACACTATTTTGTCTGTAACGTTTTTTGGACTTCGAAATATGTCTTATGGTTTGGATTGTTCGTACTTGGTTTTATGTTATTATTACATGAATCTGGAAACATCAACACATCCACTAAACAGAAGTCAAAGAATTCAATTGGTGTGGTTGTCAAAATTTTCTGGGTGATCAGTCTCGAAATGGCAGAGCCCAAGACATTGCATGCAGAAGAACAACTAGATTGTATCCCAGTAAACGAAGTGACGTAAACTTTACGTAAACTTTACGTAAACTTTACGTAAAAATGGTCAGTCAGTTTACCATCATTTTGCTCGTTATTTTAACGTAAAGTTTAAGTCATGAAATGACGTAAAACTAACGTAAAGTTTACGTAAAGTTTACGTCATTTTCTGACGTAAATCTAACGTAAAGTTTACGTCATTTTCTGACGTAAATCTAACGTAAATTTTGCGTAAAGTTTACGTCACTTACGTTAGATTTACGTCAGAAAATGACGTTAACTTTACGTTAGATTTACGTAAAAATGATCAGTCAGTTTACCATCATTTTGCTCGTTATTTTAACGATAAGTTTACGTCAGGAAATGACGTTAAACTAACGTAAAGTTTACATCATTTTTACGTTACATTTACGTCATTTTCTGACGTAAATCTAACGTAAAGTTTACGTCAGAAAATGACGTAAATCTAACGTAAATTTAGCGTAAAGTTTACGTCACTTACGTTAGATTTACGTCAGAAAATGACGTAAACTTTATGTTAGATTTACATCAGAAAATGACGTAAATGTAATGTAAAAATGACGTAATAACATAACCATTGTGATGGAAACATAACCATTTAAATGTTATACAGTAATCCAATAACTAAAAGATATACACTCAATAGTGTTTTCAAATCCCTTCCCACTCAACAAACTTCGGCACTTAACACATGGTTCAATTTTAATTCAGAGGACCTGGAAAAAGACACATGACATTGGACAGACGACCCTACTCCTTGTCAGGTAGAACTAGGGAACTGGAACCATGCTAGTTGACTCAATGCCACCCTTATGATGTAACCCACAAATGCTAAAAATTTGGGTATTCCTTTTTCAAAATCAATTACAACAAATAAAAGTTAATAAACTATCGAAATTTTATTTAGAAAATAGATATAAAAAATATATTTTAAAGTATAACAGTACTCATACATATACATGAAATGGTGATAATTGAAAAAAATGGTTACAACAAAAAGTCTATATAGCACTATTAAAAAGTAAGATTTATTTTCTTTTACATTATGAAAATAGATTAGTCAACATATATAACAAGAATACAAGCACTGTGCAGATGAAAATGAAATGAAATAGGGTTTAACATCTTGGGCTAATGAAGACAGGCATACGCCGTACAGTGTGTGCGGGAAATTTTGCTCAGACAGCATCGCTACGGCCTACAAATCCCAACTGCGAAGGGATCTTTTACATGCACGTCAATGTGTATCTGGGACCTTGGGTTTTCATCCCATCCGAGCGACTCGACAGATACCCTTGTCAGGCCCTCCGTCCTGCATCACTGACAAGAAGGAAACCACGCCGGAAAATGTGGACGAACTTTCTCTGCCAACGCAGGGATCGAACACTATAGACATGGTGAACACAGGGCTGCAGTGGTGCGTAGGCCCACGTAGGCCCGGCCTACCCACCTTTTTTCTCGTCAAAAGTTGGGTAGGCCTGGCCTACCCTCCTTTCGGCGGGAAAAAGTAGGCATTGTGAGGCCCACTGAAAAAAAGGCCCTATTTCGTTGCTCTGCTGCAGTCTAATCTTGGAGTGTGACGGTAAGGTGAACGGTCTGACGACATTCAGGCGAGAAGGGAACCAGCCAATGCCAACAACCATGACTGGACTCGAGTGCGGCGCCGGCTGAAGTTTCACTTTCTACCGTAGTTTTGTGATGTTCATTTCGATGAATGGTCCACCAACCCATTTTTGGGATTCACAACAGTCTGTGACCAAGTGGCTGTCGAAGCATCGAGATGCAAATGATACCAGATCACGAGTTCACAGGCTAGAGACTCTTGGCGATTTGAATCCAGTTCAAGCATTTTTCGCAAGAAAATAATGTGATATATTTCCGAAATTCATATTCTCTGGGACTGACTGTGTGCGCAATTTTTACTGTTTTATGATAAATTGATTCAATTTTTTCCATTTTTATGAGAATTTCTAGATTTGTTTGGTAAAAATCGAAGGATTTTCCAGGATGACCAGGCCTCGGAAATGGCCGCAGATGGCGTTTCCAGTCATCTGATTTTCAAACTTTTTCGTGGGGAGAACACCCCAAACCCTCCCCAGGCTCCGCGGTCAGTAAAGTGAGGGCCTACTCACTAAAAACTTTACCACTACAGCCCTGGGTGAACATATTATTTTTATAACATTAAAGGACAATATTCATTCCAGTCATTATCACACAATGTGATAGAACTGGTTGTACATGTTCCAAATATTATTTTATCACAAACATCATTACTATGATAGATGCTTAAACAAATGTTTCATCCATCGGTAGTGAGGAACACCAAAGTGGGGGGGGGGGCATGGAGTGATACCGAAACAAGCCAAAGGCTTATATAAATAGGCCTCCCAAAAGCAAGATACAAAGATAGTAAGCTGGCACTGCCAGGCAGGATACGGCCACATTTTCGAGAGATGGATAGAGAACAAGCAAAACCGAAAGTGATTTTTCCTACAATCAAAGGCCATAATTCATTAAGTTACAATTTGATATGCACTAATATCGAAAAGTATCAAGATTTTTACGTTATAAACACGCAATTTAAGTTACATCAAAATCGAAATTAAAATTGTGATCTCTACAAGGTCCACAACCTTGATATACCATTTTTTAACAGTATTCGCGTACAAATAGCAGCCATTTTGTATGGTAATTTTGGTCCTATTTTCCCGAAATTTAAACTCAACCTTCCTTAGCTTGTAACGGTGATATAATCAAACGATTTTTTAAATCAGATAATAATTGTGACCTCCAGAGTAGGGCTGCATCGATGAATCGATGAACCGCGATGCACGATATAAACAATGGTCGCATCGCGATGCGTTATCCAAATAATCATTTTTCAAAAATAGACTGATATTCTGACGGGCCTTGGTTTTTTAGGTGCGCGCTCGCGCATCTAAATGTCATGTCAGGCGTGTTCATATTCACGCTCCTTTTGAATCCGAGAGCCATCAAAAAATAATGAAATCATTGAATTGAATCTCGATCATGTGTCGTCATTTATGACTTGTTGATATAAGCAGCCCATACATTCTGAATTCTTCGGTTACCGCTAGCTGAATAACTGGGCCGCTTATATCAATATCAAGTAATATGACCGATCGCCTTTCGCTGCAGCAACATGGCTGCACAGGTGAATTATTATGTTTATTCGGTAAATCACGGACTTTATAAAGGATAAATCTTATTTCCATGAATGATAATTGTGTCATCTTCTTGGTGAAAATACCTTGACAACTTCATATCTCATCTAAACTCGCCTACAGAGATCTCTTCCGTCGCAGCAAAAATTGCTGCTTTTTGATTGTTTTAGACTTGTAATGAATACACCAAATTGAAGTCGCACGAACGACAAAAGCAATATTGAGATGAATGAGATCGATATCCCCCTTAACATAAGTCACATAAAAAGTATGGAATTTTTAGGATTTCCTGTTAAGAATGACAGCAAATAAATCCGATCAGTTGACCTAGCTAGAAAACACCACATTTATAAAAGTAAATCATAAAAGCAGACCTTTGAATTTTCACAGAGAAAGACTGTCAAAATTTAACAGCATTTTTTATGTTTATTTTCTATATCGCGATACTAATCGTATCGTAGGCAATGAATCATGATGCGCATCGTATCGTGACCTGGCGTATCGTTGCAGCCCTACTCCAGAGGGACCACAAGCTACACGAAGGTGATTTTGCGTATAATCAGGGGCCATAATTCAGAAAGTTACGATCCGATATGCGCAAATATCGAAAGGAACCAAGATCTTTGGGTAATATCCATGCGTTTCAAGTTTCGTCAAAATCGAATTAAAATTGTGACCTCTACAGGGTCGACGACCTTGATATACCATTTTTCAACAGTATTCGCATAAGAACGGGGCCATTTTGTATGGAAATTTTGGTCCGATTTTTCCGAAATTCGAACTCAACCTTCCTTAGGGTGTAACTGTGATATAATCAAATGATTTTTTAAATCGGATAATAATTGTGACCTCTAGAGGAACCACAAGCTAAACAAAGATTTTGCGTATAATCAGGGGCCATAATTCAGGAAGTTACAATCCGATATGCGCAAATATCGAAAGGAACCAAGATCTTTGGGTTATATCCATGCATTTCAAGTTTCATCAAAATCAAATTAAAATTGTGACCTCTACAGGGTCCACAACATTGATATACCATTTTTAACAGTATTCGCGTACGAACAGCGGCCATTTTCTATGGTAATTTTAGTCTGATTTTTCCGAAATTCGAACTCAATCTTCTTTAGGGTGTAACGATGATATAATCAAACGATTTTTAAATCAGATAATAATTGTGACCTCAAGAGGGACCACAAGCTAAACAAAGACGATTTTGCGTATAATCAGGGGCCATAATTCAGGAAGTTTCGATCTGATATGCGCAAATATTGAAAGGAACCAAGATGTATGGGTTATAACCATGCATTTCAAGTTTCATCAAAATTGAATTAAAATTGTGACCTCTACGGAGTCCACAACGTTGATATACCATTTTTTAACAGTATTCACGTACGAACAGTGGCCATTTTGTATGGTAATTTTGGTCCATTTTTTCCGAAATTCGAACTCAACCTTCCTTAGGGTGTAACGGTGATATAATCGAACGGTTTTTCAAATCGGATAATAATTGTGACCTCCAGAGGGACCACAAGCTAAAATAGGTGATTTTTCGGACAATCAGGGGCCATAATTCATGAAATTACGTTCCGATAGGCGCAAATATCGAAAGGAACCAAGATCTTTGGGTTATAAACATGCATGTTCAAAATTGTGACCTATATAGGGTCCACAAGCTAAAAACGTGATTTTTCATACAATCAGGGGCCATAATCCATGGAGTTTTGATCCGATACATGCCAATATCGAAAGCAGCCGAGATCTTTTGGGGATAAACCTATATTTCAAGTTTCGTCAAAATCGGACAAGAAATGTGACCTGTAGAGAGTCCACAAACAATTGTGGACGGACGGACAGGTGCGACGACATGATACGTCCACATGAAAATGTGGGCGTATAAAAATGACATAAACATACATATTATAACTATCAATATACATGTATATGGAGTGTTAAAGTACATATTATAGAGTAAGGTTACGGGAAGAACATAATCAAGTTTTAGATATCATCGGGACCAAGAACGGGTCAATACTTAACTGTTGAGTTTTAGTTCGGTATCTCAAAATCATGGGCCGCTATTGTAACGTATAACCGATGTTGATGGACAGGCGAGAGTAGCAGGGTTTCCATGTACAAAGGACGCCGAAAGGACTGAGTAACATCCATAATGAGACTAAATTTTTACAGTGTGCAGTTTTTTGAGTGGATAATTTTTAATTATTAAATTTCAAAGCGCTTGGATAATTTAATAAAATCATGGACAGCACATCTGATAAATGTTCTCTCGATCATGAGGCCTGTCAATGAGTTCAGTGACATGGTTTCGGTATGTGACAAGTATAATTGTGTACATCATATGATACATTTGTAAGTAGTCGTCTAATTTCCTTCTTCTTCTATGGAGTTAACGTCCACTTCAATCTAGGGTGATATCGTTGACAATTCTAGCTTCCATGTACAAAGCCCCTATAAACCTGTTTATAACTTCCTCAAAGGTGCTCAAATGTAGCATCTGTAACAAAAAAAAGCAACTTTAATATTCCAAAATTATAATAAAAATGAAATTAGTATTAACATACTTAACTACACCAATGTGTAGGGGGCTACAAAATAACTATGGATTTTCACAAAAGAACGTATTGTTTTTTTTATCTTATTTATTGATAGTATTAGTCTATTATCTTACAGAAGTCAGTTGATTTTACCGTTTTGGTAAATCGTGCATTCTACATGATAAATGGCGCAAAAATACAAACGAAATATTCTGTTTATGAATCGCAAAATTCTACATCAAAATAGTACTGAATCGTTACGATTTTGTGTCACATGTTGTGACAAATGATTCCTTTCGAATAATAAATAACAATTGCGTTGAAAAAATAGATAATAAGGACAAAGAAATAGTTTTATAACAGACGTACTATGATTATGAACTATCACGTATCTCACTACTATCTCATATCTGTGTGGATGTACTTTCGAATCGCTGAATTTGTAGTCTTAGTAGACTCAGTATACATGTATATCAGCAGTCGGAGATATAAGAAGGAACTTACTTTCAAACACAATTTTTTCAATTTAACTCGTATAATCTATCGTACTCTCTCGTGTGTAATCCAAATAGCTGTAAATTGTACATTTCTAATATCCACAAAAGGCGCCATCTTGTTGAATTAACCTTCCCAGCATACCTGGTTTCCGGGTTGTGAAAAATTGTGAATTTGTGTACGTTAAATAATCTGAATTAGAATACCTTAGTAATCAATGTGTACAATGTACGGAAAAAGACAACAAACTTAGACCACCTAACATTGAAATCCGTTAATACAAATAACATTTAATAATTTATCGATATAGACTGTAATTTGTCTCCCGTGACCTTGACCCCCTGGCCATGATGATGGCGCAATATATACGTACATTTATGAACACGGAGTCTATGAGACTATCAACTTTATAGTTTATACGGACTTCAATGTAGGCCTAGGCTATAACTACGTAATATTTCAGGACTATAACTAGTAAAATTGAAGAAACTATTATTTGATTTCAGAGGCCCTTTTTAAGCTAGTTCCTATTTTTAAGCATGCACATATTATACATACATGTACGTAAAAAGCCCTATTCGGATCATGATGTAGATAGTTTTTGTTGAAATAGATCGACTACAGGCATCATTTTATTCAATTGTATCAAATTAAATAATCCCGATTTTTAAACAATATCTCCATTACGAATATATAGGTCTCTAGGCTAGCATTAAGTTATGGGAATTGCTTTAAATTTTACTTTCCCAGACTTGAATTTATGTAGGTCAAACTACAACATATAGTTGTTCAACACATTCAAACGTGTGATAGATTCTGCTATAAATTGTACACACACAATTAAATAATATCTAAATTTCTATAAATTTTGAACGAATTTAAATTGGTTTGAAATGCCACACTTAAAGGAGCACAGTCTCTATAAATTATACCTTAAATTTTATGTCTGGAGCCAGTCTTGCATCATTCTGTCTTTCTATCATCAATGAATTGGAATAAAAATTGAAAGAGAGAGAAATTGGGTTTAAAGTCCACTTGCCACAATTAAACGTGGGGTGGGTCTTATAGTTATGGTTCAATTTTTTTTTAATAATTCAGTTTAGTGTAGTGATTTTTAGCAGCGAAAGAAAATCATGCAGATGACCCGCAGTTGGAAGCACGACGTTCGGACTCGATACAGACAACCTTTCGGACTCGATAACCTTTCAGTCTCAGTACGACAGTTCGGACTTACTTAATCACTTGACAACAATTCGGACTCTGATTTGACTTGTTATTTTTAAAAATCTTTTTTGGCTTATTATAAATTGATTTGACGGTAATTGTGTTCTACCTTTTTTTTACAACTTATTCCCGAGTCTAAAGCTTCACTTCCCCAAGCCTGAATCGTCGAGGCCATATATTTTTGAGTCCGAAATGACATGTAATCCAAATTACAAAATTGACTGATGGATAAAATTTAAAATTTTTAAAATCTTAGAGTTGGTCTTGTGTGTAGTTTTTTGGGCATGTGGAAATGTTGCAGTCCAGTCCAAATTTCTTTTCATATGTTAAATTCTTACACCTTGTCGTAAGAAAGCCACAGCATTAGAGAAAACCCATGAGGTTGGACAGGTGAATTTGTGCTCCATGTCATGTACAAAATGAAATGGGGGTTTAATGTCCTACCGTTCTGTTCTTACTTAGCTAGTGAAGATGTTCATTTGACAGGAATATTGCATGGACAGTGACTGTACGTATGCAAAAGGAATGTTTTACATGCACACCAATAGGTACACAATCCGAACGACTATGTATGGTTTTGGATTTAACCTCATTTTCTGAAGGAGCTGTGGTGACTTAGTAAGAAAATGGCTAGCTGATGAGGGGTTTAATCTCGGTGTTGGTCGAGAAAGCTCCCCTTGTTAGTGGTGTAGGATCTGGCAAAACCAGTGTCTAGTCATTTGAATAGGACAAAAAAACAATATCTTGTCCTCACACAGTTGTACACGAACAAGAACCCTTGACTGTTGGAATTGGAAATGAGAATATGTCATTCATTTATTCATTTTACTCTGCGTGTAACCTACAGACCGCAATTCTTAAAGGAGCTAAATCTCTATTCTTGGGCACTTGGAAATGAATACAAATGGGTAGCAAGGCATGTAAAAATATAACATGAATGTATATAAATTTCTAATCGGTTAGGGGGGTTGGGATGGCCTAGTGGTTTAGAGTGCCGCGCTTTGATCTCTAGCTAGCCTGCCTCCTCTGGCTTGCTGCCGTGGTTGCGAGCCCTGGTGTGAGCATATGTGGCATGGAGATAGGGGCGCCTTCCCAACCTCGTGGGTATTCTCCCGGCACTCCGGTTTCCTCCTACTGCTAAAGACCCCTACATGCAAGCGAATTTTTGAAATAAAATTTAAAAAAAACATATGTTAGTCCCGAAATGACCTAGTTGTGTTGAGTGGGTGCTAAACCCCATTTCTCTCTCTCTCTAATCGGTTATGTTCTGTGAAATATGCGAAAAGTCTGATTATTTCAGCCTACAACAATAGTATTCTCCCGTGGGTTATGTTTAGCCTGGTTCATTGAGTTGCTTCATTACAAAGGACTCACAAAATCTTTCCTGCAGCCACACCCTTTTTGATGTGTGTCTATAAACCCATTTCTTCTCTGTATGTCTGTGCACCTTACTTCTGTACCTTACCTAGCTGGACTAATTGAAGACAGTCATACAGTGTGCTATGAGGGAAATTTTTGCCCGGGCGGCAACTGAATTCCAATTGCCAAGGGAACTTTTACGTGCACGCCAATGTGTACACAGGACTCGGTTTTTCATCCCATCCGAATGCATTCTGTTCCGACTAAGCTAATGAGAAGTTCATTTGACAGGAATATTGCCTGGACAGTGACTGTTTTTACAGGCAAAAGGAATGTTTTACATGCACGCCAATAGGTACACAATCCGAACGACTATGTACGGTTTCGGATTTAACCTCATTTTCTGAAGGAGCTGGTTTTGCCAGATCCTACACCACTAACAAGGGGAACTTTCTCGACCAACACCGAGATTGAACCCCTCATTTGCTAGCCTTCTGTTTCGGTGACTCAGTAACAAAATGGCTAGCAAATGAGGGGTTCAATCTCTGTGTTGGTCGAGAAAGTTCCCCTTGTTAGTGGTGTAGGATCTGGCAAAACCAGTGTCTAGTCATTCGAATAGGACAAAAAAACAATATCTTGTGCTCACATTGCATATACACGTAAAAGAACCCTTGAGAGTTGGAATTCGAAATGAGAATAGGTCATTTATTTATTCATTTTTCTCTTTGTGTGTCACCTACAGACCGCGATTCTTAAAGGAGCTAAATCTCTATTCTTGGGCACTTGGAAATGCATACAAATGGGTAGCAAGGCATGTAAAAATATAACTTGAATGTATATAAACTGAATTACATTCAATCATTCACGTTTTAACAGTAACTTCTAATCAGTTATGTTCGGCGAAATACATGTATGCGAAAAGTCCAAATTGAATTGGCGTCTGATTATTCCAGCCTACAACAATAGTATTCTCCTGTGGGTTATGTTTAGGCTTGTTCATTGAGTCACTTCATTACAAAGGACACACAAAATCTTTCCTGCAGCCACACTCAATTTGATGTCTGCAAACCCATTTCTTCTTTGTGTGTCTGTGCCCCTCTCTTCTGCACCTAACCCGGGCTAATTGAAGACGGGCATACACCATACAGTGTGGTATAAGGGAAATTTTTGCCCGGGCAGCAACTAAATTCCAACTGCCAATGGATCTTTTACGTGCACGCCAATGTGTACACAGGACATCGGTTTTTCATCCCATCCGAACGACTAGGCAGCTGTCCTTGTCCGGCCTTCGTCTGCATCACTGACAAGGGAAACCACGCCGGAAAATCAACTTGAACTTTCTCGGACAATGCAGGGATCAAACATCCGAACTCCAGGTTTAGCGTCTGAATTGATTGTCTCGGAACTTGGTAAACTTATTGCTTAAGCATCTATTGATTTTTGATGCATGATTCGCACCCCTGGGACGGGCACACCCAGTTTTTTTGTTAAAATCTTGTCTGTATTAACAGATTTTGTTCCATTTCGACATGGTCCACCCAGGGCGACCTTCGGTTGCAGTGATTTTCGTACTATAGTCGAACCATCTGCATCCGAATGGCATTTAGTTCAACCAGTGGTCGTGACCAGACGTACCATGCGATAGAGCACGGTCGGCATAGTTCAAAGATGGCTGACAAAACTGACACTTGAGAAGATTTTCTTAAAAATATAATAAAATTTCCGATTGCCGTTGCGTTATTTACAGCTTGGTCGGTATTATAGGGTCCATTTTAACACCAGAAATTTAGTGAATGGGCATTGGGGTATACATGTTAAGTTTGATTTTTTGTTCGTCTTTTTTTGATGAATTTGACAGATTAGGAATATTAGCATCTTCTTATTCAAATATATATAGCCATAGGCCCACGACAACAAAACTGTACGCGTAAAATGATCTTGATTAGGTGACATAAATCAAACGAAAATTATTCTGATATTGACTAATCCTATTTGTAACCCTTTTTAATCTTGCTTTCACATCGCAGGATGAAAACTTAACCAGTTTTTAAAAAATACATGAGTAAACATAGCAGGCGAAACAACTGACATTGTCGCCACCATATTGAATAGTTAATGGCTAGGGCCATTTGCGTTCGGTTGCTGGTTCAGACTATAGTCGCGACCATAGTCTGCATCCGAAGGTCGCCCAGGTTGTACCTATTTATATGGATCATCTTGTTTTACGTTATATTTACTAATGTTATATTTACGTTAGAAAACTAACGTTAGATTTACGTTAGATTAACGTTAGAATTATCACCATGGATCATCTTGTTTTACGTTATATTTACGTTAGAAAACTAACGTTATATTTACGTAAGAAAACTAACGTTATATTTACGTTAGAAAACTAACGTTAGATTTACGTTAGGAAACTAACGTTAGATTTACGTTAGGAAACTAACGTTAGATTTACGTTAAAAAACTAACCATAAACTAACGGTTAGAAACCTGACGTAAAATTTACGTTAGATTAACGTTAGAATTATCACCAATAATACATATTTAATTATTATGATTGAATTCCTACTATTTATCAATTGTTATAATGTGCACACACTGGTATGGTTATTTAATCCAGAAGTATTGAAGCGAAAAAAATTGGTTACATGTATATAACCGTCATAAAATTTACGTTAGGTTTACGTCATTTTCTGACGTAAAAGTAACCATAACCATTCTGACGTAAAAGTAACGTAAATTTAACCATACAATTTTACCATTATTGGACGCTAACCTAAATCTAACCATAATGACGTAAAAGTAACGTAAATCTAACGATCCATGTTAACTGGGATGGTGCTTACATAGCTTTTATCTGATTGACAATCTCTGAAAAAAAAAATTCCATAGTCATTTCCAATTATCTGTTTGGCGGTGGGTTACTGAAATAAATATGCTAGCTATTAGTTGGCTTGAATTAACTTGACAGTTTTGATTTGGATGTACTATGTAGCGACAAATCACAAGAATCCATGATCATTTAAAACATATAAAAATAAGCCCAAAACTACCAAATTTTTGTTTTGTGCATCATGCTCCGTGAATGTATCTATTTATTTTTGGAGAAGGCAGTATTTTTCTAGTAAGATTGAAGTATATACTTCCTTTATAAAAATATGCAGAATATCATTTTTGTCATACTTTTGTGGAATGTAGCTATCTTAAAAATACTGTATCTTTATTTTCTAACAACATTTATTCAATCAATATCAACAGTCAGAAGATACCGTATTTAATTGTGGAATCGGAAAACAAGCCTGGACTTATACTAATTCATTTTCCTTTATCTCTACATAAAAGGATAATTGTAGGCAAAGGGCATTCGTTATTAGATTTTCATTTTTATAAAATATAAAATGGTTACCGGTCCTTCTTTGTGGAGTACTTGGAAAATGTTAAATGATCTGCTTAAAGCTGGTAGAGTGGAGAGCCATTATTATAACATACATCATTGACTAAAAAAACAAAAACCAATCATATTAACTGTGGCTAACATTTTTTCCTTAATGTAGATTTGATTTCAATCAAACAACTAATACAAAAGTGCAATAAAATATAATCTATATGCACGAGTTGGTTTCTTCTATTTTGGCCAAAATCCCCAAATCAAATTCAAAGATGGCGACGTAGCAAAATTGACTGAAAAAAAATAATCTAATCACATTAACTGTGGCTAAAGTTTTGTCCTTATTATAGATTTCATTTCAACCAACTCAAAAGTGCAATAAAATATAATCTAGTTTATGCACGAGTTAATTTCTATTTTGGCCAAAATTCCCAAATCAAATTCAAAGATGGCGACGTAGCAAAAAGTTGAGTTACCCTCTCTCGTCGAGCATACAAATTTAGGACAAATTCTTAACTACTGAACGATGTGAATATAAATATGTTGACCTTTAGTGATAATCGTGTAAAATTTCAGAAAAACGTAGATGGGTAAAATATTTAAGATTTCTGAATTAACATACCTTTTTTCCACTGGCTTTATTCGCCTTTTTTAAAGAAAAAATGCGTCACTTCCGCTGTCGATGGATGTTACTGTCTGCTTACCTTAATCAGGAAAATGGCCAACTTAATGCAATGTACCCGAACTAGCGTCGCTATTATAAACCATTAAATAATTTGCCACTAACAGTATAGTAGATTTAGGGAAGATACATTTGGTAATGATTTTTAATTGACGTATGACAGATTAAATTTCATTGGTTACTTATTCAGATAACCAATAAATTTAAATTTCGATTTTAACCAATTGAAATTAAATACGACTTTAATACATTTTATCCCACGCAGATTGAATCAATTGTAAAAACACCAATGTGCTAAAATCACATTTACATTATATATTCCTTTGATCTACTAGCAGTTTATGGGTCAATCAAAATCCGCGACTTGCAGACATTTTAACTACAGACAACTTAACACCAATTAACATCCAATTATGTCAAGCTATTGTCTGCGTAACAAATGTCCAAAAAAATAGTGGATATTGGCTTAATAAACTTTTGTTAAAGATACATTATGGGATATATCTATAGAGAGTTGGCCATGCTTCCTAGAGAAGGGAAGCAAATTAGAGCTCGTGTGGATTCCATCACATGTCAACATTAAAGGAAACGATGAGGCAGATCGACTCGGCACGCCTCAGGGGTCTGTTATCAGTCCCACTCTCTTCAACATCATGATCAATGACATTCACAAATCGTCCTACCTCGATTCTAAAACTAACTTGGCTAAATTTGCCGATGACAGTACCATATGGAGAAATGGGACGAGCTTCTGTGACCTACAAAAGAATATGCAAAGAGCCTTAGACAAATTCATGACATGGGCAAACGACTGGGGATTTAAAGTCTCGGAGAAGAAAACAGTCGGCATGCTTGTGAGCAGGGATAGAGGGATAAACAGAATGACTCTGTGTATGAACGGGAAAACCATCGAGTTCAAAGACCAAACCAAGTTCCTTGGCGTAATCTTTGACCGACGGTTGACCTGGAAACCGCACATCGACTGGACTGTAGATAGATGCTCCAAAATCCTAAACTTAATGAGAAAATTAACGGGCAGTACGTGGGGCGCCAATAGAGTTACACTAATGATGGTATATCGTGCTCTAATACGTTCTGTATTAGACTACGGCTCTTTGGCCTTTATGAACTGCGGGCCAACACTCTTAAGCAAGCTTGACACCATCCAATACAAAGCTCTGTGCATTGCGACTGGCGTAGGGCTCGGGACTAGGCGAGAGGCACTACTACAAGAAGTCGGGGAGTTGCCCCTATCCCTAAGAAGAAAAGAACTGGCGACAAGGTATTGGGTCAAGATATCACAACTAGGTGAAAGATCCCCAACATTTCTCAGTCTACAAAAGACAAAATATGTAAGAGATCCCAAAAAGAAAACCTTCAGCCAGGGTATCAGAGAAACGATCAAGGAACTACGACTGGGGGAGCTCGTGATAAATAAACACGACCCCCCAGTTGTCGCCCCCTGGACGCTCCCTATACCACTGGTCAATCTAGATCTACTACAGAAAACCGACAAGAAAAATAACCCCAGTGCTGCACGTGCTTACTCTCTAGAACATTTGGAAGACAACTGTCCGTCTGATGACTGGGACCATGTGTACACGCATGGCTCACGCAATCCTGAAAGGGGCACCAGCTCGTTTGGAATATACCTGCCAAACGGGGAACAGGGAATAAGCAGGAAACTGCCCAATAACTGTTCGGTGTACACTGCAGAGCTTGTTGCCATTCGTGACGCTATTTCATGGATCTCCCATCAAAAGACCGGCAAGTTCGTCATTCCAAGCGATTCTCTGAGCAGTCTGATTTCAATCCAAAATGACAACTCGGAATCAAGACCAGAAGTCATTTTGGAAATCAGGCAGCTATATCAGAGGGTCCTAGAGAAGGGAAGCAAATTAGAGTTCGTGTGGATTCCATCACATGTCAACATTAAAGGAAACGAGGAGGCAGATCGACTCGCCAGCGAGGGTCTCAAGGACACAGCTACACGCCGCCTCATAGACTACAGCACCACGGAAATCTACAGTATGGTCAAAAGACAGGTCAATTCAATCTGGGAATTAAATCTCGTTGAACTTGACACATACATATTCCGACTGGATGACGAGATCTACACCAAGACAGCAACCAATCACCCTAGACGAGATATATGCAGACTCATATCGAAACTAAGGGTGAAAGAGAGGCTGCGAGACTACAAACACCAAGTCATCGTCTGTGAGTGCGGAGAAGAGTGTACCACCAACCATGTCCTGGTAGACTGCGAGGTTTACAAGGAAGAGAGACGGGACTTAGTGAGAATGATGGAGACCAATAACATACCATTCAACACTAAGAACCTACTCTTCCCTAGACCAGATCTGAAGCTACAAATCTTCGAAGAAGTCCACACCCTAATGGACACAGTTGGACTAAGTAAATTAGTGAAATAAGAAAGGGTCACGGCTAGATAAATTCTCCATACAACGTAGGATGGTTGAGTAAAAACGTCCTCACGAAGGAAGCCCAACCATCCTATACATTTATTTTAATTTATTCATTTTACTTTATCTTTATACTTTACTTTTACTTAAATTTATTTTATATTTATTTATTACCTTCAATTTATTTTAATTTTTTCTACTTATTTTTTATCTCAACTTATTTTTTTTAATACGACGTAGGGTGGGGAAGTAAAAACGTCCTCTCGAAGGAAGCCCAACCACTCTACAACTTTATTTTAATTAATTCATTTTACTTTATCTTTACTTTACTTTAATTTATTTTATTTTATTTTATTTTATTTAATTTTATTTTTATTTATTACCTTTAAATTAATTAACTAATAAATTTTAATTAATTCATTTTACTTTATCTTTACTTTACTTTTACTTTAATTTACTTTATTTTATTACCTTTAATTTATTTTGACTACAACTTTATTATACTCTCTTTATTTATTTAATTTTATATTAGTTTAATTTACTACTAACATCTACTAAACTGGCGGGATAGTGGAGTAAGAGGGAGTCATGATCAGATGGGCTCTGCATCTAAACACTATTCTGCCAAAACAAATACCAGTGGGATAGTGGAGTAAGGGGAGACCACGAGAAGACAGGTCTGGCACCTAAAAACACAAATCCCACAAAGAAGACATCTACCAATCCAGAAACAGAAGAGATCATCTACCAACGATGTGTTTTTATTAAATAAAGGGAAGAACTTCCCACTAAAACCTAATCCATGGCCTAAGGCCAAAATGGAAAGATTGCAAAATCATATTCTAAAAATCAGGAAGCAGCTTCGGCTCTCCTATGTCTTGTCTGTGATATCACTTAAGTGGAAGCAGACGTTAAACACCAAAAGAAGAAGATGCTTGCTATAACAGTTCAAAAGTAGATGATGAAAGACGAATATATTAAAAATTGTAGTCAAATTACTTTATTCTGAACCGAGTTATCAGCGTTATAATATTTGTCTAGAAATGGGGGCAAATTGCACCTTCACCCTCTCCGACAATGTCCGATCATTTGAGTGTTTGAGTGACAGACGTTAACTCCACCTACATAATCTCGATTATCAAGTAACGTGTTCAATAGCTGTGGTACCGTTAGCCTGTTGGATTTGAGACGGGCGCTGCAATTCAATTCGTATTACATTGCTTTTTTACTACAAATTAAAAATAAGTTTAGTATAAAGATAAGAAGAGAAAGTCTGCAATAGTATTTTAAAGTTTGAAAGGAATGGGCCAAATGAATAAGGCAATAATATTATAATTATAGCCGACTTTTTGCCTATAGGCTTGCGTGAATTCCAAAGCAGACAAATAAAAAAGTAAATAGGAAGCAGGGGAACAATGGGGTGCAATTTAGCTGGTGTGATGTTAGCTACGATGTTTATCATTCAACATAATTTTACTGTCAACGCAAGTGACAAAAAAAAAAACGTATATATTGTACCGACAGCGCCAATTAGGAAAGACAGCGTGTTGACCTTATTACGGATATCGTTATCGTATATCTTCGGACTTCTGTCAGTTTTTACTAATCAGAATAGTCGCTTGTTAACACCTTTTTGTGGCATTTGTATATTCCACCCTCTATAAAATATCGAAGTCTTTTTATGCGATATCACTTATGTGGAAGCAGACGTTAAACACCAAGAAGATAGATATCCAACATCAATTTTTTTACGTTTGTCTGCTGTCATCATATATACTTATACCTTTTTTGTAACAATTAGACAAAATGAGTGAGAGGGTAAGTTTTCATTCCTACTTGTATTTTTGGATAGCATTATATCAATTGGATAAAATTGTGATAGAGGACATAATAATACAATGATAAATCTAGTTGCATACTCTACTAGGGGGAACCAAGGTACTCATCTTGTTGATTTCTTCTCACAATGGTGATAATCATGACATGGAAGGGCACATAAATCATAAGGTTGTCATTGTGAAATATTTTTGAATATATAAAAGGCTATTTTGCCTTGTTCTGATAAATCTTATCTATGACGGGTAATTTATTTCGGGACATCTGAACAAAATACTATATTGTTATTTCAGAGTGGTTCTGATCTGGATATAGAAGGAAGTAGTGGAAGTAGCAGTCCTCAACCTTCATCTTCTCGTGCAGTCAAGGGTAAAAGAGGAAGCAAGGCATCAACGAGTCGTGGCAACACAGGTGTTTCAAAACCCGTTTCTAGAGGAAGAGGTCGCGGAAGAGGACGGGGGAGAGGACGAGGCAAGGGAAGAGGGCGTGGTTCTGGTGCCTATATCCCTGTTGGTGCATCAGCTGATGTGTTACTTTAACAGAAGAAAAGAAAACAAGACTAAAGGTAGGTAGATGATTTCTTTATAAACAGATGATGACCATAGAATTTTATTTTATAATACAAGAAAAATGGTATGAAGATGTTGACAAATTTCCTTTCTTTTTACAAAAGTGATTAAATACTGTATTAAACAACATACATTATGCAACATCTAAATCGGCTTAATGCAGACATTTATTAGCAAAAGGCCATTAATGATCTCTCGATACCACCTGATTTTCATTAGATTTGAATCGGATCTGCTATTAAAGAGCCATTGACGATTAACCATAAAAAAGGATAATCGAGACTTTGTTATTATCATTACCATTGTAAATCATCAATTGAGGCTACAGTGTGAAGTGATTTGGCTGGAATTTTCAACATATTCCTTTTACATTATCTATTTAACTATAATAGGGAGAACTGTCATCTCTTGATATAATCTTCCATAATGTATCTTCAATTCTCGAAGAATATGTAAAAAAAAATACATATATTTATAAATATCCTAGCATCCCTATCATAAACAAATGCAATTGTTTTTTGAGGCGTTGATTTGTAGTGTCAAAATATAGAGGCTCTAAAAAATAAATTTATATTCTTAAATGTTACAAATAATGACATTGATATTTATAAGGTGTAGTATACTATTATCAAATTGAAATTCATTTTGTAGGAATCTGTTGGAAAGTTGTCAAGTGTCGAAACCCAAAACTTGTTGGTTAGAGTTATAGAGCATCAACCTGGTTTGATAATGAACTTGATGGAGACAGTAGATCGCCCTTCACATGGTTACCATCCTGATCCTTCAGCAAATACTCCTACCTGGTGTTCTTGCAGCAAATGTCGCGAAATGCCAACTGCCGAAGAGAAAGTTTGCTGTGGCCAAACTCCTGAAAACTGTATATCTTTGTTACCTGTAAGTCAAATAAAATTAAATTATTTTACATGTTATGAGATAGTGTGTGAGAAAGAGAAATTAACACAAACTAGGTCACTTTGGAATTAAAATGATTTGCTTGCACATATGGTCTTTTGAAATGAGGGGAAACAGAACACTCAGAGAACCTAGTTTGTACAATCATGGGCAAACAACACTACTCTGTGCCACTTGATTTAAAAAAGCCCTTATGATCTTTCGGCCACCTAACTTTCATGAATACAAGACTAATGTAATTATTCTTTATTTCAGGATATGCAAGTGTTAGTTCTAGATGAAGGAGTATTGTCATTGGCTCGTCTATTATACCGAGACGTACTTGTTTTACCCGTTGATGAGGACATTAACAGAGCCAACAGGCATACAGCGTACAGACAATATGTTTTGTGGCAATTTGGATTTTTAGGTTCAGGGGTCAGAGTAGCGATTCCAAGCTGTTGTCTGTGGGCAATTCGAGATAAGTTTCCAGATGCTTTTGGACAATATAAAGGTTTCATACCTTCACGACTTTAATTTCTTTTCCTTGACAGCATTGACTTCACTAGAACTTTTGTTGGTGGTGGTGCAACTGGTGCTAAATGCTGTTCAACAGCGCGGATATCAGTAATTTCCTTTTTCCTTCTGAGACTTTGTGTATCTTTCAAACGGGCAACAATAACATTCTTTATTAGTGTTGGGATATACTTGTATGTTTTTTCTTCTTTTACGGCATGCACTGTCCATCTATTACTTTTTTTGTTGTACACTCTGTGATATCTAAAATATTTAAATAATTACGTTTTAGTGGAATTACTTCGTATTAAATGTGTTTTAATGAATGATAACTTTTTGTTACTCTTTGAACCTGTTTGCTTACTATGAGATACTATGAAATCATGACAACTATGTAACAAAGTACAGCTTGTGATGAGGTGTTATAATAATGTTACATTACCTTATTTCGCCATTGGCATTCTTTTTGTCTCCTCTCCCTATATGGTAGTTGTGGTCCAGAGCTGCCAGTATATTCCTTGCTGTATATACAGGTGGAGTGTATGAAAATCTTTTCCCAGCATACATTAAAAGAAGTTGATTAAAATTTTCAATATCACTGGTGCTTCTGTAAAAAGAATATCATGATTCTCGTTATCATTTGCATCAAAATAATGTAATAAATTTTCCTGTATGCTTCAGATGAATTTCTCATAGTCTGGTATGAAATCTAGATATTTTTTTAAATAACAGAAATGGCATTTAAATCCAACTCGACACAAACTCTTGTCATTTGGGTACTGGTTTGGTTCATTACTATTTCAGGAGTATTTTAAGAACCTACGAGGCTAATAATGTAACTCCGCACCTTGTTACATATAAGCAATGCATTGAAAGACCTTATGATCTAAAGCGCATTTCCATATTTTAAATTACATGTTCTTACCTATTATTCAAATAATATGGTACTTTATTCATTAATCTCGGATCCATAACCACTTCATTTAATTTAATCGATGATTTACTGCCAGGTTTTAATGGTGCAGCCCTGGTTGTATCAGCCTCATTTATTGGGCTGTGTAGGCAATGAGCGGGCCCCTCTCCTTGTGGTATCAACCACTCATGCTGGCCACATACATGGTGTTTGACACCGTACCAGATATTCTATAAATAAAATAAGTAAACTGTTATAATATATAAATCAGTGAAATAGATAGCATGACTAGAATGATTCTGATAATGATTGACCACCAACTTCAGAATTGTTATAAATGTAAACATAATAAATGTAATCAAAGAAATATTTACAAAATGGCATGGAATAACACGAAGTATACTCACCAAAAATTCACTGTATTTTGATGCTTTCTCAGCTGTATACCAAAAATGATTTTGGATTTTATGCACCCATGGTAACAAGTCCTTTGTTTCTTTGGTCTGTCCAGCCTAGAAACACACATACAAAGACCATGAACAAAAATTTTCATATATAAAGACACATGATGAAAGATGAGATAATAGTAAAAAAAACCAAGATAATGTAAGAAGAATGTGCTGAAAATTTTAAAATCACTATAGCCATGATAGTCACAATAATTAACATAGCCTCGATTATGCATTTTTGCGGTTGGTCATCAATGGGTATTAAATAGCAGATCAGATACAAATTCAATAAATATTGAGCACATAGGATGGCATTGTGAGTTGTCTTTTCATGTTAATAATTTTAATGTCTAATTAACAGTTTATATAACATTTCAGGCATAAAGAAAACATACAATAGACCGATTAAGCTCTTGGATATTGTATGTTTCATTAAACATTGACTATTATTTCTACATAATAGAATATGCTATGATAATTCTGAAATGAGATCCAAAAATAGTACTTACCTTGATAACCTTTTTTCCAATATTTTTGGCAGCATGCCAAATATCATGGGAATGTTTGATGGTGGCATAATCATTTCCTAAAAAACAAAATAGAATATGCAATAATTTGGTGTATTAATAATAAATACTTGGATTACAGAGGAATTGTTGGATTAGATGACAGTTCTCGCTATAATATAATAGTAAAAAAAATGATTATGAAAAGGGAATATTATTATGTTCAATTACTTCACTGAGCTGATTTATCATTGGCACAATTAGATAATGAAAACGAACTATGTTGAAAATCTCCGTCAAATTGTTTCATCCTGGACCTATATATTAGCGATTCAATTTTATACTGGTCTCGATACTACCGTTAGTTATCATTTTTGATAACATTTAAGGCGCAATGCAAGGCCCAGATTTAGCTCTTGTATAGTGTATGTTTAACTTTCTTGTTATCTTTTAAATAATGCAGAGGCAAACACAAACAATAAAAACTCACTCATCAATGCTGCAATACCAAGATGTGCATCTGTCACAACTTCGCTGACTTTCACCTTTTTTATCAACTTTTCCAACCCATTTTGAAATGAAGCCTTTTCCATGTTGACCGACTTTCTGCTTACTTGTCTCTTATCCATTGTTTCTATTGATATGATTTTTTTTGTTGTATTCTCCATAAGTATATAACTGCAATACTGTGCACAAAAACCTGGTGAATCCATTCTACCATCACCTAAAAACATGACCCAAATACTTTGAACAAACAAATATCAGTTATGTACAAGTCACATCTATATTTGGCACAAACGGTGCTTTTCTAATTCAACTATATGTATACAAACAAACTTACCCAGTAATGTAATATTTTTATCTTTAAACTCTTCATATAACTCTTCTTCCTGTTGTTTCCAGAAGTTTTCAATGGATGGTACCAAATAGTGTCGCTGAATTTGAAAAAAAGTGTCTTTAGACGAAAATGGTAATCTAAGCATTTTAGCCATCAGGGATATTTTCTGAAAATTATTTCCACTAAACAATATACAGGTTGCTGTTAGTAGGTCACCACTGTGCAATCCAAATTTTACAGTTGGTTGAGCACACCATCGATAAACTTTATGACCATTTGTACAAATCTGAAAAAAAGTAATTGAATGCTGAATTAGATCTAATTACTGTAATAATAATGTACAAGTCACACCAATATTAATTGACAAGAAAAATAGCCAATACAATCACACTGGTAATGAATGGGGATTTTTAAATATACTGATCGAAGTCGCATGGGAATTAACCATATGTGTGTACTATTGGTTTTGACCCCTCTCACTTTGTACCGTTGATTACAGATTAAACATCCATAAGTTTACAAACATGTTGTTATTGATGTGTTCCCATTTGAATATTGTTCACAATAAGAAGCAAAATAAAAAAGATGTTACAGGATCATTTTGTTATATGAAAAACTGTGTTCACTATGGCACTCAGTATATAAAGACAGAACGAAATTAATTATTGATGTCTGGCAAATAATGTTGTGAACAAGCAAATGTAAATCCAATAAAAACAGAAAACATATAAATTACCCAATTCAAATATAATGCAGAGCCAATAAACTTGCTTGTTATATCAATTGAACCATTACAACCACCATGAGTACACTTGTCAATGGATGTCTTAGCCAATAATAGTATCTGTCCAAGGAATGAAAGACAAAGGTTGTCCTTTTGTAATTCTTCTACTGTATCTTCTGTTACTGGTTTCATTCCTGGACCATAACTGACACTCTCTTCATCTTCATCAATTCTACCTTCTTCATCAAAACCATAAATGACATTATCAAACGAGGTTTGAGGTAATTGTTCAGCATTCGAGGGTCTGAAATATAAAGTCAAACCTAATAATAATTATATGCAGTAAAAATTCAGTGAAGCACAATATATATCATCGGTAAAGTTTGTGTGAATCAGGAAAAATATTCATATCTCAGCACATTTCAATAGTCAACAAAATAAGTGTGTATATTTTAGAAGCATTTAATAAGGGGATAGAGCAATAAACTATAATGTGTAGAGCCACTGACCTAGGATATCAATCCAATTTGCAAGTTTATTTAGTATATTTAATGGATCCACTCACCCAATGTACATATTAATATCTGGTACATAATCTGGGTCATCTTCTACATCGCTAAGGTCATATTCTTCTTCATATGCTGAGATACTTAGCCTGTAAATAATCAAACATTACATAACAACTATTTCATAATTTATAAAAATATTACTACACTGAATAGAATTGAAAATCAGATTTTTGGAATGACATAATTAAATTTCAATAATTTGCTTGCACATAGCCATCATTAGCAGTGGAAGGAAATCCTAGGATCCAGATGGAATCGCCCTTATTGTTAAAATTATTTGACGTCCTAACACCTGACGTCAACTGGCAGACTATCGCCATTGAAGAGACGACCACTGTTAAGATTGGTCGCATTATTTTTGTTACGTCTTTTTTGTCAAAAAAAGAATTGTTTTTTGTTTGCAATGTCTATTTTCTGTCTTGTCCACAGGTTTATCTCGATATTTTTGTTTTGCGTGTAGTGCAGTCCTCCTGCACTTACTATAGGAGACTCTTCGAGGGCCTGGACTAGGTCAATGGCAGACAATGATGTCTAAATGAACTTACTGTAGAGGGTCAACAAAAGATTCTGACAACTCTTTCTGCTTTGTCCGACGTTGGTCTTTTTTTTTGAAGTTCTACATGTAGGCCCTCCTCTGACAATCCAGTCACATCAATTATTTTATCAGAATCACTGAAGAAAGAACAAGAACAGCCTCATTACTGTATATTTCGAAAAGTTCAAAAATAGATAAATAAATTCAATATAAGGATAATTTATTCTGAGCAAAATTAGGAATCTAAGTTACGAAAGTTTCTCAAAATTGTCAAGAAGGGTTGCCATAATGATAACTTTTTGATTTTCAGTCTACTCTGCCTTTGTGGTGTGCTGTCATATTATGGTTCGACAACGATATGGGATGTAATATAATACTAGGTTTCCACTGGCATGCGAGCGAGTGATTGGCCCTATTGAGTCAACAATCTGGTCAACATGATTGCTACCACAATTTCAATTGAAGCATGAATCGTGATAGTAGAAACTGAGCATAAGCTTCATGCTGATTATGGGCTTGCCATGTGGATAAATGTCTAAATAACCGTTTATATAACATGTGAAACCAGACAAATGACATGAAATAGACAGATGTAGCTCTTGCATTAATGTCTCTACAAATGTTATATGTATTCCACTTTTATTAATTATTGGTAATGGTTTGCACGAATAAAATGTTGAAAGGTTGGCACCTACCTTGATGATTTTACAGATGTTCCAGTGGCAGTAGAGGTACCGTATCAATCTGTTGCTGTCTACCATCTGACCTGAAATAATTCAAATTGATATTTTAAGTATGGTACATAGATACACATATTTGTGGATAGTCACATGCATTTTATGTTTTTATCTGCAATTAGGAATATAAATCTAAAACTTGAAAAATAGTGTAAGTGTAGTGCTGCTTTGCTGCTTACCTGTCACCTGCACTGGATATGTCTGAGATCGATGACAATATTAAATCAAGTTTTCTTTTCTTCGATGCAACAATGGGTGTAGAGCCAACTGGATAAATTCCTGAAAGTGAACTGCCAGTGTCACTGTCTCCACCTTTTTTCATAGATCTGAAGCATAGAAAATATGAATAAAAACATACTAACAATACTAACATATATTCATAATTTACGGAACAAAGATATAACAATGAATCACCAATTGATGTGATGTTGTTGTAACAGGCACAAACTATTAAACAACTAAAATTCAAAACAGTTTAAAATAACAATTGATTTATAATCTGTTGATCATGGCTTCCAACTTATCAACAATGCTGTTCTTAAAAGAAAGAAGTGAGTTAGTAAGCTCACACAGTAATCAACTGTTCTGATTGGTTATGTAACAAGAGCTAAACATTGATCATTGTTTGTTTTTTTTAATTCTTTGACAGGCCTACATGTACTATGTAGATGTTTATGCAATTTGTTGACCACTGGTGCTTTTCAAAATATCATTTATTAATATTTTCTCTAACTCTTATACATTTAAATCATATTCATATAAAGACTGTTTAGAGAATTATGTAAAAAAAACAAAGACCTGAATTATATACTTTTTTAAAATTTACAAAAATATACATTGTTTGAATGAAGGGTGTATATAACCTTCAACAACCAATGTTAGGTCAAAAGTATACAAGTTAAATTATATTTTATGACATGTATAACCAGGCCCGGATCCAGGATTTTTTCGAGGGGTGGGGGGCCATAGTTACATTGTAACAAATGGTAATCATAAGAGTGTCGCATGCATTAGTGGTTTGGTGTAATCCCCAAAGCCTTCGTCGCATTGCCTGGGCAGAGACAATACGAAAATCAGTTTATATCATCAATTAAAAAGCAGATACACCAGTCTCTCTGATATTTCTAAATATGTCATACAATTAAAAATGTTTAGCCTATATTTTATTTTTCTTATCAATTATAATTATTGGGCCTATGCAAAACAACTGATAAAATACTATTACACTTTGCCTAGTTCCTTTAGAAACTGTCTCTGAGCGAACGATGTGTAGCGAGACATCGTTCGCTCAGAGACAGTTCCTAAAGGAACTACACTTTGCCTAACGGCAGTCAACTATTACGTAGTGGATATATAACCGTAAACGGTATCCTATTTACTAACGTTATTGCACCGTAAATCGCAATGACGTATATATACATCGTGTGTGATTGGTTAAATAATAACTTCCGTTCGACGTGCGCAGTTGTGCGACACTTCCGTTCGACATGCGCAGTTGATATATTCCACAAGAACGGTAACTTCGTCTTTCAAGTTTGGCGCAGAAGCACGGTTTTACGGAAAAAAACGTAAACAACTGACCGTCTTGGTACTTAAATTAAAACCAAAACCCACAGAAATAGGCCCTTGACCGAAATAGAATAATTTCCTACAATTTATATTTATTATTTTATTTTTCTTCTAAAACTAATTTTCTGGGTTCTACCGTAGAAATCCAAGTATGGCTATTTTGTCCTATATAAGAAACGGAGAAAGTAGAAAGGTTAGACAAAGAACGTATGGTGGTTATGGTAAGGGTTAGGGTAAGGGTTTGGGTTAGGTTTTGGGGTAGGGTCATGGGTTAGGGTTAGGGTTCGGGTTAGGCATCATTGCGAAAACTGCTAAGTCCAAGGATCAGAGAACTGCGCATGTCAAACGGAAGTTACGGCGATATAGTAAATAGAGTAAAGTGCCGTTTACGGTTGAATATCCACTGCCCAACTATTAATGTCATTACTTCTGTCTGGAAAAATTATTAATAAATGCAGAAAATCTGAGAAAAGTAATATGTGCACACAAAAGATTCCGCATAATATTGAAATAAGTTAACAGCAATTGGAATGAATAAGACCTGAATTGCCCAGAAATAATCAAAACATCTTCGATCTTGACTTACCTGAAATAGCTGTCGATCAAAAACTGGGCCACTTGAGTGTTCGATAGAAGATTATGCTCTGATTTAATTTCATTCCATTTCTCAATGACAGGTCCGATATTAATAACAGACTTGTTTCTTTCTCTCTGCAAGGCCTGTCGACGCCTTTTCTTCGCTGAACTACTTAAATCTAGTACAGGTATTCGTCCTTTCTGTGGGATCTCTGCTGAAGCGCTGTCTGCCATGTTAAACGGTATCTAATGACGCGGAAATAGCCTCGATTAGCACTGCCTTTTATGGGGTATGGACTTGTTTACGGAGAAATGACGTCAATATAACGGTGAACTTACGGAGCTTGGGCGCCATATTTGATTAAAGCTGAACTCCGGCTACAAAAATACCGAAATATTTAAATAAAAAAAAAGTTAACACCCCCAAGCCGCCATACTTGTTGCCAACAAGAGAAACAAAGATGGTGGATATGGAGGCTTATGACATGGAGAGGTTAGTCGATCTCACTTCCAGTTCGTTGCTAGTCAGTCAGGTGAAGACATCAGGCTTTATTCTTATACACGCTTCACTGATTTTCCCCCCAACAGTGAGTGACTCACTGACAGTATACCAAATTATTGAAGATTGCAAAATGTCTGATAAGGTAAGCCAGTAAATAATTATATGAACTGTGTCTATACTGCAATATTATAGCCGCCTAAGCTTTACTCTAAAACAAAAGATGCAAAAGATGACTTACTTCAACCTAGAATTTTCAACAAAAACAAATCACCTATTGTCTTCATCGTATTATCATGGACCTTATAATATATAAGGTCCATATTATTATTGCCACGTCTTCTAGTGAATATCTTACACATATATGGAAATCACCAAAAATGTTATCGCACTATAATGTCCAGTGTAATTATAACTAATATTATGCAATAAACAGATCGTTTAGATATTCACATGTCATCATGTTAGATTGTATTTTGCTCACGAAAAAGATCAAGGCCAAGGGACATAACTACATTTTTGGGGCGGCAAACAAAACTATGGTGACATGTGAAAAACTAATCTAAACCATCTGGGTAAGTCATATTTTGTATCTTTTGTTTTAGAGTAAAGCTTAGGCGGCTATAATATTGCAGTATAGACACAGTTTATATAATTATTTACAGGCTTACCTTATCAGACATTTTTCAATCTTCAATAATTTGGTATACTGTCAGTGAGTCACTGTTGGGGGGGAAATAGAGCAATCAGTGAAGCGTGTATAAGAATAAAGCCTGATGTCTACACCTGACTGACTAGAAACGAACTGGAAGTGAGATCAGCTAACCTCTCCAGGTCATAAGCCTCCATATCCACCATCTTTGTTTCACAAGTTGGCAACAAGTATGGCGGCATGGGGGCGTTAACTTTTTTTTAATTTAAATATTTTGGTATTTTTGTAACCGGAGTTCAGCTTTAATTAAGTCAGTAAACCCCTATTCAAATCCAAGCTGTAGTCTAGCCATCCGTGGGTCTACAGAGTTGATTTTGGGCTTATTGTCTAAATGAAGATCTAATTTATAATTTCTATAACATCTGAAGCCTAAACTAAGGCCTGCCACAGGCATATTTAGCTCTTGAATAATGCCCCTAAAAACAAAACAGTACTCATAATTCGACCTCTTTATTGTAGTTTTCGTTTATAAAACAGTACTCTTTCAATCGAAAATCTAATGATTATGCCAAACTTTTCTTCACAATGCGAACATAAGTTTGCTCTGAATACAAATAATATTATGCGATTTTGTATTTCACGACATTGATAATAGATTAAAAAGACACATTAATTGTGTTAATTATATGAAAAAAAACACAAGATTTTATAAATCTTGTGTAGAATATTTTTAACAAAATATCTTGTGTTGGCATGCAACACAAGAGTTTTTTCAGTGTAAAATTATTAGGCTTACATCATTGAAAATGATGAAAGACAATTGTTATTACTAAGATTAATATTATTAGGCTTTCATCATTGAAAATGATAAAAGCCTAATAATATTAATCTTAGTAATAGTAATAACAATTGTCTAAGTTGATAGGCATTAGAAATTAAGATGAAACGATGCATTTATGTCACGTGATAAGTAAGATTGTAGTATTATGTGACAGAAAACCATAGAGTTATATATAGACACGATTTTTTCTAAAACTTCAAGACTATAAAGTCGAAGGTCTTCTCCAGTCCTTAAACTATAATGAAAATCCTCTAATCACCGGAAGTATTCAAGAAAGCTATCCAAAGTTGGACAAAATTTTGAGAAATGGGTGTCTGTGCCTAAAATGCAATGTATCGACTGGTTCTCTACCGAGTAGTTAAAGTATTATGTCGTTGGATAGCCAATTGAATTGTCTATCGGATGATACTACAGCGACAAGTTTCTATTAAAAATTGAAAACGTTATAGGACTTTGAAATGTTACGTTTGTTACGATTTCGGGCAACTTTGGACGCATGTTTCTCGGAAACGCCGCCTATAATTTTTTTAAACTTTGTCAATCGATAGTCTAATAGGTGGTGTTTTGTGTGAAACCATTGTACAATTTCTCTTAGTGTTATGAGTAGTCGAAGAACGAGATTGAAAATCCAGAACGTCGTATTTTTACGATTTGGAATATTTTTAAAGGTCTTTTACTCAAAAAGTTCCGAAAATAGTTTTTGGAAATTTCTGTTACAGAGAGTCTTATTGCTGGTGCTATGTACGAAACCATTGTACCATGAGCGACGAACTTTTTACGTTGGTACCTAGGTATCCTGAAATTTTCAAGGTGATACCTGCATTTGTTCAAGTCGTTTCTCTTGGCACCTGCCGTTAGTCTTCTTTTTTTTCTAAGTCAATTTACGGCTTCCATAAGGGTAAAAAAGTGGAAATTCGTCGCGAAACCGACACGGAATATCCGAAAACTATGAGAATTGGACCCAATACGTCCATTACCACCCCGGACTTTGTACGTTACTCCCATTTTGATCCAATAAAAAAAATAATTTTAGCAAAAAATATCGATTTTCGGAATTTAATATTGGTTTTAATTAATTTTGAAATTGCAAATATAAAGAGATTTTATCGCCTCTTCTGTATATGATAGGTATTAGTACTATACACATTATCCTTTAAAGACAATTTTTTCAAAATGACCGGAACGATGTTTCGACACTAGAAGCCAAAATTGCCCATTTTGACCTTTTTCGACTGCTGAGGGATCGTTACGGTTTTCCAAGTCTCTGGGATTCTTAGCGGTTGGCTGCGCCGCGATAATATTTATAACATATTAAAAGGAGAAAATATATGATAGCTAGAATCTCAAGGTACTATCTGTGCAAATTTGAAGGCAATCGGACCACTGGAACGTTGCCTTGGCAGTGCAAATGTACCCGGTCGCAAAAATAGGCATTCGGCAAACCTCGACGGACGATACCATGAGCGGACGTTTTATGACCTTGACACATACATGATATACATATTATTATAATCCCTTTGAAATATTTTAATTATTTACTGCTATAATATGAAATATCACTTATTGCCCCGTTAGATAAAAATCGGTCACCGGGTGCAGCTGTAAAACGTCAAGGACCCTGTCCTGAAGGGCCTGCGACCAACTCTACACTTTCTATTGCCAGAAAATATTTTTTTTACTAGTCTGAACTTAAATTCTACATATTATATATTGATAGAAATACTGTTTTATAGGAGTTTATATGCACGCCAGCCCTCCCAGATTGGTTGAACCGTCCATTTTTCGGGCAATGTATTTCAGTTTTTCGGGCACAAGCTTCAGGGAATTGAGAATGCGACCATATCTCATGGAACTATAATTGTATATTAGTGTATTTTTTTCAAAATAAACAAACCATCAAAGCATTGTGGAAAATCCATTTTATTTAATGATTGATGCATTCAGAAAATTTGGGTGACAAACTTTTCAGGCAAATAGCTCAGCCGCCCATCCCACCCACCCACCTGATTACCCCCTACACCCATGTAGCCCCTTACCAGTTGTTCAATCAGATTCAGAGTTTGTTTAATCAAATATTGTTTTAAACTATTGAATTCCCTCCCATCGAACGACTGGGTATCGACCTTCCAGCCCACTCCCATCCCGCACCACTGACAGGGTGCAACCACACCTAGGTTGTCTTGTACATGTAGTGGATGTGAAAATGAAAACAAAAAGACTGTTAAAGAAACCGAAGTGCATGTACTGTTACAAATTGCAGACATTTGACAGAAAGGGAGACAACTCTCTATTACCGTTAATAAATTTCCAAAATTATGTATGTTCCGTTGAATATTATATTTTCTGCATTTGCGTTTAAATCAAAATTTCACCAATAGCATTTACTATGCATAGGATTAGGTCATCGTGTGTTTACGCCAATATTTAATTAACTTATTGGTATAAATATAGCATTTACTTGACAATTATAATTGTGTAGGCCTGTACAGGGGACACGTCAATCAAAATCAACCACAATGAAGCAGACGACAAATTTATGACGTAATTCGCATACCAAAGTTATTTTATGACGTTAAAGAGCATCGTAGTCTCAATGTATGGTAAGCTTTACCAGTCACAATGTGCTTAGACTTGTGCTTACGTAAGAATGGTCTTGAGAATTTTCTAGGGATGGTATTTTTATAAGATTCTTACGTAAGTAAAAGTGAAGTATGACTTTGTGCTTACTTTAAGAATTTTCTAGGAACCGGGCCCTGGTGTAGGCGCCATTAAAACCGACCGACTCATCAGCGCCTTCAGAGCATCACTGTGTGATCATAATCAAGTGTATTATTTTATAATTGAAAGGTTGTCAATTTTATTTGGAGGGAGCGCCTTATTTTTCTAGCATTTTCAGAAATGTAGGCCGGAAACATGATTTCCTGGCATTTTAGGCACTTGTGTGGAGCCATTAAGAAGTACCTCCCACAGAAAAAAACAATTATGCCACAAAATTATAGCGCATTCTGGTGTTATTTCAGTGTACCAATCCATGCGAGTGCTGTGAAATGATGGCATTTCTAAAGGAGGAGGCTTGACGCGACTGACATTTTTTGTGGGGGACCCTAATGTGAGCGGCCCAGGGGCGTGTGCCCCATGGTTAATCCGGCCCTGGTGATAAATGCGAGTACTATGAAATGATGGCATTTCTAGATAAGGTGGCTGGACGCAACTGGGATTTTTTGTGGGGGGCCCCCTAATGTGGGGGGCCCTGGGGCCTGTGCCCCATGGTGCCCCATGGTTAATCCGGCCCTGGATGTACCCAAAACCAACTTGATATTGCCAAGTAAATGGGCGCAAAGTTCATGTAGTATGGAATATGCCAGGAGTGAATGTAACTGGACAAGAAACAATATGTGACATTGAAAATGATGAAAGGATATTGTTATTACTAAGATTAATATTATTATTAGGCTATTGTTATTACTTAGATTATTTTTTATATTACGGGAAGCTAGATCTCAGCAACTTTAAGAGATGGAGGTTTGAAATTTGATTTTCTGCCGGAAAAATGGTGTGCAGCTAATGCTTTTAGCTATTTTGGAATTTGTGCGCACACCGGAAGTGACGTTTAATACGAAAAACGAAAATCGGCCAGAACTCTGTTAATTCTCAACCAATTTTTTCTGATATTTACATTTTTGGATAGCTGGAGACATTTCTGTTCAAAAACGTCGATTTTAGAAACTTTGTCGCTCTCATTTTTTTCAAAATTTTTCGAAAATTGTGATTTTTTAGAATTTTGAAATTAGACTTACATTTTTGTATAGCTGGCATCAATTCGATTCTAAAAATATAAGTTTCGTTCTGGAATGTTAAGTTTGATTTTCACTTTTTTTCACACTTTTGTCAAATCGTAGAGTTCTTTTTTTTTTTTAAAACGGCCCCAACGATTTTTTTTTAAAACTTCAAGACTATAAAGTCGAAGGTCTTCTCCAGTCCTTAAACTATAAATGAAAATCCTCTAATCACCGGAAGTATTCAAGAAAGCTATACAAAATTTTGAGAAATGGGTGTCTGTGCCTAAAATGCAATGTATCGATTGGTTCTCTACCGAGTAGTTAAAGTATTATGTCGTTGGTAGCCAATGGAATTGTCTATCGGATGATACTACAGCGACAAGTTTCTATTAAAAATTGAAAAAGTTATAGGACTTTGAAATGTTACGTTTGTTACGATTTCGGGCAACTTTGGACGCATGTTTCTCGGAAACGCCGCCAACGATTTTTTAAACTTTGTCAATCGATAGTCTAATAGGTGGTGTTTTGTGTGAAACCATTGTACAATTTCTCTTAATGTTATGAGTAGTCGAAAAACGAGATTGAAAATCCAGAACGTCGTATTTTTACGATTTGGAATATTTTAAGAGGTCTTTTTCTCAAAAAGTTCAGAAAATAGTTTTTTGAAATTTCTGTTACAGAGAGTCTTATTGCTGGTGCTATGTACGAAACCATTGTACCATAAGCGACGAACTTTTTACGTTGGTACCTAGGTACCCTGAAATTTTCAAGGTGATACCTGGATTTGTTCAAGTCGTTTGTCAATTTACGGCTTCCATAAGGGTAAAAAAGTGGAAATTCGTCGCGAAACCGACACGGAATATCCGAAAACTATGAGAATTGGACCCAATATTTCCATTACCACCCGGGACTTTGTACGTTACTCCCATGTTGATCCAATAAAAAAAATAATTTTAGCAAAAAATATCGATTTTCGGAATTTAATATTGGTTTTAATTAATTTTGAAATTGCAAATATAAAGAGATTTTATCGCCTCTTCTGTATATGATAGGTATTAGTACTATACACATTATCCTTTAAAGACAATTTTTTCAAAATGACCGGAACGATGTTTCGACACTAGAAGCCAAAATTGCCCATTTTGACCTTTTTCGACTGCTGAGGGATCGTTACGGTTTTCCAAGTCTCTGGGATTCTTAGCGGTTGGCTGCGCCGCGATAATATTTATAACATATTAAAAGGAGAAAATATATGATAGCTAGAATCTCAAGGTACTATCTGTGCAAATTTGAAGGCAATCGGACCACTGGAACGTTGCCTTGGCAGTGCAAATGTATCCCGGTCGCAAAAATAGGCATTCGGCAAACCTCGACGGACGATACCATGAGCGGACGTTTTATGACCTTGACACATACATGATATACATATTATTATAATCCCTTTGAAATATTTTAATTATTTACTGCTATAATATGAAATATCACTTATTGCCCCGTTAGATAAAAATCGGTCACCGGGTGCAGCTGTAAAACGTCAAGGACCCTGTCCTGAAGGGCCTGCGACCAACTCTACACTTTCTATTGCCAGAAAATATTTTTTTTACTAGTCTGAACTTAAATTCTACATATTATATATTGATAGAAATACTGTTTTATAGGAGTTTATATGCACGCCAGCCCTCCCAGATTGGTTGAACCGTCCATTTTTCGGGCAATGTATTTCAGTTTTTCGGGCACAAGCTTCAGGGAATTGAGAATGCGACCATATCTCATGGAACTATAATTGTATATTAGTGTATTTTTTTCAAAATAAACAAACCATCAAAGCATTGTGGAAAATCCATTTTATTTAATGATTGATGCATTCAGAAAATTTGGGTGACAAACTTTTCAGGCAAATAGCTCAGCCGCCCATCCCACCCACCCACCTGATTACCCCCTACACCCATGTAGCCCCTTACCAGTTGTTCAATCAGATTCAGAGTTTGTTTAATCAAATATTGTTTTAAACTATTGAATTCCCTCCCATCGAACGACTGGGTATCGACCTTCCAGCCCACTCCCATCCCGCACCACTGACAGGGTGCAACCACACCTAGGTTGTCTTGTACATGTAGTGGATGTGAAAATGAAAACAAAAAGACTGTTAAAGAAACCGAAGTGCATGTACTGTTACAAATTGCAGACATTTGACAGAAAGGGAGACAACTCTCTATTACCGTTAATAAATTTCCAAAATTATGTATGTTCCGTTGAATATTATATTTTCTGCATTTGCGTTTAAATCAAAATTTCACCAATAGCATTTACTATGCATAGGATTAGGTCATCGTGTGTTTACGCCAATATTTAATTAACTTATTGGTATAAATATAGCATTTACTTGACAATTATAATTGTGTAGGCCTGTACAGGGGACACGTCAATCAAAATCAACCACAATGAAGCAGACGACAAATTTATGACGTAATTCGCATACCAAAGTTATTTTATGACGTTAAAGAGCATCGTAGTCTCAATGTATGGTAAGCTTTACCAGTCACAATGTGCTTAGACTTGTGCTTACGTAAGAATGGTCTTGAGAATTTTCTAGGGATGGTATTTTTATAAGATTCTTACGTAAGTAAAAGTGAAGTATGACTTTGTGCTTACTTTAAGAATTTTCTAGGAACCGGGCCCTGGTGTAGGCGCCATTAAAACCGACCGACTCATCAGCGCCTTCAGAGCATCACTGTGTGATCATAATCAAGTGTATTATTTTATAATTGAAAGGTTGTCAATTTTATTTGGAGGGAGCGCCTTATTTTTCTAGCATTTTCAGAAATGTAGGCCGGAAACATGATTTCCTGGCATTTTAGGCACTTGTGTGGAGCCATTAAGAAGTACCTCCCACAGAAAAAAACAATTATGCCACAAAATTATAGCGCATTCTGGTGTTATTTCAGTGTACCAATCCATGCGAGTGCTGTGAAATGATGGCATTTCTAAAGGAGGAGGCTTGACGCGACTGACATTTTTTGTGGGGGGCCCTAATGTGAGCGGCCCAGGGGCGTGTGCCCCATGGTTAATCCGGCCCTGGTGATAAATGCGAGTACTATGAAATGATGGCATTTCTAGATAAGGTGGCTGGACGCAACTGGGATTTTTTGTGGGGGGCCCCCTAATGTGGGGGGCCCTGGGGCCTGTGCCCCATGGTGCCCCATGGTTAATCCGGCCCTGGATGTACCCAAAACCAACTTGATATTGCCAAGTAAATGGGCGCAAAGTTCATGTAGTATGGAATATGCCAGGAGTGAATGTAACTGGACAAGAAACAATATGTGACATTGAAAATGATGAAAGGATATTGTTATTACTAAGATTAATATTATTATTAGGCTATTGTTATTACTTAGATTATTTTTTATATTACGGGAAGCTAGATCTCAGCAACTTTAAGAGATGGAGGTTTGAAATTTGATTTTCTGCCGGAAAAATGGTGTGCAGCTAATGCTTTTAGCTATTTTGGAATTTGTGCGCACACCGGAAGTGACGTTTAATACGAAAAACGAAAATCGGCCAGAACTCTGTTAATTCTCAACCAATTTTTTCTGATATTTACATTTTTGGATAGCTGGAGACATTTCTGTTCAAAAACGTCGATTTTAGAAACTTTGTCGCTCTCATTTTTTTCAAAATTTTTCGAAAATTGTGATTTTTTAGAATTTTGAAATTAGACTTACATTTTTGTATAGCTGGCATCAATTCGATTCTAAAAATATAAGTTTCGTTCTGGAATGTTAAGTTTGATTTTCACTTTTTTTCACACTTTTGTCAAATCGTAGAGTTCTTTTTTTTTTTAAAACGGCCCCAACGATTTTTTTTTAAAACTTCAAGACTATAAAGTCGAAGGTCTTCTCCAGTCCTTAAACTATAAATGAAAATCCTCTAATCACCGGAAGTATTCAAGAAAGCTATACAAAATTTTGAGAAATGGGTGTCTGTGCCTAAAATGCAATGTATCGATTGGTTCTCTACCGAGTAGTTAAAGTATTATGTCGTTGGTAGCCAATGGAATTGTCTATCGGATGATACTACAGCGACAAGTTTCTATTAAAAATTGAAAAAGTTATAGGACTTTGAAATGTTACGTTTGTTACGATTTCGGGCAACTTTGGACGCATGTTTCTCGGAAACGCCGCCAACGATTTTTTAAACTTTGTCAATCGATAGTCTAATAGGTGGTGTTTTGTGTGAAACCATTGTACAATTTCTCTTAATGTTATGAGTAGTCGAAAAACGAGATTGAAAATCCAGAACGTCGTATTTTTACGATTTGGAATATTTTAAGAGGTCTTTTTCTCAAAAAGTTCAGAAAATAGTTTTTTGAAATTTCTGTTACAGAGAGTCTTATTGCTGGTGCTATGTACGAAACCATTGTACCATAAGCGACGAACTTTTTACGTTGATACCTAGGTACCCTGAAATTTTCAAGGTGATACCTGGATTTGTTCAAGTCGTTTGTCAATTTACGGCTTCCATAAGGGTAAAAAAGTGGAACTTCGTCGCGAAACCGACACGGATTGTTCAAAAAATATGAGAATTGGACCTAATACTTCCATTACCACCCGGGACTTTGTACGTTACTCCCATGTTGATCCAATAAAAAAAAGAATTTTAGCAAAATATATCGATTTTCGGAATTTAATATTGGTTTTAATTAATTTTGAAATTGCAAATGTAAAGAGATTTTATCGCCTCTTCTGTATATGATAGGTATTAGTACTATACACATTATCCTTTAAAGACAATTTTTCAAAATGACCGGAACGATGTTTCGACACTAGAAGCCGAAATTGCCCATTTTGTCCTTTTTTGACTGCTGAGGGATCGTTACGGTTTTCCAAGTCTCTGGGATTCTTAGCGGTTGGCTGCGCCGCGATCATATTTATAACATACTAAAAGGAGAAAATATTCAGATATCAAGAACAAAAAAAATCGATAAAATACGGCAGTTTTTTAAGCAAAAAAACTTTGATGGGTCGGGGGTAGGTTTGGAATCTATATTCATTGTAATGCATGTTTATAACCTAAAGATTTTGATTCTTTCCGATATTTGCGCATATCAAATTGTAACTTAATGAATTGCGGCCTTTCATTGTAGGAAAAATCTCTTTTGGTATTGCTTGTTCTCTATCCATCTCTCGAAAATGTGGGCGTATCCTGCCTGGCAGTACAAGCTTACTATCTTTAGCTTCTGGACTGAAACTTGAAATACATGTTTATAACCCAAAGATCTTGATTTCTTTCGATATTTGCGCATATCAAATTCTAACTTAATGAATTATGGCCTTTGATTGGAGGAAAAATCATTTTCTGTTTTGCTTGTTCTCTATCAATCTCTGGAAAATGTGGGCGTATCCTGCCTGGCAGCCGCCGGCCTATTTTATATTGTGTTATGGCCGCCATCTTAGATCCTCCGTCATTTACCAACAACTCCGAAATTTACCCCAAATCCCCAAATCGACCGTAATTTCTTTTTACTTCGCGCATGCCCCACGGTGTAACCAAAGTTTTTAGACTATTTTTTTGCCCGGGTGCAAAGTTTCTAACTATAATTATTTAGACCTATAACTTTGCGAGTTTTTGACCAATTGTAATACTTTTTCTCTTGTTTTTTTCTTTAAGATACTTGATTATTTTTTTGCCCGGGTGCAGTACTAGTGTTTCTAACTATTTTAAGACCCGTAACTTTGCGAGTTTTTGACCAATTTTAATACTTTTTCTGTTGTTATTTTCTTTGAGGTACTTGATATAATCGATGACACGTAACGATGAATATGAAAGCTTTCATATCTGCATGGGACAGTAGCAGATCTAGTTATTAGGCTTTCAGACTTTCGTCTGAAAGACTATTGTTTTTACTAAAATTATTAGGCTTTCATCATTGAAAATGATGAAAGACAATTGTTATTACTAAGATTAATATTATTAGGCTTTCATCATTGAAAACGATGAAAGGATATTGTTATTACTGAGATTAATATTATTATTAGGCTTTCACAATTGAAAATTATGAAGGCTATTGTTATTACTTAGATTATTTTTTATATTAGGGGAAGCTAGATCTCAGCAACTTTAAGAGATGGAGGTTTGAAATTTGATTTTCTGCCGGAAAAATGGTGTGCAGCTAATGCTTTTAGCTATTTTGGAATTTGTGCGCACACCGGAAGTGACGTTTAATACGAAAAACGAAAATCGGCCATAACTCTGTTAATTCTCAACCAATTTTTTCTGATATTTACATTTTTGGATAGCTGGAGACATTTCTGTTCAAAAACGTCGATTTTAGAAACTTTGTCGCTCTCATTTTTCTCAAATTTTTTCTAAAATTGTTATTTTTTAGAATTTTGAAATTAGACTTACATTTTTCTATAGCTGGTACAATTCGATTCTAAAAATATAAGTTTTGTTCTGGAATGTTAAGTTTGATTTTTCACTTTTTTTTCACACTTTGGTCAAATCGTAGAGTTCTTTTTTTTTTTTTTTAAAAAACCGGCTCCAACGATTTTTTCTAAAACTTCAAGACTATAAAGTCGAAGGTCTTCTCCAGTCCTTAAACTATAATGAAAATCCTCTAATCACCGGAAGTATTCAAGAAAGCTATCCAAAGTTGGACAAAATTTTGAGAAATGGGTGTCTGTGCCTAAAATGCAATGTATCGACTGGTTCTCTACCGAGTAGTTAAAGTATTATGTCGTTGGATAGCCAATTGAATTGTCTATCGGATGATACTACAGCGACAAGTTTCTATTAAAAATTGAAAACGTTATAGGACTTTGAAATGTTACGTTTGTTACGATTTCGGGCAACTTTGGACGCATGTTTCTCGGAAACGCCGCCTATAATTTTTTTAAACTTTGTCAATCGATAGTCTAATAGGTGGTGTTTTGTGTGAAACCATTGTACAATTTCTCTTAGTGTTATGAGTAGTCGAAGAACGAGATTGAAAATCCAGAACGTCGTATTTTTACGATTTGGAATATTTTTAAAGGTCTTTTACTCAAAAAGTTCCGAAAATAGTTTTTGGAAATTTCTGTTACAGAGAGTCTTATTGCTGGTGCTATGTACGAAACCATTGTACCATGAGCGACGAACTTTTTACGTTGGTACCTAGGTATCCTGAAATTTTCAAGGTGATACCTGCATTTGTTCAAGTCGTTTCTCTTGGCACCTGCCGTTAGTCTTTTTTTTTCTAAGTCAATTTACGGCTTCCATAAGGGTAAAAAAGTGGAAATTCGTCGCGAAACCGACACGGAATATCCGAAAACTATGAGAATTGGACCCAATACGTCCATTACCACCCCGGACTTTGTACGTTACTCCCATTTTGATCCAATAAAAAAAATAATTTTAGCAAAAAATATCGATTTTCGGAATTTAATATTGGTTTTAATTAAATTTGAAATTGCAAATATAAAGAGATTTTATCGCCTCTTCTGTATATGATAGGTATTAGTACTATACACATTATCCTTTAAAGACAATTTTTTCAAAATGACCGGAACGATGTTTCGACACTAGAAGCCAAAATTGCCCATTTTGACCTTTTTCGACTGCTGAGGGATCGTTACGGTTTTCCAAGTCTCTGGGATTCTTAGCGGTTGGCTGCGCCGCGATAATATTTATAACTTATTAAAAGGAGAAAATATATGATAGCTAGAATCTCAAGGTACTATCTGTGCAAATTTGAAGGCAATCGGACCACTGGAACGTTGCCTTGGCAGTGCAAATGTATCCCGGTCGCAAAAATAGGCATTCGGCAAACCTCGACGGACGATACCATGAGCGGACGTTTTATGACCTTGACACATACATGATATACATATTATTATAATCCCTTTGAAATATTTTAATTATTTACTGCTATAATATGAAATATCACTTATTGCCCCGATAGATAAAAATCGGTCACCGGGTGCAGCTGTAAAACGTCAAGGACCCTGTCCTGAAGGGCCTGCGACCAACTCTACACTTTCTATTGCCAGAAAATATTTTTTTTACTAGTCTGAACTTAAATTCTACATATTATATATTGATAGAAATACTGTTTTATAGGAGTTTATATGCACGCCAGCCCTCCCAGATTGGTTGAACCGTCCATTTTTCGGGCAATGTATTTCAGTTTTTCGGGCACAAGCTTCAGGGAATTGAGAATGCGACCATATCTCATGGAACTATAATTGTATATTAGTGTATTTTTTTCAAAATAAACAAACCATCAAAGCATTGTGGAAAATCCATTTTATTTAATGATTGATGCATTCAGAAAATTTGGGTGACAAACTTTTCAGGCAAATAGCTCAGCCGCCCATCCCACCCACCCACCTGATTACCCCCTACACCCATGTAGCCCCTTACCAGTTGTTCAATCAGATTCAGAGTTTGTTTAATCAAATATTGTTTTAAACTATTGAATTCCCTCCCATCGAACGACTGGGTATCGACCTTCCAGCCCACTCCCATCCCGCACCACTGACAGGGTGCAACCACACCTAGGTTGTCTTGTACATGTAGTGGATGTGAAAATGAAAACAAAAAGACTGTTAAAGAAACCGAAGTGCATGTACTGTTACAAATTGCAGACATTTGACAGAAAGGGAGACAACTCTCTATTACCGTTAATAAATTTCCAAAATTATGTATGTTCCGTTGAATATTATATTTTCTGCATTTGCGTTTAAATCAAAATTTCACCAATAGTATTACTATGCATAGGATTAGGTCATCGTGTGTTTACGCCAATATTTAATTAACTTATTGGTATAAATATAGCATTTACTTGACAATTATAATTGTGTAGGCCTGTACAGGGGACACGTCAATCAAAATCAACCACAATGAAGCAGACGACAAATTTATGACGTAATTCGCATACCAAAGTTATTTTATGACGTTAAAGAGCATCGTAGTCTCAATGTATGGTAAGCTTTACCAGTCACAATGTGCTTAGACTTGTGCTTACGTAAGAATGGTCTTGAGAATTTTCTAGGGATGGTATTTTTATAAGATTCTTACGTAAGTAAAAGTGAAGTATGACTTTGTGCTTACTTTAAGAATTTTCTAGGAACCGGGCCCTGGTGTAGGCGCCATTAAAACCGACCGACTCATCAGCGCCTTCAGAGCATCACTGTGTGATCATAATCAAGTGTATTATTTTATAATTGAAAGGTTGTCAATTTTATTTGGAGGGAGCGCCTTATTTTTCTAGCATTTTCAGAAATGTAGGCCGGAAACATGATTTCCTGGCATTTTAGGCACTTGTGTGGAGCCATTAAGAAGTACCTCCCACAGAAAAAAACAATTATGCCACAAAATTATAGCGCATTCTGGTGTTATTTCAGTGTACCAATCCATGCGAGTGCTGTGAAATGATGGCATTTCTAAAGGAGGAGGCTTGACGCGACTGACATTTTTTGTGGGGGGCCCTAATGTGAGCGGCCCAGGGGCGTGTGCCCCATGGTTAATCCGGCCCTGGTGATAAATGCGAGTACTATGAAATGATGGCATTTCTAGATAAGGTGGCTGGACGCAACTGGGATTTTTTGTGGGGGGCCCCCTAATGTGGGGGGCCCTGGGGCCTGTGCCCCATGGTGCCCCATGGTTAATCCGGCCCTGGATGTACCCAAAACCAACTTGATATTGCCAAGTAAATGGGCGCAAAGTTCATGTAGTATGGAATATGCCAGGAGTGAATGTAACTGGACAAGAAACAATATGTGACATTGAAAATGATGAAAGGATATTGTTATTACTAAGATTAATATTATTATTAGGCTATTGTTATTACTTAGATTATTTTTTATATTACGGGAAGCTAGATCTCAGCAACTTTAAGAGATGGAGGTTTGAAATTTGATTTTCTGCCGGAAAAATGGTGTGCAGCTAATGCTTTTAGCTATTTTGGAATTTGTGCTCACACCGGAAGTGACGTTTAATACGAAAAACGAAAATCGGCCAGAACTCTGTTAATTCTCAACCAATTTTTTCTGATATTTACATTTTTGGATAGCTGGAGACATTTCTGTTCAAAAACGTCGATTTTAGAATTTTTGTCGCTCTCATTTTTTTCAAAATTTTTCGAAAATTGTGATTTTTTAGAATTTTGAAATTAGACTTACATTTTTGTATAGCTGGCATCAATTCGATTCTAAAAATATAAGTTTCGTTCTGGAATGTTAAGTTTGATTTTCACTTTTTTTCACACTTTTGTCAAATCGTAGAGTTCTTTTTTTTTTTTTTAAAACGGCCCCAACGATTTTTTTTTAAAACTTCAAGACTATAAAGTCGAAGGTCTTCTCCGGTCCTTAAACTATAAATGAAAATCCTCTAATCACCGGAAGTATTCAAGAAAGCTATACAAAATTTTGAGAAATGGGTGTCTGTGCCTAAAATGCAATGTATCGATTGGTTCTCTACCGAGTAGTTAAAGTATTATGTCGTTGGTAGCCAATGGAATTGTCTATCGGATGATACTACAGCGACAAGTTTCTATTAAAAATTGAAAAAGTTATAGGACTTTGAAATGTTACGTTTGTTACGATTTCGGGCAACTTTGGACGCATGTTTCTCGGAAACGCCGCCAACGATTTTTTAAACTTTGTCAATCGATAGTCTAATAGGTGGTGTTTTGTGTGAAACCATTGTACAATTTCTCTTAATGTTATGAGTAGTCGAAAAACGAGATTGAAAATCCAGAACGTCGTATTTTTACGATTTGGAATATTTTAAGAGGTCTTTTTCTCAAAAAGTTCAGAAAATAGTTTTTTGAAATTTCTGTTACAGAGAGTCTTATTGCTGGTGCTATGTACGAAACCATTGTACCATAAGCGACGAACTTTTTACGTTGGTACCTAGGTACCCTGAAATTTTCAAGGTGATACCTGGATTTGTTCAAGTCGTTTGTCAATTTACGGCTTCCATAAGGGTAAAAAAGTGGAACTTCGTCGCGAAACCGACACGGATTGTCCAAAAAATATGAGAATTGGACCTAATACTTCCATTACCACCCGGGACTTTGTACGTTACTCCCATGTTGATCCAATAAAAAAAAGAATTTTAGCAAAATATATCGATTTTCGGAATTTAATATTGGTTTTAATTAATTTTGAAATTGCAAATGCAAAGAGATTTTATCGCCTCTTCTGTATATGATAGGTATTAGTACTATACACATTATCCTTTAAAGACAATTTTTCAAAATGACCGGAACGATGTTTCGACACTAGAAGCCGAAATTGCCCATTTTGTCCTTTTTTGACTGCTGAGGGATCGTTACGGTTTTCCAAGTCTCTGGGATTCTTAGCGGTTGGCTGCGCCGCGATCATATTTATAACATACTAAAAGGAGAAAATATTCAGATATCAAGAACAAAAAAAATCGATAAAATACGGCAGTTTTTTAAGCAAAAAAACTTTGATGGGTCGGGGGTAGGTTTGGAATCTATATTCATTGAAATGCATGTTTATAACCTAAAGATTTTGATTCTTTCCGATATTTGCGCATATCAAATTGTAACTTAATGAATTGCGGCCTTTCATTGTAGGAAAAATCTCTTTTGGTATTGCTTGTTCTCTATCCATCTCTCGAAAATGTGGGCGTATCCTGCCTGGCAGTACAAGCTTACTATCTTTAGCTTCTGGACTGAAACTTGAAATACATGTTTATAACCCAAAGATCTTGATTTCTTTCGATATTTGCGCATATCAAATTCTAACTTAATGAATTATGGCCTTTGATTGGAGGAAAAATCATTTTCTGTTTTGCTTGTTCTCTATCAATCTCTGGAAAATGTGGGCGTATCCTGCCTGGCAGCCGCCGGCCTATTTTATATTGTGTTATGGCCGCCATTTTAGATCCTCCGTCATTTACCAACAACTCCGAAATTTACCCCAAATCCCCAAATCGACCGTAATTTCTTTTTACTTCGCGCATGCCCCACGGTGTAACCAAAGTTTTTAGACTATTTTTTTGCCCGGGTGCAAAGTTTCTAACTATAATTATTTAGACCTATAACTTTGCGAGTTTTTGACCAATTGTAATACTTTTTCTCTTGTTTTTTTCTTTAAGATACTTGATTATTTTTTTGCCCGGGTGCAGTACTAGTGTTTCTAACTATTTTAAGACCCGTAACTTTGCGAGTTTTTGACCAATTTTAATACTTTTTCTGTTGTTATTTTCTTTGAGGTACTTGATATAATCGATGACACGTAACGATGAATATGAAAGCTTTCATATCTGCATGGGACAGTAGCAGATCTAGTTATTAGGCTTTCAGACTTTCGTCTGAAAGACTATTGTATTTACTAAAATTATTAGGCTTTCATCATTGAAAATGATGAAAGACAATTGTTATTACTAAGATTAATATTATTAGGCTTTCATCATTGAAAACGATGAAAGGATATTGTTATTACTGAGATTAATATTATTATTAGGCTTTCACAATTGAAAATTATGAAGGCTATTGTTATTACTTAGATTATTTTTTATATTAGGGGAAGCTAGATCTCAGCAACTTTAAGAGATGGAGGTTTGAAATTTGATTTTCTGCCGGAAAAATGGTGTGCAGCTAATGCTTTTAGCTATTTTGGAATTTGTGCACACACCGGAAGTGACGTTTAATACGAAAAACGAAAATCGGCCATAACTCTGTTAATTCTCAACCAATTTTTTCTGATATTTACATTTTTGGATAGCTGGAGACATTTCTGTTCAAAAACGTCGATTTTAGAAACTTTGTCGCTCTCATTTTTCTCAAATTTTTTCTAAAATTGTTATTTTTTAGAATTTTGAAATTAGACTTACATTTTTCTATAGCTGGTACAATTCGATTCTAAAAATATAAGTTTTGTTCTGGAATGTTAAGTTTGATTTTTCACTTTTTTTTCACACTTTGGTCAAATCGTAGAGTTCTTTTTTTTTTTTTTTTTTAAAAACCGGCTCCAACGATTTTTTCTAAAACTTCAAGACTATAAAGTCGAAGGTCTTCTCCAGTCCTTAAACTATAATGAAAATCCTCTAATCACCGGAAGTATTCAAGAAAGCTATCCAAAGTTGGACAAAATTTTGAGAAATGGGTGTCTGTGCCTAAAATGCAATGTATCGACTGGTTCTCTACCGAGTAGTTAAAGTATTATGTCGTTGGATAGCCAATTGAATTGTCTATCGGATGATACTACAGCGACAAGTTTCTATTAAAAATTGAAAACGTTATAGGACTTTGAAATGTTACGTTTGTTACGATTTCGGGCAACTTTGGACGCATGTTTCTCGGAAACGCCGCCTATAATTTTTTTAAACTTTGTCAATCGATAGTCTAATAGGTGGTGTTTTGTGTGAAACCATTGTACAATTTCTCTTAGTGTTATGAGTAGTCGAAGAACGAGATTGAAAATCCAGAACGTCGTATTTTTACGATTTGGAATATTTTTAAAGGTCTTTTACTCAAAAAGTTCCGAAAATAGTTTTTGGAAATTTCTGTTACAGAGAGTCTTATTGCTGGTGCTATGTACGAAACCATTGTACCATGAGCGACGAACTTTTTACGTTGGTACCTAGGTATCCTGAAATTTTCAAGGTGATACCTGCATTTGTTCAAGTCGTTTCTCTTGGCACCTGCCGTTAGTAAAAAAGTGGAAATTCGTCGCGAAACCGACACGGAATATCCGAAAACTATGAGAATTGGACCCAATACGTCCATTACCACCCCGGACTTTGTACGTTACTCCCATTTTGATCCAATAAAAAAAATAATTTTAGCAAAAAATATCGATTTTCGGAATTTAATATTGGTTTTAATTAATTTTGAAATTGCAAATATAAAGAGATTTTATCGCCTCTTCTGTATATGATAGGTATTAGTACTATACACATTTTTTCAAAATGACCGGAACGATGTTTCGACACTAGAAGCCAAAATTGCCCATTTTGACCTTTTTCGACTGCTGAGGGATCGTTACGGTTTTCCAAGTCTCTGGGATTCTTAGCGGTTGGCTGCGCCGCGATAATATTTATAACATATTAAAAGGAGAAAATATATGATAGCTAGAATCTCAAGGTACTATCTGTGCAAATTTGAAGGCAATCGGACCACTGGAACGTTGCCTTGGAAGTGCAAATGTATCCCGGTCGCAAAAATAGGCATTCGGCAAACCTCGACGGACGATACCATGAGCGGACGTTTTATGACCTTGACACATACATGATATACATATTATTATAATCCCTTTGAAATATTTTAATTATTTACTGCTATAATATGAAATATCACTTATTGCCCCGTTAGATAAAAATCGGTCACCGGGTGCAGCTGTAAAACGTCAAGGACCCTGTCCTGAAGGGCCTGCGACCAACTCTACACTTTCTATTGCCAGAAAATATTTTTTTTACTAGTCTGAACTTAAATTCTACATATTATATATTGATAGAAATACTGTTTTATAGGAGTTTATATGCACGCCAGCCCTCCCAGATTGGTTGAACCGTCCATTTTTCGGGCAATGTATTTCAGTTTTTCGGGCACAAGCTTCAGGGAATTGAGAATGCGACCATATCTCATGGAACTATAATTGTATATTAGTGTATTTTTTTCAAAATAAACAAACCATCAAAGCATTGTGGAAAATCCATTTTATTTAATGATTGATGCATTCAGAAAATTTGGGTGACAAACTTTTCAGGCAAATAGCTCAGCCGCCCATCCCACCCACCCACCTGATTACCCCCTACACCCATGTAGCCCCTTACCAGTTGTTCAATCAGATTCAGAGTTTGTTTAATCAAATATTGTTTTAAACTATTGAATTCCCTCCCATCGAACGACTGGGTATCGACCTTCCAGCCCACTCCCATCCCGCACCACTGACAGGGTGCAACCACACCTAGGTTGTCTTGTACATGTAGTGGATGTGAAAATGAAAACAAAAAGACTGTTAAAGAAACCGAAGTGCATGTACTGTTACAAATTGCAGACATTTGACAGAAAGGGAGACAACTCTCTATTACCGTTAATAAATTTCCAAAATTATGTATGTTCCGTTGAATATTATATTTTCTGCATTTGCGTTTAAATCAAAATTTCACCAATAGCATTTACTATGCATAGGATTAGGTCATCGTGTGTTTACGCCAATATTTAATTAACTTATTGGTATAAATATAGCATTTACTTGACAATTATCACATTTTTCTCCTGGCCTTAAATCGAGTTAGTGCAGACTTTTTGCTTGGAACTCCCTAGGGTTGTGTTCCTGGTATTATAAGCTTTCCAAAAATGTATAGTTCGTTTATAAGGGAGGACCATGTAGCGGAATTGTGTTTCTAAGCAAATTAGACATTTGGGCTGCAGGCCTTTTATAGCTTCTAAGTTTAATCCAAGTTTGAAGATTACTGCTAAGCCTCAGCCAGCAAGATAAGTTCTTGAAACTTGATAAATATTATAGCCGTCGGGAGTGAGCTCCGAAATCTTAACATCGTCCCCTGCTTCCTTTAGCCATGTCTCTGTTAAAAACAGGACATCAACATCTTCAACAATGTCTAGGGGTTTATTGCGACATGATTGGCAATTTAAAACATAAATTTTCAAGAATTTGGATGATTTTAAATTTGGTGCTTGATTGACTGAGTTTTGACATTACTTGATTGAACAGTTTTAGGTAACAATTTTGTTTCCAAGTTTGGATTTACCACCTCTAGTTCCTCTAAAGGGTCTGTGCAGACCCAAGGTCGTGTAATATTGAGTGATTGACAAATTGTTTCAATAATTTAGAAGACCGTGTCTTCAATTGAAAAAGTTGTTGACGTGAGTAGGAAATCATTTTATAGTTGTTCAGGAAAGCTCACTACTTTGCTGAAAATGGCTTGCATAACACTTAAAACAGTTCACATGATAGTGACCAATAGGTAAATTGTAACTAAAAATAGCACAATGAATGAATGAATGAAATGGGGTTTAACGTCCTACGCTTAAGCACCGTACCTGGGCCAATTGAAGACGGGCATACGCCATACAGTGTGCTATGAGGGAAATTTTTGCCCGGGCAGCGGCGCTACGGCCTACTCTTATATCGAATTCCAACTGCCAAGGGATCTTTTACGTGCACTCCAATTTGTACACGGGACCTCGGTTTTTCGTCCCATCCGAACGACTAGGCAGCTGTCCTTGTCAGGCCCTCCTTCTGCATCACTGACAAGGGGAAATCACAAAAATAGCACAAACTATCTAATTTATGATAAAGTTTACAATCACAACACCAAAATTACACCATTTGGAGACACAAGATTTTCACAGTCTGGTCCTGATATCCTTATGTTGATTTCATACAAATTTCAATTATTACAAAAAAAGTCATTATACCGAAAATTTTAAAAAGAAGTCGGGGGAAATTAACACAGTTGCAGCCAACAAGGGCGCATAGCTCCATAAAAAGTCGGCCGGGCAATTAACAACAGAAAGGCTTTAACATGTCCATAATCTTACGGTGATCGAGTGTATTGTAATTTGTATATTATATATATATTCTCCAAGCTCCCAGCTTGGCGTCTAAGTCTAACTTAGTCTAAGGCGTGTCCGCATACTATTAAGTTACCTATTTGAAGTCTAAACATTATCTGAGCCGAGTCGACGGCATAACAGCAATATATATGGTTAATTTCCACTGGTAGCACGGGACTTTGTGGTCAGGTGGAAGTAGTCCCGGTCATCCTGACGGACACCTGTATCATACAGGGCAAAATCACAACAATCTTGTTATTTATGTGATGGATAATGGACGAAGACTGTCCATTATGTAAATAGAAAGAACAACTGAGGGGCGTTAGCCCCGAAGTTTTTCTCTGTATTTACATAATGGACAGTCTGAGGCTATTATCAAACGTCGTATTTTTACGATTTGGAATATTTTTAAAGGTCTTTTACTCAAAAAGTTCCGAAAATAGTTTTTGGAAATTTCTGTTACAGAGAGTCTTATTGCTGGTGCTATGTACGAAACCATTGTACCATGAGCGACGAACTTTTTACGTTGGTACCTAGGTATCCTGAAATTTTCAAGGTGATACCTGCATTTGTTCAAGTCGTTTCTCTTGGCACCTGCCGTTAGTCTCTTTTTTTTCTAAGTCAATTTACGGCTTCCATAAGGGTAAAAAAGTGGAAATTCGTCGCGAAGCCGACACGGAATATCCGAAAACTATGAGAATTGGACCCAATACGTCCATTACCACCCCGGACTTTGTACGTTACTCCCATTTTGATCCAATAAAAAAAATAATTTTAGCAAAAAATATCGATTTTGAAATTGCAAATATAAAGAGATTTTATCGCCTCTTCTGTATATGATAGGTATTAGTACTATACACATTATCCTTTAAAGACAATTTTTTCAAAATGACCGGAACGATGTTTCGACACTAGAAGCCAAAATTGCCCATTTTGACCTTTTTCGACTGCTGAGGGATCGTTACGGTTTTCCAAGTCTCTGGGATTCTTAGCGGTTGGCTGCGCCGCGATAATATTTATAACTTATTAAAATGAGAAAATATATGATAGCTAGAATCTCAAGGTACTATCTGTGCAAATTTGAAGGCAATCGGACCACTGGAACGTTGCCTTGGCAGTGCAAATGTATCCCGGTCGCAAAAATAGGCATTCGGCAAACCTCGACGGACGATACCATGAGCGGACGTTTTATGACCTTGACACATACATGATATACATATTATTATAATCCCTTTGAAATATTTTAATTATTTACTGCTATAATATGAAATATCACTTATTGCCCCGTTAGATAAAAATCGGTCCCCCGGTGCAGCTGTAAAACGTCAAGGACCCTGTCCTGAAGGGCCTGCGACCAACTCTACACTTTCTATTGCCAAAAAATATTTTTTTTACTAGTCTGAACTAAAATTCTACATATTATATATTGATAGAAATACTGTTTTATAGGAGTTTATATGCACGCCAGCCCTCCCAGATTGGTTGAACCGTCCATTTTTCGAGCAATGTATTTCAGTTTTTCGGGCACAAGCTTCAGGGAATTGAGAATGCGACCATATCTCATGGAACTATAATTGTATATTAGTGTATTTTTTTCAAAATAAACAAACCATCAAAGCATTGTGGAAAATCCATTTTATTTAATGATTGATGCATTCAGAAAATTTGGGTGACAAATTTTTCAGGCAAATGGCTCAGCCGCCCATCCCACCCACCCACCTGATTACCCCCTACACCCATGTAGCCCCTTACCAGTTGTTCAATCAGATTCAGAGTTTGTTTAATCAAATATTGTTTTAAACTATTGAATTCCCTCCCATCGAACGACTGGGTATCGACCTTCCAGCCCACTCCCATCCCGCACCACTGACAGGGTGCAACCACACCTAGGTTGTCTTGTACATGTAGTAGATGTGAAAATGAAAACAAAAAGACTGTTAAAGAAACCGAAGTGCATGTACTGTTACAAATTGCAGACATTTGACAGAAAGGGAGACAACTCTCTATTACCGTTAATAAATTTCCAAAATTATGTATGTTCCGTTGAATATTATATTTTCTGCATTTGCGTTTAAATCAAAATTTCACCAATAGCATTTTCTATGCATAGGATTAGGTCATCGTGTGTTTACGCCAATATTTAATTAACTTATTGGTATAAATATAGCATTTACTTGACAATTATCACATTTTTCTCCTGGCCTTAAATCGAGTTAGTGCAGACTCTTTGCTTGGAACTCCCTAGGGTTGTGTTCCTGGTATTATAAGCTTTCCAAAAATGTATAGTTCGTTTATAAGGGAGGACCATGTAGCGGAATTGTGTTTCTAAGCAAATTAGACATTTGGGCTGCAGGCCTTTTATAGCTTCTAAGTTTAATCCAAGTTTGAAGATTACTGCTAAGCCTCCGCCAGCAAGATAAGTTCTTGAAACTTGATAAATATTATAGCCGTCGGGAGTGAGCTCCGAAATCTTAACATCGTCCCCTGCTTCCTTTAGCCATGTCTCTGTTAAAAACAGGACACCAACATCTTCAACAATGTCTAGGGGTTTATTGCGACATGATTGGCAATTTAAAACATAAATTTTCAAGAATTTGGATGATTTTAAATTTGGTGCTTGATTGACTGAGTTTTGACATTACTTGATTGAACAGTTTTAGGTAACAATTTTGTTTCCAAGATTGGATTTACCACCTCTAGTTCCTCTAAAGGGTCTTTGCAGACCCAAGGTCGTGTAATATTGAGTGATTGACAAATTGTTTCAATAATTTAGAAGACCGTGTCTTCAATTGAAAAAGTTGTTGACGTGAGTAGGAAATCATTTAATAGTTGTTCAGGAAAGCTCACTACATTGCTGAAAATGGCTTGCATAACACTTAAAACAGTTCACATGATAGTGACCAATAGGTAAATTGTAACTAAAAATAGCACAAACTATCTAATTTATGATAAAGTTTACAATCACAACACCAAAATTACACCATTTGGAGACACAAGATTTTCACAGTCTGGTCCTGATATCCTTATGTTGATTTCATACAAATTTCAATTATTACAAAAAAAGTCATTATACCGAAAATTTTAAAAAGAAGTCGGGGGAAATTAACACAGTTGCAGCCAACAAGGGCGCATAGCTCCATAAAAAGTCGGCCGGGCAATTAACAACAAAAAGGCTTTAACATGTCCATAATCTTACGGTGATGGAGTGTATTGTATATTATATATATATTCTCCAAGCTCCCAGCTTGGCGTCTAAGTCTAACTTAGTCTAAGGCGTGTCCGCGTACTATTAAGTTACCTATTTGAAGTCTAAACATTATCTGAGCCGAGTCGACGGCATAACAGCAATATATATGGTTAATTTCCACTGGTAGCACGGGACTTTGTGGTCAGGTGGAAGTAGTCCCGGTCATCCTGACGGACACCTGTATCATACAGGGCAAAATCACAACAATCTTGTTATTTATGTGATGGATAATGGACGAAGACTGTCCATTATGTAAATAGAAAGAACAACTGAGGGGCGTTAGCCCCGAAGTTTTTCTTTGTATTTACATAATGGACAGTCTGACGCTATTATCAAACGTCGTATTTTTACGATTTGGAATATTTTTAAAGGTCTTTTACTCAAAAAGTTCCGAAAATAGTTTTTGGAAATTTCTGTTACAGAGAGTCTTATTGCTGGTGCTATGTACGAAACCATTGTACCATGAGCGACGAACTTTTTACGTTGGTACCTAGGTATCCTGAAATTTCCAAGGTGATACCTGCATTTGTTCAAGTCGTTTCTCTTGGCACCTGCCGTTAGTCTTTTTTTTTCTAAGTCAATTTACGGCTTCCATAAGGGTAAAAAAAGTGGAAATTCGTCGCGAAACCGACACGGAATATCCAAAAACTATGAGAATTGGACCCAATACGTCCATTACCACCCCGGACTTTGTACGTTACTCCCATTTTGATCCAATAAAAAAAAGAATTTTAGCCAAAAATATCGATTTTCGGAATTTAATATTGGTTTTAATTAATTTTGAAATTGCAAATATAAAGAGTTTTTATCGCCTCTTCTGTATATGATAGGTATTAGTACTATACACATTATCCTTTAAAAACAATTTTTTCAAAATGACCGGAACGATGTTTCGACACTAGAAGCCAAAATTGCCCATTTTGACCTTTTTCGACTGCTGAGGGATCGTTACGGTTTTCCAAGTCTCTGGGATTCTTAGCGGTTGGCTGCGCCGCGATAATATTTATAACATATTAAAAGGAGAAAATATATGATAGCTAGAATCTCAAGGTACTATCTGTGCAAATTTGAAGGCAATCGGACCACTGGAACGTTGCCTTGGCAGTGCAAATGTATCCCGGTCGCAAAAATAGGCATTCGGCAAACCTCGACGGACGATACCATGAGCGGACGTTTTATGACCTTGACACATACATGATATACATATTAATATAATCCCTTTGAAATATTTTAATTATTTACTGCTATAATATGAAATATCACTTATTGCCCCGTTAGATAAAAATCGGTCACCGGGTGCAGCTGTAAAACGTCAAGGACCCTGTCCTGAAGGGCTTGCGACCAACTCTACACTTTCTATTGCCAGAAAATATTTTTTTTACTAGTCTGAACTAAAATTCGACATATTATATATTGATAGAAATACTGTTTTTTAGGAGTTTATATGCACGCCAGCCCTCCCAGATTGGTTGAACCGTCCATTTTTCGGGCAATGTATTTCAGTTTTTCGGGCACAAGCTTCAGGGAATTGAGAATGCGACCATATCTCATGGAACTATAATTGTATATTAGTGTATTTTTTTCAAAATAAACAAACCATCAAAGCATTGTGGAAAATCCATTTTATTTAATGATTGATGCATTCAGAAAATTTGGGTGACAAACTTTTCAGGCAAATAGCTCAGCCGCCCATCCCACCCACCCACCTGATTACCCCCTACACCCATGTAGCCCCTTACCAGTTGTTCAATCAGATTCAGAGTTTGTTTAATCAAATATTGTTTTAAACTATTGAATTCCCTCCCATCGAACGACTGGGTATCGACCTTCCAGCCCACTCCCATCCCGCACCACTGACAGGGTGCAACCACACCTAGGGTGTCTTGTACATGTAGTAGATGTGAAAATGAAAACAAAAAGACTGTTAAAGAAACCGAAGTGCATGTACTGTTACAAATTGCAGACATTTGACAGAAAGGGAGACAACTCTCTATTACCGTTAATAAATTTCCAAAATTATGTATGTTCCGTTGAATATTATATTTTTTGCATTTGCGTTTAAATCAAAATTTCACCAATAGCATTTTCTATGCATAGGATTAGGTCATCGTGTGTTTACGCCAATATTTAATTAACTTATTAGTATAAATATAGCATTTACTTGACAATTATCACATTTTTCTCCTGGCCTTAAATCGAGTTAGTGCAGACTTTTTGCTTGGAACTCCCCAAGGTTGTGTTCCTGGTATTATAAGCTTTCCAAAAATGTATAGTTCGTTTATAAGGGAGGACCATGTAGCGGAATTGTGTTTCTAAGCAAATTAGACATTTGGGCTGCAGGCCTATTATAGCTTCTAAGTTTAATCCAAGTTTGAAGATTACTGCTAAGCCTCCGCCAGCAAGATAAGTTCTTGAAACTTGATAAATATTATAGCCGTCAGGAGTGAGCTCCGAAATCTTAACATCATCCCCTGCTTCCTTTAGCCATGTCTCTGTTAAAAACAGGACATCAACATCTTAAAACAGTTCACATGATAGTGACCAATAGGTAAATTGTAACTAAAAATAGCACAAACTATCTAATTTATGATAAAGTTTACAATCACAACACCAAAATTACACCATTTGGAGACACAAGATTTTCACAGTCTGGTCCTGATATCCTTATGTTGATTTCATACAAATTTCAATTATTACAAAAAAAGTCATTATACCGAAAATTTTAAAAAGAAGTCGGGGGAAATTAACACAGTTGCAGCCAACAAGGGCGCATAGCTCCATTAAAAGTCGGCCGGGCAATTAACAACAAAAAGGCTTTAACATGTCCATAACATGTTATATATATATTCTCCAAGCTCCCAGCTTGGCGTCTAAGTCTAACTTAGTCTAAGGCGTGTCCGCGTACTATTAAGTTACCTATTTGAAGTCTAAACATTATCTGAGCCGAGTCGACGGCATAACAGCAATATATATGGTTAATTTCCACTGGTAGCACGGGACTTTGTGGTCAGGTGGAAGTAGTCCCGGTCATCCTGACGGACACCTGTATCATACAGGGCAAAATCACAACAATCTTGTTATTTATGTGATGGATAATGGACGAAGACTGTCCATTATGTAAATAGAAAGAACAACTGAGGGGCGTTAGCCCCGAAGTTTTTCTTTGTATTTACATAATGGACAGTCTGAGGCTATTATCAAACTTAAAACATAGCACCATAGAGATACAAATAATGGATAGTTTTCTAAAACAACAAACCACTAAAATAATGGACATGTTCTTAAAACAACATGCACATGCCCATGAATGCATGTCACAAAACACTCCAGTCATACAATGCAAGCATACACGGACAGTTCAAAATGTTCGACATTGAAATAACATATTTATAACACAGTCGAAAACAAATATTAATAGTGAGAATATAATATGATAAGCATGTGGATACTAATTATGTAATGTACTCGATATGGAAGATGATAGTTATACAAATTGTGATGTTCTTCGTATGGGGAATAATAGTCGTCAAAGTTGTGATGGAAAGGCCTCTCGCGAGAATGATTTAGATATTTATAATATTCTTAGTGGTGTGGTTAATATGGAGGGTACTAGCCGTCCTAATTTTGACCCTATAACGTCAGTCATTCGATTAACCAATCAGAAACGATGTTGCAAGTGGCTATATTTGCTTTGTTTTGATTTCTATCGCTGCCAATGTCTAACCAAACTTTCGCGCCAAAAAAGGTCAAGCACTTGATTCTACAGACCATTTTATTGGCTGACCCCTCATTTGAAGCAGAACTCGAGTTTAATAACAACTCTTCCAGATCCAAGTGTAATAAAGACAAGTAAAACGAGATTTTAAACTTTAAAAACGAAAGAAATAGGATATGTGTTTTAATCTGAATGTGACAGCACCAAGTATCAAAGGCACAAACCAATTCACGAAATCCAAACTCAACTGTCATTATGGTGTAACGGTGATATTCCCTGTATCGGTTCCACAGGCTCAAAACACTTTTTTGTTCAATCAGGGGCCATGATTCAGGAAGTGACGGTCCGATATGCGCCAATATTGGAAGGAATCGAGATCTGTGGGTTATGAACAAAAATGTTCAGTTTCATCAAAATGGGCTATTAATAATGTGTACAGTCAGGGGCCATAATCCACGAAGTTACGGTCGCATACAAGCCAATATCGAAAGGAACCAAGATCTTTGGGATATATGCCTATATTTCAAGTTATGACCTGTAGGGTGTCCACAAAGAAGTTGCGTGAAAATTTGGGCCTTTAAAAACGTATCATCGATCTAGTTCCGAACGTACTATTAACGGAAAATTGACATATAACGGACGGATTTAAGTGGAATTCTTTATGTAGACAAACACGTGAAATCAACATTCGGTTATGTGACATTTCGGTAACTATGCGGTTTTAAAGTAATTTTAAGTTCTGTAATTTAATTTGTTCAGAGAATAAATTGTCCCAAAATACATTTTCATTTTTCAGATAAGTGTCTATTATTGGTATTTTCTTAAACAATATAATAATAGACGATTGTTAAAGAAAAGCGTACATTCTCCTATATACTGGTTAAAACATCAAAGGGTGACGTTATATCTATGTTTTAATTATGATTACAATTACATTGTCATAATCATGTAATTTATTTATGTTTACATTGTCATACTCTTGTTATTTTTTATGATTACATTGTCACTTTCTAAAGTGGCCCTATACATGTTGTATGAAAGGGCACACTATAAATATGCGTTAATAACAATAATTACTTTCTCGCAAACACAGTCTAAATAAACTATACATACCCTTCGGTGCAAGTACAATACGCTGTTTTTACTGCTCCTGACTCTTCTCCAAACAAACCCAGACTTTATTCACCTTTGATTCTTTGGGATGGAGGTCAACAGCATCGGAGGAGGCAATAATATGGACTGTCGGCCGAAATCTTGTGATAAAAAATTTCTCCAATCCATGAAGACGAAACATATTCATATGCTTTACCAGCTTTGTATTCATTTGCATATCTTATTTTTACTGCAGAAGGATTATAACAAATAATAAAGTTTACAAAATCAGACAAAAATAGAGGTGGCCATATTGCCAAACTTGATTTCTCATCCAACCTCGCTTTTCCGCCATGTTGTTTATTTTCGCGACGATATTCACCGATTGACCTTTGACCGGGGCCGCTTATATTACTATTCACGTTCTACTTAGCTATCCATTACATACGTACACAGAAGTTGATTGTAATATTGTTATACTTATTTGAATATACTTAATATCACCCTATATAGATAATAATACAAGAAAGGTAACAATGCAATGACACACCTTTACGACTATCGGGATAGCATATTTGCGTCCTCGAGTCTGTACCCCAGACAACCTGACTATATTCAATAGATATGTAGTTATATCTTATAATAAAGGAATCCTAGACAACTATGTTTGTAATAGAAGTCGGTTTGTTATTCCGCTACGCCATGTATACTACAAGAAATCGGGCGTGTTAATACATCGAGAAAGATACGCGACTGTATTTGAAAGTTGTAAAAGTTGATGACAGATTCTGGTATGAAATGAAAGGATTTTATTGTAGTTATCTCATTCTAAATCTACTCAAATAAATGTTGGAATACGTGTAGGAAGTATCGTCGGTAGCTATATATACAAAATGGCTTCCGTTGAAGCGTATAACGAAGGTGGTTACTATGCAACACTTTTAATAGGTAAGTCTGGTTTAATTGTTTAAATTACATCGTTATTTTCCCCGCCGACATTATGTCGTCACCCTGTCCGTCGGTTTGTCGATCCTTTCGCCAACAACGCGATAGAGTTATTCGTCCCTTTGCCGAAAACATTGTGAACGTGATAGAGGGTACAATTTAAAAAGAAATGTGTTCAAATTAATTTAATGTAGGCTTTCATTGTGGTCCGATGAACCCTATATATAGTCTATATATTTTCACCTTTCCTCGAAATTCTTTTCCGAGGTTATCACCATTATCCCCTAACGGTAGCAGTGGCAAATAAGGCTACACTGTTATTCAAACGGCCATAACTCCGCCCAGAATGAAGTAATATATAGGACACAGATCACCAAAGATTTCTACGCCGTCACCCACGAAACAAGGGCCTAAATTATATTTAGTCTCTCTCCCCCTTTCCCTTTTTCCCCCTTTTGCATGGCGATTTTTGTTGAATTTTTGGTGTAGAATCGAATAAAAGGGTTTGAAAATACATTTTCTACCAGGTTTTGGTGAATATCCAGGATTTTCCGGCGGAAGGATACAAGAGTTGTGAGGCTGGTTACGTTGACATGTAGGGCCGGGAATTGCATGTTTACTTGTCTCTACTTCCAGCTTGAATATTTCAAGTTTTTCATGAACCCTATATATAGTCTATATATTTTCACCTTTCCTCGAAATTCTTTTCCGAGGTTATCACCATTATCCCCTAACGGTAGCAGTGGCAAATAAGGCTACACTGTTATTCAAACGGCCATAACTCCGCCCAGAATGAAGTAATATATAGGACACAGATCACCAAAGATTTCTACGCCGTCACCCACGAAACAAGGGCCTAAATTATATTTAGTCTCTCTCCCCCTTTCCCTTTTTCCCCCTTTTGCATGGCGATTTTTGTTGAATTTTTGGTGTAGAATCGAATAAAAGGGTTTGAAAATACATTTTCTACCAGGTTTTGGTGAATATCCAGGATTTTCCGGCGGAAGGATACAAGAGTTGTGAGGCTGGTTACGTTGACATGTAGGGCCGGGAATTGCATGTTTACTTGTCTCTACTTCCAGCTTGAATATTTCAAGTTTTTCATGAAGAACCTCACCCGTCCTTTTGAGCAAGAGTTTGCCACATGTTGCTCAATCTGTGGTCGAAAGCGTTCTATCCAAAGAAAATTTGGGGAAAAGTTACAGCCGGGCTAAGTGACGAGATTTAACATTAAAGTCAATGGTTCAATCTTTAGTGTACTGTGGCCTGTCTGTGTGTAACAGGGCTGTGACTGATATGCCTTAGTTTTGAAAATATGAAGACTTAATTCTCAGAAAATATATATAAAATATTTTGGGTGCAGAAAAACTAAAAAAAAGTTAAAATTGTGATTTTACTGCACATTTCTCAATAATTTTAAGTTTTTATTGAATTTCTAGAAATAAGAAAAATATTTTAATGTTTAATTTGGCTTGTCCAGCCTCAGAAAGCACAGATAAGGTGAACAGTATTGAAATTTCACTTAATTTTGTCTAAAAATCAGGAATATTCACTGAAAATCTCCAGATTCCCCCTTTTCGATGAAGAATTTAATGCTTTCTTGACTACTCAAATGAGTCAAAATTTCTATAAATGCCTCTATTTTCATTGCTAATATACCTAGATGGGATCTATAAGTTTGTCAAGGTTCAGAAATAGCTCCAGAGAGAGAGAGAGAAATAAGGTTTAACGTCCACTAAACACAACTAGGTCATTTCGGGACTAAAAATAGCTCCAGCTTTCGTGCAGAAAATTAAAAATTGGCAGCACTGAGTTTATAATGTACAGCAGATGGTTTGTACAAAATGTTCAAAACAGGGGTTGGCTCAATTGTGACACAATTTTACCCAGAATAAGCTTTTTTTCTTCTTTGAAACATAAAATTCTTGCATTTCCTTTATGTAGGAAGCAATATCCCAGTCTTTCTAGGCAATTTTAACTCCATCATTCTGTTTATGAGGCTATAATGCCCCACCCCACCCTTTTTTAGTAATATGTTTTCAGAGATTTAATTGCAGATGTGTTGACAATTAAATGGCAGTAATTGAAATTTGGGGCTGAATTACAGATCGGAATGTTTTTTGTCACTAAGAAATGGTTATTCTTCTCATTGTGTTTTAAAATCTGGCGTTCCCCAGGGTTCTGTCCTTGGTCCTATTTTATTTATGGTTGCTTTTGATATCTGCGCATATCGGATCGTAACTTCCTGAATTATGGCCCCTGATTATACGCAAAATCGCCTTTTTTTTAGCTTGTTGTCCGTCTGGAGGTCACAATTATTATCCGATGTGAAAAACCGTTTGATTATATCACCGTTACACCCTAAGGAATTTTGAGTTCGAATTTCAGGATAATCGGACCAAAATTGCCATACAAAATGGCCGCCGTTTGTACGCGAATACTGTTAAAAAATGGTATATCAAGGTTGTGGACCCTGTAGAGGTCACAATTTTAATTCAGTTTTGATGAAACTTGAAATGCATGGTTATAACCCAAAGATCTTGATCTCTTCCGCTATTTGCACAGATTGTAACTTCCTGAATTATGGCCCCTGATTGTTCCGAAAAATCCCCTATGATCCCTCTGGAGGTCACGATTAATATTTAATTTAAAAAAAAACGTTTGACTTTATCACCATTACACTCTACGGAAGTGTAACAATATCAGAACAGCCCTTGGTCGTCTTTGCCTATCTTTCACGTTGTGTATTTTTACTGGTTCCCTAAGACGTTCGTCTTCTCAGTTCGTTTTTACCTTTGATGTAACATATATAGGTAAACATACAAGCAAAGTACAGATTACAATTACAGTCAATACGCTTTCTCCTTCTGAAACCAAATGTTGTCTGGCGAATTACCACGAGTACCCTTAATTTGTATCAGTTGGATATTGGATATTCAATTATCTAATTGGTCAGATATGATATAAATAAGTATAGCGATTGGTCAATTAAGCCCATGACGTCAACAACCCACCCTTATATGGTAGAATGGAAATTCACTAGCAATCATTCCCATGAAATATCTGTTAACCTGTTGCTGACCATATAACCAGTTATGTTTACATATAGAATCAGTTCTACACTATTTTTTATACATAAATATGTCAATTATCTCTAAGTTGATCTCAGTACACACCAGATATTATACTAATATGGGGGAAACATAAAGCTATTCTATCCCCCCATTTAATGTCTATAATCTTAAAAACAATGTCCCCACGACTATATTGCTACAATCCTTCCCCCTTTAAGAATATATATAGAATATAGATATTTTAACTAATTATGCACGCATCAGGGAAATATAAATGATTACAATACTATAAAACAAAGCTGTGAAAAACAAACACAAATAATCAACATCAAAAATCAAAAGTTGCATGCAAAAAAAAATCTCCAAAAGTTCATCAATGTACCGTACTTCAAAGTCCTATAAAATTTCACTTTAATCTAAACCTAAACACAGAAAACACAAATTAATGTCTTTTTAAAATCTTGAAGTGTCCTAATTTGAAAACACTATAACACATCACGTAATATTTTCAAAGTTCAGTTTCACATTAACGGGTGTATCAGGAAATCTCGATTTGGTAAACTGGTAAACCATATCTTCTTGGAGTTGTAGTGGTCATTCTCAGCTACCATTGTCTCAAGTTGAAAACTTTCTTCTTCTCTTCTCAAAGGACGATTGGTTTGTACAAGTTTATTCGTCAATCAAACATGTCATTGCTATCAGACCATGAACTAACTATTTCTAAATTATTACAACTGTATTGTGCTATTAATCTAATATTATATTAATATATTATTCCGAAAACGTACTAGCAAATCTTACTGTAAATTAAAATTAAACTTTTTTTAATTATTATAAACTTTGATGTGTCCCTTAAACTATAAATTTTCAAAGTCATTTTGACCTCATGACCTTACTTTAGTAATCTACAATTTTATAATGTTTTAATTTCCGTTTGTGTTTTTAGAATTACACCAAACAATTTCACTATTATTTATAATTCCTACATGGATAGTTTATATTTCCCAACGGTAATGTGACCTTTTTTGACCTAATCATTTACAATTGTAATTTTAACCGCTATTTTACACTAAACCAAAACAAATACCAACACATGAAACAGGCCGGGTTACCCATTCCATTATTAGTATTAACTTACTCGTAATTTAAAATAGAACTGTCAATCAAATATGATCAGTACATGAATGACCTTCCTTTTCATCCTACATTATGAGGGGAAACCTCATTTCATTTAATTGATATAAACATCATTTAGAATAGAACTTTGTTGAAGGAAATGGTTGCGCACCCATCTCCCACAAACACCATTCTATATTTTATAAACATGACATTCCTAACTCTCAATTTAACATATAGCATTATACAAAACATTATTTAGAACCATGTTCAAGGCAAGTGACGTGCACTTCATTCCCCCAGAACATCAGTCGATATTTTAATAAACATTCACCGAGAACACACTCTATATTTATCCAAACATGACAGTCAGAACATAGCTAACTGTTAATAACACAACAATAATATACCTAGCTGTGAATCACACATAGTACATTATATCTATATATATCATATTCGATACAGTGACTATTACACACGTCATATTTACGCCGTGTTATAACCTATGGTTTAATATAATTCGACCTCATGTCAAATTACACCATCTAATCATCGCGTATTTTATTTGTGCGTCGACAATGTATATAATAGCAAAATATATTAAACGTAGCCTATATATCACGTTCATAAGCAAAAATTAATTACATAAAATTATATGCGTACCGCATATTCCCTACACTTTTCTACAAAGTGTGCTATTCTTATCATAACTACCTATCAAACTCGTATTAATGACTTTGCGATATTCACACAATTGAACGAGCCAATAATTTTAGTTGTTTTTTTTTTCTCAGGAAAACCATACCTACATCCCGAGATTTTAACCACATGGGATTTTAACGTAACCTAATCCCTAGATTTAATTAAATGGGATCTTAACATAACCTAACTTTTTATTCAAAAGCTAAATTATAATAACTTTGAAACCTGGACTAATGATCTCAAAATTACCCTACTCTACGTATCTACACGTAACTACATACATGGACAACACAAAAACACAAAATATAGCAATTCAACTTTGTATTCAAAAGTTGAATTACCCCATTTAGTCTTACTCGACTAAAACCCTAATTAATGAGACTTTGGACAAGGATCTCAAAAATTAACACATTAACGAATTGAAGTAACAGCCATCCTGAAAACTAGAGTTAAACAGTTAGATCTGCCGTCTTATCCCTGCAATCCGGAGACAACATTAGTTCCTTATTTTTTTTCTTATACCGTTTCATTATCCTTATTAATTCTTAGTTATATCAAAGAAAACATTGTTTGTTTTAAAACCTACTCCGCAGGTAGAAACCCCCACCTTATACTTTAATTACTCGAATTTACTATAGGTCATGTCGACCTTAACCTATCAATCAAAACTTATGAATGAATATTATTTATTCTCCAACAGTTAATTTCAGCTATTTAGCTTCAAAATAGATTTTAAACTTAAACGAATATTATTCGGTCATTAAACAATTTGAACATATTTAATTTAACAAACAAAATGTATTTACCAAGATTTGTAGACTATCATCAGGTTTTCGTATTTCCACCAAAATTTTGTCCGTCGCTGGATGTACAGATCTGGTTTTGTTTTCTTCTCTGAACGTCTTCAAACATGTATTCTTCTTCTAAAGTGACGTCTTAACCCAAAGTACGAAACTTGCACGGCATCAAATGGGATATGTAACAATATGACAGCCCTTGATCGTCTTTGCTCATCTTTCACGTTGTGTATTTTTACTGGTTTCCTAAGACGTTCGTCTTCTCAGTTATAACAATGCAAGAGTTCGTTTTTACCTTTTATGTAGCATATATAGGTATACATACAAGCAAAGTACAGATTACAGTTACAGTCAATACGCTCAAGTCTCCTCAAAGCTAGCTAAACTCGCTGGGCGAGTTTACTAATAGGAGCTCTCACATCTTTCTCCTTCTGAAACCAAATGTTGTCTGGCGAATTACCACGAGTACTCTTAATTTGTATCAGTTGTATATTAGACATTCAATTATCTAATTGGTCAGATATGATATAAATAAGTATAGAGATTGGTCAATTAAGCCCATGACGTCAACAACCCACCCTTATATGGTAGAATGGAAATTCACTAGCAATCATTCCCATGAAATATCTGTTAACCTGTCAGATATGATATAAATAAGTATAGAGATTAGTCAATTAAGCCCATTACGTCAACAACCCACCCTTATATGGAAATTCACTAGCAATCATTCCCATGAAATATCTGTTAACCTGTTGTTGACCATATAACCAGTTATGTTTACATATAGAATCAGTTCTACACTCTTTTTATACATAAATATGTCAATTAACTCTAAGTTGATCTCAGTACACACCAGATATTATACTAATATGGGGGAAACATAAAGCTATTCTATCCCCCCATTTAATGTCTATAATCTGAAAAACAATGTCCCGTCGACTATATTGCTACAGAAGGTTGAGTTCGAATTTCTAGAAAATCGGACAATAATTGCCAGACAAAATGGCCGCCGTTTGTACGCGAATAGTGTAAAAATATGGCATATTAAAGTTGTGGGCCCTGTAGAGGTCACAATTTTAATTTGATTTTGATGACACTTGAAATGCATGTTTATAACCTAAAGATCTTGATTCTTTTCGATATTTGGGCATATCAAATTGTAACTTAATGAATTATGGCCTTTGATTATAGGAAAAATCACTTTCGGTATTGCTTGTCCTCTATCCATCTCTCGAAAATGTGGGCGTATCCTGCCTGGCAGTGCCAGCTTACTATCTTTTTTTCATTTATCAAGGCCTATTTTTAACCATAATTCATATTTATTGCACCTGCTTTAGTTTATATGTACATATATTAGCTAGGGATGGTAAAACATAGATGTTAGACAGATTCCTTTGATAATGATAGTTCCTCAAGCAATGGTTAGATTGATTCAGTCAGTGATATGTTTAGGGGTGGGGATACATGTTTCTGTGTAGATCTCTAATATTGCAATCAATGCAACTGATTGGTGGTTTTCCTGTTTGCATATTGTCTAGGGTTTCTCAAATATATTACTTGCCAGTCTGGCTATCTAAAAAAGTAGAAAATTATTGTTTTTTTGATACTACATGTAAATTTTGTACATTTTCATTACATGGCAGTAAAAAAAATACATTTTTGACAAAAATTCCAGATTATGAGTGTTTTCTGTGTAATTTGTTTGTAACTTGCCTAATGTTTTCACAGGACTCAAATACTACCTTTAATAAAAAAAATTGTTTTTCAAATTTAGCACAAAAGGCCAAGGGACCTGATATGCAACTCTATGCATGAAGCACCATGTATACTTAAAGGGCCATCATTTTTGCAGTTATTTTTTTTTTGATTTTCTTTCACTGGTTTGTTGCCAGAACATATGAGAAGCCTATAAAAAGGGCCTTTTGCTTATACCAGAAGTTTCACTCCTATATAGGACACAGATCACCAAAGATTTCTACGCCGTCACCCACGAAACAATGGCCAAAGTTATTTTTAGTCTCTTCCTCCCTTTCCCTTTCCCTTTTCCCCCTTTTGCATGGCGATTTAAGTTGACTTTTTGGTGTAGAATCGAATAAAAGGGTTTGAAAATACATTTTCTACCGGGTTTTGGTGAATATCCAGGATTTTCAGGCGGAAGGATACAAGAGTTGTGAGGCTGGTTACGTTGACATGTAGGGTCGGGAATTGCATGTTTATTTGTCTATACTTCCAGCTTGAATCTCTCAAGTTTTTCATGAAGAACCTCACCCGTCCCTCTGAGCAAGAGTTTGCCACATGTTGCTCAATCTGTGGTAGAAAGCGTTCTGTCCAACGAAAATTTGGGGAAAGTTACAGCCGGGCTAAACGACGAGATTTAACATTAAAGTCAATGGGGCAATCTTTAGTGTACTGTGGCCATATGACTGAAATTTTCAATAAAGTCCTATAGGAGCGGTGTCTATTTTTAGACTGGCCTTATTTAGCAGGAATATTCACTGAAAATCTCCAGATCCCCCCTTTTCGATGAAGAATTTAATGCTTTCTTGACTACTCAAATGAGTCAAAATTTCTAAAAATGCCCCCATTTTCATTGCCAATATATCTAGATGGGATCTATAAGTTTGTCAGGTTCAGAAATAGCTCCAGCTTTCGTGCAGAAAATTGAAAATTGGCAGCACTGAGTTTATAATGTACAGCAGATGGTTTGTAGAAAAATGTGCAAAACAGGGGTTGGCTCAATTGTGACACAATTTTACCCAGAATAAGCTTTTTTTTTTCTTCTTTGAAACATTAAATTCTTGCATTTCCTTCATGTAGGAAGCAATATCCCAGTCTTTCTAGGCAATTTTTACTACATCATTCTGTTTAGAGAGGCTATAATGCCCCACCCCACCCTTTTTTAGTAATATGTTTTCAGAGATTAATTGCACATGTGTTGACAATTAAATGGCAGTAATTGAAATTTGGGGCTGAATTACAGCTCGGAATGTTATTTGTCACTAAGAAATGGTTATTTGATACATTTCAAGTATTTCTAACCTTTTTTGTTTAAAGTCATACTTAGAACCCTGAAACATGCCAGGCAAATGATACCACCCCCTGGCACAAAACTGGTGTAGATGTGTAAATGTCAGCCTCATGTTCAATATTTTGTTATCAACATCTAGGATTTTTGGTGTTTGTTGCAATTATCTGGCTTATAGAAGAATAAAATGTAAATTTTACTCCCTTTAAGGCCTCCTTTTTGCTGTTAGCTCTGTCATAACCACTTTTTTGACTTCATTTTATCAGGAAATTGATGTAAAGGTCCAGATGTCTTGCTTCAGCACAAGGATTGCAATAACACTTTGTAGGATGCCTCTGAGGTTTGAGATGTTTGAAACCTTGAAATATTCACAAATTTGTGAAAAATGTGTATTCTGTGACCTTTTTGTTAGGGAGGAGTGATCATAGACCAAATATTGTATTTTTATACGCCCACATTTTCATGTGGACGTATTATGTCGTCGCCCCTGTCCGTCCGTCCGTCCACAATTGTTCGTGGACCCTCTACAGGTCACAATTCTTGTCCGATTTTGACGAAACTTGAAATATAGCTTTATCCCCAAAAGATCTCGGCTGCTTTCGATATTGGCATGTATCGGATCGAAACTTCATGGATTATGGCCCCTGATTGTACGAAAAATCACATTTTTAGCTTGTGGACCCTATAGAGGTCACAATTTTGAGCCGATTTTAATGAAACTTGATGTGCATGTTAATAACCCAACGATCTTGGTTCCTTTCGATATTTGCGCCTATCGGAACGTAATTTATTGAATTATGGCCCCTGATTGTCCGAAAAATCACCTATTTTAGCCTGTGGTCCCTCTGGAAGTGACAATTATTCTCCAATTTAAAAAAACGTTCGAATATATCACCGTTACACCCTAAGAAAGGTTGAGTTCGAATTTTGGGAAAATCGGACCAAAATGGCCGCCGTTTGTACGCGAAGACTGTTTTAAAATGGTATATCAAGGTTGTGGACCCTGTAGAGGTCACAATTTTAATTCAATTTTGATGTAACTTGAAATGCATGGTTATAACCCAAAGATCTTGGTTGCTTTCGATATTTGCGCATATCAGATCGTAACTTCCTGAATTATGGCCCCTGATTATACGCAAAATGTTTAGCTTGTGGTCCGTCTGGAGGTCACAATTATTATCCGATGTAAAAAACCGTTTGATTATGTCACCGTTACACCCTAAGGAATTTTGAGTTCGAATTTCAGGATAATCGGACCAAAATTGTCATACAAAATGGCCGCCGTTTGTACGCGAATACTGTTAAAAAATGGTATATCAAGGTTGTGGACCCTGTAGAGGTCACAATTTTAATTCAGTTTTGATTAAACTTGAAATGCATGGTTATAACCCAAAGATCTTGGTTGCTTTCGCTATTTGCACATATCAGATTGTAACTTCCTGAATTATGGCCCCTGATTGTTCCGAAAAATCCCCTATGGTCCCTCTGGAGGTCATGATTAATATTTAATTTTAAAACAAAACGTTTGACTTTATCACCATTACACCCTACGATTGTAACTTCCTGAATTATGGCCCCTGATTGTTCCGAAAAATCCCCTATGGTCCCTCTGGAGGTCATGATTAATATTTAATTTTTAAAAAAAACGTTTGACTTTATCACCATTACACCCTACGGAAGGTTGAGTTCGAATTTCTTGAAAATTGGACAATAATTGCCAGACAAAATGGCCGCCGTTTGTACGCGAATAGTGTAAAAATATGGCATATTAAAGTTGTGGGCCCTGTAGAGGTCACAATTTTAATTTGATTTTCATGAAACTTGAAATGCATGTTGTTTATAACCTAAAGATCTTGATTCTTTTCGATATTTGCGCATATCAAATTGTAACTTAATGAATTATGGCCTTTGATTATAGGATAAAATCACTTTCGGTATTGCTTGTCCTCTATCCATCTCTCGAAAATGTGGGCGTATCCTGCCTGGCAGTGCCAGCTTACTATCTTTTTTTCATTCATCAAGGCCTATTATTAGTCATAATTCATATTTATTGCACCTGCTTTAGTTTCTTTGTACATGTGTTAGCCAGGGATGGTAAAACATAGCTGTTAGACAGATTTCCTTTGATAATGATAGTTCTGCAAGCACTGGTTAGATTGATTCAGTCAGTGATATGTTTAGGGGTTGGGGATACATGTTTCTGTATAGATCTATAAAATTGCAATCAATGCAACTGATTGGTGATTTTCCTGTTTGCAAAGATTTCTACGCCGTCACCCAAGAAACAAGGGTCAACGTTATTTTTAGTCTCTCTCTCTCCCTTTCCCTTTTCCCCCCTTTTGCATGGCGATTTTTGTTGAATTTTTGGTGTAGAATCGAATAAAAGGGTTTGAAAATACATTTTCCACCAGGTTTTGGTGAATATCCAGGATTTTCAGGCGGTAGGATACAAGAGTTGTGAGGCTGGTTACGTTGACATGTAAGGCCGGGAATTGCATGTTTACTTGTCTCTACTTCCAGCTTGAATATCTCGTGTGTTTATAATATAGTGATTGTTATCCATAGAACTGTGTTGTGCTATAACATCTGTTTGGTTGTGAAATGCCACGAAATAGATCATATGAGTAAACAATATAATGGGTTATAGAGTGGTGACCTGCGGTTCCACGAAATAATTTTTCAAGACGATAGTAAATATAAGCACGTCCGTAAGCACGTCCGTAGCATGTCTAGAAAAATGATAACAAATAAAAATCACGCTGTGAAAAATAATTCTGTTTAGAATGCACCGAGTCCAGTTATATATTTAGGGACCGTTCCATCGGTACGAAAACGAACACGAACACGAACATATGTTCGTTTATGTTTTCGTGTTCGTGTATTGTAATATTCGGTTTCGCAATCCGACGTACGAAAATAGCTAGATGGCCTTAATTTCAAAATGGCGACGCCCTTGTCTCTCGAAGAACTCGTCCTTCTGGACATAGTTGTTGATGAATTTCTGCTGTATTGGCTATCAGAATCCACAGAAACAACATACCGTACCGATTACACAAAATTTGAGCTAGAGGAATTTACCGATGCCCAATGTACGATTTATTTTCGCTTTTATAAGACCGATATTCGTCGTCTTGCTAACGCACTGCAAATACCAGAGACTTTCATCTGCCCTAATCGATGTTTTGTCACTGGGATTGATGCTTTTTGTATGTTATTACGACGCTTGGCGTATCCAAACAGACTTGTGGACCTTGGGCGGTATTTATAAAAATTCTAAGAGTTGGAATAAAATAAACCAAGTACGAACAATCCAAACTATCAGACAAAACTCGAAGTCCTAAAAAACGGTATAGGCAAAATAGTGTAATATGGCAAAATAGTGTAATCAGCATATGGACTGTTCACCGTGTACAAAATACACGACAAACAGTGGTAACAGGTGTCCGGAGCTTATCCTGCTGGCATGCCACACCCGTTAACTGTCAAAATTACTCTTATATTAACTTTGTAGATTATCCTAAGACCTATTTATAAAAAAATTAACTTTAAGAATTACTCCTAACTATGACACATATTTAGGAGTCCTCCTGTAGCACTCCTACCTTGTTAAAAGTACTCTTATCTTGGTTAACATGGCCGTCCGTGTATGCCGCCTAAGAGAGTTCAAAACAAGAAAATATTTCTTAGTGGAGTACAACAATGACGAGTTGATGAGGAGATATCGAATGGACATGATGGGATTCTTTTTGTGACAGATTTAGTTTGGTTAGCACCCAAGTCTTACATTTAGTTAAAAGTAACTCTAAGACCCTTAATAAATATTTCTATAGAGTAACTTTTAACTAAATGTTGTTTTAGGAAGTCTTAGAGTAAAAGTTATGAAAACTCTAAGAATTTTTATAAATACGGTCCCTGGAACCTTTTTTTGGAAGACCCCAATCGACTCTTTCTATGGCCATCAAACCTTTTCTTACCCATGTTTATGCAATTCACGGAAAAAACTGCATGAACTTGACCAACCATGGATTACAAGTCGTCTCCAAAACTACGCTGATGCTGAACACAACCATGATGCTCCCCTAACCAATTGTTTTGCGTTCGTTGATGGAACTGTACGCCCATTGTCAAGACCAACGCGCCATCAAATGATAATTTACAACGGACACAAGAGAATACATGCGCTGAAATTTCAATCGATTGTAACCCCAGATGGCATGATTGCAAATATGTTTGGACCGATGGAAGGAAGGAGGCATGACTGTTATGGAGGAGTTTGAGGAACTTCAATGGCAGGATCGAAATGGACTTCAATTTTCTATCTATGGGGATCCAGCATACCCGTTACGAGACTATCTACTTTGCCCTTTTAAAGGAGCAAACCTTACTCCCCAGCAATCATTATTTAACAAGAAAATGTCTTCTGTGAGGGAATGTGTGGAGTGGCAATTCGGGAAGATTTTAACTTTATTTGCCTATCTGGATTATAATTAAATCTGAAAGTACTCCTGTAGCCAGTAGCCATGTACTACTTGGTTGGTGCATTACTTACAAACTGCCACCACTGTCCTTATCATTCACAAACAAGTGATTATTTCTCAGTTATACCCCCAAACCTTTAAGAATATTTAGCTTAGTCTCAGTAAATACATAAAACAGTATAGAGATTAATATTATGTTTATTAAGATAAAAATTCTGCACCTGGCTTGACAGGTATCACGATAAAAAAAAGGTTTTACATTTATTACAAAATGTCTTTGATTTAAAGCCCCAATAACACGCTGAATAATACGCCCCAATCATTATTCTGGTCAACAAATTGTACTATTTTACAATATTCCAATTAACTGATGATGCAAATTTCATCTTAACACACCAAATTTAAAAAATTAGAAAAAAAATCAACTACTTGGTTTGAAAAGCTTTACGTAAACAATTTCTTAAACATATGTTCAATCCCTCTGGACAAGTAAAATAGGATGTAATGGATAATTAACACAACTAAAAGTTTTTACATCTATTACTAAATGTCTTTGATTTAAAGCCCCAATAACACTCTTGTTGTAACTGAATAATATGCCCCAATCATTATTCTGGTCAACAAATTGACAATTGCACTATTTTACAATATTCAAATTAATTGATGATACAAATTTCATCTTAACACACCAAATTTTAAAAAAGTGGAAAAATTCAACTAAATGGGTTGAAAAGCTTTATGTAAACACTTTTAAATGCAACTTGGATTTAACCATATTATTATTTTCGACCCTCTGGACAAGTAAAATATGATGTAATAGATAATTTACACAACAGTATGCCACTTAAAAAAAATTTTCTGGACATTTCAACCAGCAAGAGTGTTATTGTCCTTAATCGCTGCATCATCTGCAACATTTGCTTCATTGTATTTTCTCGTCTCTTACCTCCATTACCATTCTTTCCCTTTGAAGCTGTAACTCTTCTTAACGAAGTTTCACTTCAGCCTCATGCTGAATGTCATCTTCCCTTTGTTTTTTGCGGCGAGGAGTTCCAAGATCAATTTCTTCTGACTTGCCATCTAGAATGGAAATTAATAGGCATTATTAAGAAAATGATGATTCATTGTTATTCTCCTGGCCCTCCGGCCAGTGTCACTGACAAGGTGGGAACCAGGCTGGAAATAGCCAAAATTTCGGCCACTTCCGGTTAGCGGTTTCCGAGATATCAGGTTACCACACATTTTATGTGGCACGGCTACAGACCACAATTATCAACCGATTTCAATAAAACTTACAGATTATAATAAAAGTATTCAGAGCTCAAACTAGCCAAAATTTCGGCCACTTCCGGTTAGCGGTTTCCGAGATATCAGGTTACTACACACTTCATGTGGCACGGCTACATACCACAATTATCAACCGATTTCGATGAAACTTACAGATTATAATAACATTAATAATATCTCAATTTAGCCAAAATTTCTGCCACTTCCGGTTAGCGGTTTCCGAGATATCAGGTTACCACACATTTTATGTGGCACTGCTACAGACCACAATTATCAACCGATTTCAATAAAACTTACAGATTATAATAAGAGTATTAATATCTCAAACTAGCCAAAATATTGGCCACTTCCGGTTAGTGGTTTGCGAGATATCAGGTTACCACACATTTCATGTGGCACGGCTACAGACCACAATTATCAACCGATTTCAATGAAACTTACAGATTATAAATAAAGTATTAATATCTCAAACCACAATTATCATCCGATTTCGATGAAACTTACAGATTATAATTACATTATTAATATCTCAAACTAGCCAAAATTTCGGCCACTTCCGGTTAGCGGTTTCCGAGATATCAGGTTACCACACATTTTATGTGGCACGGCTACAGACCACAATTATCAACCGATTTCAATAAAACTTACAGATTATAATAAAAGTATTCAGAGCTCAAACTAGCCAAAATTTCGGCCACTTCCGGTTAGCGGTTTCCGAGATATCAGGTTACCACACACTTCATGTGGCACGGCTACAGACCACAATTATCAACCGATTTCGATGAAACTTACAGATTATAATAACATTAATAATATCTCAATTTAGCCACAATTTCGGCCACTTCAGGTTAGCGGTTTCCGAGATATCAGGTTACCACACATTTCATGTGGCACGGCTACAGACCACAATTATCAACCGATTTCAATAAAACTTACAGATTATAATAAGAGTAAAAATATCTCCAACTTGCCAAAATTTTCCGGAATCTGACTATGGTTCTGTAGGCAAGTTTGAGTAGGGAGAATTTTTTTGTAGAAATGTTTAGAAGGTGACTAAGTTAGTATTTTTGACTTGGGTGGACACTCCCCACGTGGTAGGTTTTCCAGCTATGATGTCATCAAAGATGGCCGCCAACGTTATATCCATATTATCCTAACTGCTCTAGTTTTCTGTCATTTTCTATGAAATAAAAGCCAGAAGGAAGCTGTTATTTGTAGAAATGTCTAGTAGTTGACTAAGTGAGTATTTTTGACTTGGGTGGACTCTCCCCACGTGGTAGATTTTCCAGCTATGACGTCATCAAAGATGGCCGCCAACGTTATGTCCATATTATCCTAACTGCTCTAGTTTTTTGTCAATTTCTATGAAATAAAAGCCAGAATGAAGCTGTTTTTTTGTAGAAATGTCTAGAAGGTGACTAAGTGAGTAGTTTTGACTTGGGTGGACATTCCCCAAGTGGTAGATTTTCCAGCTATGACGTCATTAAAGATGGCCGCCGACGTTATATCCATATTATCCGAACTGCTCTAGTTGTCTGTCAATTTCTATGAAATAAAAGCCAGAATGAAGCTGTTTATGAAAACTAAGGTGAAATATACTTAATAGGGGTTTTTACAAGTTCAAGCAGATTCTTTGACACTCATACATTTACAAAGTGAACAGCAGGGTAACTCATTGGTTCTACACGTACAGGACGACTCGGTACATTTTACACAGGAGCAAGCAACAATAAAGGCATTAGGTTACTTTTGTACCTCGGATATTTCAAAGCCAAATTGACATGGATCTAAATGAACGATTACGTCATTAAGACAATGGTATGTAAGTAGTATGTTTAAAAATATCTTAATAAATGTCCTTTGCTACTGTTGCTTGTAGGCGGCAAATCGTCGACATCTATGTCTTGCTCTTACATTTTTCGTGTATTGATTCGGCTTCCATCAAATTTAAAGGAATACATTATTTGTAATAAAGTTTGTGATTTTAGGTTCCAATTTGTTGACTTTTTGTCTGCTGTATCATCCAATTCTTCATAATCCCCAGTAACAGTAGGTTCGTCTTATTTATATGCAGTTAGGGTCAACATTGAAAAATGTCACAACACCTGAGGTATTTTGATCCCATTCCACAAGTTTCTAAGATTTATCAATGAGGCCGAATTCTAGATTTTGCAATGTACGTGTAATATATTTGCACATTCAGTTACTGTTATAGAGCAGAAGAAAAAAAAACATCAATGGTTTGTTCGCTTCCAAGGGCTTAGAAAATTTGATCTGATCCCAAAAGTAATCACATAACATCAATTTAAGTTCCTTATTAATTACTTTAATTTTGACATTCTGAATGTTAAACTGATCTCTGATGTAGCTAATGGTATATCCCGACCTTGCTCCAACCCACACCTTATATCATGAGCTATGTTAGAAAAAATAAGAAACTTTCTAGATATTCCAATTCCATCTATATTATCTAATTTGAGTTTCCGTTTATATTTTGGTAAATAGCCTGAAATACAGTTATCATGGTATCAGATATCAGCACAAAAAACACTTGATTCGTCATGGAGATCACATGTTCAAGTAAAAACTTCATCTTTTAGATACAGTGTGGCTTTTAAGAATTCATTAGCTCTCGAGTATTCACGAATTCTGTACTTCTTATACATGCCCTTATGAGATTTTTTATCACAAACAATACATAACTGATTTGTGTTTGCGATTGGGCTTGTGGGGGTATGGGGACTACTGTAACAGCCACGTTTTCGATTTGACTTTCTAACCTGTTCATTGTCTTTTAATAGAGATATTTCTAGGTCTTCCTCTTGAGATCTCTCTGCATCCCGTTGAATTTCTTGTGGCAATATTGTTTTGTAACATGGATTAGTCATATGATAGTAAAACACCCTGTCATCATCCAATGAGCTCAAACGGTCACTAACAATATCATTTCGTAGCTTTGCAGCTTCTTAAAAATGTTCTCTTCCGTTCGGTGTTGTTATAACACAATCATCACTTTCATTGCATATGATACAAGATCTTTGATCATGATAAAAAGTCTGTCTTCCAGAACATTATGAATTATTTAACGGCTGCAAACGCGTGTTCCTGCTATTTCAGCGCGTGAACAAAGCAACTTCAAAGTGGTGTAATATACCCTAATTAAGCTGGCTGACTCGAATTCCAATCAATCGTTTAGAGTCCACGAAGACAAGATCGTTGGGAGAAAATTTTAAAAATTTAACTGACGCAAACGTGTTTTCCTGCTATCAGCCTGTGAATAAAGCAACTTCAATTTGGTCCAATATAGACTACCTGGCTGACCCGAATTCCAAACAACCAATCAATTGTAGCAGGATATGGGGGGGGGGGGGCTCACCCTCCCGGGGATACATGTAATTAACCACCGCAAATGCATTTTCTTCTATTCTAGCCTGTGTAAGAAACTCAACCGAAATCCAACTATGAATTCCAACCATCCAATCAGACTGTTACAGCTGTATTCACAAATAATAATGGATGCCCGAAAAATGTCGCACAAAATAGAGTGGCTCCATATACAAAATGTTTAAACCCTTAGTCAACTCAGTACAAATCAGTGGTATTCAATTGAAAGAAAAGTAAAATTAGTGTTTTATTAGGGTACGATACAGTTAGGGAAGTAAAACTAGAAACGGCCCAAAATAATTAGGTTTACAGACAGCGACATCAGGTCGTTTTGAGAGGTGAAGAAGAGGAGCTGACTTTGCATGGAACCCGCAAGAAAATTTTGGAATATTCGACGGCCGCAAACATGGTGTTTTATTAGATTAAATAAAAATTTGTCCTGGTGATCAAAATCATGGGGGGGGGGGCATAGACATATTCGTCCCCCCTTCCGATTCTAAGGCTGGGACCTATCCCCCCCCCCTAAATCCACGTCTATGTATGACATCACAGCTTGTGGTAAATATGTATTATAACAGCACAGCTTGTGGTAACTATTTATTATGACATCACATCATAAATTAGTCACATTGGTGCTTTATGCACAGACATGTCTATAAAAAAAAGACCAAATTCCCTTCTGAATGTGGTATGTTTTCTTAAAAATTAATAAGTATTTAATAATAAATATTTTTCTCACTTTAGTTAACATAAACAGCTTCATTCTGGCTTTTATATCATAGAAATTGACAGAAAACTAGAGCAGTTAGGATAATATGGATATAACGTCTGCGGCCATCTTTAATGACGTCATAGCTGGAAAATTTACCACGTGGGGAATTTCCACCCAAGTCAAAAATACTCATTTAGTCACCTACTAGACATTCCTACAAAAAACAGCTTCCTTCTGGCTTTTATTTCATAGAAATTGACAGACAACTAGAGCAGTTAGGATAATATGGATATAACGTTGGCGGCCATCTTTGATGACGTCATAGCTGGAAAACCTACCACGTGGGGAGTGTCCACCCAAGTCAAAAAATACTCACTTAGTCACCTATTAAACACTTCTACAAAGAAACAGCTTCATTTTGGCTTTTATTTCATAGAAATTGACAGAAAACTAGAGCAGTTAGGATAATATGGATATAACGTTGGCGGCCATCTTTGATGACGTCATAGCTGGAAACCCTACCATGTGGGGAGTGTCCACCCAAGTCAAAAATACTCACTTAGTCACCTACTAAACATTTCTACAAAAAAATTCTCCCTACTCAAACTTGCCTACAGAACCATAGTCAGATCCAGGACTATATTATAATCTGTAAGTTTCATTGAAATCGGTTGATAATTGCGGTACAGAGACTTGTCACATGTGGCAAATAGTCTCCGGATTGTCTTACCACACGTGGCAAATAGCCCCAGCCTAAAAAAAATGGCAATAGGCCTATCTCTTTTTTTTTGAAAACTATTCTTTCTTTACACTGTCGCTTTGTGACTCGCTTGTTGTTTCCAATTAAGGCCTTGTTTACTTGTTGGCAAACAGTCTCCCATTTCTGCGCACCACCGTGGGAATAAGGATTATTACTGTTAACCTCACGCAGTAGAATTGCATCTAGAGCGGCATAAAAGTGAACAGCCTAAACCTGTGATCCTTCGTCAGTCATGATTAATCTGAAAAGAATAATTGTTTAAATAAATAATAAAAAGAGAATTTTGGCCATCATCTGTAAAGTATGGCCTAGACATTACATACTACAGAGTGCAGCCTCTTCAGTAAATGAACAAACTGTGTTTAAATCAACTTAAATTCCATCAAACTATCTAGGTAAAAAAAAGAAATAGGCCTATAGGCCTACGCCCCCCCCCCAAACTTGATAAAAGGGCCCCTTTCCGCTAAAACTATGCTATATTTCTATTGAGATGATGAAAACCATTTAATTATTAAATTTCTACTATTTCCAGTTATTTTTCATAAAGTAATCATTTGGAAATACAGATCTATTCGATATTACGCCTTTTCAACTTGAAGTTAACTTTGCACTCCATGAACTTCTCGGTTTCAATTGATAGTTTGGCAGATTTACAACGAATTAACCAGAATTTTGCATTTGAGTACATTCTACACTATCTAAACAATGAACAATAAACACAAGGGCTCGAAAAAAGGTGAAAAAATCAATATATGAGACAAGAAACATTTTCGTTTACGTACCTACGTGAATCCCACCACAAACGCGTAGCCTTCTTCGTTGACCGAACACTCGTGTAAGGGTTGACGTCACACGAATCGATGACGTTTTGGTCTTCGTCTTCGTTTTCGTACCAGTGCGAAAGGTCCCTAATATGTGCATTCAACAGTTGTTACTCTGAACCAAATACTAAATTATAAATTGATAAAAATGAGAGAAATCTATGGATTAAAACGCTGAGCTAAGACGATTTATGTAGTTGTAAAATGCGGCTAAAAAAAATATTCATAGATTCCAATTGATCATGGTTTTGTTCTTTCTGTTATTCATATTTTATAAAAATGGCTGCAGTTTTACTTCGTGCATCTAACAACATATTTCTTTCATTGGTTAGAGCCGTCTGAACGCGGGGAAATTTACAGTAGCTATTGGCTAACAGCACGCATAAACAATCTTATTTGCATGTTGCATACTATTTATAGAATTATTAGCTGGGATAAATTTTTTTGAGTCGATATCCTCAAGGACCAACAGAGTAGTACCGTGCTGTGTGTGCAACGCTAGCAGACGATATATCAAGTAATTACCGCGCACGTATACAACGTCCAATCGGCAGTTGAATGTAAATAGGATAGTCCACTTAAATCTATTGTGTTAAATGATAGTCCTGTAATTAATAGATATCAACTGTTTGGTCGTAAAATGAGTAATAAAGTTGACGAAATACTAGTTCGGGCCATGAACACAAATTAGTCATCCTCTGTTTTCCTCAGTTGCATACGGCCATTACGGGTCAAGTAAACTCGCCGTATCATTTCTATATCGAAGTTATTGTAAATATTGGTTTCTGGCATCGGTCGGTAAACCTTACACGTATATAGAAATGACAATCGTTCCATTTTATGTAAAACAAGCTTACTGTACGACGGTATTGTCACAAAAAACACACAATGGCATATGGGTTTCAGTCTAGGAATAAGGCCAGTGTCTGCACATGACCGAAAATAACGTCAACACGGAAACCCGTAAAAGCTCCTATATTAATATTAGGCCATGTGTGAAATTTCTAGCTAGCTTGCTTCTGTTACTTTGTTCCGACCATTTTCGAGTGAAAAAACTACATCATCTAATTCTACTAGCTTTAACTGTAAAAAATACTATATTAAAAATATTCTGACTGAAGTTGGCCCAACACAAATAATGCCACTTATAAATGCATTACGGATTTAACTAAACAAGATATTTTGCACAACCAATACTCTTTTAACAGGAGTAATGATATTAAAGACGATGTGAAAATAGATGCACTACCGTACATTTATTCGATACCTTAATTTCATAAAAACCCAGTTAAATTCAGATATATAATATCCTCCAGAGTTTGCCAGAAAAAAACCACTCGCGCAGACTATCACCAAAGGCCTTGTTGTTGCTATGTTTGGTTTCAACCTTGTTATTGTAATTTTGTCTATATATGTTCATTCAAATTTTGTTACATTGTATTAGCTTGAAAACGTTGAGAGAATACTCTTCGAAACGTCGCCTTAATAAACCAGTAGCTGTTTTCCATAAGTATGTGTTAGTTTGAATAAATTTAATGTTGGTTTTTTCGACAAAACGGACGAATTCGGTTTTGAAGTAGTAAAATATCCGTCAATTTATAGTTACCTACCAGATACCACGCTATATAATGTTTTCTATTCACAAGCATTACGATTTTTGACCATATGTAACAATAAAGAACTATTTCTTTCCCGAACAAAATCTCTGTTTTTAAATGCACTGCCAAAGGCGGTACACAATTACGCATATTCAAAGAAATTTCATAACTTCCGTTTCTTCAATATACTTAGTTTAACATTTCCTATAAGTATATAACCGAGTACATATTGGATAATAATCCAATTTAATTTAATTTAAAATTTGTGTAACTACGTAATCCTGTCTGGATTATCGCCCTTATTGTTATTATTTTATGAATTTATAAATACACTTACTTTGTACGATTTCTTCTGCATTCCTTTTTTGCACTGCTTGTATGGGGTATTTAGTATTATGTTTTGTGCAATTATATAATTTAAAAATTCTGATTGGCTGTTTAAACTTATAGTTTTTAGCATTGTTTCACCTTGATTATCGCCCTTTTTCTTACAATATTTTGACGTCATTGATACAGAACGACGTATTTACGTCACACCATTCAGTTAGCAGACGACTACCGTCTGAGGCAGTCTACATTTCCTTTGCTTCTTTGTATTCGGTTTTGTTTGTGCGTTTTCGTTTGTGCGTTTTTCTTGTGACAGGTGGAATATGTTCCCTCAACACATTTACTATACATATATTTAATGTTTTTAGACTACCTTTTTTATACATGTCACCGATGTGGTTACTCTTTTTTGAATTTTTTATTTGTTTGTTTGTTGTTTCGGAGTATGTCTTGTCGTTATGTTGTCTTTTATGTAAATCATATGTGGCGCAGTCCCCCTGCACTTACTAATATATTTGTATTGCCCCAATTTTTTCTGTTATCCATTCTTTGACGTTTGGCAGAAAACGTATAATAAATACGGGCTTACTTATCAATGTGCAATGGTATTTGAATTTCGCGATGACTCGGTTTTAACAGATCACGTGACATAGTTCACCAATCAGACCAACGTAAACAAAACAAAGCTTGGTTTTCTCTGGGTCCTCCGGTTTGCTCCCACTGCTAAATACCCCTACGCGCAAGCGACTTATTGAAGTAAGATTAAATATGTAAGTCCCGAAATGACCTAGTTCGTGTCGAGTGGACGTTAAACCCCATTTTCTTTCTCTCTCTACCGCTCTCTCTATTGAACAGATGACAGGTGGTAAGGGTGACTAGATATCGAGCACCAAACAAATTTTTCAATGTTAATGTAAATCAAGCTGCATTACAGATACTCGGTAGATGTACTTGTTACAAGTGAACACGTTCTTGTATTGATTGTGTATATTGTTCGAATATAAAAGTGACAGCCAAACATATATGCTGACAGTGACATTGAATTTAATAGTGATGATGATATTGATGAAATTATGGGATTTTTTTATGAGTAGGCAAACACCTGTATACATATATTTTTGTAAGCGTTTTTTAAATATTAGATATTTTACACATGTTTTACTTAGATGTACTGAACTAATGTTTTTATTTTACTTTTTTATTTGAATTCATTTCCGATGGTTTCCCCTTATCAGTGGTGTAGGCACAAGGACAGCAGTCTAGTCGCGAGGTCCCGTGTATACATTGGTGTGTACGTAAACAGATTCCATGGCAGTTGGAATTCGATATAAGCGTAGGCCATAGTGCTGTGCCCGGGCACCCTTTATGACGTATAATACTGTATACCCATCTTCATTAGCTCAGTACATGTACAGGAGCAGAACAGTAGGACGTTAAACCCCATTTCATTTCTTATTCATTTTACTAGAACCATTTTACTTGGTTAACTGTTCGTTTTTCTCTTATATGCACTTTTATTATGTACTTTTATTCTGGCCACAAACCAACACAAAAAGAAAATAAGCCATACATTTTAAAAGATTTGCACCAGAATTAAATATAACTTTGGGACTGTTTATTCCTAGGGTCTATGATGCAGTTATCTAAAATTAATTATAATCAATTATAGTCTTCTTCTTCGTTTGGTGTTTAACGTCTGCTTCCACTTAAGTGATATCACAGACAAGACATAGGAGAGCCGACGTTGCTTCCTGATTTTTAGAATATGATTTTGCAATCTTTCCATTTTGGCCTTAGGCCATGGATTAGGTTTTAGTGGGAAGTTCTTCCCTTTATTTAATAAAAACACATCGTTGGTAGATGATCTCTTCTGTTTCTGGATTGGTTGATGTCATCTTGGTGGGATTTGTGTTTAGGGTGCCAGGCCTGTCTTCTCGTGGCCTCCCCTTACTCCACTATCCAACTGGTATTTGTTTTGACAGAATAGTGTTTAGATGCCGAGCCCGTCTGATCATGACTCCCTCTTACTCCACTATCTCGCCAGTTAAGTAGATGTTAGTAGTAAATTAAACTAATATAAAATAAAACAAAGAGAGTATATAATAAAGTTGTAGTTAAATAAATTCAATGGTAATAAATAAAGTAAAATAAAGTAAAAGTAAAGTAAAGATAAAGTAAAATGAATAAATTAAAATTTATTAGTTAAATAAATTAAAGGTAATAAATAAAAAATAAGGTAAATTAAAGTAAAAGTATAGTAATGATAAAGTAAAATGAATAAATTAAAATAAAGTTGTAGGGTGGTTGGGCTTCCTTCGAGAGGACATTTTTACTTAGCCACCCTACGTCGTATAAATAAATAAGTTAAGATAAAGAATAAGTAGAGAAAATAAAAAAAAGATAAAAATAAATGTATAGGATGGTTGGGCTTCCTTCGTGAGGACGTTTTTACTCAACCATTCTACGTTGTATGGAGAATTTATCTAGCCGTGACCCTTTATTATTTCACTAATCTACTAAGTCCAACTGTGTCCATTAGGGTGTGGATTTCTTCGAAGATTTGTAGTTTCAGATCTGGTCTAGGGAAGAGTAGGTTCTTAAGTGTTTTTACCCGTCTTCAATTAGCCCAGGTTAGGTGCTTAAGCGTAGGACGTTAAACCCCATTTCATTCATTCTTAGTGTTGAATGGTATGTTGTTGGTCTCCATTGTTCTCACTAGTTCCCTTCTCTCCTCCTTGTAAACCTCGCAGTCTACCAGGACATGGTTGGTGGTACACTCTTCTCCGCACTCACAGACGATGACTTGGTGTTTGTAGTCTCGCAGCCGCTCTTTCACCCTTAGTTTCGATATGAGTCTGCATATATCTCGTCTAGGGTGATTGGTCGCTGGCTTGGTGTAGATCTCGTCATCCAGTCGGAATCTGTATGTGTCAAGTTCAACGAGATTTATTTCCCAGAATGAATTGACCTGTCTTTTGACCATACTGTAGATTTCCGTGGTGCTGTAGTCTATGAGGCGGGGTGTAGCTGTGTCCTTGAGACCCTCGTTGGCGAGTCGATCTGCCTCCTCGTTTCCTCTAATGTTGACATGTGATGGAATCCACACGAGCTCTAGGACCCTCTGATATAGCTGCCTGATTTCCAAAATGACTTCTGGTCTTGATTCCGAGTTGTCATTTTGGATTGAAATCAGACTGCTCAGAGAATCGCTTGGAATGACGAACTTGCCGGTCTTTTAATGGGAGATCCATGATATGGCGTCACAAATGGCAACAAGCTCTGCAGTGTACATCGAACAGGAACGGGAATCGATTATCGGGTCACCCAAAGAAAGAATTGACCCGAAATCTTAAAAGGGTTACGTGTCCGGATAAGCTGTTTTAACGCTCACGTCCAAACGACTCAATATTTTGAGCTGAAATTTTGAGTCAGAGTATATACACCAGAGTATATTTTGGCGTTTAAATTTCATACGTACTCGGACTTTTATTTTCGAGGCTCTGTACTAATCGGGACAGTCCCTTTAACTTATTTATACAACGTAGGGTGGCTGAGCAGAAACGTCCTCAAGAAGGAAGCCCAACCATTCTACACATATATTTTTATCTTTTTATTTTTTCTACTTATTTATATTTTAAACTTATTTATTTATACGACTTAGGGTGGCTGAGTAAAAACGTCCTCACGAAGGAAGCCCAACCATCCTACAACTGTATTTTAATTTATTCATGTTACTTTATCTTTAATTTTACTTCAATTTGCTTTATTTTTATTTATTACCTTTAATTGTTTTAACTAATAAATTTTTAATACAACGTAGGATGGCTAAGCAAAAACGTCCTCACGAAGGAAGCCCAACCATCCTACAAATTTATTATGCTCTCTTTATTTATTTAATATTATATTAGTTTAATTTATAACTTACATCTACTAAACTGGCGGGATAGTGGAGTAAGAGGGAGTCGTGATCAGACGGGCTCGGCATCTAAACACTATTCTGCTAAAAATAAATACCAGTGGGATAGTTGAGTAAGGGGAGGTCACGAGAAGACAGGCCTGGCACCTAAAAACAAATTCCACAAAGATGACATCTACCAATCCAGAAGCAGAAGAGATCATCTACCAAACGATATGTTTTTATTAAATAAAGGGAAGAATTTCCAAATAAAACCTAATCCATGGCCTAAGGCCAAAAAGGAAAGATTGCAAAATCATATTCTAAAAATCAGGAAGCAGCTTCGGCTCTCCAATGTCTTGTCTACGATATCACTTATATTGAAGCAGACGTTAAACACCAAACAGACAGACATAATGGGTAGCATGTGCGTGCTGTATCATAAGGTCTGGCGTGGTTTAGATTCCACGGTTGTATGTGACAAGGAAAAGGTTCGCCTGTCCAGCCTCGTGGGTTTTCTCCGGGCCCTCGGGTTTCATCCAACTGCTAAAGACCACTACATAAAAATTTGGCCTAAGGGTTTATGGATATGCTAATTTAAATAATGGCGGGAACCACTAAGCCACTCCAGTCGTTCCTGCCAAAAATCGAGAAATTTAAAATGGCCGCAACAAAAAAACACGTTATCGTCCATAAAATGCCTGTAAGTGCGTCGATTTCACTGATCTTGATGTCTATACCTATGTTTTGGAGGTCCAGGAATCAAGTGAAACAAATACGAAGACTCATAATCTTCTCCTTCATAGTGTTTTCTAAAAATAATCACAATACTAATCGAACAGATTATTATTTACAATTCCCCCTTTGCTAAACGGATATCAAGAATTCTTTATGTTCTATTTCAGTGGAAACTAGCTATAATCACAAAAAAACACGTTATCGTCCATAAAATGCCTGTAAGTGCGTCGATTTCACTGATCTTGATGTCTATACCTATGTTTTTGAGGTCCAGGAATAAAGTGAAACAAATACGAAGACTCATAATCTTCTCCTTCATAGTGTTTTCTAAAAATAATCACAATGCTAATCGAACAGATTATTATTTACAATTCCCCCTTTGCTAAACGGATATCAAGAATTCTTTATGTTCTATTTCAATGGAAACTAGCTATAATCACAAACAGTCCCTATTTCATATCCATCACCATGTTACTATACACGATAGTGGTGTAAAAATATTCAATAACGTCTGAACTTTCTTCATAAATCCGATATATTCAGAGAAAATACATTTAACAAGGTATCAGTATCATTATATTTTCAGAAACAAGTGGACTTAAACTCGCTTCTCCTACATTTACATCTGTTCAAACGACCAAACGTTACTCGTTTCAGACCACAACTGTATCTGCCTTTCATTAATTGAATAAAATGCCCGACTAGAAGATGGTAATACCATAAAAAGATAGTAAGCTGGCACTGCCAGGCAGGATACGCCCACATTTTCGAGACATGGATAGAGAACAAGCAAAACCGAAAGTGATTTTTCCTACAATCAAAGGCCATAATTCATTAAAGGGTCAATCCCGATAATGTTTTTAAGAATAAAACTGCTTAATTTTGTGTTAAAATCCCTTCAAATCCCCTACCTTAGGGCTGAGCAACTAACTCAATATATGTGATACGCTTTCAAACAACTTAAATCCACTAGTCTTTAGCTTGAAATGGAGTCCGTTGTCCCAAGCTGTATTATGCGGTGATTTGATAAAACCAGACGTTTATTTTTTAAAAATAATGTGTCGGTGAAATTTACCTTTTGTTATCAAGTACAGCACATGGACCATTCACTGTGTAGACCTCTAAATGAACGGGAATCCATTATTGGGTCACCCAACGAAAGAATTGACTCGAAATCTTAAAAGAGTTACGTGTCCAGATAAGCTTTTTAACGCTCACCTCGAAATTTTGAGTCAGGGTATATGCACCATTCTTCTATATTTTGGCGTTTAAAATTTATACGTACTCAGACTTTTATTTTTGGTGTTCTGCTCAATTCGGGTCCATTTAAGTTACAATTTGATATGCGCAAGTATCAAAAAGAATCAAGATCTTTAGGTTATAAACATGCAATTCAAGTTTCATCAAAATCGAAATTAAAATTGTGACCTCTACAGGGTCCACAACTTTGATATACCATATTTTTACACTACTCGTGTACAAACGGCGGCCATTTTGTCTGGCAATTATGGTCCGATTTTCTACAAATTCGAACTCAACCTTCCGTAGGGTGTATCGGTGATATACCAAACGTTTTTTAAATCGGATAATAATGGTGTCCTCTAGAGGGTCCATAGGGGATTTTTTGGACAATCGGTGGTCATAATTCAGGAAGTTATGATTCGATGTGTGCAAATAACAAGAGGAACCAAGATCTTTGGGTTATAACGATGCATTTCAAGTTTCATCAAAATCAAATTAAAATTGTAACCTCTACAGGCTTCACAACCTTGATATACCATTTTTAAACAGTATTCGCGTACAAACGGTAGCCTTTTTGTATAGTAATTTTGGTCCTATTTTCCCCGAAATTTGAACTCAACCTTCCTTAGCTTGTAACGGTGATATATTTAAACGATTTTTTAAATCGGATAATAATTGTGACCTCCAGAGGGACAAGCTAACCAACGGCGATTTTGCGTATAATCAGGGTCCATAATTCAGGAAGTAACGATCCGATATGCGCAAATATTGAATGGTAGCAAGATCTTTGGGTAATAACCATGTATTTTAAGTTTCATCAAAATCGAATTAAAATTGTGACCTCTATAGGGTCCACAATCTTGAAATACCATTTTTTAACAGTATTTGCGTTGTTCAAACGGCGGCCATTTTGTATGGCAATTTTGGTCCAATTTACCTGAAATTTGAACTCAACCTGCCTTAGGTTGTAACAGTGATATAATCAAACGATTTTTCTTAAACCGATAATAATTGTGACCTCCAGAGAGACCACAAGCTAAACAAAGGCGATTTTGTGTATAATCAGGGGTCATAATTCAGGAAGTTACAATAAAATATGCGCAAATATTGAAAGGAATCAAGATCTTTGGGTTATAACCATGCATTTCAAGTTTCATCAAAATTGAATTAAAATTGTGACCTCTACAGGGTCCACAACCTTGAAATACCATTTTGTAACAGTATTTGCGTTCAAACGGCGACAATTTTGTATGGCAATTTCGGTCCAATTTTCCTGAAATTCGAACTCAACCTTCCTTAGGGTGTAACGATGATATATTTAAACGATTTTTTTAATCCGATAATAATTGTGACCCCCACAGGGACCACAAGCTAAACAAGGGCGATTTTGCGTATAATCAGGGGCCATAATTATGACTGTCCCACGACAATTATATGTTTTTGTCCACTAATATCTGACGACGAAATCAAGTATTTCGCAGGAGCCAATTTTAAATCTTGTTTTATTGTTTGAATACTTCCGGGGTGGAGATCATTGTCAGGATAGTTTTACCAAGCGGTTTGAGCACTTGAATGGTAGCAGGGCTCTGTAAATATATAATAAATTATCTTATCAGGCTAAATCCCCATGCGAAATTCAATGTTCTAAAGTGTCATAGATGCAAAATTATCAAAATATCACAAACTAAATTTCAAGACCTTAATACAAATTATACTATATTAGAATCGTCATTTGATAGGCGATATAAATTTATAAACCTTTTCTGAAAATCTGTAGAAATAAAAAAAATATAGAGCATTTTTCAAAATTTAACGATTTTTAGATAGTCAGTCCCTTTTGTCTCATTTCAGTTATTTCAAAGTCTTGTCAAATGCCTTAAGAAAATGTAAGAAAAATCACTTCAGCGGGTTTCGCGATAAAGGCGTTCACAAATGCAAAATTCGGAAATTTCTTCATCTTCTACGTGCTTTATTTTTCGTACTGATCACACAGCAGGTCATTTATCAGACCATCCATGAATACTTTAGTTATCTTAATCAAAAATTTGGACATTATTTCGACTTACGGTTTACGGATCATTGTCAAGATAGCTTTATACCTCGATTTGACCATGTTACATCCTGTTCTAAAAAAGTTTCATAAATATCGAATAGAAAATTAGAAAATGGAAAATATGACTCTGTATTAAACCTCTACTACTGCAATCCCATTGAATTTAGCAATTCCAAAATGTCGGTCAAATTTGGAAATTATGAAAAAAAAAATAGCAAAAATTGTCTCGTAAACAACTTGTTTACAATTTCGGGCCAAAATAGACAGCGACAAAATTTCGAAACTGCTACCTCTAGACACTTGGACAAGCTATCCATAAATGTAATTATTTTTTGAAACCACCCAAGAACTTTTGAAACTTTTGAAACGACAATTCGGACACTTCCGTTCTCGACAGAACTCCGGAAATTGATTTTCCGACCAGCAGTCACACATTTTCCCATTAGAAATGGGGGGTTGGGATGGCCTAGTGGTCTAGACCTCTAGCTGGCCGGCCACCTCTGGCTTGCGGCTGTGGTTTCGAACCCTGGTGTGAACGTATGTGGCATGGAGATAGGGTCGCTTCTCAACCTCGTGTGTTTTTTCCAGGCACTCCGCCTTCCCCCCACTGCTAAAGACCCCTACGCGCAAGCGATTTATTGGAATAAAATTAAACCATGTTAGTCCCGAAATGACCTAGCTGTTTTAGTAGACGTTTAACCCCATTTCTCCTCTCTCTCCCTCTTTCTCTCTCTACCCCTCTCTCTCTCTCCTTTAGAAATGGAAACCCCCGGTCGATATCTTCGACTGTCTTCGAGGTATAGGCGGTAAGGATAAAGAATAATGATAATAATAATTTCAATTAGACTTGCTCGAAAGATTGAAGGCTTTAACCCTAGCCAAGGCAGCACAAGAATGCCAGATGTATGACAAAAGACAATTCCCACCCACCCCCACCCCCCAAACACACACTTGCATAACTCGGATATTGACATATTCTTTGCATGCGCATTACGATAGAAGGGGATTGAAAAAAAAAGTTGAACAATTCACATCATGTTAGTCCTAGATCAATAGAATCTGACAAACGCCAGCAATCCAAATATGTAATCGAAATCTCAAAATTCCAAGAAATAACAATTTTCACAACTTTCATAATAGTTGGTTTAAACAGTATTTATTTCGAGAATATTATACAATATAGAAAAGCATAGATAATAGGATACAAAACAAGCCAAGTAGGCTTATATTAATTTGCTTCGCAGAAACTGGGTTTATTCCACTCAAAGAAAGACGAAATCGACATAAATTAAAATTACTTTACAAAATTATCAATAACCTAACCCCTTCTTATCTTAAGAATCTCATAAACCTTGAACCGACAAATAAATATTCCCTTCGTAATGAAGATAAATTAAAAGAATATCGATGCCGTACTGAAATATTTGCTAAATCATCTATCCCATCCAGCATAAGAGAGTGGAATTGCAAAACTCTGAAAACATTTTCCGATCATCTATCAAAATTCGATATCAAAGTTCCTTCATTTTATTATAACGGTCACCGGAAACCCCAAATAATTCATTGCAAATTACGACTTCGATGCTCTGACCTGCAGGGTCACAAATTCCTAAGACATATTGCTGACAGTCCCGCGTGCCTCTGCGGTCACATATTTGAAGATCCTGACCATTACCTTCTACGATGTTCCTTACATTCAAATGCACGAACAGCAACCATAGACACATTACAGCATTACACATTGGACATTCACGGGAATAAGCAAAGTGCTTTCCCTTACAATTCACACAACAAAACGCAGCCTGGCAGGTAGCGCTCTCGTGGCCATCGTGACCACAACGGGCGCAGGTGTCCTCACCCCTGCAGACAGTCTTGCTGTGCCCAAACTTCTGGCACTTGTAACAACGAAGAGGATTGGATATGTAAGAATCCACAGGTATGTTTAAATAACCTGCCTTGAGAGTCTTTGGTAAGTCGGGACGATTGAATGTGAGGATGTAGGTGCTTGTTGGAATCACCTTGCCTCCTCGACGAACACTAATTCTTTTAACGTGTTGTACACCTTGAGAAGAAAGGTATTCAACCATTTCATCCTCACTGCTGCCTTCAAGGTCCCGGCAACGTATTACACCTCTACTAGAATTCAAAGACCTGTGAGGAGACCCCTAATAGGAATGTCTGCCAAAGATAATGATTTTAAAAGCATGGTAGCATGTTGTTCTTTGGCACATTCTATTAAGAGTGTTCCATTCTTAAGTTTTTTGATAGCCTTGGGCTCACCGGCCAAGCCAGCAATACCCTTGGATATCAAAAATGGAGATACTTTTGACAGGTCTTTGGAGGGACTCTCAATTAAGAGGAACCTCGGCCAAGACTTTGACATTTTATTTTTATTTGTGAACAAATCAGAAACGTCCTCTGAACTCGGACGATTCTGTTTGTTCTTATTTTCTTTGATTATTGGGGTGGGGGGATTTGGGTAGTAATGTTTTTAAGTTTCACCCCTCGTCGTCCCCCATGTTACTGCCCTGCCTACTAACGGGGAGGACTAGCGCGGATATTCAGCGCATGGCCTCAGGGCTCGACGAGGGGTATACTCAAGCCAGAAAGTGAAAATACTACTCCAACCTGATTGACCCAAGCCGCTGCTCTGCAGAATGTACCTAGGACACAAAGGTATATTTGCTGAGTGAAAAAAAACAACAAAGCATTAGAATTAGGATTGTACACTCTGCAGAGCTAACACGACCAAAGCCGATTGATCAGAGTGGGCCACTCTGACCTCCCGTCTAGGTGAACCATGGGCCAAAGTAATGTGTTACAGAAAAAGGGCTCGCAAGCCAAATCCCCACTCAATTACCAGGATTCCACTCTCCACCGACACGGCTCGCAACGCACGGCAAACACGTTGCCCCATTACAGGGATCCGTTTAGTCGCCTTTTACGACACGCCGGACATACGAAGGGTATATTCTTATCACCTCCTACACCCCAGGGGGGTTAGATATTGGTAATGAATGTGAAATTACTAACAGTGATTGTGAAAATATAACTGATAGTGAAAATGCTGATGTGGAAATTTCTACATGTTCAAAAGTATTTGTTGATTCGTTTACAAATACAGATCCCCTACCTATGATATCAGTAGAACGTTTTGTTAATGATGATGCGGGCATGCTGTTTTATACTGGACTTGCATCATATACTGATTTTTTGCATGTTTTTTTTATAGTTTAGGGGAAGCTAGTTATCATCTTAATTATTTATATTCACAGGTAACAAATGTGTCCATAGAACATCAACTATTTTTAACACTTATTAAATTACGGTGTCATAAAACAAATTTTGAATTGAGTAGATTGTTTGCCATATCACAGAAACTGTAGAAAATATCTGGGTAACATGGATCAATTTTATGAAACTGCAGTGGAGTTAATTAAATATATGGCCTTCTCGTGATTTAGTGTCAGGTTATTGAGGACTGAGGTGTAACCGTGTATGCACTAATCATTTTTTTTAGATATCACAAGGGGATTACCATTACTTTTCACTGCAGCTAAAATAAATCGATATCTCGATGGGTGGGGATTACCGCAGCTAAAATAAACTGGAAATTGTCCCAAAAATTATTCTTGCGCCTTGGATTAGGCAAAGAATAGTATTGCTACTACACATGCTTTCGAAAGTGTTCACTAAGTTATTTTTGCAATAACGTCCTTAGACTACGTAGTAATGTCGTCAGCTTTTTATGTTATTACTGGGAAACCCTACCTCACAGTGAGGGGTAGTGCCACTGTTGCTCTTTTTGATCGCGGGTTCCGGAGTTCGTCCATGTTACAAGGGGTATTTCGTGACCCCACAACCCTATCTGTAACATATTTGTTTAGAACTGGTTCATAATTGTCTGGCAAAAATATGACAAGAAATTAAAATTATTACATTACAGAAAAATAGGGGTCTTCATGGACAAGGGTAAGAGAAATTACACAATAATTTTAACATTTTCTAGATGATTAGATCAAGTAATAAACCTGATACAGATAATTAAAAATTATGGTAGTGTAGTGACAACACAGACATATAATTATATTATCTAATGATTGATAATCTCACTTTCCCAAAAAATACATCACATCTTCAACATTTTATAGCAGTGTTACAAATTCTTATTTGAGCAATCTTTAAAATGTTAGCTTGTTAAAATTTTTATAATAAAATTCATTCAATACAGCTTCCTTAAAAAAATTATTGAAGAAAAAAGACAATTTCTCAACCATTGTTCCAATGAATTCATTATCACGTTCTATAATACAAAACTTAATATCTGAGAATGTGTAAATTATAAACATGCATTGTTTTCTTCCAGAACACAATAATTGTCCTTGGACTTGATAGTAGTATGGGTGTGTTGATGTTAGTTTGAATCCAGTCTCACTGATTTCCAAATACGGAACCGTTTTTGGTGAAACAATTTCATTTCTTGCCGTATAAGGACATTTTACCTCAACTACTGTTTCCTCATCAATGATCGAATCCGATGAAGAAGCTAAATATGGATACGTTTCTGATACAAATGTTCCACAGGATATTGTTTTAACTTTGGGAATCTCCTCATACTGTTGTATTGCTTACCATGAGATAATGAAGGTGAAGAAAAGTTTTCAGGAACTTTAACAAAATTCGGTGCAAGTTTTAACTTATCTGTTCTGTCGGTAGCAGTGCAGATTCTGCCAAATACTGAAGAATGTAGTCTTTTTCGCCTTGCATTACACCATTCTGTGTTATTAGACTGTCCTCTAGTAAGTGTCTCTATATCTTGTATTTCTTGAGTACTAATAGATGTTATATTCATCTTATCCAACCATAGATCACACAGAGATATAACAAGGTAGTCATGATCGCGGTCTACAGCATATGGATCTGCAGGAGCATAAAATTATGAAACTGGATAAATGTTGGCTCTAGGATGATTAACCATACACTACGGAATTTATCTGAATAATTTCTCTGGAGTCTTAATTGTGCACATCTTGGTTCAATTCAAAGACAAAATGACTTAGATCAGCGGATAATGGCAAGGTGCGTGATTTAAGACGACTACCATAGTAAGGCTTACTTTGATGAAAAGTTTGTAACTTTTGAGTAAAAGTTTCTTCCGTCTGAATATATTTATTTTCCCTAAATTGACTACATGCATAGAGTACAATAGGGACATGCTTGCAATGTGCTGTTGGACCCATACCAACTGCACATTCACACTGGCACTCTTTTATACCGTCGAAAATATCAATTTTTATATCCACATGGTAACTCATATTTTCTCGCATTTCTGCTTTACATTCTGACCTTATAAAGTAAACACCAGTGTCTGAATCTTTGCATACACGAAAATACTTCAGGAATCTTTGATCATAAAGGTTTTTTACAGTTTCCAAATCAAATTCTTTTTCAAATGGTTGTAAATAAAACTTGACATCTTTATCAATATTGATTACTGGAAACTCTGTCTCCTTATTTATATCTCTGTAACTTGATAACAGGGCAAACTCATTTCATATTCTTTATTTAGATCTACTGTTTCAGGCTGTTTACCAAAATTACAATTTCTTTCATAAGCTTCCAGTCTGAAAAGATAAACAAAAACAATATAAATAAAATATCATAAATGAACCTTAGTTAGTACTAGTTCACGAAGTCATTTAAATTTAAACTCTGAACTGAAAACTTAGACTAAAAAAGCACTGTCTGTGTTTACAAACAACTACTTCACGTTTCATTCAAGTAAGTACATACGACTTACTTTCACTTTGTCAACTCCAGAACTTTTTCAAAATGCCATATCAATGACAGTGAGTGAGTGTTAATTTTAATGGGAGAAAACAATACAATGGATAGGATCAAGTAGTTGGCTCTCGTAAATCGATTTGAGTTACCGTACAGTAGGCTAATGAGCGCAAAAAAGCGACAGAGAAATTGTCGTGATCGCGTATTTACTTCATTGAAATAATGGCCGTTCACGTGACTCTATCTACCAATCAATCATCAGGGTTTGTTTATAAATAGTACTAATATAGGCTAGCCGGGCACATTTTAACGGGTTGATAAGCTACCAAACCGAAGTACCGTACTGAAGTACTTCTTTCTACAATTTCTAGGCGCATTCTAATATCCGTTTAGCGTTTAATAATATACAGCTTAAAATGATTGAATGAATGTTTTCATATTCATGGCCTGATCGTCTCGACAATCGGGAAACTAGGAAGGGGCCTAGATCTACTCCCGGAGAAACATTACATTACCGTACGGTACTCAAATTGAAATAGGCTAGGCCTATAGAAACAACGCGATAAAATATGTCAAAAATATTTTATTCGATTGATAAAAATAAAAGTACACCCTAGAAAAACGTTCTATTTGATATTTTGTTGTTTGCCGTCTGCCATTCATTGACTTTTTCTTGTTTTGTTGGTGAGTCATACCCAGTCGTAGTTCTTTTACATTAAATTTACAATACCTTTCGACAAGTTCTCAATTCAGTTTTTAGCTGGGAAAGGGTCCAATTACCGTAATCATTCATGATTAAACGTTTAATAGGCTAAGCGTCAATCGAGCGTCAACGTTAGGTTAATGGAGTCGTGCTGACGTCTGGACCCAAAAGTACGCAGCGCCGCCTATCTGCAAGGGCAGACAACTCTTTGTAATATCTCCCATTGTGTGATCATAGTACACCTGTTCCTCTTGTTGCCTCTATGTTTGGATTGGTAGAAGTGGTACAGAGTGTCATTCAAAAGGTCGTATTACTTGGCACGCCCTACAAGGCCATTGATCTGAGTCTCGCTATAAACGGCCGGAATTTCCGCTTTTTCGAGGTAGTTGAAGATTACACCTAATTCCAGACTGTTCTAGCGCTGATATCTTGAAACGTCTTTTCTTCTTGTGGTTGTATTAAAGCAATTAGGTGCTTACCATAAGAAAATGTGACTTCCAAATGTTCTTTGGTTATTGAACTTGGTTAAATTCGTCATGGTAACCCTGTAAAAACACCGTCCATCCTACCAAACGTCCAGTTCCACTGGGCTTGCAGGTGTTAAGGAATGCGACCGCTTTGTTGTCTGTATAAACTTTGAATTTGCCGTGAATCAAATACGGTCGGTATGTTTTTATTCCTTCCAAAACTGCAAGGCATTCTTGATCGGTGATGAACCATTTCTTTTCGGCCGCATGGAGAGCTCTTCCACCATAACAAATTACTGTCTCTTGTCCTTTATCATTAAGTTGACCAAGTATGTAACCTAAGGCTTCTCCACTAGCATCCGTCGTCAGGATGAATTCCTTGTTGAAATCAGGTTAAGCTAAGATAGGTGCATTGATCAACGCACGTTTGAGGCTATCAAAGGATTTTTGACATTCGTCTGACCAAACAAACTTGGTGTCATTCTGCAGAAGCTTAGTTAAAGGAGCGGCTATTTTAGAATAATTTGACACAAATTTCCTATAGTAATTGGCAAGTCCTAAAACCTGACGAACCTTTTGTTGTGTAGTTGGTGCTGGAAAGGTATTTACAGCTTCGACCTTGGATGGATCTGCGTGGATTCCTTCCTTGCTAATTATATGTCCAATATATATAACTTTTCTGGCCGCAAAACGACATTTGCTTGTTTTCAATGTAAGACCTGCTTCGTGAAGTTTTGCAAAGACTTCTTTGGTGTTCCTGGAAATTCTTGGAGAATATTATTATGTCATCTATGTATAGCAGGGCATATGCCTGTCTTCAGTTAGCCCAGGTACGGTGCTTAAGCGTAGGACGTTAAACCCCATTTCATTCATTCCAATTCATCTGTCGAAGTGCTTTGGAACTCAAAGGCGCCTCATTGAGTGATGAAAGCGGATTTGTGCTTTGTTTCAGGATCTAATGGAATTTGCCAAACTCCACTCGCATAGTCCAAGACAGGGAACAACAGAGGTTTGCCCAACAGAGTCTATAACATCGTCAAATCTTGGAATAGGAAAGTAAATCCGCTTTGTGATTGCGTTTAATATTTTCTGTAGTCAACTGCAAATCTGTAAGTTCCACCCTACTTAACAATCACTACAGGGGAATGCCATTGAGAATCGCTTGTTTGGATGATGTTGCTGTGTAGCATCTCTTTCACCTGCTTAGCGTATTCTTCTTTGACTTGTATTGACTACCAGGAAAAGGGCATCCTCGCCGGTTTCGACCCCGTGTTGATGCATGTTTGTTTCTCCAAATTCGTTCTATGATGTAGCGAACACATTACTTTGCGTTTGTAGAAAATAATTCATTTGATCTTTTTCTTTTTGGGAAAGATCTGAGTCACCTTAATCAAAGTTAACGTCAGTTTGCTTGGTGTGATCAATGTTTTGTTAGTGGTGAGAGACGTAAGTTGTAAGTCATGTTATTGAGTTATTGTTGCTAGTATAAAAATTTTGGGAATAAATATTCGGTCATTAGTTGGGTTAAGAATACGTAGTAAGGATGGCTTGTCCTTGGGTTGGATTACGCATTTAGCACCTAGAAATCGTGTTTGTTCGGTAACTAATGGTTCTAGCAGTAATACTGATTATGCAAATACTCTTGATAGTACTATGGGGACATCACATTCCTGTCTAGGTGCCAGTTTGGACGAGGTTAGTGACGTTGCTAAGCAAGTATTACATTCAATAAGTGACACATGAAAAAGACCGTCTTTGAGTGAAACTGTGCTTTGTTATCCGTGAGGAAATCAGTACCTGAAATCATTGATTGGTGCAGTTTATTAAACACGTGAAACTTTTGGTAACATTTCCTATTTGTACTTGAATCATTTAAGTGCCTAATATTACTGAATTATCTTTAATTCAGATGTTCCATATAAATTTCCGGCTTTTTTTGGTAAATAGCTTAATGTACAACACGTGTGACACAATATCATTTGATATTGTATTTGATGAATTTAATATTGTATTGAATATTTAGTATTTTATAATTGTTCATTTTTCCTTAATTTCGGCATTCTAATAAGAGAGTCATACATTTGATTTAAGCACAATAGATATTGACACCTATTGTTTAAAGTTAGAATGGGCGACCATTAATAATAAGTTTCATTGTTAATTACCTGCATTGTATAAACTTATAAATCTCGCACGCCTTTTATCTGTATCGGTCGTAGACTTAAATGTCATAATATTATATAATTTGTATGCTTGGTGTTTTCAGCTGTGCAAACAGTGTATAGCAGACATGTCTAGAGATAAGACGCAAGCTTGAAAAGTTATTAACACCCATTATCTAGGGAGAAGAGGTGTGAAATGTTAATTATTGGTTTCCATTGTTTTGTCATTCTAAATTAGCTATTGCATCTCTCCTGTCAATCATTCCGAGTACACCCAGAGTTATCCAATCAGCTCATTTATTTATATAACTTAACACCTGAAAACCAATCAGGTTTGTCTACCTAGAGCACGTGATATTTGCTTAACAAACGCACGTGCCAATTGTGTCTGGTGGATATAAAAGGGCGTGGTTCGACAGATAGGTCAGTTGGGTTTTCTGTGACCTAAAGAGAACGTCTTTAGTTAGATATATCCTGATCCAACCACCATATTATGTGAATACGACAAATTACGTTTCACTTTAGTCTGTTACAAAAAAAAAAGTCTTTAAACAAATATTTCCAAATTGAAGCCAATCCACCTTCAAGTCTTATTCATTTAAATATGACTTTCTCGGCATCTAATGCATACTTATCTCTTTTGCCGTATTTTCAAAAGGAGACTAAATATATCGCAGCGCATTTTTTTCAGCAACTTTATACCCATTTCAATATTTCTAATATTAATTTATGGAAACCTTTATCAAATGCCTTTCCTAATACTTCTATTCCACCATTACCAAAAAGTTACGTAAACTCCCCATTAAGTCTTTGGTCTCCCAATTAAGTGCCATCCATGATGTAAAAGTAGTAGACAAGCCCTGGGCCCATTGGACACATTTATCCATTGGTACTAGTCTTTTTATTGGGTTGGGTATATGTATATGTATTCTCATAAAGTGTTTAAGTTCTAAGTTCCGCCAAGCCAAACGGTATCGAAACAAAGAAGGTGACGATACCGAGTATAGAGTATTAAAGAAGATGGTGACGGCTAAAGCCACAAGCGACAGTAAGCTTGGAAATGGAGAAATTCCCAATTCACCATACCTCGACAAATCAGAGCATACGAAACCACAAGAGCATGAGCTCATTGTATCCCTCGCTCCAGCTTGCAGCCACAGAGATGACTGCAATTTCCACTACCCATAGTTAATAAATGGTCGAAAATATATGCTGACACGATGATACATACATGGTGGACAATTATGGTGGAAATTATAAGCTGACACGATGATACATACATGGTGGACAATTATGGTGGAAAAATATATGCTGGACGATTATGGTGAAAATGATATACTGGCACATACATGGTGGATAATTATGGTGAAAAATACATGCTGACACGATGATACATACATGGTGGACGATTATGGTGGAAATGATATGCTGGCACATACATGGTGGATAATTATGGGGAAAATATATGCTGACACGATGATACCTACATGGTGGACAATTATGGTGGAAAATATATGCTGACACATACACGGTGGATACTATATGTGACTAATTGGTGGACGGTATCCGCCTATGTTGTGTGTTTCCTTTAACATTAATATAGCATTCGTTTGTGACGATTTTTCCCGCGTAACGTGGAAGATATCCATCCACGTTTGTGTTTATCCAGCATTAATTTGTGACGATTGTTTAGCATAATGTGGAAAATATCCATCTATGTTTGTGTGTTTCATTTAACATTTATACTGCATTATTTTTGTGACGATTTTTCCCCGCATATTGTGGCAGACAGTGAATTTTTTTTGGTTTTGTTGTGAATATTTTTAGTTTTGATGTTGTGCTTTTCTTTTATATATCTTTTAATGTTTACATTATTGTGTTTTGCTTTGATTTTTTTCAAAAATCGTTTCATATTATTTTTATATATTCCACTATTTTAAAATTGTGGAAGGGGAGGAATGTGACACAATATCATTTGATATTGTATTTGATGAATTTAATATTGTATTGAATATTTAGTATTTTATAATTGTTCATTTTTCCTTAATTTCGGCATTCTAATAAGAGAGCCATAGATTAGATTTAAGCACAATAGATATTGACACCTATTGTTTAAAGTTAGAATGGGCGACCATTAATAATTAGTTTCATTGTTAATTACCTGCATTGTATATACTTCTAAATCTTGCACGCCTTTTATCTGTATCGGTCGTAGACTTAAATGGCATAATATTATATAATTTGCATGCTTGATGTATTCAGCTGTGCAAACAGTGTATAGCAGACATGTCTAGAGATAAGACGCAAGCTTGAAAAGTTATTAACACCCATTATCTAGGGAGAAGAGGTGTGAAATGTTAATTATTGGTTTCCATTGTTTTGTCATTCTAAATTAGCTATTGCATCTCTCCTGTCAATCATTCCGAGTACACCTAGAGTTATCCAATCAGCTCATTTATTTATATAACTTAACACCTGAAAACCAATCAGGTTTGTCTACCTAGAGCACGTGATATTTGCTTAACAAACGCACGTGCCAATTGTGTCTGGTGGATATAAAAGGGCGTGGTTCGACAGATAGGTCAGTTGGGTTTTCTGTGACCTAAAGAGAACGTCTTTAGTTAGATATCTCCTATTATGTGAATATGTTATGCAGTAATAAAAATATCTGTTTAATAAAAAGAGTTTATGTTATGTTACACACGACACACTAGCGCCACTGTCCAATAATGCACTTGTTTTGAAGCCTTTTACACTAACAGATATGGTATTGTGCTCCAAGGGCTCTACTAATTGCACTATTTTGCTTTTGCTATGCCTCTTCAAAAATGCTTAATCAGGCGTCTTATTTGTTTGAGGGCTTGGAATGCGTTTACCAAGAAACCTACACACGCTTGTATGGTGACCTATTTTGAAGCAATTTTCACACTTAAGATTTAAATAATCACATTTATATTTTGGATAACAACCTCCAACTTTACCGCAACTTCCACGACGTTCTGTTGACTGATTTCTGTAGCTTGGTTTATTTGCTCGTTGCCGATTCTGGTAGGGCTGTTGATTCTGGTGGGGCTGTTGATTTCGGTAGTGTTGCTAATTATAAGAGTGTTGTTGACTTTGGTCAAGTTGCTTGTTAGACGTCCATTGCGTTTTATTCTGGTAGAACTGTCTTCTATGTCGTGGTGGTGGTCTATAATCTGTCTCCATACCGTTATCTGTGAATTGCTCGGAGATTTGGTTCTCTACGATGGTCTTCAATGGCCTGACGGCAACCGTTAATTCCGCAATTTGGTCACTGGTATCGACGTGATTGACTTGTGGACTATTCGTATGGTTATGTTCCATTTCTTTGGCAACTTTTCTTAACTCGTCCATATTTTGTGGCGTTTTATATTTGACCCAATGTATGAGGTGTGACTTCAAGCCTTTGATAGCATAGGATACGATCACTGTATCGCTGATATTGTACCCTAGTGTGTTTTGCTGAACTCAATCAAGGTATTCGTCGACAAACTCGTCATCATTCTGAAATACATCTAAAACACTACAGTCAAATTTTGATTTTGAGAATCTGTCGAAAAAGGTTTTAACGGGGGTCGATTCAAACGGAAGAGGCATATTTTCGAAAAAATTCCGAGCTGTGCCATCTAATAGTGAGCACAGATCCGCCTTCTGTTGCACCTCGTTGTATTTCCTAGACTGAAAAATGCATAATGTCCTTTCAGTCCAAACACTACAATTTTGGTCGGGCAAGCCGCTGTCTTTGCTCATACACAATTTTGGTGTGGACATCGTGATATTTGTATGAGGTATGACGCTTACCGAAGGATCCTATTGAGTAGCGCGTTCAGCGTTAATTTCTGTATTCAAGTCGTCTGCTGTTTCTGTGTTTTGGTCATTTCCGGTTCCGCTTCTTGATCCGTATACAATAATTGTTCTTTGTTCTATAGGCTGTTCGGGATCGAATGGCCTCCACCAACTGAGAACGTGCCGTTATATTGTCTGGGATGTGACGCAACCCTTGGGTTATTTGTCACTAGTTCCTAATAATAAGAATAGATTGTTAACACATGATGTCTTTAATGTCTTAAAGAGATAATAATGATTATGCCTCTTGAGTTTCTTGGTTTATAATTTTGGTTACCATTGATTTAGAGTTTCTAATGGAGAGGATTATAACCCAGACCAAGACATGTTACCAACTGGACAAGAAGGATTATCAATTTGAAAACAAGCTAACAACTAAAGCTTTAATTTAATTAATAATTGTTAGTGTACAACAAATATATGTTTGGTGCACACTATGACAGTATTATTGTCGAAATATTTGGATATATTGGGGGATATTTACTTCTGGTTTGACACCCTAGTACAAGTCTTATTTATTTTTAACAATTTTGCGTCTTACATGATGTAATGAGACCAACAATTGTGGTACTGGCAAAAGTAGCTTTTTGTGTCTTGTAGGAAGAAACTAAAGGCGATAAGTCGAGGATACAAGACCAGGACAATAACGACACGGTGTTACGAAAGAATAAAGGGTCGCATAATTGCGTTAATAGTGTCGTCTTGTACTTTTTTACATGACCACTACCAGCCAACATACAGAGGAGAATGCTTGATCACGCGACGCATACATTAGAGAATGGTCAAGGTCAAACTCGAGCGACGTCAAAAATATAACGCATATTAATTGTTTTCTACATTTTTAATATTTTCAAATTTGTACTTGCAAATTCAGATCTCTTGTCATTTCGTCAGTTTAAAACCCGGTTACAGATGGACGAATGGATTTTTAATGGCCAATGGTCGAAATGTTCACAATAAATTCAATGTAGCTCCGTACAAGAAATTGGCCCATTTTACGCTGGGATATCTTTACGAAGAGATTTATTGTGAGACAAATTCATTCGTAAAATTAATGTATCTTTGTCCTCATGGGTATCTGTTTTTGAAATTGATAATAATTACATTTTTCTAAACCTGTTTCGTCACCCATGTCTGTTTTGCACGCGATAGAGGCTATCGATTTGGTTTTAAGTAATGAGGTTATGATATGGAAAACCTTTCCATTTTTAGCCCACTGTGACCTTCTTTTCCCGAATTACCCCTACCCCTGCCATTTTCGGGAAACCATAACACGACAGAGGCTACAGTTTTGAACGGATGTTCGGGTCATGAGAGGACAAACCTAACGACATTCAGTGTTCTGCAGCCTTCGTTTCCGTATATATCCCATTTACCAAAAAAACATTAATATTTGGTCTGAAGCATTGGGATACAAGAAGACGAACCTTGTCGATAGCCCGTTCTTGTTCAAAGTTGGCGTTCATGAGAGGACAATCACTGTCGCTACCCAGAGACTACAGTATTCACAAACGTTTGTTAAATTTATGGACTAAACAGACCGTTTGCCTTAATAACGCGATATAGTCCGATGATCCGTCCGTAAGGTGGTATAGGCTACAGTTATCCTATCCACCACCCTTTTCAGAAATCCCCCCTCCTTCCGCCCTACACCTACTATTTTCCGCGTTACCCCCGGATTACTCTCTGTACGAAAACATTGCGGAGACATGGAATGTTCGCATGCATAAAAGTGCCCCTGAGGGTCTAACCCTGATTCTTATAGTGTACTACCTTGGACAGAATTTTATCGGTAATAATTTGTGTTTCCATGGTTTTGGTGAAACCACAGCCAAAATGAGAGCTAGGTGAAATATAAAAGCATATAAAGTCGTCAGGAACAGCCTTTAATAGCGTATTACCAATTGAAATGAATCTTATGATATCAGCTACATAACAATAGCGAGTAAAATATGATTCATCAAAATCCAAGGAAGCCAGGAGCCAGTACTAAAATGATTCCCAGATTACTGTAAATTAACCTTTTTATTATTTATAAGTTAATTATGAGTGAATACAATAAAGGTAAGTTTTTAAAACAAGCAGGGAAAAAATATATACATCAACTCTCTGGCGGGGACAATAACATCTGTATTGAAATTTAAAAAGTAGCACAAAATGTGATTTCCGCCGAGTGGTCTTGACTTAAAACCTTACAACACACATCTTATGCCATGAATAACTGGGCACAACTGGGGTTGGGAGGTTCACGTGGTTTAGCTTAGCGGAATCTTACACTTCTTGTTTAGTCCCTGACGGTTACAATAGTAGGGACAGCATTTGGTTGACCCCGACAAGGACAACGGTTTGTTGCCACGTAATTTTGATGCTTTGATAAGTCACCCTGTAACATTCTTATTCTAATTCTGCTCTGATTGGATCCAAAACCTTAATGATTCAATAAAGTCTGATCTAAACAATAGGACTGAAGGTATGTTCCGTAGAATGCCCTCATAATGTGACCTTTGACTATACCGCCAGTGGGCGGTATGTCTGTGAATATGATCCTGCTATGTTGATAGACATCATATACGGTGTTCCACATTGTCCCAGGTTTAGATACATTAACAAAATACTCTGCCGTCGATCTAATCTTAATGTCATTGCGTCCTTTTGAAATCACAGATAAATTGCCTTCGGTTTAGCGACTTTTGTTCCAAACTTGCTGGTAGAATCTCAACTTGTTAGATGGAAAACTGACAAAAGGACATTGTTTTCCCACTAGTTCACAGTTACTTTAAACCATTTCCTTTTGATATGTGCTAGTAATGCAATGTCTTTCTCCCAAAATGCATCAATTGCAACTGACAACTGTGTGTCTAAACCGACCTCGTTTATGTCTATGGGGCTACATATAAATGAGCCTGCCCTCTCGCTGTCTTTCACAAACAATACTATAGTACCGGAGTTACTTTGAAGATACATTTTGGAAAATCACAAGGCAGCTACTGATGCTGTGGTGGGTGCAATGGGCCATTCGGCTGAAATTCAGATATACCACGCTCTCAAATTGAGACATACAAGACATGCTTAAATGGATGCTGTACCACATTCACTGATCTTTGATCTTGATATCGACATTGAGAAGGCAGGCGTGGGAATAATTTCACATGCTCTACATGGTTAATACTGATGTCATGGTGTTAGTATTGCATTACTAGTACATGGCTATGGATTCAAGGAACTGTCGACACGTAATAGCCTAAAATTCCATCAACAAGCCGCTGATTTAAAGTAAATTTGGCAGTGCCTCCTCGATCCGGCCTGAGCAGTCTTTACTTTAAAAAGTTCACCGAAACTGTGATGATAGATAGTTGCTTAAGTGAATATAGTACTGCTAGTTTCATTTAAAATTTTAACTCTTGTGATCCCGGAGTAAAGTTTCAGATATTGGCCATAAAATTTAGCTCGATTAGGCTTTGGACTTAGTGCACCGTGTTATATGCAATCAGCTTTCAGGCATACATAGAAAAAAAATAATTTGAGGTAGAAGCTTATTGCATATAATCCAGTGCACTAAGGCCAACTGAGGGTGTGGGGGTGGCCGAATAGTTAACGGGAGCGCATTGTATCATAAGATCTGTCCTTGAGTCAACTGTTGTGGTTTCGTTTCCCCGGTCGTACGTGACAAGGAGTATGGTCACCTGTCCAACCTCGTGAGGTTTTCTCCTGATCCCCCAGTTTCCCCCCTCTGCTAAAAACCCCTAAGCGCAAGCGAATTATTCGCATACAATTGAACCTTATGTAAGTCCCATAAGTGACCTAGATTATGTCGAGTCGACGTTAAACCCCATTAATTCTCTCTTTTCCAGTAAGGCCAACGCTGATTTTGAAAGTTGATCAATTCCCCAGAATATTACGTCCATAAATCAATTCAGGGCGAGTAGGGTAACAATAAAAGTCAATATATCCTCAAGTGGACCGCCTATTAATGTAGACTTAAACTTGGTGCTATAACCGCAAATTTACACACATATATATATATGATCGACTTGGATTATATGATGTACTTCCTTTACAGACAACACACTAAATATTCATGCAGAACTTTTAGACTCAGATTGCAGGTCTTAAAAGTTTGCTTTATCTACGCTTTAGTATTCGAGTCCAGGGCCCGGTTCCTAGAAAATTCTTAAAGTAAGCACAAAGTCATGCTTCACTTTTACTTACGTAAGAATCATATAAAAATACTGTCCCTAGAAAATTCTCAAGACCATTCTTACGTAAACTTACCATACACTGAGACTACGATGCTCTTTAACGTCATAAAACAACTTTGGTATGCGAATTACGTGATAAATTTGTCGTCTGCTTCATTGTGGTTGATTTAGATGCATTTGACATGTCCCAGTTATAAAATGTTCCAAAAGATAAAAAACAAAACGTACACACATACAAACTAACCAAATAATTGTGAGGGCGCCTGATCTTAAAGTAGGCTGTGTGTTTGTAGCCTATTGTTTACTAATTGGTAAATAAATAAATTGGTTTTAGGGTAGGCCCTACATGCAAATTTTTTTATAGCAATCTTAATTTCTTTTGGAAAAGGATTTTGTCTGTCTTATAATTGTCTCTTTATTATCAAAAGGTGTCGGAAATGCCGTCGAATAACTCTACGGTCAGCCGTTTTTACGATGCAGAAACAGAGTTAAGGATGGTAAGCAAGCCCTATACCTTGCTTGGGACTTGTGCTTAGATTGGCTATGTTTAAGAACACAGTTGTGCTAAAGTTTTTTCTTGGAACGCATAATAACGTTCTTGTGCTTACAATGAAGTCTACTTAAAATCTAAGCACAAGACCGTTCTTAAGAATTTTCTGGGAACACAAAATAAGGTAATTTTACTTAAATGCAAAGTCGACTAAAATCTAAGCACAAGAACGTGCTTAGGTATTTTCTAGGAATCGGGCCCAGGATTCGTCTCAAAGCGAAGCTTCCGGGAAACTGGTGTGGTTTTCTAAATGAAACGACCCGCGAAAAGATAAAGATCAATTTTTGCTTGCAAAACATTGGTACCGGTCATAACAATTTAAGTTTGTGTGCTCAGACCATTTCGAGGACGACAGTTGGGTACATGAATTATGTGTTGCATTGTTCGTGCAACAAGTAAAAACCCCATTTAAAACAAGAAACGTTTAGGTTTTTTTTATAGTTCAAAACTTTGGAACTGTAGATAAACTATTAGAAACGTCAAAGCTGATCGATTATTTAATGTCTGACATCATAGGGTCAAAAGCCTTTCGTACGACCACTGACGCGACTTTTTGCTTGAACCGGTCAGATCTTCATCTAGTGTAAGCCATCGAACGTGTTAAAAAGAAAACGAAACGAAATATTGATCTGTATTTTAATCATATTGCAACTGACGTCTTATAGTTATTAACAGCCAGACAAAACTGCCGCAAAGACACAAGGGCGTATTTCCGCGCTTTGCGTTGATATTTCTTTTTTTTTCTTATTAGGGGAAGATGAAAGATGTAGTGCCAAGAGAAGGCGCCAGAACGATTATAAACAAGATTTAGAACTACAGATGAGAGAAAAACATGCTGCCAGACAAAGGTACTATAATGTTTTGTGATATATACTATTCAAAAAAAGTAGGGGATATTTGATTTTGGAGGCATAATACTAAAATATGCAAATGACTACGAAAAAAGTCACTATAGAACCTAACAAAGGAAACATTTCCAGTTACATGTGACGCCCAAACTCACCAATAGGTACCGCATGGAATGCAGGTGATGCTTGGGATCATCATGGGGGTCCAACCAAAGATATGCACGACTCTGACTTTGAATGTTTCAGTCATTGTGGCATTGAATTCCAGGGTGGAAACATCAGTTTAATTGTTTTAGTGACCAGAAAACAAATTTTAATATGCGTCGGCTTACCCAAAATGAAAGGTTACGTGCCCTTGGCATGCTACAGATCGGCACAACACAGGCGGTTGTGGCGCGGACGATGAATGTTTCTCAGTCTGTCATTAGCAGGCTATGGTCCAGATACCGTGATACACAATCTGTACAGGACAGACCACGCTCAGATCGACCAAGCGCGACAACTCTTTTTTTGTATAAACATATTGTATTCAAACAACATGAATAGGATTGGGTAACAGGCATAGCCTATGTGAAAACCCTCTCCCTGTATACAATATAATTTACAATAATAAAGTATTTACATATATACAAGATATTTACAGTACATGTAATTATATTAGATAAAAAATGAAAAACTTATATGATATATATCAAATTAGGGAATTTTAACGAAAATTGAAAATATTAATTTTTAGAATCGTTGAGAAAGGTTAAAAAAAACTCATGTAAGGTCTTAATAATGTTAATATTTTTATCAACGGAAAGTTTATTTGATCCAAATAATAGATGGTTGCTATTTCTGTATTCGAGAGGCAAAGTGTTTATCGTTCTGCGGCGTACATCTGAGTGGTTTGTACATATGAAAAGAAAATGTTCAATATCTTCAAATTGATGACCACAAGTACAAGCTGGATCATCTAATATATGTCTCAAGAACATATGGCCTTCAAGATCGCTACATCGGAGTCGAAATTTTGAATGAATAATTTCATTTTTTCGCGAACCCAAAAAATAATATATCGGAATCTTTATGTCATTTTTGGAAAGTTTTTGTTTAAAGCCAGAAAGTGATGGTGTTCTACGATACGAGGTGTCTAGCTGGTTCCATTCCCTGATGGAGGACGGTATAAATGTATTAGAGAAGAGATGTGTTCGGGATTTAAATTCCGTAAAATCATTATGGTTCCTTAATGAATATGGTAATGTTGGAGATTTTTCAAAAAGATTTAAAAGGTATTTGGGAACAATATTATTGAAGACTTTGTACATAAGATGCAATTTGTGACGCTTCCGTCTCTCCATCAAAGGAATAAAACCAGTTTCCCTGTACAGTGATTCGTGATTGGTTCCTTTAACCGCCCCGCAAATAGTCCTAAGTGCATCAAGTTGAAGGCTTTCTAATTTACACTTGGACAACCGTCCCAAATAATATCCGCGTAATCAAAATGAGGCAAAATAAAGGAAGTGTATATTGTTTATAGAGTTTTCATTTTTAGTCTGTATTTTAGCGATTTTAGACAATTTGTCAGTTTTGAAATTTTCTTACATAAATTCTCAACATGGACATTCCATTTTCCGTTACTTTGAAAAATTAAACCAAGATGTTTGTGACAGGGGACCTCTTTAATCTGTGTTGTGCCAAAGAACAAAGGTGGATTTGTTGTTAGTGATTTTGCGCTTATGGTCATTGTTTCCGTTTTTAGAGGGTTAAAGGTTACCAACCACAAGTCTGCCTAGTCATTTATTTTCTTCAAATCATTATTCAGAATATCCGAACTTGTACTAGGGTCATCCATTTTTATAAATAGTGAAGTGTCGTCTGCGAATAGTCTAACATTGGAGTCAAGGTTGTTCACAATATCATTAATATAAATTAAAAACAATAGAGGTCCCAAAACAGATCCTTGTGGTACACCAGCATGGATGGTTCTTGGATCAGAGGATAAGCCTTCTAAAACAACTGATTGTTGTCTATTACAAAGATAATTTTTAAGCCATTGTAAGAGGCTACCCCTGATCCCAGCTCCATCCAGCTTCCAACAAAGTCCGGCGTGCCAAACTTTGTCGAACGCTTTGCTGATGTCACAACAAACAACTCGAGTAGAAGTATGTTGATCAATGGCTTGACAAAACATATGTGTTAGTTCTATTAGTTGAAATATGGCGGAGTCACCTCGAAGAAAACCACTTTGAAAAGACGTTAGTATTTTGTTCCCTCTCAAAAAGTTAAAGACATGTTTGTATATAACCTTTTCAAATACTTTATAATGATACTCAGAAGAGAGACTGGCCTATAGTTACCACAATCGTTTGGTGATCCTTTTTTGAAAATAGCCGTGACATTTGCAAGTTTACATATACTGGGTACTTTTACTTACTTTTAATGACAGTTCAAATAAAGAGCATAGTGGAGATGAAATTTCGGTGGATATTGTCTTTAGTAATTTGGCACTTATGTCGTCCGGACCGGAGGATTTTGAGGTGTCTAAACTGTCAATAATGTCTTTAACTTCTTGAGGGGTTGGTACGATCTGTTCTAATGAGTTAGCATTTCTGTCAATGGAGGGTAAAGATTTATTTATATCATTAAGTTTAGATTGTTCAACAAAAAAGTTATCCAGTGCGTTTGCCTTGTCTTGCGGTGTAAATTAAAGTGTTGTTATTTACAATTAAGGGTGGTGTGTCTTGTTTAGTGCAGCCTTGTGTTTTTACAAATGAATTAACAATTTTCCACCATCTTTTATTGCCAAACTGCGATTTGTCATGTATCTTTTCATCTAAGGTATCATAATATGCTTGCTTTGCTTGTCTAATCAAATTTATATATTGGTTCCGAATGTTCCTAAAAGATTGCCAATGGTTGTCATGATTTGTGCTAGTGGCACGTTTATGAATTTTATTCTTTTTCCTTCTAATTTTCCGAATTTCGCTTGTCATCCAAGGTTTGTCGTTAGGTTAATAGTTACTACTCTATTTGGGATATTTCTTTTAGCTAAATTGATTAATTCAATTGTAAATTTCCTACTCGAGTCATCAATGTCATCATCTTGTATCAGATTTTACCAGTTTGTGGAAATGACGTCATGTTTTAGTTTTTCATTATCTATGTTTTGGTAATCCCATATCATTCGTCTGAAACACTTTGATTTGGGAGTATTAAACGAGAGTGTACACGGAATAGGACAGTGATCACTACAAAAGTTATCAGAAACGGTGATATTGTTTACGAAATTTGGAAAATTTGTTAAAATTAGATCTATCAGTGAATTATTTCACGCGACAACTCAAGCCCAGGATCGATTTATCCGTACCTTGGCCTTGAGAAATCGTGTCATCACAGCAAATCAGATCAGCACTCGTCTTCAAACAGACACTGATGTGAGAGTGAGTGGCCAGACCATTCGCAATCGACTGCATAGGGGTCACCTTCGCGCCCGACGTCCTCGCGTGATCCCTTGTTTGAGAGATCATCACATCAGGCAAGACGTCGTTGGTGTAGGGATTGTCAACACTGGGATAATCGACGCTGAAGCAATGTGATGTTTTCAGATGAGTCAAGGTTCACTGTTGATTTTTTGGACAGACGTAGGAGGGTGTGGCGTCGTCGAATCGAGCGCTTCCAAGACGTTAACGTCATCAGACATGATCGATTTGGGGGTGGTTTTGTTATGGTGTGGGGAGGCATCACTTTACATGTTGTTGCAGGGCGTGTTACAGGCCAGTACTACCGGGACAACATCTTGGCAGTCCATGTTGCGCCGTTAGAACGACGTCATGGTCGCTGTTCCATCTTCCAGGATGACAACGCAAGATGTCACAGGGCCAGGATCGTTACAGGTTACCCCCAACAACAGAACATCACCACATTACCTTGACCAGCACTGAGTCCCGACCTCTCCCCCATCGAACATGTCTCGGATATGCTTGGACAGAGGTTACGTCAACAATAACGTCCTGCCAATGTCCAAGAACTTGCTGCTGCGTTGCAACAGGAATGGGGCAATCTGGACCAAAATGACCTTAGACGTCTCATTGCTTGTTTGGCTACAGAGGAGGATTTACCCGTTACTGACTTTGTTGTGATGCTGTGGTAACTTTGCTGTTTGACCCCGGTGTAGTGTATGACTGTAATAATATTAATTATGTGTGGTCTGATTCCATACAGAGTTATGTTACTTTAATTGTTATTTTCCTACTCTCTAGCTATAGTTACATTCAATGTGGAAGTATTAAAAGAGCATGGTTTTCACAACATGTGGTTTTTGTATTTAGTTTATTCTTTACGCATCCCCTTAAATGGGAATCATACAACATTACAATTTGGCGACGAGGTAAAGAAGAACCTAGAAATCCAGATGGCAAATAATTTTGTTGACCAATCAAGTGGTTAACCACAATTTAACATTGGAGACAGAGAAAGTACATCGGTGAGATGGACCAGGTGGTTGAGAGCATTCGACCTATATTTAATAACAAAAGGATAAATGAGTGCAGATAGAAAGAGAGCCCTATCCTCCATTCTACAGGTATGGATGTACAAGACATATTTTGTGCTCTCACAGAAGATCAGACTATCAATGACGCATATGACAGAGCCAAAACTGCTTTGAATAATTATTTTTGCCCCCAGTCTAATGTGCCTTATGAAAGACTTGTATTCAGAAATATGACTTAAGATAACCATGATACCGTGGAACAATTTGTAACGAAACTTCGCCAAAAGTCACAGAGTTGTGATTTTGCCAATGTTGATAATGAAATTCGGGATCAAGTAATAAATAAATGTAACTCACGAGACTTAAGACGGAAATTGTTAGAAAGAGGAACAAACTTAACCTTGGCAGATGTATTAGAAATTTCTAGAGCCTTAGAAGAATCTGACAGACAAGCAAAATCCATCGAGGGCCTGAGCCATGATGTGAATAGGCTATCACTGCATAGTAATGGACATCATTCCCGAATAAACAGACCTTTATCGAGAAATCCTAGAGATGACCCCCACATATCTACTAACCGCTATAATATGGAGTGTTATAGATGTAGGTATACAGGACATTTTCATCCAGATCCAAACTGCCCTGCTGTCAATCAACGATGTAGGAAGTGTAAACTAGATGGTCACTATGAGCGCATGTGTAAGACTAAACTCTACCAACGAATCTGATGAAGAGGAATATAAAGAAAAGAATCGATTTTATGATGATTATGATAGACCTGAAGAAATCTTTAGAATATATTCGTTAGCAAAGGGAGATAACCAAAGCAAGATCACAATAAAATTAAATGGTGTTTCTCAAGAATTTACTATTGATTCAGGATCATCAACAAATGGTTTAGACCGAGACTCGTGGAATGAATTAAAACGTATTGGCAAAATAAAAGGTATCCGTTGGAATTCTGAACTGACAAATACAAAACTGTTTGCATATGGGATTGAAGAGCCATTAAAAGTACTAGGAAAATTTTATGCAAATGTAACGTTTCAAGATACATTGTTAGAAAATGTAAGCTTTATCGTAATAGATGGAAAAGGTGAACCATTATTAGGCAAAGACACTGCAATTAAATTAGGCGTATTAAGAATAGGGAAGATAAACTTTAATTCTAAAACTGATACGGAGAAGTCAAAGAATTATTATGTGAACAAATATCCAGATCTGTTTGAAGGAGTTGGAAAACTGAAGGATTTTAAATTGAAAATAGCTATTGATAAAGACGTTACCCCATTAGCCCAACCAGTTAGACGCGTGCCATATCAATTGCGTGGAAAAGTAGAACAGAAACTAAAAGAACTGGAAAAACTAGATATTATTGAGCGTGTAAACGGTCCAAGCAGTTGGGTATCACCAGTCGTCATTTCTCCGAAAAAGAACTCTGATATAAGACTATGCGTAGACACGAGAAGAGCCAATGGATCAGTGTTACGAGAAGGCACCCCATTCCTACAGTTGACGAGATATTACAGGACTTTAATAACAGTATTATTTACAGCAAATTAGATATCAACCAAGCCTTTCATCAGATTGAATTACATGAAGACTCCAGAGACCTTACAACATTTGTAACACATAATGGACTATGGCGCTATAAGAGACTTATGCTTGGAATAAGTTGTGCCCCAGAACTTTATTAAAAAGTGCTACAACTTACATTACAAAATTGTGAAGGTGTTCACAATATATATGACGACATTATTGTCCATGCGGAATCGGTTGAAGAACATAATAAACGTTTAGAAAAGGTGTTAGAAAATCTATTACAAAAGGGAATAACTTTAAATACGGACAAATGTGAATTTAACATGAACAAGCTAGAATTTATGGGCCATGAATTGTCAAATAGAGGTGTGGGACCAACAGATGTCAAGTCAAAGTAAAGGCTATTGTAGAAGCCAGAACAGCTACTGAAGTAAGATCGTTTCTCGGGTTAGTTAACTATACATCACGCTATATATCAGACCTAGCTTCAATCTCCGAGCCTTTACGTAAACTTACTAAAAAGAATGAACCATTCGAGTGGGGTGTTGAACAACAGCGAGCTTTCAATGAATTAAAACAAAGACTATCCAAAGCAGAAACTTTAGCATATTTTGATAAGAATGCCAGAACCTTGGTTATAGCAGATGCGAGTCCAGTAGGACTTGGAGCTATTTTGATACAGGAACAAAACAATGAATATCGTGTTATATGCTATGCCAGCAGAAGCCTTACAGAAACAGAAAGACGCTATTCACAAACGGAAAAAGAAGCATTGTCTTTAGTATGGGCTTGTGAGAGATTTCACATGTATTTGTATGCAATAGACTTCGAATTGCTAACAGACCACAAACCATTGAAGTGTATCTATTCACCAAAATACACTACTTGTGCTAGAATTGAAAGATGGGTTCTTAGGTTACAGCCTTATAAGTATAAAGTCAGATATATTCCGGGTTCACAAAACATAGCAGATTCACTGTCGAGACTGTTGAACAATCAGTATGATTTAAAGCCGCTGTCTACCAAAACCGATCATGAATACATAAAATTTGTAGCTACAGAAGCGACGCCGAGAGCAATGACTACAAGAGACATTGAAATCGAATCAGAATGTGACGCAGAATTAAGATGTGTGCGAAACTGTTTGTTAGATGGAAAGTGGTATCACCTTCCATATAAAAAATATATATCTGTAAAATCGGAACTATGTGCAATAGGCAATATTGTACAACGTGGAACGCGAATCGTTATTCCAAGATCACATCGAAATCATGTATTAAAACTAGCGCACGAAGGGCATCCAGGTATTGTTGGAATGAAACAACGTTTGAGAACAAAAGTATGGTGGCCTGGACACGTTGGTGAGAATTTTTGCAAATCTTGTTATGGATGTCAACTAGTGTCTCAAACAACCAAACCAGAACCTATGTCAAGAACGACCCTACCTTCTGCACCATGGCAACATCTTGCTGCCGACTTATTAGGACCATTACCCTCAGGTGACTATATTTTTGTATTAGTCGATTATTATAGCCGATTTTTCGAAACAGTCATTACCAAATCAACAACATCGGACAGAATAATCGAAATCATGTCTAAAATATTTGTTACACATGGATTACCATTAACTTTACGAACAGATAATGGTCCTCAATTTGTGAGTGAATCGTTTAAGAAATACATGACAGAACATGGTATTATTCATTACAAATCAACTCCGCTATGGCCTCGGGCGAATGGAGAAGTTGAAAGACAGAACAGATCCATCATGAAAGTATTACGAATCGCACAAGCAGAAAAACGTAACTGGAAAGTCGAACTAGATCAATTCCTTATAATGTACAGAAGTACGCCTCATAATACAACAGGTAGAAGTCCGGCTGAGTTATTATATGGAAGACAGATTCGTACCAAATTACCAGAACTACAGCAATTGGCATCCCACGATTATCAAATACGCGATCGAGACAGCCAACTCAAAGAAAAAGGAACGATATATGGCGATATGAAAAGAGGAGCGAAAAATCGTGAAATAGTGAAATAAAGTATTAGTGAAACAGGACTATAACAATAAATTTTCAACAAAGTTCAATCCGAAATTATTTAAAGTTGTAGATAAGTTTGGGAACAGTGGTATAATTGAAACAGTTGAGAAGCCGCATATTCGTTACAAGAGAAATATTACATGTGTAAAGAAATATTATGAGCGAGATCAATGTGCAGAAATAGTGAATGATCAGTGTTATGCTAATCAGTATGATCATGATTTGTTAATTCCAAATGTGTTTAATCAAAATAATCCTTCCAACGAAAATAATCAAAATGTGTTCAATTCGGACAGTTCAAATAGTGATCAAGATAAAAGTATTTCAAATAATACATGTGACACAAACAATCATACAAGACCTCAGAGGAATAGAAAACCGCCATCGAAATATCAGGAATACTATACTATAAACTGAACATTTAGGAAGTAGCTGAATACATGTAGCTTTCAATTTTGAAATATAAGTAATATTTTAAATGTTTAGTTAACTAATTTTATTTAGAAATTTAAAGACAGTAAATGATTTTATCATTTAAGAAAAAGGAAGGATTTGTAGTGTATGACTGTAATGATATTAATTATGTGTGGTCTGATTCCATACAGAGTTATGTTACTGTAATTGTTATTGTCCTACTCTCTAGTTACATTCAATGTGGAAGTATTAAAAGAGCATGGTTTTCACAACATGTGGTTTTTGTATTAAGTTTAATCTGTACGCATCACCTTAAATGGAAATCATAGAACATTACACCCGGGTATCATTTTACCCTTATAATGGTCAGTCTGTGCCTTACTTAGTCTAACGATCATTTGGAATAAATCGATGAGTGTGAACTTCTTTCATTTTGTCATTTGTTTCTTCGTCAGTTTCATAAGGTGACTTTAATAACACTTAAAAATCAAATATCCCCTACTTTTTTTGAATAGTATATTTATTTTATGTATGTATAATGGAAACACAAGATCAGTACATCAGCGCCAACTTTTATACCCATTTTTTCGTTGTTTAACTGCTCCTGGTATACGAATCATTGTCGGAATAGTTTTAACAACCGGTTTTGGAAATTAAATGGCCGCAGCGCTCTTTATTGGTCTGATCAGATAAAATCCCAATTCTCGTGCTACAAAGGGATTCTTTAATTTGTTTAACCCGTTCATATTGGACGTTTTGATACTACTTCCGGTTTACAAATCGTTGTTGAAATTGCTTTATTCAATGTTTTAACCTAATGGCTTTATGATCCAGGAACTTTAGAAACATCGATAAAGCTTTCAAAAAAATACAAGGGTTATAAAATGGGCATGATATTAAAAAAAAAATCGAAAAATAAAGGGCGATAACTCTGAATTTAACTTACATTTCTGGAATCGGACTGACTTTCGGTATTCAAATATGTAGGTCATAATTGAAAATTTTGGAAATTGTCTCTTAAACAACCTTTTGGAAGACGAAGTTTCGAAATTATTCAACTGCTTTTCAAGGTTTCCGAATATGTCATTGGTTTTAAAATAGTTCAAGAATTGAGAATTTCAAAGATTGTGGCCCTTATTGGACTATTTATACTATATTGAGGCTTTTAATTTAGATTCACTCTAAACCACTGGACCCCATTGGAAATAAGCAACGATGTTTTATACGTCAGGCTTTAGGGGCTATCCTTAGCAAAGGTCTCTACATTACACCGTACCTATCATATTTCTCTATGCTTGTCTCATTTCGCATCCCAAGGTAGCATGTAGTTCTTATTTTCATATTTATTTATAGTTGTCACTATCCCAGTCGTGCAATCCGACACTTTCGTCTTGAAGACTATTGCGATTACTACAAATATTTTAATAGTGAAGTATTCATATTTATATGAAAGCTTATTGTTTGTGTTAAAGATTTTTTTGTGTGTGTGTATTTTAAGCAAATCCTATTTCCCAGAATCAAACCATAGGACTTTTCTAAAACTTTGAACTACCCCCCCCCCCTAAAACAAATTGGGGTCGCACGTGGAATAGATATATTTTAAAACATTTTACGTACACAATATATGAAGTCTGTCAATACAACCGGAAGTGCCACTATCTTGAAACGTGAGAGGGGTATAAAATATTGTTTTAAATGAAAAACACCAAAAAACGTGAAAAGTCCCTCAGGAAATTATATTTTGCGAATAAAATGTAGAGCTTACAATTTTGATTTGGCAAATGGGGTTGAAAACATACACAATAGGTCGTGGTTTAGAGAATTCGTCTCCTATAACCAAAATTATTACATTTCTAGGAAGCTCGGGCACGAATGTTTGGTGTTTCAAAATTTCAAAATTTCCAATTTTCAACTTGACGTTTTTCTTGCCGTCAAAGTTGTTTACATGACAATATCTTTCTTAAGATCCTGTCAAGGTGATATCCAAGAGTCTAATCTCTGGATCTTTCTATATCCATGAATGGTTGTTGGCTTTTGAAAGACATATTTTCCAAACGCTCTACAAATCCGAAATCACGAGAGAATTAACCCACATAGGTGTATCTTTGTGAATATTTGGCCTATTTTACATTTTTACATTTCTTTGGGTACTTTGAAATATTTATTTTATCTTGTTCAGATTCTTTATGACCCATGACATGTGACAGGAAGTAATTGTGAATATGAAAGCTTTCATATCTGCTCAGCAGATCTAGTTATTAGGCTTTCAGACTTTCGTCAAAATTTTACGAACGAAACAAATTACAATGTATACGTTGTGGTATTTTGTCCGATTTAACTAATCATTTTCATCTGCAGTTTCAGATATTAGTATTTTACTTACAGACATGGGAGTTATATTTTCTGAATTGTGCCTTTGACGTTTTTCGTGCCGATAAAGTTGTTTACGAGTGAAAAATCGCATTAACCGATTTAAATAATTTTTTTAATCTTGTTCAGGAAGTGATTGTGAATATGAAAACTTTCACATCTGCTTAGCAGATCTAGTTCAGCTTCCATATGTATATGTATTGTTTCTGTTAAGATTAATATTATTATTTTTTTTTTTGGGGTATTTTTCCTGCATATCTTATATCTCAGAATCTAACTGTTGGATCTTTCTGAAACGTTGACCTAGACCCCAAATCAGCGAATTTTACGTACAAAAAATATACAATGAATAGTCGTAGCGTTGTGGTTTTTTGACCGATTTTACTTATTCTGTTTTCTTTGAGTACCTTGAAAAAAATCATTTTCTCTGGAGTATCATCTGATAGACAATTCAATTTGCTAGTAAATGATATAAAACATTATTTAATTGGCAAACACGCAACGAATAAATCGCATTTTTCGCACAGGCACCCATTTTCTGAAGTTCGGATACCTTTCTTGACCACTTCCGGTGATTAGAGGATTTTCATTGACATGTATAGTTCATGGACTGGTTTGGTCCTTTGACTTCTTATTCCTGAAGTATCAGAAAAATCGTGAAACATCAAAGTTACCATTTAATAGTAAGTGCAGGGGGACTGCGCAACATATGATTTACACAAAAGACAAATATAACGACAAGACATCATACTCAGAAACAACAAACAAACAAACAATTCAAAAAGAGTGAATGGATCCGGGGATGATGTCAGCTATCCAAAAATTAAAGTCGAATTTAAAAATTCTAAAAAAAAAAATTTTTTAGAAAATTTCCACAGAAAAAATGGAACGCGACGTTTTTTGAACTGATATCTACTTAACAATGCCTCCAGCAACCAAACATGTAAATATCTAAAAAAATCGGTTGAGAATTAACAGAATTATGGCCAATTTTCAATTTTCGTGCACGTTAAAGCATTTACACAAATGTGGTGTTATATTTAAGCACTAACTACCACACAGTTTCCCGAGAGAAAATCAAACTTCAGACCTCCATCTCTTATTGTATTGCTGAGGAAAAGGCAAAATGGGAAAAAAATAATTATAATATTAATCGATTAAAAATAATATTAATCGATTAAAAATAATATTAATCGATTAATAATAATATTAATCGATTAATAATAATATTAATCTTAGTAATAACAATAGTCTTTCATCATTTTTAAATGATTAAAGTCTAATAATCTTAATGATAACAATAGCTTTTCACAGAAAGGTGAAAGCCTAATAATAATTTTAGTAAAACCAATAGTCTTTCTGACAAAAGCCTGAAAGCCTAATTGGATCTGCTTGGCATATATTAAAGCTTTCATATTCACGGTCAGTTTCTGTCACATGTCATGAGTTATATAAAGAATCTCAACAAGGAAAGGGAACTATCGATAATACCAAAGTCAAGTAAAGAAAACACCTTTGTGTTTAAGAAGTTGTGGAATGATTTGAACAGTAAACAGCGTTGATCGGATTTGAAACTGTTAGCCAAAAAGTAAAACGTAAGCTGTATCACGTGAAAACGGAAGTTATTACAAATGCACAGTATCAAGAACAGGATTTAATAAGAATAATTTATTCATAGTAAATATTTTTATAACGTTTTGATAAATTAGACATTTTGAAGGACAATTTAGTTGTCAGTAATCTGTGACATATTCTGCACGAGAATTCTCAATCCTAGATTAAAGAAAAGCCGCCACTAGCATTGTTGAGGGTCACGTGATCGCTGTATCATTGACATTAAAGGGACATGTTGCTGGGAAGATTTATACCACGATTTCAACACTAGTAGTTTTGAGGTTTTGTATGTGAATTTAAGACGCCTGTTTTGTATGGAACTATTTTATTACCAAGACAACTACATTACATGACATTGTAACATACTTACCCTTTTCAAGAAATACCAAGACACCTTGAACCAAGAAGATACTCTTACAGAGAACTAAAGATACCTATAAAACCTGGAATTATTAAGACCTTAATATACATTAGTCCGGCGGCCGAAGCTGGGGACCCAAATTTTTTGAGATAAGTTTTTTTCTGGACGGTTTTATATGGAATCGGACCCGCTGAATCCATTTTTCGCTACTGGATCACTGTCAGCCTGGAGGGTTTTTAGTAATTAGCGAATTACTAATTAAATAACTAATTAAAATCCCCGTTCGTTTAAAATGACACATACATGTCGAAATACGCCGCTTAGTCTATTCTAGATACTAGTTCACTATCATCCAGATTGTATTTCGAAAAATCCGGCGGCCGTTTACGATATAACAGGTGGACCAAAATTTTTCGAGACAAATTTTTTTCTCGACGGTTGTATATGGAATCAGACCCGCTGAATCCGTTTTTCGCCACAGGATCACCGTCAGTCTGGAGGGAGGGTAAGCAAGTCGCTAATTACTAATTAAATAATTAAAGTTGTAGTTAATCCCAATGATTTACCATCCCCTTTTGCATAGGGATAATTCAGCACGAGTAATAAACATTGTGGAAATGCCCCACTTATGTCACCTACGGAGATTGATCACACGAACAGGGTGTGTCCACTTATTTGTGGGTGTGTCAGTCCAGAGACTGGAGCTTGGAGTCCAGTCTCCTACTGGTGGGACTACTAGCGGTGACCGGGGAAAACAAAATGTGTCTTTTCCAATTTACGTTCGAAAAAGATCTATAATAATTGGATTATCGAAAGCTGTGCCCAGGATGATATTTTTAATCTATGTATCGTAAGTGCATGCTGCAGAGTGAACCATATCAATCTATGTGTGTGGTGCTCGTTGACTTGTATGAAATGTCATCATTTTGATGTCGAAACCAGAACAACTTCGTCCCTATGCGGTCACAATAAATGCTGTAATTTTGTGAAGCCCTCATCGCTCACTCTGCATCAAAATGGCTGAAAATACATGTTATTCCCAAAGGGTGTATGAATGTACAAGTAACAAGGCGTGGGGAGAGTATGTTAAAGCTAAATCCAAAAGAATAGAAAACATGGCTAGATGTAGCAAAATTTATGAGGATGGGATTGAGGAAGATTTAAAGAATGAATTAGAATCAAACGATGGAAGCATATATATGTTTTCTATTCTTTTGGATATAGCTTTAACATACAAGTCACCGCCGGTAGTCCCACGAGTAGGAGACTGGACTCCAAGCTCCAGTCGCTGGACTGACACACTCACAAATAAGTGGACACACCCTCTTCGTGTGATCGATCTCCATAAGTGACATAAGTGGCGCATTTCCACAATGTTTATTACTCGTGCTGAATTATCCCTATGTTCATTGCAAAAGGGGGTGGTAAATCATTGGGATTAACTATTTAATTAAGTGGACACACCCTCTTCGTGTGATCGATCTCCATAAGTGACATAAGTGGCGCATTTCCACAATGTTTATTACTCGTGCTGAATTATCCCTATATTTATTGCAAAAGGGGGTGGTAAATCATTGGGATTAACTATTTAATTAGTAATTATTTAATTACTAATTACTTAGTAATTAGCGACTTGCTTACCCCCCTCCAGGCTGACAGGTATCCTGTAGCGAAAATGGATTCAGCGGGTCCAATTCCATATAAAACCCTCGAGAAACAAACTTATCTCGAAAAATGTGGGTTCTCCTGTTATTTCGTAACAACCGCCGGATTATTTGAAAAAAAATCTGGCTGATAGTGATCGAACTAGTATCTAAAACAGACTCAGGGGTCCTATTCTATAAATAACATTACAAACAGCGGCGTATTTCGATTTGTATGTGTCATTTTAAACGAACGGGGATTTTAATTAGTTATTTAAATAGTAATTCGCTAATTACTCAAAACCCTTCAGGCTAACAGTGATCCAGTAGCGAAAAATGGATTTAGCGGGTCCGATTCCATATAAAACCGACCAGAAAAAAACTTATCTTCGAAAAATTTGGGTCCCCCTGCTATTTCGTAAACGGCCGCCGGATTATTTGAAATACAATCTGGCTGATAGTGAACTAGTATCTAAAACAGACTCAGGGGTCCTATTCTATAAATGACATTACAAACAGCGGCGTATTTCGACTTGTACGTGTCATTTTATACGAATTGGGATTTTAATTAGTTATTTAATTAGTAATTCACTAATTACTCAAAACCCTCCAGGCTGACAGTGATCGAGTAGCGAAAAATGGATTCAGCGGGTCCGATTCCATATAAAACCGTCGAGAAAAAAACTTATTTGGGTCCCCCTGCTATTTCGTAAACGGCCGCCGGACTACATAGAATTAATTCTGCACCAAGTTCAAGTTATCTACCTAGTTACTCTTATTTAAAGACCCCAATAGTTTCTAGGGAATTTCACATACTTCAAGCTTTGATATAAAGTTTCAAGATCAAGATGACTCAAATTCTAAATATCCTATAGAAGGAGAGGAAAAGAAAGAAAAAACAGACGAAGAAGATAAAAGATCAAGAGTTTCACATGGTCCTTTTGTCAAATCCAATTATTCGAAATATCTTGTTCCTAGTTCAACTAGAAACGTATTTGAAACTTCATCAACTGAAAATTGACAAGGAAGCTAGATTAAAAAAATGCAAACTTACAAGGAAGTTTAAATTAAAAATTGCAAAAAGAAACTGAAATTCAAAGATCTCAGCGTGATTTAGAGAAACTACAAAGGCTGTAATTGAATAGAGAAGAAGAATCTAATACGTCTGTTGTCTTGATTCAACTTTGCCGTATGTAAATGTTGGGCCTGTTGATATATGGATAGTTATTTAGAAACACCGTCGAAATACAGTTAACCTTTATCCCCACCACAAGAAGTTCAGTTTGGCCACCAATCTTTACCCGCACTACCAGAAGTTCGACAATATATATATATTCAAAGTAGATAATTCTTGTAAAATATTTACATAAAGTATATAATTTTCTAAAAACACATTTACATAAAGTAGACAATTCTTATAACATATTTACATGAAGTATATATTTTAAAATATGTATATGTATATTTTACGAATTTTGAAATATATAGAATGAAGTTGTATCATGATGTAAATACACATATGAAATGTATGCCATAGTACTATAATTATCTTAACTATATTTCTAAGTATGTATGTATGTATGTATGTATGTTTTAATAATTTTTGTTTCAATAAAATGTTATTTAACCCGCACTACCAGAAGTTAGACAATATAATAGCCTTACAGAACTTGTCAATCTTATGTCAAAAGGAATGGATAGCGATGCATTGCCCAAACCCGAATCTCAAGTGTTTCAAGGTGATTTATTACAATATCCCATATGGAAAATAGAATAACCACAACTGCTGATAGAGTGTATTATTTAGGCAGATATACTGGTTGGGATAACAACGATGGTTAACTACAACAGAATACTGAAGATGCTTATCAAAGTGCCAGGAATAGACTTGATGACAGATATGGAGACCATTTCAACGTTGGCGAAGCCTACAGAATTTTTTTTTTATATAAACAATATTTAATTCTTAGAGAAGGATTGAGGAACAGGCTAGGCCATATATTACTTTCAATAATGTATGTATTGAAATTAGGTTTTTGGGTAAGATAAAAATGGTAAGTTTACGTGCATCGGAATGTAGAGGGCAGGTTAAAAAGTTATGATCGGCATCTTCGAAATTATGACCGCAAGCGCATACAGGGCTGTCTGAAATGTGCCTTAAAAACTTATGACCATTAAAGTCACTACAGGTAAGGCGAAGTCGACAATGGAAAATCTGATTTTTCCTTTTTCCTGAACTAAAATATAATGGCGACTTTATCAACTTGTTTCAATTTACTTTTAAAGATACAGACAGTCTGTTCCATTTCTCAATCGTAGAAGAATCTTCTGTAAAAGTACTCTGATAATTTAGATTTGTTATGGAGGTTATAATGCTTTTCCGGTGATAATAGTAATTCGTGAAGATATGGTGGTGTAAGATATTTCACAATTATGTAAAAGGGTATAAGTTTGTGACGCCTTCGCTTATCCTGTAGTGTGATAAAACCCGTTTCCTGGAATACAAGATAGTAAGCTGGCACTGCCAGGCAGGATACGCCCACATTTTCGAGAGATGGTAGAGAACAAGCAATACCGAAAGTGACTTTTCCTACAATCAAAGGCCATAATTCATTAAGTTACAATTTGTTATGCGCAAATATCGAAAAGAATCAAGATCTTTCGGTTATAAACATGCATTTCAAGTTTCATCAAAATATGCCATATTTTTTACACTATTCGCGTAGAAACGGCGGACATTTTGTCTGGCAATTGTGGTCTGATTTTCTAGAAATTCAAACTCAACCTTCCGTAGGGTGTAACGGTACTAGAGCCCAACGTTTTTTTTACATTGGATAATAATCGTGACCTCCAGAGGGACCATAGGGGATTTTTCGGACAATCAGGGGCCATAATTTAGGATGTTACGATCCGATATGCGCAAATATCTAAAGGAGCCAAGATCTTTTGGTTATAACCATGCATTTTAAATTTCATCAAAATCGAATTAAAATTGTGATCTCTACAGGGTCCACAACTTTGATATACCATTTTTTAACAGTATTCGCGTACAAACGACGGCCATTTTGTATGGCAATTTTGGTTCGATTTTCCCGAAATTCGAACTCAACCTTCCTTAAGGGTTAACGGTGATATAATAAAACGAATTTTTAAATCAGATAATAATTGTGACCTCCAGAGGGACCACAAGCTAAACAAAGGCGATTTTGCGCAAATCAGGGGCTATAATTCAGGAAGTTACGATCCGATATGCGCAAATATCGAAAGGAACCAAAATCTTTGGGTTATAACCATGCATTCAAGTTTCATCAAAATCGAATTAAAATTGTGACCTCTACAGGGTCCACAACCTTGTTATACCATTTTTTAACAGTATTAACGTACAAGCGGCGGCCATTTTGTATGGCAATTTTGGTCCGATTTTCCCGAACTCAACCTTCCTTAGGGTGTAACAGTGATATAATCGAACGGTTTTTCAAATCGGATAATAATTGCCACCTCCAGAGGGACCACAAGCTAAAATAGGTGATTTTTCGGACAATCAGGGTTCATAATTCAGGAAATAACGTTCCGATGTCGAAAAATCGAAAGGAACCAAGATCTTTGGGTTAAACATGCATGTCAAGTTTCATCAAAATCGGCTCAAAAATGTGACCTATATAGGGTCCACAAGCTAAAAACGTCATTTTTTGTACAATCAGGGGCCATAATCCATGAAGTTTCGATCCGATACATGCCAATATCGAAAGCAGCCGAGATCTTTTGGGGATAAAGCTATATTTAAAGTTTCGTCAAAATCGGACAAGAATTGTGACCTCCAGAGGGTCCACAAACAATTGTGGACGGACGGACGTCCGGACGGACAGGGGCGACGACATAATACGTCCACATGAAAATGTAGGCGTATAAAAAGTCTATATCTGCCCCCCCCCCCTAACAGCACCACATATAGTCCTGGGTGCTTCAAGTTGCAGTGATTCTAGTGTATTAGTAAGTTCGTTGGTGCACCCATCCCATATGACATCACAATAGTCGAAATGCGGAAGAATATATGTACAATGTTTTCAAAGATTTTCTTTTTAGTCTGTACTTCAAGGAGCGGAGAACATTTACAAGCCTAAAAGTTTTCGTCAAGATATTGTCGATATGTCTATGAAATTTACAGTCATTTTGAAATATCAACCCCAAATGTTTGTGCACGAATACTTCTTTTATTGCAGTGTTGTCTAGTGAAAGTGTTGGCAATATAGGGTCCTTTTTGGTAGTCAGTGTTTCGGTTTTCAGTGGGTTGAAGGAGACCAGCCAAGTCTTTGGCCAAGTATTAGGTTTGGTCATGGATTATCAAGTACCATCTGCAAATAATCTAACATTAGAAATAAGGTTTTCAACAATATCATTTATATATATAAAGAACAGGAGTGGTCCGAGGACAGAGCCCTGTGGAATACCAGCAGGGACGGTCAAAGGAGAGGAAGAGATACCACTGACAATCACAGATTGGCTTATATTGGTTTAATAACTTCTAAACCAGTCCTTATCTTATCCCTACCGCACCAAGCTTATGGCAGAGTCATTCGTGTCAGACCCTGTCAAAAGCCTTGCTGATATCACAGAACTTGCCCTGGTATACTGGCCTTCATTAATGGCTTGACAAAAGAAATGTGTCAGATCAATAATAGCTATTACATTAGACATTTTCCAAATAGAGGGTACTGTTTTAGACGATAAAGACAAGTTAAATAAATTACAAAGTGGTACGTAAATTTCAAGAACGATCGACTTCAAAAGTTTTCCATTGTTTTATCTTGTCCAATGACTTTAGAAACATCAATAGATTGAACCATGTCTTTAACCTCCTGGGGTATTAGCTAAATATTGCTCAGTGAAGATGGATTTTGCTTAAAAGTTGAAAGATTGTTGGATAAATAATTTGTTAAGAGTGTTTGACTTTTCAAGGTCAGAAAACGCCGTGACTCCATTGTTGACAATTGGAGGTAAATCAGTGTTTGTGGATTGTTCACCTTTTACATATAAATTGACAAGGTGCCAAAAATCTGTACTGCCAAAATTTCTGGGATCATTGATTCTATTGTCTAGTTTTTTGAAAATATTCTTTCTTACATCTCCTAATTAAGTCAATATATATGTTTCTAATTTGTCTGAAGTTTTGCCAATCCCGATCAGAATTTGATTTTACAGCGCGTTTGTGAACTTTGCAAGTTTTCTAATACTGTTATTCATCCAAACTTTATCACGTGGTCTATTATTAACTTCTTTATTTTGAATATTTTTCTTTTCTATCTTAGTCAGTTCACATGTAAAAGCAGCACAGGACAGCTCCACGGAATCGTCAACAATGGACTCCCAGTCATATGTCATAACGTCTTGTCTAAGCCTGTTATAGTTAGTTTTATCATATAGCCAGATAGTATGTTTTAAGCATGAGCGCTTGGGGCGTTTGAAATTAGGTCGACAGTATACAGGGCAGTGGTCACTACAAAAGTTATCAAGACAACCAGAATCAGAAATAAAACTAGAACAATTACATAAAATAAGATCAATTAATGTATTAGTGCCGTGTTTGTTGTAACGCGTCGGGTCAAAAATTAATTGATTCAAATCAAAAAGAGACATACCATTATGAATAAAAGTATTACGTTTAGTTAATAAATCAAGGTTGAAATCACCAAAAATTAAAATATTGTTAATATCGCTTGACGCTGCTGCACTAAAGAAATTGGATATTTAGTTAACCACGTCGATTTAAGAATACGGTGGTCTAAAGAAAGTACCGATCAGAGATTTATTTTTATTTATATTTGTTTCAATCCAAATGCCTTCTATACTATCGACTTCTAAATCAGATCTACGTTTGAACATGAATTGTTTTTTAACATACAGATAGAATGCCCCAGACTTAAAAAAATCTCGAAAACTATTTACAGTTATGACACTATATATATATAAATAACAACCCTAGATGACTATTTATTATAAACTGTCAAGAAAGTGTACCTGCGTGCTATATTTCACAAGATATATCCATTCGAATGTCCGTTATTGATTTATTTTCCATTCGGGTCCATTCGTTTAAATAGAAAATCTGCTCCATGCTTGGATTAAATTTAAGATTTCCGATCATGCGCAACGCAGCTCAGTTTTGGAACTGCTATTCACGCGTAATTAATTTTAATGTGTACAGTCCAATTTAAATTTATTTAAGGTTTTGTAGATATATTTGACCAATCTATTTATATTTTCTGTATACCCATAGACCTATTTATATTGGTATTTATATGTGGGTGTGTCAGTTTTAAATTAATATTTGATGTCCCATTTAAGAAATAATGTTCGGAAAGTATGTATATTGACAAAAAGTTTCATGGAGTAATTAGAGTATTAAATAAACAATGATAGACTTTTTAAATCAATCTAATTGAAAAATATGCAATAGCTGATCAAGTTATTTACAGATTTGAGATGTATACTGTACATTTATGATGTACAGTAGGACATCTGTCTTAGCAGATATTTTTTTTTTATAAATCAGTCAAGATTATCTTGTCAGCTATTATACGAAAGAAATACTAGTTTTCCCAAAGATAAATAGGTTAAAAATTAAGGTAATCAGCGCAGGTGTACTCACTTAATCAAACAAAGCATATAACTCAAATCTTACCCCAAAACACGATCTGTTGCGACAATTCAGTAATCGATTGATACTAAATAATACAGTCATTATTTACCAAACACAGATATTTTAGAACTAATCTGTAATAAACATATATTCGAAATTGTTACCCTTGGGACAAAATAAAAAGTTAAGTTTTACTTTGAGTATCTCAAAGACAATGTTTTAAACACGATATCAAAGCAGATCTACATGTACAGTAGTAGGCGTATTTTGTAAAATAAATTGCTATCCGAAAATTAACCGATTATAGTTCAAAGAAAACAGTTATTTGGGCCGAATAGGTTTGAAAACACATTTCCTCAAATTTCTTCAATTCAGACGCACTTTATCGGCCAAACCAGTTAGTAGATGAAGACCGCAAAAGAAATGATTTATATTTAGGTGAATTTTTCGCTTTGAATCTGATAAATTTGACCAATTTTCTACTAATTTAGAACAAATATTGCCTCTGTACTGTGTAAATAAAGTGCTGAAAAGGATAAATACGACTTTTTTCTTATCCCAACTAAAGCAAGTCTAACGGAGATGTGAAATTAAACTAAACGAGAACACTCTGTAAATAGCGAATTAAAAAATAAAAACGACAATAATTTTCAGAATTTTGAACGTGGTTTGCGATCAAATAATATCTAAAGACAAACGCGTGATGGCAATAAATTTAACTATCCTTTATTTACCATCTGATGATGTGACAATACCACGTGCATAATCATATATAGTGACATTCGCTGCGATGAATTACTCGCACATGCAGCCCGGTGCTGTTTGAAGTGCTCCGTCATCATTCAGATATCTGTCTTCGGAGAGTGAACAACTCGTCAGGTAAGACAACATTCGTTAGCCGATAAATTTGTAACATTTTTACAAGATAATAATAATAATATTTATTGTTTATAGTCCGTTACACAAATGTCTCAACAGTCTGTACAAAGTTATAAGAACAAGCATTTTAATGGTAACTAAATAAAACATAAAATCATGAAAAAAAATTAAAATAATAACATTAAAATATAGATATAAATATAAAATAGTTTTCAGGAGCAAAAATGTTGTCGAAAGATATGGGTTTTCAGGTTTGATTTGAACAGAGAGAGATTTGTGATAGCTCTCAGATCTAGTGGAAGACTGTTCCACAGTTTAGGCGCTGCCACACTTAGGGCACTGTCACGGTATTGTTTGGACGTGTTCTGCCTATGATCTTTGAAAGAGAAGGGCAATATCTTCACCTCAGTGCTATTCCCAGTACAATATGCCGGTTGCCAAACGTTTATAATATCGGTGAGGTAGTAAGGCGCTGATTCACTATGGCGTATAATTTTGAAAATAATGCAGACAATTTTAAAAATAATTCGCTGCTCGACTGGAAGCCAGTGTAGCTCTTTTAAAATAGGCGTCATATCAGCATGACGATCTAGCTTGCATCTGATGACCAGCCTAGCTGCAGAATTCTGAAAATATAAACAATATATAAACAACATATATACATTTCGGAATTCTTGAGTTGTACATACAATGATGCTCTTAAACCGGCAGAATACAATTATAGTTTATTTAATTAAGTACGTGTAATATAATTATAACTTACAATGTCAAACCAAGAATAGGATGTATTACAAGTTTGACCAATTTATGTTAGGTACAGGTAAGTTTAATATGTTCAAATAATCCATAATCTATATATTTCTACTTAATGAAACATATTTGAAATTATTCTAGTAACTAACTCAAAGTTCAGATATAATACAATACAGGGTAAACTGTAGTATTCTAGTAACTAACACAAAACGAATCTAAATCGAAAGCTTATCTTTTGAACAAATAGTTTACATCTATTTCGACACTACAGGATATGGAAGTGTAACCCGATTTCCCAACACGCTGTACAACAATATGCCCCCATATTTCAAGATCTTTGGGTAATATCCATGCATTTCAAGTTTCGTCAAAATCGAATTAAAATTGGGACCTCTACAGGGTCGACGAGCTTGATATACCATTTTTCAACAGTATTCGCATACGAACGGCGGCCATTTTGTATAGTAATTTTGGTCCAATATTTCTGAAATTCGGACTCACGCTACCTTAGGGTGTAACGGTGATATAATCAAACGATTTTTTAAATCGGATAATAATTGTGACCTCTAGAGGAACCACAAGCTAAACAAAGGCGATTTTGCGTATAATCAGGGGCCATAATTCAGGACGTTACGATCCGATATGCGCAAATATCGAAAGGAACCAAGATCTTGGGTTATATCCATGCATTTCAAGTTTCATCAAAATCAAATTAAAATTGTGACCTCTACAGGGTCTACAACATTGATATACCATTTTAAACAGTATTGGCGTACGATCGGCGCCATATTGTATGGCAATTTTGGTCCGATTTTTCCGAAATTTAAACTCAACCTTCTTTAGGGTGTAACGGTGATATAATCAAACGATTTTTTAAATCAGATAATAATTGTGACCTCCAGAGGGACCACAAGCTAAACAAAGGCGATTTTGCGTATAATCAGGGGCCATAATTCAGGAAGTTACGATCCGATATGCGCAAATATCGAAAGGAACCAAGATCTATGCATTTCAAGTTTCATCAATATTGAATTAAAATTGTGACCTCTACAGGGTCCACAACCTTGATATACCATTTTTTAACAGTATTCGCGTACGAACGGCGGCCATTTTGTATGGTAATTTTGGCCCGATTTTTCCGAAATTTGAACTCGACCTTCCTCGGGGTGTAACGGTGATATATGCAAACGGTTTTTTAAATCGGATAATAATTGTGACCTCCAGAGGTACCACAAGCTAAAATAGGTGATTTTTCGGACAATCAGGGGCAATAATTCAGGAAATTACGTTCCGATAGCCGCAAATATCGAAAGGAACCAAGATCTTAGGGTTATAAACATGAATGTAAAGTTTCATCAAAATCGGTTCAAAATTGTGACCTCTATTGGGTCCACAAGCAAAAAACCTGATTTTTCGTACAATCAGGGGCCATAATCCATGAAGTTTTGATCCGATACATGCCAATATTGAAAGCAGCCGAGATCTTTGGGGGATAAACCTATATTTCAAGTTTCGTCAAAATCGGGTAAGAATTGTGACCTGTAGAGAGTCCACAAACAATTTCGGACAGACGGACAGGGGCGACGACATAATACGTCCAAATGAAAATGTGGGCGTATAAAAAGGTGATAGGTCGGATCCAAAAAATTATAGACCCATTTCCCTGTGGAAAAGTATATCTAAAGTCTTCGAACGATTGATTCATCAGAATCTTTTAAGTCATTTCTCAAAAAATGAACTTTTTAACAAGAATCAATCGGGCTTTTTATTTGATTTATATAAACGATGTATCTGATCAGGTATATATTTCCAAGATCACCTTAAAGGGAGTTATCCTATTGAATCTATAATAAAACACGCTTCTTTTAAACTAAATCACCTATATAGAGCTAACTTTCAATGAACACAATCCAATTTATTACATAAATGTTATATCTTACCAATTCTTGAGTATGGCTGCGAAGTATGGGATAACTGTTCAAATTATAATTCTGAAAAACTTGAGAAATTGCAACTTAAAGCTGTCCGCATGGTAACAGGTTGCACTATTTATGCATCTCGTGATTACACGATCGCAGAAAGATAAGACGATTATGTATATTACATAAGCTTATTCAAAAAAAAAGGCCGTCTTATCTCCAAGAGATAATCGGTTATCATAAGAATAATTATAATCTTAGGAACTGTAATGATCTAAAAGTACCACTTTTTCGTTTAACTGTGACAACAAATTCTTTTTCCCTAACCTTAAACCACCCAACAGTTCAAAAGTTTACGCCCCGGTTTAAAATCCACTCTATCTTTATCGGAGTTTAAAACCAATATAAAAACTCAAGTCAAACCCCCAAAGTTAAGAAACAACGGTAGCAGAAAATTATTAATTTACCATAATCGTATATGCCATACCTGTAGTGGCCTAAATTATGATCTAAATAAATCAAACATCGTTCAAAATCCATAGTGCACATGCGACAATATAAGCATTGAAAGTTTATTTCACTACTTTTTTGACTGCCCAAAATATGTGCTACAGCGTCATCATTTTTTCGATAAACTTGGCTTTAGAGCCAAACTATCTAGACCTGAATTGCATAAAATTTGTTTAGATGGCTCTACACTATTTCCAAATTCTTTTAATATTCATATATTTCATACCGAACAGAATTGTATTAAAGAAATGAAAAGATTCACTTGTACTTTTTAGCTAGTATTGTATTTCGACAATGGTTTATCTCTATTAATATTCACTTAGTATGTAATACGACATGGTCATATTATGCTAAGGAAGCATGTATATATGTATATAACTATGAAACAATCCAAACCATTTGACAAAATTCGAAGTCCTAAAAAACGGTATAGGCAAAATAGTGTAATCTGGCAAAATAGATTAATCAGCATATGGACTGTTCACCGTGTACAAAATACACGACAATGGTAACAGGTGTCCGGAAGAGTAAGCTTACCCTGCTGGCATGCCACATCCGCCATAGCTGCATCCAATCTATTAGGCGAAATCTCGGTAAAATAGGGTGATTGGCCAATGAACTATCGGTATGCAAAATGCATGTGATGAACAGTGTTAACAACGCAGTAGACCTATATTATCAGAATATGTCTAGAATAATAGTCGAAAGAGACATGTTATATTTAAGAATCAATCAATATGACGGCCATAAAACTTTTGAAAGGTTTTAATAAGTTTAGTTTGCAAGTATCCCTGTAGTTGAAGCTTAGAAGACAAATGCCTCGATCTACTTAAAATATAAGAATAGAATGAACAAGCTCTCGCGCAACGAATTAGCTAAGACACAAACACTCCATAAGCTGGTGAAATTTTAATATTACTATCAATAAATGGAAATTTAACAATCGGAAAGTCAAAGTCATCACGTTTATCGTTCAGTTAGTTTATGGCAATTGTCAAAATCGAGACGCAGATCCAAGTAGGAAGCGTAATTGTCACTGTCAGTAGTGTTTTTAATTTCGAGCTCTTCAGGATATATGAATTCTATATAATCAATGAATTTTGAATTATTCAGTGATAGAACATCATCGATATATCGATAAGTGAAATTAAAATGTCTAACTAATCATTTATTTGATTTTACGAGTGCCTCGTATGAATAGAGAAACAAATCAGCAAGCAAAGGTGCATAGTTGGTACCCATGGGGATACCTACCACATGCTGATAAATTTCGCCTCCAAATTCAACAAAGATATTATCAATTAAAAAATCCAACATCTGAATTATCTTGATGGCCGTGAATTTATATTTGGAATCACTATGGTTCTTAACAAAATATGTGGAATTGTAATTAACAACTGAATATTGATATCTTACATGTCCCTCAATCCTTGCACTGTGAATAATGTCTTTTAACCGAGCTTTTAATTTACTATGGGGAATTTTCGTGTACAAGGTAGGAAGTCAAACGTTTGTATTGATGAGACTGAAGCAAGTGATCTAGATTTTTTTAGTATTGTTGACTGTTTTTTCTGCTTCTTGGACTGTAGACACGGAAGTTAAGCCATCGTCTACGTAGAAATGTGGGCGTATAAAAATATGCTGAAATATTTATTAAAATTTCGGAAGCCATAATGTGGTGATCGTATGTACAGTTTTTGATACATGATAGTGGGGCGGATATGTGAAATGGGCTTGCACTTCCGGAAAGAAACAAGAAAATTGGGCCATAGGGGTTTTGGGGTATGCTGATTTCAAAAATCACGGGAACCACGACGTCACTCCAGCCGTTCCCGCCAAAAATGGGGAAATTCAAAATGGCACCCATAAAACACGTTCTCGTTCATAAAATGTCTGTAAGTGCCCCGATTTCAATGATATTGATGTCTATACCTATGTTATGTAGGTCCGGGAACCAATTAGGATACATATCAAGACTCATAACGTACACCCTAATGTTAAATATGGGCCAAAAATGTCATTACCCAAAATGTCAAATTGTTGCATAGGGGCAGACTGATTACCATCTTAGTAATGCAGTAAACACACACGAAGACTCCTAGCGTTTTCTATAAATTATCACCTTCTCCTTGGCTAAACGGATATCAAGAATTCACCATGTTCCATTTCAGTGTAAACTAGCTATTACTCATCGATAAAAAAACAGTCCACATCTCATGTCAATCACCATGTTATATATGATCACGATAGTGTTGTAAAAATATTAATGAAACGTCTGAGCTTTCTTCGTCGATATATTCAGTGAAATAAAATAAAACCAAGTACGAACAATCCAAACCATTAAACAAATTTCGAAGAGCTAAGAAAACGGTACAGGCAAAATAGTGTAATCTGGCAAAATAGAGTAATCAGCAAATACATTTAACAAGGTATAAGTATCGTTCACCTACCATGTCCAACAGACTTAACTCGCTCCTAGGACATGTGCTACAATTACATATGTTCAGTCGACCAACTGGGACATTTATGTTCTGTTACTGTGTCAAGAACATGGTGGAACACTCATAAACCCACCAGCAACAGGTTTCTCGTCTCTTGCCACTAATTTACCTGCCTTTCGCGAAATGAACAAAGTGCCCTTACATATCAACATTTCCCGATTAGATGATGGTGATTCCATAGAAAAAAACAATGTTACGGCATAAAAGTAGATGGCATAAAAGTTGTTACGTCCTGTTTAATGCAGCAAAAGTGGAGAGAGCCAGGAAGTTGCAAGAAAAAAATTGTATGAACGCGACCAAATCACCACATAAACAAATACCTTCGTAGTTCAACCACTTCAGGATGTCCCATGGATACAGACGAGCTAAATCAGCCAGCTTGTCTTTTCTGTGATGGACCCACAGGAGATTTTCACAAAGCAGAAACGATGTCCTTTAATGCCCGTGTCAAATAAATCGCTACAGAACTCAAAGACACAAAGGTGCTAGCCAAATTATCAGCAGGAGATATGAAGAACCAATAATACTGATATGCAACTGATGACATACTTATCATTTTTCTATTTTTCTATCTTATTTTGTGTGTAATTATAGTGTTCTTCCTATATTCTATTTGTACAACGTATATGTTTTGTAGTTTAGGAGTGACTCCCAAAAGTTCTCACTTTTAAATGCTATTATATTGCTTTTCGAGTGATGTTACATGTGCATTTATATATGTCTTTGTAGCTTAGGAGGGACTTATGGAATATTAGTTTGTTTGCAAACTACATAAGTTGCCTCATTAAATAATGTTATTGTTATTATTATTATTATTATTATTGTTATTATTATTATTATTATTATTATTGTAATTGAATCCCTTTCTAGTTTAATAATACTATGCAACAATTAGACATTCTGAGGTAATAACATTTTTGGGCCTTTTTTACCATTTTTAAGATTAAGGTGTACGTTATGAGTCTTGATATGTATCTTAATAGTTTCCTGGACCTCCAGAACATAGGTATAGACATCAAGATCATCGAAATCGGGGCACTTACAGACATTTTATAGACAAGAACGTGTTTAATGGATGCCATTTTGAATTTCTCCATTTTGGGCGGGAACGGCTGGAGTGACGTCGTGGTTCCCGCGATTTTTGAAATCAGCATACCCAAAACGCCCCTAGGCCAAATTTTCATGCTTCTTTCCGGAAACGCACAACTCGACCAAAACATGTTACATATCCGCCCCACTATGACCTTTAATAACCTTGAAAAAAATACATTTCCAAACGTAGTACAGTTCAACATTTTTAACAAATTATTCCGGACCCATTGTGCTTACAATATATCACTTTTAAAATTATGTTGCAATTTTTGTCAGGTATGACCTAAATTTGAGCTCAAGTCACTGCACAAATCTTATACTTTTTATACGCCCACATTCTCAACAGATCTCGGCTGCATAGTTATAGCCCAAATATCTTGGTTCCTTTCGATATTTGCGCATATCGGATCGTAACTTCCTGAATTATGGCCCCTGATTATACGCAAAATCGCCTTTGTTTAGCTTGTGGTCCCTCTGGAGGTCACAATTATTATCTGATTTCAAAAAAACCTTTACTTATATCACTGTTACAAGGAAGGTTGAGTTCAAATTTCGGGAAAATAGACAAAAATTGACATACAAAATGGCCTCCGTTTATACGCGAATACTGTTAAAAAATGGTATATCAAGGTTGTGGACCCTCTAGAGGTCACAATTTTGATTCAATTTTGATGAAACTTAAACTGTATGGTTATAACCCAAAGATCTTGGTTCCTTTCGATATTTGCACATATCGGATCATAACTTCCTGAATTATAGCCCCTGATTGTCCGAAAAAATCCCCTATTATCCGATTTAAAAAAAAAAAGTTTGACTGTATCAACGTTACACCCTACGGAAGGTTAAGTTCGAATTCATCGAAAATAAGACCATAATTTCCAGACAAAATGGCCGCCGTTTGTACACGAAAAGTGTAAAAATATGGTATATCAAAGTTGTTGACCCTGTAGAGGTCACAATTTTAATTACGATTTTGATGAAACTTGAAATGCATGTTTATAACCTAAAGATCTTGATTCTTTTCGATATTTGCGCATATCAAATTGTAACTTAATGAATAATGACCTTTGATTGTAGGAAAAATCACTTTCGGTATTGCTTGTTCTTTATCCATCTCTGGAAAAAGTGCCAGCTTACTATCTTTAACCACTACAGTAGATATCATCGGGTTTTATATCTTCTGTTTTTTAAACCCTTAAATATCTACTTAAGTCTGGTTAATCACAACCATATGCTGTTTCCCTGGATAATCAAATATTGAGAGCCTCGTTGTTGGGTTGACTTTGTAGAATGGCGGAATAAACATCAAATCAACAAACAATTCTTCCTATTTCAATCAATTTATAAATCTGCACAGTGAACAATCCCCCGCCGTTGTAAGATAACACCACTACCCAATCCCAATGTGGGTGAAAATCAGAGAATGAAAAACTAAAGAATGATTGTCATGTGTATGCTACATTAACTGGAAGCAATAGCATACAGATGTTTCAGATGTTTGATATGCACTGTTGGGACAGAAGTTGAAATATTCTACCACCTTGAAAGTGATGATAACCTACTATGTGTCAATCCTTGGGGGGGGGGGGGGCTCCTCTTGCCAACGTTGGTGGATATCACAAAATGGAACAACGAACATTCTGTGGTTTGATGGAAAACAGATTCCTAAAGACATAGAAAGCACCATCAATAATGTTGAATAATTTAACGACTGCAGCTTGGATAAATAATAATAATAATAATAATAGCAATGGACATTTGTAGAGTGCCAACACTCTCATAATAGCAGTATGATGTTAACTCTGTCTGAATGTGAAACCCATCTGCCTGTAATTTACCATACACCTGTGAATATCCAGTTGGACACCATTCATTCTTGGTCTTTTTTAGATACATCTTTTGGTACTGGCCGAAATATCAAAAACACAAATAATGATTCCTCTGATAATGATCAAACCATAGCCAAGGAACTATTTTTCGCTGGGGACCCTGATGACACCTGTTACAACAATGATAAATATAAAGCCTCCTTTGAAAAACTTAATTGTGATGTGTTACTTTTGACAGACAAAATAAAAAAAGCTTGACTCTAAAATTGAATCTATTACAACATTGCTGACAGTCAGGAATCATTTAAACCACTCGTTACAGAAGACCACAGATGTAACTTAGGCCCAATCCATAATAAATTCTCTAATGTGAAAAAAAACTGGATTATAAACGTAACATTGTTATAGGATCATCCATACTTAGAGGTATCAAACCAAATGGATTGGATAAAACCAAATCCACAGAAGTGAGAACTCTGCCAGGGGCGACTATACAAGATGTCATAACTCATGTTGATAATTGTACCTCATCAAATAATATCCTTAATATAATATTTCTAATTGGATCTAATGACTCAAAATATGTCCCATATGTAGACTATACTCGTAATTATTATAGAACTTTAATAGAATTGGGTTTCTCTAAATTCCCTTATGCATCTGTTAAATTCATTAGATTATTGCCAAGGTTTTCTCCCTCTCCAAATATCTTTTAAATTAAATTAATGACATACTATATGATGTATGTGAGGATTGTGGAATTGATCATGGAAACTTATTTTATAATTATCACCTAAGTAAAATCAGACAGAATTTATTTCATGATTCTGTACATCTTAATTCTTATGGTTATGCCTGTTTAAGCAAACTAATGAGGAAGCATATTATCTCCCCGAGCATGCCAAATTAGGATACTCGGTATCATTCTTTTCCAGAAATTTACATTTCCTGTCATGCTGTGGTTTGCCAACACGACCCTTCCTCACGAAGAGATCTTACTTGCACTTGTTTTTTCCATCCACACCACACCATTATAATATATTGTTGTAACCGTTAAGCGTTTAACATAAACAGTGTTATTATTGTGGCGCGCATTGAGCATAAACTTAGTTTGTGGATATAGCGCATTATAAATATTCACATTATTATTATTTGTTATCATTAATTCTTACTTTGTGTTATTTAGAAAGATACCTAGTTTATTCCTTTCATCATTTATTACAATTATAAAATAGATGAACCCAGTTTTAACTTTAAAAAAAAGGTTTACATGTAGGTCATCTAAATGTTTAATATTTCTTTAATAAAATTCCAGAACTTAGTCTTTTCATTCAAAACTTTGATATATTTGCTATTTCCGAATCACACTTAACTACTTCTATAGATGATGATCAATTAAATATTACTGGTTTTTCATAAACCGTTAAGAAAAGATAAGTCTAATTTAAGTTCTTCTGGAACATTGCTCTACATAAAAGATAACTTCATTTATAAACACATCCTAGATCTGGAACATCAATATATTGAATCGATTCGGATAGAACTAAATTTAAAGAAGTCAAAGCCAATCCTCATATGCTTAATATACCATAATCCAGCCTCAACAAAACTATGGATTGATTCTTTTTCGGAAATCATGGAATCTGCATGGAATAATCAAAATGATCTTTACAAAAATCAAAATAAATATTGGACCGATTTGTTACAAACTTTTGGGCTCCGTCATCTCATTGTTTCAGACCCTGATCATGTCAAATAAATAAAAATTCCTTGTTATGCTGCCTCTGACCATTACCTGGAATGTTTTACCTGGCAGAAAAGGGGTGCTTCTTTTCCTAAAAATAAACATGTGATAATTAAATATAGGTCTTTTAAAAACTGTAATAAAGATCAATTTTAAATGAATTGCATGCAGCTCCCGTTGACTATATTTATAATTATTCTGATCCAAATTTAGCTTTATCAGTCTGGTATTCAATTATTACTCCTCTCTCAGATTTAGATACATGTACACATTATAAATATTTACATACATACATAAATATTTACATAAATGTAGAGCATATTTAATACATCATGAATAATATAGAGACTTAGATGATTATACAGAGTGCAGAGCTTGGAATAACGTAATAGGTGCACAGAGCAGTCGTCATACAGCTTTTGTTTATATAGTCCTTGTACTACGAACAATCCCGTTTCTGAACCACATCCCGAATAAAGTCAAATTCTTTAGCCCTTCATTTGGAGACAGCTTGTTGCGCAATTAACTTTAGCGGGAGCACTGAATTAGCTGCAGCACACTTGGGCATTTTCATTTTTTTCGGACCATTATACCTCTGTATGGTGATGTCATGATCGATAGGTTCGTACATCTCCTCCTTCGGAATTCGCGGGGTTGTCTTTTGCTTGCACCGATCAGCATCCCATTCAGTTTCTGGTTGTGTAACAAGCATAGCTAATGGGTGTGTAGAGAGTTTTACATTTTGGGATGATATATCAGCATCACAATTATATACCACCAAACCTGCTGATGCATTAGCTGTACCAGGATGGGAAGATTCCAGTGTTGCCGCCTTTGCTGCTGACCGCTTGAAACGCAACAAATCACACCAAACGACTGCAGAGTTTTGATAATCTTTTTTGATCGGCCTAGTTTGGAACCCAGAGTTATTAAGTTATGTACATGCAATTGTACAATTTATAGTATGTTATAACACACACAAGAAATGCATAACAGGAATGTTAAAGAAATCGTACGCTGTAAGTGTATAAAGGCATAAACCTAAGGGCGGTCATGCAGACAGGATTAGCCCCCCCCCCCCCTTATTTCTCAATCCCTTTCAATTTCTGATTAAAATATTATTGAGAGGAAAACAAACTAATAAGCGGAATTACCCCGTTTGCCGGAAAATTGAGACAAAGCTAAAAGATATTGGCTGGTACCTTGTTCCGTCGACTTAAAGCTGAACTCCGGTTACAAAAATACCGAAATAATTAAATTTTAAAAAAGTTAACGCCCCCAGCCGCCATACTTGTTTCAAAGTTATGAAATAAACATGGCGGAAATGGAGGCTTATGACGTGGAGAGGTATGTCGCTCTCACTTCCTGTGTGTTTGTTGTCCGAAAGCTGTAGACATCCGGTTTTATTCTCACACACATTCACCGATTGCTCTATTTTCCCCCAACAGTATACGAAATTGTTGAAGATTGAAAAATGTCTGATGAGGGAAGCCTGTAAATAATTATATGAACCACGTCTACTACAATAAAGCATAATTTAAAACAAAAGATTAAATAACATGAACTTGCCGCAACCTGGAATTTTCAACCATAACAATGATAGCAAATCGCCAAGAGTACACAAACTATTGCCCCCTTCATACTATTATTGCCACGTCTTCTTGTAAATATCTTACACACATATATATAAATAACCCAAAAAGTTATCGCAGTGTTATTATAACTAATACTATGCAATAACAGATAGTTTAGATTTTTTATTACATGGCTAGGGTTGCAAAGGGTGGGAAAGTTTCCGGGAATTTTCAGTGTTGGGAATTTTCAAATTTATTTCTAGAACTGAAAAATGTTAAAAATATAATTATTTACTGGAATCTCCCTTTTCTCTGTTACTTTCATCTATATAAACTATTAAAACTTATTTAATCATGTTAGTTGTGTTCCAAATGGTAAAACTAAAGAGATAAATTGATGTAAATTTTGCTCTCAAAGGTATTCAAAAAATGCCAGTGTTAACAATTTTCAAATCTATATTTAGAACAGGAAAGTACTAGAATTATAATTAATTACTGGAATTTCCTATCTTCTCTTTCATTTTCATCCATATAAACTATTAAGACTTGTTTAAGCTTGTTCGCTGTTTTATGTGTTTTATAGAGATTTTCGACAATCGAATTCTATCAGATATTTGGAAGCATTTCCAAATGGTAAAGAGGGATGGAAAAGAGATATATTTATGTAAATTCTGCTCTCAAAAGTATACAAAGAATGCTACAAAAATGAAAATTCACCTGTTAAAGTGTAAAAACTTTCCTAAAAATTTAAAGAAACCAAATCAACTACTAAAACCAAAGTCAACCGGAGCATCTTCTGTTCTGAAGAAGACATCAACTGCTTCAACATCACAACAGCCACAGGGAATTACTACTGAAATGGCAGCTTTAGATAATAATAGCAACATATCTGTATCTGATATTGAAACTTCCTCCTCCGTCTCTGCCTCATACTTGTCTACATTTTTCGATTCAGTAACAAATGAAAACCAAAGAATAGCTGATGAAAATTTAGCCAGAGCAATATTTGCATCTGGTTCTCCATTGATGCTAACATCAAATGTATACTGGAAGCGTTTCTTCAATGTCATACGTCCAGCATATTCACCTCCAACAAGACATGCCTTATCTAACCACCTGCTGGAGGCATAATATCTTAAGAGTAAAAACCAAGGCTGAAGAGAAGAAACTATTAACAGTGCTGACTGCCTCGCAATTATAAGTGATAGGTGGTCGAATATCAGAGGTAAAGGAATTATAAATTATGTTGTCTCAACACCCCTACCAGTGTTTTGATAAAAGTACAGACACCAAAGATCAGCGACACACAAGTCAGTATATATCAGATGAACTTTGGAAAGTTATAGATGATTTGGGACCTGATAAAATACATGCTATCATAACTGATAATGCAGCTTACATGAAAGCTGTCTGGACCACTACTCAAGGAACTCATCCACATATTACACCAATTGGCTGTGCTGCTCATGGTCTTAGCTTACTTTTAGGAGATATCATGAATATAAATTCGATGGACAGCCTTTAGAAGTGCTAAAAAGGTAGTAAAATATGTTAAGAAACGACAATTGATATCAGCTACCTTTACTTCAAAACAGAAAGGCCGAAACAAAACATCATCCCTGAAATTACCATATGAGACTAGATGGGGAGCAGTAGCCATAATGTATAATAGTCTTTTGGATTGAAAAGAATGCCTGCAAAAATTAGCCATAATGGAATATATCAGTATTGAAGCTGATATCCGAAAAATATTACTTGATAATGATAGATTTCGGACAAGGTTAACAAACACTTTAAAGCTGATAGAACCAATAGCTCAAGCAATAACTGAAGCAGAAGGAGATTAAGCAATTATATCTGATGTGTTTAGAATTTTCAATGAATTGGAAACAAAACTTAATGAAAATGTCCAACAATCCCCACTTACAAAAGCTGAAGAGAAGACCGTACAGCCTATTCATGCCGCTGCCTATATGCTAGATCCCAATTGTTAATAAAATGCTTTACAACTTGGTGATATAGAAATTGATGAAGCATATGGATTCATTAGTTCCCTTGCATCACACTACACACTTAATGAAGGCAAAGTGATGGCTAGTTTGGCTAAATATCGGTCAAAAGATGGATTGTGGAAAGGAAAAAGTATTTGGGCATCATCAAAATAGATTTCTGCATCAACTTGGTGGAAGGGGTTGTGTGCATCAGAAGCTGTTTCGTGTATAGCTTCATTAATTCTGGCAATTAGACCTTCATAAGCAGCATCAGAACGCATTTGGTCTCTGTTTAATACAACTCATACTAAAGTTAGAAACAGATTAACAGATGAACGTGTTGAAAAGTTGGTCTGTATAAGATCTAATTTGAAACTCTTTGAAGCGGACAACGATCCTTCTGGTACAGAAATATCAGATATTCGTGAGGATTCATCTGAACCTGAAATCTACCTTTTATCCACCGATGACGATGTAGATAATGATTTTGAAGATAATGATGAAATGGCAGAGTTACCTAACTTTGAGCATTAATTATAGAGTGTGTAACCTGTGTATGAACAATTTAGCAGAACTATCTCATTATTAGTTATTAGATTTTAGTATAATATGTTTTGTATCTTTAAGTTATTAAAATATCACTGTCACTTGTAACTCATTAATAGCGACACCGGTTTCAATTTATGACACGAAATTGAAAATTCCCCAAAAAATCCCCGGGAATTTTGCAACCCTATATGGAGAGGGGTTTAATATAGGCTATGCCTGTTCCCCAATCCCTATTCAGATACAAATCTGAATAAAAATATTGCTTATAAAAAAAAAAATACCTACGACAATTGGCATTGAGTTTGAGCGTTCGCACACATAACTACCCACATTCCTGTATTTAGTTACCGTCTATTACATTCTTGTAAAATCTCTGCAAATTTTATAGCTTTTCCCTTCGAAATATTTTGTTTTAATTATTTGATAAGCGACTCGGATGTGATAATTTAATTTTGAACACGCATGCCGCACAAACACAACTATACATTTGTTTTACGGGCCTTATCACACTTCGGTCAAAACTATCGAATCGGGAATTAATGTTCTGCTTCTAACGGGGTCGTACGGGCTTAGTAGCATTATATGCTCACCGGGCACCAAATTGGCACGCTGAGGGCTGCCGCAACACGCTTACAGATGTTATTAAGGCGGTTATTATTCGATCGAAAGAAGGCGTATCGAATTAAAAATTCACTCAGAGAATTCGGGTGTAAGCTTTATGATCCTTGTTAAATTTTGTATTATATAACATAAAGAAGATAGGATATTTATATATATGACTTTATTTTTACGAGTATCCGTGCAATCAGTGATATTTTCATTGTGTTGAAACAATATACGATCAAAACAATGGCGCTTTTAAACTATCTTTCAATGTTAACCGATCCCCGCAACAGGTATATTGGACTCGTCCAATAAACACGGGGATTTTGTTGACATCGACTCTGTCGAAATTACTAGTAAATTTTCAAATTTTTTAAGAGAGAACTTGTGTTCATAGTTGTGATAATTAGTTGTGCAATTGATTTTATTTAACAGGAGTTAATTTCAAACACACAGGTAAGTTTATAATAACCAAAGTTAACTACTCTCTGTTCCACACGACACTACGACTCGAAAATTGATTACTATTTCTTCAACTTTTAAGTAAAATGGTTAAAACTTAACGACCTACCTGAAATTGCCACCCATTTACTTACTACCTCACGTTAACCAATTTCTGATCAAGCTATATATCATTTCTCTCGTGAAAAATCATGTTTTGTTTACTTCGCGGTATTGAAGACAGCCATGCTTGACCTAGCTATTTGGAATATAGCAAATCTAACAGGGCAGATAATTGGCTTGGGGTCGTTTCGTCTTAATTGCATTTTTAAATAGTTGTTTCGACCCAGTATAATATAACTTGTTTTTAAAGAGCTATTTACGTGTGGTAATATGAATTTGCTATTTGGGTTTCAGACCACAGTTGTTTGCTCCACTGCCTTAGATATTAAATTGGCGGCCCCAGTCTGGTGGCTTTTGGAAAATGATACAAACTACATACAAAGTGTGAACTAATATTGAAGTGACACGTCATGGAAATTTGAAAGTAGGCTAAATGACATTTCAACGAATAGTCTATCTAGCTTTAGGAATTCCCGCCCAAGACGGGCAGGCACAGAATTTCCTCGAGAGCCCCGGTCGCCTCTTGCCCGCTCTCTCCGTATCTCCGACTTTGAGATGTGCACTCGGCCGGCCCATGGAATTCCAGCTCGTGTAAAGACAATCCAAGTAAAGACATAGACGGGCGGCACGGATTGGATCTCTGACATTCTAAGTCAAGCAGAAGACCCCCACAGACCACAGAGGCCACGCGCATCGACCGTCTCGAGAAACGGCTGCCTCGGTCCGGCCGTCTCTTCCCCTTCCTCTCTCTCTAAATTTGAGACGGGCAAGCGGTCGGCCCGAGTAATTCCAGCCCGAGACGGGCGGGCACTGAAATTCCTCGAGAGCGCGACTCGGCCGCGATACCACGCATAGGTCGTCTCTTCCTTAGTCTCGGTCAACCAGAACCTCTTAGTCTTCAACATACGGAGGGTCCAGGAAAGTCCATTGCCCATGCGTAACTGGGAGGTTTTTAATGTGGTAGATTATCTAGTCTCAACCTCGTGGTTTTCCTCCGGTCGAATTATTGAAATAAAATTTAAAACCATATGTTAGTCCCGAAATGACCTAGTTGTGTTGAGTGGACGTTAAACCCCAACTCTCTCTCTCTCTCTCTCTCTCTCTCTCTCTCTCTTCTCGCTCTCTCTCAAGTCATGGGCGTAAACATCTTACCTCCCTTAGACATCATTGCAGTATCTAGCCAATTTTGACAACGCATTTTCTGGATGATAGAGACTATCTCTTCCCTCGCTCGGCCGACCCTGGTCTCGAGTCCCAGACGGGCAATTCCCCGAGACTCTGTCGCCTCTTTTCCTGCCCCTATCTCTCCAACTCCTGCCACCGCCTCTCCCCCACAACCCTCCCTAACTCCGAGAGGGACATTGTCATTGAAGCTGTTTTTTTTTCAAGTTTATCCGATTTTCTTTAGACAAGTCGTCACAATGACAAGTTTGCACTAAAAATTCTACACACTCGTAGGTACATATCACTTACTGTCGTACAACCGAGGCTAGATGTAGGGTACCGGAATCTGACGAGGTTTGCCGAGTGACACACACACGGCGGAAAATCCAACGTGCGAATCCTCCCACACAAATCATTATTAACCGAATGCACCCGATTTGTGGAATACTTATACCCCTACATGATTTAGAGTGACCCAACTTGCGCCGACGCAGTTGAAATTTTTATGTTTTGTGAAATTTACTAGTCGAAAAATGTGAAATTTAAAAGAGGGTAAAGGCTTTTATCGAACTAATAGGCGTTAAGGCTATACGCAGAAAAGTAATGGGGTGACAATTCCAGGTAGGTCGTTAAGTTTTAACCATTTATATAGTAAGCACATTTCGAGTCGTAGTGTCGTCTGGAACAGACAGTAGTTTGTTCATAATCGAAGAAATCCGTTTATTATTTACCATGGCTCAGACAGTAGTGGCTTACGACTAGGTTGGTTGTTTACAAATCTAGTTTTATTTCTTTAATGTCATTTTTCTTATAGGGAGAAGTTGCAAGATATGAGCGTAAATGCCTCTGGTTGGTTAGATCCCGAGAAAGGACCAGAAAGATTGAAACCTCTTGGTGGTCATGATTTTCTAACAACAAGAAGAGTTCGGGATTCAAGAGCTAAACCATATCATACCTTGTTTGCTTTGGACCAGCCCAAGTAAAAAACCTTATTCATATTGTTATCACTATCTATAAGCCCATATGGAAATGTGGTCGTCTTTTGTCGTCGCCCCTGTCAGACCGTCCGTCCGTCGTCCACAATTCCTTGTGAGCGCTCTAGAGGCTAAAGATAGTATTCGATTGACTTTAAAATTTATTAGGAGCATTTAAGGTCATGAGACGAAGAAGCCTATTGATTTTCAGCAACATCCGATTATTACTGCCAGAGTTATGGCCCTTGATCACTTCGAAATATCTTGTGAACGCTCTAGAGGCTACAGTTAATATACGATATACATTAAATGTATACACGGTGCTTAAGGTCATGAGACGAAGAAGCCTTTTGCTTTTCAGCAATATCCAATGATTACCGCCAGAGTTATGGCCCTTGTGGATGATCTAGAGGCCAAAGTTAATATCCGATTGACTTTAAATTTATACACGGTGTTTAAGGTCATGAGACGAACAAGTAGTTTCAATGAATTTTGATAATTTGAACAACTAAATCCAGAATATTTAATGTTTCGTATACTTAACGTTAGCATGGAGGAGAACTTTATCAAAGCCAAACAAATTTAAATCATTTTCTGATAATAACATAATGAGTTGTTCCTTTTAATCAGATTTTAATGTATTATAATTGTTTAATAACCGAAAAAAAGTAAAATATGCGACAACTCTTGTTGACTGCACGGACGATTTAGCTGCTGTGTGCGTATATTTCGTTGCCTGGCAACCTAACTTTTATTTATTATTTTGCATATTTCAAAACTCCAAATAGGGATAAACGTTATAGAATAAAGTCGAACAACTGAACTTTTGGTAGGCGTATGTTTCGTTGCCTGACAATCATTGTGTATATTTGAATACATTTAATTTTTTATACGCCCACATTTTAGCGTGGGTGCTTTATGCCGTCACCCTATCTGTCGGTAGCGATATAGGCTACATTTTATGACCAATTATTTCTAAATTTTGTGTGAATCATTGGTGTCATTAGGGGAGTTCCGGAGTTAGACCCCCGCCCCCAACCCCTTTATGGAAAACTTTTTGACTCTAAAGAGGCTGCCGTTTTAAGTTTTTGTCCCCCACCTTTCGAAGAAAGCAGGGGACTATTAAAATGGGTTCGTCTGCCTGTCTGTCCGTCCGTCCGTCACGCTTTTTGGGACACAATAACTCTCTTTCTAATTGAGCTAAAATGTTCAAACTTCGTGCAGGTGTTTATTAAGTCAATACCTTGATGGAGCTCGAAGATGAGCATTTCCGCTTAGGGTAAGCTTCGATAAGCAATTTGATTGGCTGATGCTTTTGGACACGATAACTTGAGTTGTAATTAAATGCTAGTGATGAAACTTGGTATATAGTTTCAGTTTATCAATATCTTGACTAAGTTCGATAATGAGCATTTTCTGCTCATGGTAAGCAGAGCGATAAGCAATTTGATAGGCCGAGACTTTGTAACACAATAATTCTCCTTCTTATTGAACTAAAATGCTTAAACTTAGTGTAGGTGTTTATTAGGCCAATGCCTTGATGAAATTCAAAGAAAAGCATTTACTGCTTAGTGTAAGCAATTCGATTGGTAATGCTTTGGGGCGTGATGACTTTAGTTCCAATTAAGTGAGAGTGATGAAAATTGGCGTATAGTTTCATTACATCAATACCTTGACTAAGTTCGATAATGAGCATTTTCTGCTCAAGGTAAGCAGAGCGATAAGCAATTTGATTGGTCGAGACTTTGGAACACTCATTCTAATTGAGATAAAATTTTCACACTTGTAGTAGATGTCTATTAGGTGAATGCCTTGATTGAGTTCGAAGATAAGAATGTTCTGCTTAGGGTAAGCAGAGATAAGCAATTTGATTATTTGATGCTTTTGGACACAATAACTTTAGTTCTAATTAAGTCAGAGTGAGGACTTAGTGTATAGCTTTATTACATAAATTCCTTGATTAGTTCGGTAATGAACATTTTCTGTCGAGGGAAAGCAGAGCGATAAGCAATTTGATTGTCTAGACTTTGGATCACAATAACTCCCCTTCTAATTAAGGTAGAATGTTCAAACATGGTGAAGGCGTTCATTGGGTGAATGCCTTGATGGAGATCGATGATGAACATTGTCTGACTCTATCTGATAGAGAGTGATGAAACTTATATGGTTTGATTGCTTGATACTTTTGAAAAAAATAAATGTGCGCTTAATTAATGTGTCATCTGATTATTTTGGGATTTCGGCGGGGGACATCAGCCTCACTATTACGAGACGAACCCTGTCGATTTTCAGCGTTTCGGAACTTTCCTTTCCAGAATTTGTGGAATGCATTCGGGTACCGAGAGAATACACCCTATTGATTTTCAGCTTTCCGCGATTTTGTATTTCCGAGTAATCCATTCTTTGCTGAAGAACCTGTTAACGCTATAGATGCTAAGAAAAAATAAATGTGCGCTTAATTAATGTGTCATCTGATTATTTTGGGATTTCGGCGGGGGACATCAGCCTCACTATTACGAGACGAACCCTGTCGATTTTCAGCGTTTCGGAACTTTCCTTTCCAGAATTTGTGGAATGCATTCGGGTACCGAGAGAATACACCCTATTGATTTTCAGCTTTCCGCGATTTTGTATTTCCGAGTAATCCATTCTTTGCTGAAGAACCTGTTAACGCTATAGATGCTAAGAAAAAATTGTCTACTTGGCTTTGAGGCATTTCGGCCATGAGGTGAGGAACCCTTTCGATTTTCAGCGTTCCACATCTTTCTATACGAGAGTTACCCTACCCCCAGCCCCCCCCCCCCAGCCGCTTTTCCGAAAACCCTTTTAAAAAGATTTAGCTTAATGTATGCTGGTATGGAGTGTACGACCCCAATTGTTTTTGCAGCGTACCGCAACTTTCCGTTTCAGAGTTATGCCCTCTCTTCCGAGGGGGATCACGGTGGCTAAGTGGATAAGGCGCTGGTTCGCTAGCCTGGAGGTTGAGTGTTCGATCCCTGCATTGGCCGAGAAAGTTCATCTCGATTTTCCGGCGTGATTTCCCCTTGTCAGTGATGCAGAAGGAGGGCCTGACAAGGACAGCTGCCTAGTCGTTCGGATGTGACGAAAAACCGAGGTCCCGTGTACAAATTGGAGTGCACGTAAAAGATCCCTTGGCAGTTGGAATTCGATATAAGAGTAGGCCGTAGCGCCGCTGCCCGGGCAAATTTTCCCTCATTGCACACTGTGGCGTATGCCCGTCTTCAATTAGCCCAGGTACGGTGCTTAAGCGTAGGACGTTAAACCCCATTTCATTCATTCATTCCTCTCTTCCGAAAAGCTTGTGAACGGATGTTTTTCAAATTAGGTGGAAGACATTGCATTAATAATATGGACCTTACCGGTGTTTAAGCGTTTGGTGACTTACTGAAAACAACGATTATACACAACTTTAAGCGGATATTTCATCATATTTGATTTGAAACATTTTGGTCATGAAAGGATGGGCGTTATCGATTTTCAGCCATTCGCAACTTTCCTATCCACGCTACATTTTTTAACGGACTCTTTTTAAATATCGTTTGAATGAATGAATGAAATGGGATTCAACGTCCTACTATTATGCACCTAACCTGGGCTATGAGGGAAATTTTGCCCGGGCAACGGCGCTATGGCCTACTCTTATATCGAAAAACAACTGCCAAGGGATCTTTTACCTACACTCCAATGTGTACATGGGACCTCGGTTGTTCGTCCCACCCGAACGACTAGGCAGCTGTCCTTGTCAGGCCCTCCTTCTGCATCACTGACAAGAGGAAATCACGCCGGAAAATCGAGATGGACTTTCTCGGCCAATGCAGGGATCGAACACTCGACCTCCAGGCTAGCGAACCAGTGCCCTATCTACTTAGCCAATCGTTTGAAGCATTGTAACATAGAACCTACCGTTCAGCGATCTGTATGACCAGGGTTATGCCCCTTTGGTAAAAACATTGTGAAAACGATAGAGGATGAAGTTTTCAACGGATTGTTTTTAAATTGGGTGGGAAGCATTTGGGTTATGAGATGACGAACCCTATCGATATTAAACGCACTGCGACTTTCCATGTTAGGTGTGAACGCAATAGGAGCTAAGGTTTTGAACAATTGTTTTTCAAAATTAAGACCTCCAAATAAGAAAAAAAACAAACACGTTTTAAAAACTACAGGATATAATTAGGAACATTTTTAAATATTTATAATCCGGAATCCAGATACCTCCGACACAGAAGCCCCCTAAACCAGCAGGTCGACAAATCTGGAAATATAGTCCACCTAATGTTTTTTGATGGATTATATATGTTCAATATGTGTAGGAATTCCAAATTCGAATGATGCCACCCCGACACCCTTGGTGAAATTTAAATATTCAAGTTACCCCCCCCCCCCCATGAGGCATTCTTTTGTTACTTATTTATTTTTTTTTATTTTAAACATATTTTATTACTTTAAAGTAAACGGATTGGACAAAAGTTACTAGAACTTACAAAAGAGTCCTCTCCAATACAATATAATCGTGTAGGTGGTCAGTGAAGCAAAGTCAATACATATACATATCAAATACTAATAAATAATAAATTAACAAAACAAACATTTTTACAGAAGTGTAATTTAAAAAATGGACAAGGGAGAACACCTCGGTATAATATACCTTACAACAGCGAAATATACGAAAGGGTGTAAGGTTTATTTGGTGAGGTTCAAATATTAAATCAATTTATATTTCAAATATAATTTTTTTTTTTTTTGTTTTGCGGGCGGTAGCGTGTTTTTCCAGTCTAGAACTACATCATGATTTAAATCTCTCTGTATTCTGTATGTATTTCCGTACTTGCCTAACTAAATACATATTTTGAATTGTCGTTAATTCCGGGTCACCGGAAAGCAATGTCGTCAGATTTAGGTTATGATAGTTTTTTAATTGATCAAATAATATACTCCTTTGCTCATCATACAAAGGACAATTTTGGAAATAATGTTGCGTGTCTTCCGTTTCATGGCCACATCGACATTTCTGGTCATTTACAAGGTTAGATTTATAAAGATGTAATTTTAATGGGCTACAGCCGTGACGAAGTCTTGTATGCAAGATATTAAGTTTCCTGTTACATGTTAATAAATAGTTAGGTGGAGGTTTCTGTTGATCAAATTGGGTTATTTTTGATTTGAATACTGCTCTATTAGCGGCAGCTTTTGTTGACGAGTCTAACGAATTCCAGACGCGAATCGTGCTAGGGAAAAACGAATTTTCAACAACGTGGAGTCAATAGATCGTTGGTATTTCGCAGAGAATACGGTGTGTTATTGTTACTATATTGTTGCAAGATATTTGTAAGAAACGCAGGACAATTATTGTTGTATATATCGTAAAAAAGTATAAGTTTCTGTCTGAAACGTCTGGTTGATAGTTTGTCCCATCCCGTTTCTTGATAGAGGGCTTCTTTACTCGCAAACTTGGGCAAACCCGTAACTATACGGGAAGCTTCTAACTGAATTTTGTCTATACGAATACTATCATTGTTGGTACAGTTATCCCAGACCGGACTAGCATATTCCAAGATCGATCTAATGTATGCTTTATAGATTTTGTCTAACGTGTTTTGATCCAATTTGTACTTGAGTTTTCTTAAAATGTTTAATTGCTTTCCTGAAGTATTACAAATTCTCTCAATATGGTTAGCCCATTTTAAGTCTTGCGACAAAGTAATGCCTAGGTGTTTGTGGTACTGAACAACATCAAGTTCAGTTCCCCCTAATTTGAGGGAGGGCAGTTTCCTTAGCTTCTTCGGTGAAAATAGCACGACTTTAGTCTTATTCGGATTAAAATTGATCAGCCATTTCTGTGACCAAATGTGTAATCGGTAAAGATCACTATTGAGCGAATTTTCGAGGTCTTCGATACTAGATTTAGTACAACCAATGGCAGTATCATCAGCGAATAGCCTGGCGGTGTTGTTCAGTACTTCATAGATGTCATTTATAAAAACGAGGAACAAGAACGGACCCAACACCGATCCCTGTGGCACACCAGAATTCAGGTTAATCTGATTGTAGTAAACATTATTTACTAATACTTTTTGTTTCCTTCCTTTTATATAGCTTTTTACCCAAGTCAGACAGACTTCATCGATTCCATATTTGCTTAGTTTATATACTAGACCAGAATGGCATACACGATCGAAAGCCTTTAATATATCGAGAAAAACATAGCAAGAAATTTTATGAGTTTCAATAGCACTAACACAATCTTGATAAATTTCTATTAGTTGGTGTACAGTAGAGGCCTAAATCCAGATTGAAAACTGTATAGTAGATTATTATCTTTAAAATAGTTGTGCAGGTGTTTGAATACAATCCTTTCTAGGAGTTTACTTATACAGCTCAGTAGTGATATTGGTCTATAATTTGCAGTTATGTTTTTGAATCCGCTCTTAAAAATTGGTATCACATTTGCGATTTTCCACGACGCTGGGAATATCCCTTCTTCAATTGATTTGTTAAAGAGTAAACAAATTGGTATACTTATTGAGCACGAAGTAGCTTTCAGGAATTTGTGTCCTATTTTATCTGGGCCACAAGCCTTCTTATCTTTTAAACATGTTATAATATCGATTATTTCAGACTCTTAGATTTTTGGAAGAGAAAAATTCTGATTTGTGCGGGAACTGAATTCTGGCAACCCTGTTGATGGGGTATTATTTGACACAGATCCAAAGAAATTGTTCAGAAGCTCTGCTTTTTCATATTCAGAATAAACTAATTCATCCTCCGATTTGTTGTGCAATGGAGGAATTTGGGTTACATTGTTTTTTCCTACCAAATTATTTATAAGTTTCCAAAATTCCTTTTGATTTGAGTTAGGGCTAGATATATCAGTTAACAGCTGCTCTTCATATTGTGATTTTAGTGCTTTTTTGTGGTTATTTACCTTGTTCCGTTGTACTTTGTACCTTTGTAGGTCGCTTGGATTATTTGTACGTTTGACCCTATTCCTAAGTTTTTCTCGAACTCTTATATTTTTACGTAGTTCTGAGTTGAACCAAGGTTTATCATTTGGGCGTATTAATACCCGTCTTTTGGGAATGCATTTGTTAATGAAGTCATTTAAGATTCGATAAAACGATTCGCACGAATCATCTGTATTTAAGTTTTCAAATAGGCCATTCCAATCATAACTTTTGATAAGATTATTTAGTTCTTCAAAATTACCGTGATTATAGAGTAAAACCTCCCTAACATAGTTAACCTTTTCAGTGACCTGTAAGTCTATTTCTCCGACTACACCCCTGTGGTCAGAAATATGAGAATCGAATTCAATTGTCTCACCAAATAGTACCTTTAAATCTGATTGGACAAGGATAACATCAAGTAGTGAGGAGCAAGTGGGTGTTACCCGCGTTGGTTCGTTGATTATATTAGCAAGGCCGTTTGTAATGATAATTTCGTTTAATTTGCTATTCCGGTTTTTAGATAAGTCTATATTAAGGTCTCCTGCAACAATGACATTTGAGGATTCTTGGAGTGCCAATTCAAGAGAAACCTCAAACTTTTGCCAGAATGACTCTGTTGAGTTTTGGGGTCGATGGTAGCATTATATCAGCAAAGGAGCAGACCTATTCTGAAGCTTCACTTCGATCCAGATGCACTCGGTGGTGTCAAATTCAAGATCAGGCCTTCTTTTGAAATGGGTTGTGATATGTCCCGTCCAGGTGAGTTTCTGAAAGACAGACTATGTGAAATTCGTTGACTATTTTGTATATCTCATCGATTTTGTTCCTAATGCTGCGGGCATTGAGATGCAATACCGTAAAATTCTCGGTTTTTAGTATTGGGCCCGGATTTTGTTCAACGTCGTTAGATAGAAGTATTTGAATAGTAGAATAATACTGCACAGACAATTGTTTCCTTACATGAAAGGATGTAAGCAAGTACCAATTAGTTCTATGATAGCTAAGTAATTTTGTTATGATCTGAATGGTCTCTTCTAGTCATGGACACCGCTACATTTAAGATATCATTCCCGCGACCTAATCTCATTTTAAATACACTGAGGTACATATATACTGGCAAGTGTGTGGATAAATATATACATATACAGCTATTAACACAACAATACAAAACATTTAACAAGAAAATAAACATTTTTGTTTTGGAATAAAGTAGTATAGGACAATAAATATTAATATTTATTCTAGAGGATTAGACACTTATTAGGGGTTAAGGGGGGGGGGGATTTTGTTAAGGTATTAAAAGTGTATGAAATACGGGATAGTTTGACGGCAGAGTCCTTCAGTTCAACGAAAAAGATAAAGTTATTTCAAAATATTTCAAATCTACCCAGACTTGACTGAGAGAGTACAATGATTTACAGAAATATTTGTCCTACTTTCTCGAGCCATATTATGTACAATGATATATACTCATATATTATTTACAATGAGATTACAACTCAACAAAAGAATAATTGACAAGCTGTGGGGGGATCGCGACTCCGAAGACCAGCCTAATGTTATCAGTATAGCCTAGCACTCAGTAGAAATTTTCGGACTTCAACGAAATCCCATTTTAATTAAATGGTATTGGGGCGGGGGGGGGGGGGCAGGGGAGCTATTTCGTTTCAGTGACCCACACCGTATCTCCTAACCTCTATCATAATAAGCAATGATAAACTGGAGACAGTACACATTTAGGATAGGTTGGTGACGACAAATGTGGGCCATGTTTAGATGGTCATGGACACAAGCGAACAACTACTACTCAGACAGGGTAATGTTAGCTTCAAGTGTTGTTTATACCTTTAAGAACAACTCAGGAATGGTGTTTGTATGAGCACTGATTGCGACCCGTGATTTAACTCTCGAGTCAAATATAAGTTAACGTGTTATAATAAATCATTTTGTTACCCTGTTAATAATCGATATTTTAATATGAATAAATATGTCTATTCACAGGGACTTTTTACATTTCGATATTCTCAGTCTCTGGCGTGACGTCGGCTGTTCTTGCAAAATATTGATACCGGTATTGACTAGATTTACTGTTAATTTTACCGTTATTGTGCTGTTAAGTGACAATATTACATATTTACAGTGTCAGAAAGGATACACAATAGATTGGGCATAATTTACAAAACAAAACATACATCGTTCAGATTCAGTATTAGCAGAAACATGTTAACGATATATAATTGCAGAAACATAGGTGACAGACTCGGTTATTTGTTTTCTGCACACGCTCATACGGTGGCAGTTATTAAAACTGACATTAAAGTTTAATTAGTGTACATTTACCTTCGACAATTCCTCGTCGACGTTCATATGTTTCGTGAGTCTGAACTTAACATTGTTGTGACCAACTACATATAATTTCCCGTTTGAAAACCAAGCAGATTTTACGTTAGGGTTTGCAGTTGCCGATTCCAGTAGTTTTACGTTTTCGCGGGTCATATCTTCTGAGATTACGATCCCGCTACCTTTTAGCTGTTTTCGTCTCGAGATTATTTTGTACCTGTCATCCCGACGTAATATTCTTACTATAATACCACGATGTCTAATCTTGGCTGTTTTGATACCTCCAGTAACTTGAACAACACCCACTCTGTGTGCTGCGTCAACTATTATTTCTTCGTCTATGTGTAGTTTTTCATGAAAGAGTTTCTTAGCTATTTCTATGCAGTTTTCATTTTCTGTTTCATTTATTCCGAATATCCTAATATGTGATTTTCTAGAATACTGTTCAAGATCGTTAAACTTACTTTCAAGTTCTTTCAGTTGTTGATCTTTTCGTTGTATTATACTTTCTAGTTTTGTCACTCTTTCTTCAATATGGTCCTGGTCCAAACTAAAATTTCCGTAGCATTTTCTAGTTCAGATAGTCGATTTGCGTGAGACACAAGTTTTTCGTTTATAGCTTTATTAAGTTCGTACTCCAGTTTATTGACCGCAGCAGCTACAGCTTTACTAATTATTTCATTTAGAGTCTCTTTGTCTATCAGCAGTTTTTCCGCCTTTTCAGATTTTTCAGTTAGTGTTTCACTATTAGATATGTTAAATTTGCCGGATTTGGATTTTATAGGTGTTTCATCGCCCGAAAAACTAGAATCGCTGTGTAACATAAGCTTTCAATTGTCGTTGAGCCGGCTAGCTAGGGGTTTGTTTTGTTGAACGAGAATCGGAGCTCACCTGAGTTGTTTTCTCCGCCATGATTGAAGCAAGTACAAAATATCCCAAGTTTACTCGCTGGAAATCCCGATCCACATACCATTTCTCATAATTGTTTGAAACAAAATGTAGTATAGTTACTTAGATTTACTAATCCATCACTTTTACACGTTATCCTATATGCTAATATTCGAAGTTTTATTTTTCACGGAGCAGAGATTTTCGTGGCTCACACTGACCGCCATTAATAGAGGGGTAAAATGCGTGACAGATTCTCTCGGACATCGGTTTGAATTCAAACCACTGAATCCAACGAGCTTGGCTGTTAATTCCGCAAGGGGGCTAAGTTGTAAAACTTGTGCCTTATCCACTTGTTAACTAGAACAATAAAATATGTTTAAATTAAGGGGGCTAAATTCAAAATGGTGGCTTATCTTGGAAGGAAACTTATAAAGTTCCATAAAAAAAGGTGTGGATAACCGATTTAAAAATGCCGTTTAGTACGCCGTATATTTCGGTCCTGAATGCTACAAAATGTACCATAACTATTTTTAATTGTCAAAAGAATAAACATTTATTCTGTGTTCTCTGTATTATTTCGATTATCTACGTCATCAGCGGTTGATATGAGCCGAATATATCGAACTGAGATGATGTCATTAGTGGCTGATATGAAATATCAACCTATCATGACGTCATCAACAGTTTATGATGACGCCATGACAGGTTATTATGACATATAACTGCTATAGACATCAAAGAAAAAACTACCGTCAGTTGTATATATTGAAATAAAGGTTTTCGGTGTATCATATTATATATTTGCTATGTGTAGTTTTAGAACTAGATGATGCCACCTTGCCATCCTTTGGAAAATTAAAATATTCAAGATGGCGACACGGACGGGAGCATTAGTGGATCATTATTTTTGCTTGCTAATTCGCTCTCCAAAGCTTCTGTTCGTATTGTGCTCTTATACCTGTGATATATAAGTTTTTACACCACCGCCGGTTCTAATTTCGTGCACGATCTACTTAACATGGTTATTTGTTGAATTTGAGAACCATATTGGCGTTGTACATTTCGCCATTCGATATTAATTGGACGAACCCGAAAACCTATAGTTTAATACTTTACTAATATCGTTATGACTTGCCAAATATGGCAACCAACTTGAAAATGAACTCAGCCGGAAATACTTTGTGGTCGGAACCATAGAGGTGTTTATATTGACTAGAGTGTTGGGTGGTCACGTGATCGCGTGCCGACTATGGAGGTTGGCAGCCATTTTACAACCGGTAAGATTTAGCCTACGTCGGCATATACCAACATGCCGGAGAGTTGTTGTTGTTTTGGTTAATTTAATGTCAGGCGAAAAGGGAGGGGATTATCATTTCATAAGTAGGTAGGAAAAGTTAAAAGTGAAATAGTGATTTAATAGATATAGTACAATTTTGGTAATTGTGTAATGTAATTTAATAAACACGGCAAGAAGACGTCAAACCCTCGAAGTTCGATGCCGGAAACCGGGCGGGTCTATTCACCTATTGGTATGGGTCTCGTGAGATTATATAAGCTTGATTTGGGTGTGTATTGATTGTTGCACTTTTATAAAGAAGTCGAAGTAAGGGAAATGGGGTGTACACAGTTTCAACTTTCAGGTGTTGGATTTAATGAGCAGAAATGGTGTCCGTCCTTACTCGTGTGTAGGGTGATTGGTTTTGAGTGTTTACAATACAGTGCTGACGTAGTCAGGCAATTTCATTGTTACAGACTACCCATCCCCTCTGTCAAAAGGTGATGGTTCTGTCTTCCGTAAGGTTTTTTTTAAGGGCTTCATGTTCTGTTTTGTGTAGTTATTTAATTAGCCCCGTGATCGTCTAAATGACATATAAAAAATGTATTTATCAAATTATAAATCATATCCTCTCGTGCACTTATATTCGCCTAATGCAATTTCGCATAAATGCCCAAACAGTATCACAACGCCCCCCCCCCCTTAAAAAATGTTCAAAACTATATGATTAGATAATTATTCATTTTCAAATGTGTACGATCAGTATACGATTAACATACAAAATTACATATGACCAACGATATCATTGTGTACCAACAAAAGATAGAAAAAAGAACCAAAAATATCAAAGTAAAACACAATTAATCAACAATTAAAAATCGGATGCAAAAGCTCTCCAAAAGAACACCACTGCACTTTGAAGTCCTATGATAATTCACTTTAACTTAAATACAAAACCAAAACACAATTGTAATTGTTTAAAGATTCTTTAAGTGTCCTAAATTCCAAACACTATAACACTGCATTTCAAATTCATAAAGTCCAGTTTCCTGTTGAAATTCAGTAATTCAGCTTCTCGAATTTTCATTGATCTGTTAAATTACCATCGTCTCAACATCAAAACTTTCCCTTTCTTCAAAGTAAGGTATCTCTTTGGTCACATGTATCCTCAAATCAAACATTTCATTGTCATCAGACCAATAATTAATTTATATTCTTAATTTAAACCTTTATCCTAGTATTAGTCTACAACAAAGGCCATAATTCATTAAGTTACAATTTGATATGCGCAAATATAGAAAAAAATCAAGATCTTTAGGTTATAAACATGCATTTCAAGTTTCATCAAAATCGAAATTAAAATTGTGACCTCTACAGAGCCCAGAAATCTGATATACCACATTTTACACTATTCGCGTACAAACGGCGGCCATTTTGTCTGGCAAATATGGTCCGATCTTCGAGAAATTTGAACTCAACCTCCCGTAGGATGTAACAGTGATAGGATCAAACGGTTTTTTTTTTAAATCGGATAATAATACTGACTTCCAGAGGGACCATAGGTTTTTTTTCGGACAATCAGGGGAAATAATTCAGGAAGTTACGATCCGATATGCGCATTTTTTTTTTGTATAAACATATTTTATTCAAAGAACATGAATAGGATTGGGTAACAGACAGAGTCTATGTGAAAACCCTCTCCCTATGCGCAAATATCGAAAGGAACCAAAATCTTTGGGTTATAACCATGCATTTCAAGTTTCATCAAAATCAAATTAAAATTGGGACCTCTACAGGGTCCACAACCTTGATATACCATTTTTAACAGTATTCGCGTACAAACGGCGGTCACTTTGTATGGCAATTTTGGTCCGATTTTCCCGAAATTTGAACTGAACCTTACGTAGGATGTAATGGTGATATAAACAAACGGTTTCTTAAATCGGATAATAATTGTGACCACCAGAGGGACCACAAGCTAAACAAAGGCGATTTTGCGTATAATCAGGAGCCATAATTCAGGAAGTTACAATCCGATATACGCAAATATCAAAAGGAATCAAGATCTTTGGAGTATAACCATGCATTTCAAGTTTCATAAAAACCAAATTAAAATTGGGACCTCTACAGGGTCGACAACCTTGATATACCAATTTTTAACAGTATTCGCGTACAAACGGCGGCCATTTTGTATGGCAATTTTGGTCCGATTTTTCCGAAATTCGAACTCAACCTTTCTTCGGGTTTAACGGTGATATAAGTAAACGTTTTTTTAAAATCGGATAATAATTGAGACCTCCAGAGAGACCACAAGCTAAACAAAGGCGATTTACGATCCGATATACGCAAATATCGAAAGGAATCAAGATCTTTGGGTTATTACCATGCATTTCAAGTTTCATCAAAATCAAATTAAAATTTGGACCTTTACAGGGTCCATAACCTTGATATACCATTTTTAACAGAATTCGCGTACAAACGGCGGCCATTTTGTAAGGCAATTTTGGTCCGATTTTTTCCGAAATTCAAACTCAACTATCCTTAGTGTGTAACGGTGATATAATCAAACGGTTTTTCAAATCGGATAATAATTGTGACCTCCAGAGGGACCACAAGCTAAAATAGGTGATTTTTAGGACAATAAGGGGCCATAATTCCGAAAATTACCTTCCGATAGGCGCAAATATCGAAAGAAACCAAAATATTTGGGTTATAAACATGCAGGTCAAGTTTCATCAAAATCGGATCAAAATTGTAACCTCTTTAGGGTCCACAAGCTAAAAATGTGATTCTTCGTACAATCAGGGGCCATAATCCATGAAGTGTTGATCCGATACAGCCGAGATCTTTTGGAGATAAACATATATTTCAAGTTCGTCAAAATCGGGTAAGAATTGTGACATGTAGAGAGTCCATAAAAAATTGTGGACGGACGGACGGACGACCGGACGGACAGGGGCAACGACATAATACGTCTACATGATATGTGGGCGTATACAAATCTCAGTACATGTCTAATGAAAAAATAACATCCCTCTAAATGCGAAACAGGGTGTGTTTATCGACATTGTAACATGCTAGATTCACCCTTAAGCATGTTGCAATTTTAAAGAAATTTAACGCAAGAACCATACATGTGTCCCTTAAACATACATTATGCAGGTCTTTCTTTAGGCCGGAAATGTTATATAAACTATTAATTAGACATTTATTAACAAAACAAGACCATAATCAACTCTCAATGGCATCAGATACTCAAGGTTCGCCATTTAAAAATTTAATTTAGAAATGGGGAAGCGAGGCTAAGTCGCGAATATACCAGTGTGCTGGTTACCACTATGCACAAATCTTGTCAAAACAATGGACAGTGATAATTTGGCTAAGAATGAAGTAATTTGATTGAAATTTTTCAATATTCTATTTTTTTATCATCTATGTTTGAATTATTATAGCAAGAACGACCAACTCTTTAGTAAACTCTTAACTAATGTATATTTAATACATAAGAGGTATTGGATATCATATTATTCTAATTATGACGTCTCTTTTCCCGTTCAGAATCAATGTCATCCTGACCCTGAACAAGCTCAGGTTCGGGGAAGGTAGTGTCCTTCAATACTTGGGTTTTGCAAAAATCGCTAATCTTTTCAAAAAGGTACTTCTGCCGGGGTCATATCCAAACTGGGGGGGGGGGGGACTGGAGAGGGTGAAGCGCTAGGAGGGAGCTTGTTTATATCCCGCAACAGCTGGACTGTCTTTTCTTCTGAGTCGGGCGTTTCTCTGGTGAACACCTTGCCAGGATGTCTGCTGTCAAACCTAAAATGGATAAGACAAAAAATATGTAATTAAATATTTAAAGAGTAGAGTAGTTTACTATTGTATTGTTAATCATTCTAGTGATAATATTATAAATCACTGAATAGTACCGCGTGGTTGTGTTTTATTATTAAAGACTTATTCTTTTTTTCTTTTTTTTAAAAGTTGTACATGAGCAAACCAAAAGAAAGAAAACCACCACTATATCAGAAGATAGTTAGGAGGGTCGACACTCGACACCTATTTACTATTAAAGAAGCACATTTTTGACCGCCTGTCAGAGAGACTCACTGCATTTGCATTATATCTGAAAACATATCACAAATAAGGTAGCACTTCATTTTGGTCCCGCGTCATTTCAGATTTAACACAGGCGACCTTTCGGACTCCGTTTGACGATGGTTCAGACTTATTAGACGACTTTTCGGACTCGGTCTACGACGTTTGGGACTTGGATGAATAATTATAATTCTTGAGACCGCAAATAAATTCTACAACATATTATATTATTCTTTTTTAAAACATTATTTACTTTATTGGAACGATGATAAAGAGTTGTAAGTGCAACTATGTTTCAACATTGAACATTTTGTGGTTCCTTGCATGTTATTTTTTGGTTTATTAAATTCATTTGACAGTTATGTTCAACCTTTCCTTTCAACTTATTCCCGAGTCCAAAACCTCACCTACCCGAGTCCGAAATGTCACCTGTCACCGAGTCCGAAACATTAAGGCCATATTTTTTATTCCGAAATGTCGTAAGTTCGAAATGACGCTGGACCGAAATGACATGTAAATCAAATAATATACACATGCATGAACTTGAATGCCTCCCGGCATACACATTTCCCTTCAACGTGATAGTTTGTTCTTTGCCTTTGCCTTTCCTTCTGTCTTTTCCGCTTCGACGAAGCAGTGGTGGCCGACATGTTAATGGTGCAGCTTACTTTTTATTTGCAAAGATAATAAGATCTATTTCTGCTTCTGTCATTTCACTCATGTTGTACCTCAGAGCTAAAATCCATGGGCCATCAAATGCTCGGATACATTCCCCCTTATCACTGAGTTTACAGCCACATTGAAAATTAGGAAGTTTCTGGAATTCCTTATCACAATCATTAGAAACAACCTAGCCCTCGACAACATGTAAAATGGTAGCCGCATCATCCTGTACCAGAGGTTGGTCACCAGCTTCCCTCCCATCATCCTGCTCAGAAACTTCGTTTATATTCACAACAATGCCTGACGGTAATAAATCATCATCTGATTCAGCATCTAGGCCTATGCCTCTATTTTATTCCTATGCCCCTACTTGCAATTAGTTCATCGTCACTACTTTCCTCATCCAAAGCGAAATATTCGTTTACGGCTCCTAAAATGAATTCTGGAGCTGCCACGCCACGTAAATTGCATACATCGGGTTGACGTAGAGCTCCAGCAACCTTTTGTTCTTTTGGTAATGCCATTTTGATGTAAAAAATAACGAAAACAAACTCATTCTAAGGGCGCAGCCATTACCAAGCCTCGTTTTGAGTTAAATATTAAGCAATCAGCGGGCGCGATTAAGCGTAGCTGTGGTATAGTTGGCTGTTGTTTACTTGAACAACGGGTTGTAACTAAGGTGTTGATTGGCTATTAGTTCAGAACACATGAATAATCTATTCCATATTTAGAAAACAGATGTCACGGGGATTTACATGCGGGGGGGAGGTCTACGATGTAAAAGTGCCCATTTTAGTCATTATTTTAATTAATCCTTATAAGACATATAGATATAGATTTCAATAAAAATAAACACACTTATATGGATATACTACTTCTGAATTTATTAACAAGCTACGTTTCGATACACAAACATATATCGTTTTCAAGCAAATATTCAATAAAAACATTTGGCAAGTTATATGCAATGCGTTTATTCAGAGTAACATACCAACCTGGCGTTTCTTTTACTGCTTAGTATATCAACACAGTTATAATATCACAGTGTTTCAGAGTTAATTGACGTGTTAATGTCCGGGCTGGCTAAGTGTCACCAGTGTGTTACAGGCCATTCTATTGAGATCCGTGACCAGGATACTGTCACAGCAGGGCAAATATTTAATGTCAGTGCATCTGGATTCCGCTATCAGCGCCAAACAACTCATCAACCAAACCAGTGCCAACCAAAACGACAACCAAACCAGCGCCAACCACCCCAGAGAATACAGGTATCGTGAAAACCTTCTTTAAGGTCCTGCAATGCCTCCACCATCATACCATTATGGAAAGCCAGGAGAATGGAAAGGTCCTACAATGCCCCCCACCATTATACCATTATGTAAAGCCAAGAGAATGGAACATACACCAGAAGTTTCACTTGGAAGATCCAAGACCTAAACAAGTTCGTGAAGCTGGCCATAAAGACGCCTACCATAGCCACGTCCTAGCATGGGCCAAAAAGTCCCTCGGCAAGCGACTTCAGCATAGTGTGAAGACAAAGTTCCATCTCCCCCTATCCACGGCCTCTAAAACTGTTACGCACACTCCCCCACCACCAATGCACATTACACACAACCTTCTGTGGGACACATCAAAACTAAGCACACACAACAAGAGATAAATATCTCCTGGAGAAGGCACATGCATTCTCCCTCGAAGCGTGCAGCTAGATCAACCAGTTCGCCCGGGTTGTGTCTGGCTCACCTACTTCCTCCAGATCTAAATCGCCACTGAACGCGCTTGTCAACTGTCTGCCCACTTGATCACCCATCATTCCTAACCCTAGAATCATCACCAGATCTTCCACCAGGTGTAGACGTTCACTCAACCTATCCCTAAAAAGACCCCACAGCTACAGCGGTAAAGACGACGAGGACTTAAGGTACCTATATACCAGCAGTCAAGGCAAAGGCCCTGGTTATCGCATCCTCAAAGCTGACTAGAATTGTATTCTTCCTCGGGGACTGGGAGATCCAAGATCAGCCACATCAAGCAGATCCTCAAGAACTATATTGGACCTTTACCAGAAGAATTAGTGATACGTGTTGGCCCACAACAGGTCAGGTAGGAAAGTAGACCTATACACGAGCAGATGCTAGATCTTCTCAAGTAGTTAGTGCAGGGTGACTGCGCCACATATGATTTACATAAAGGACAAATATAACGACAAGACATCATACTCCGAAACAGCAAACAAAACAAACAAAAAAACAATTCAAAAAAGAGTGAATGGATCCGGGGGGTAGCCGTAAGCGTCGACTGTGCTGTACAGTCCCGGGTCTGAAGTAACACAGACTTCACTCAAAATTGAAAATGATCAGAAAAAACATCCAATTTTCCCAACAACCAAGCTCTTCAGTACACAAATCCCCACTCCCTCCCGACTCCGACAAAAAAACCCGATCGCTTACCAAAAACCTTACCAGCTACAACCAAGTGATCGCTAATGCACCTTCAACAAACGCCGCCAACCTACCAAACTTAAAGGCAAAAATAGAACTGAAGGGTAAGGACGCCATCGACTGAAGACTAGGCACGGCCAGAAAGAACATCAAATGCTGGATAAGGAATTTAAACTAGGATCAAGTAAAAGGAATGAGAATCCGTCTTTAGGCCAGACAGTTGACAATTTGGGCGACAGACTTCTCCGCCCCCTTAAACATTTTGACAAAGGCCTTAAATTCGTCCCAAACCCCACAATAACAACCATAGACCCCATCATCCAGGCAACCGATCTCTTTTTAGAAATAAAAACCCGGCAGAGGTAATATATTATTCACAGAAAAATCCTCATGGAAACCACCTAAAAGTAATTACCACCAACCATATTAAAAACTTTCGACGAAATTAACACAAAAATATCATCCCTTCAACCTCAATCACAGAAAACAAATCTCAACCGAACAACAAAAACTGCATTAAATACCCTAAAAAAGACAAAAACCTAATAATTAAGGAAAGCGACAAATGTAGAGTGGCCCACAGCATCAAATATCTGTACTGTATAAACTGACCTGTTATAACAGCGTGTTGTCACTCGGATCAAAACAGCTTTTATGAGCGATAGTTAGTCCCGGGCACGTGAATTTGGTGGTCGCAGCAAATATATGTCACAAATAGCTTTCCATGTGGTATTATAAAGCCAAGTAAAAATACACTGATTACGCGCTTCGACATTCGTGTTTATTTAATAGCGAACTCGAGGAAAATTTTTGATTGCAGTCCATGATTTAATTTTTGATTTTGGCGATTTCGGTGGTTTCGATACAGAGCTAGTTGTAATAGCTTCGTTTTATTTCTAACTTCCATGATAGAAAGAGCGCCGGGATAAACTCATTACAACGTTTTGGGAATTACTTTTATTTAGTGGTTACAACCTTGGTTTACGTGCCACACTGTATGGGTTAGGAAATAAATATTTGCTAGCTCTAAATACGCAGAACTATTTGCAACCGGAAAATAACCGAAACAAATTTTTATTGGTAGTCTTAATTTTCCAGACAGTTTTGGTAACTTGGTTAACATTATTTTCATACTCATATATCTTATTTAATTATTTTGTAGTCATAAGCCTTAATCGTCGGACCTAATTTTTATTCTAGATTTGAGACTTAGCCCTGCAAAATGGCGTCCACCGGTGATTTGCTATCCGGCATTAGATTGGACAATGAGTATCCTTATAATTTGAACACCAAGTTACCAAATCACAAATAGGCTTATACTAGGCATTGTTATTAAATTTCCGACATAGAGTTTATTCCGTTACGTCGCAGCACGGAAATAAACGATGTTTTCCGACTGCGTTATAGTTCGTATTTCAGGGACGTGTGTAGCTTGGGGCTTTAAATTTAGCACAGCCAAGGGACATAACTCTTATTCTCACTAAGAGGTAACTCCATTGATTGTAGATGCCGGGTAGATTTTCAGTCATTTATAACAAACTTCCTAATAGTTATATATCCCCAAAAATCAATGTGGCCAGACTTTCATTGTTGATGAATGAAGTATTTATGGTAAGCCTTATTATATTATGTTGAAATAAACCCCAAATAATGTCTGTAGGATGAAATTTCTGTTGACACTGAATCGCCCTAACAAATGTTCATGTTGTGTCATAATGAATCTTTGAGGTAGAAAAAAAAATTAATAATCCTAAACATTACACTAAATTTTTGAAATCTTTAAGGACACTGCAACTTTAATTAAAAAAATCCCACCTTATATGAATTGAAAGACAATGAATACATAACAGCAAAACAATATGACATCTATATACGCTACCCAAAATAATACAAATCAAGAAACCGAATGGTTTATACCTAATAAATTACCCAAGGTACGCCCAATAATATCAAACTGTGGCAGCGAATCATACAACGTATCACAATAAGTCATGTAGACCACTTCTTTTTACCCCTAGCATGCCAACACCCATCCTACCTAAACGACACCAACGATGTTATTCACAAAATCACACAGGTAAGAGTCCCTGATAACGACACAGGTAATGAAGCAGTTGGGAAAGCATGTCTTAGGAACCCACAAGCATCTAGGCTGGACTAAGAAATCCTCAAAGCCTAACAAGAGAAAAATTCTGGATTGACAAATTGAAAACAACAGTCCCCCCCCCACCAGTTTTGAATATCCACAAGGCTAGCGCAATAGCCCCTTTTGAAGTGTTTCCGGTACTTAGTGTTTTCCGGTATAAGTATAAAATTGTGTTTTCTGTTAGTTTTTCTGATGTACGATGTTTTCCGGTATATAGTATTACCGCATGCTGTTGTCTCCACACCTATCAACTGGTGTTTCTTTTGATATGACAATAACGAAAAACACCAGTAAACAACCGGAAACACCGGAATATAACCGGAAAACACCATTTTATACTGAATACCGGAAAACACGGGACAAACACTAAATACCAGAAAACACACTAAATCCCGAAAAACATCGGAAAACAACAGGAAAACACCATTTTATACTGAATATCGGAAAACATCGAAAAAATACTAAATATCGGAAACACACTAAATACCGGCAAACATCTTAATTAGATAGCCCGGAACTTGGTCCACTGTGTGAAGATTTTCGGGTGATTTTCTTGGGGTCAGTATAGCATTCCCTGATGATTTTGGATGTACATGCTGCTGTGGCGCTAAATGGAACTACATAAGGGGCTATTTGAATAATCAAAACTAGGGAGCTGTTGTTTTCAATTTGTCAATCGAGAATTTTTCTATTGTTAACCTAAACGTTTTTATTGTCCTCCGCCTTTCGAAGAAAGCAGGTTACTTTTAAAATGGGTTAGTCCGTCCGCCCGACTCGCCTTTTGGGATTCTTCTCATCGAGCTAGAATGTTTAAACTTGGCGTAGGTGTTTATTAGGCCAATGCCTTGATGAAGTTCGAAGATGAGTATTTTCTGCTTAGGGTAAGAAGAGATAAGCAATTTGATTAGTTGAGTTCTAACTTGAGTTCTAATTAAGCAAGATTGATGAAACTTCGTGCATAGTTGCTTTACATCAATAACTTAACTGAGTTCGATATTGAGCATTTTCTGCCCAGGGTAAGCAAACGATAAGTAATTTGATTGGCGGTGACTTTGGGAAACAATGATTGAGCTAGAATGTTCAAACTTAGTTCAGATGTTTATTATGTCAATGCCCTGATGGGGTTCGAAGATAAGCATTTTATGCCTAGGATATTTAATTCTAATTGAGTGAGAGTGATGAACTTTGGTTTATAGTTTAATTACAGTAATGCCTTAACTAAGTTCGATAATGAGTATGTTCTGCTCAGGGTAAGAAGAGCGATGAGACTTTGGAACACAATAACCCTCCTAATTGAGCTAGAATGTTCAAGCTTGGTGTAGGCATTCATTAAGTAAAAGCCTTGTAGTCAGATCAGTATATGGAAAATACCTCCTCACCCCCCCCCCCTCCAAATTGCAACAAAAGGTTTCTCAACTGACTCTGGTAAAGTTTGGTGTACTTTATAACATACTAAAAGTTTACCCAAGTAGGACCCCCGGAAAGGTGTTTTTTCAAGATGACGTCAAAAATGACCACCGAAACGTTATAAAATGATCATAAGATCTACTTACATACTAAATTTCATAAAAAAAAAAATCGTGCAACTATTAAAGAAGTTGTCATTTTTTTTAACTTCCGGTAAATTTTTGAAATTCGAAAATCCGAAACTGCAGATTTGAAGTAACTGTTACAAGGTATTCAAAGAAAAAAGAATTATTAAAATAGGTCATATAGTCACAAAGTTACAGCAAATAGGTCAAATGCATTTTTTCGTAAATTTCGGTGTTTTCGGATTCGAAAAACGTTTTGAAAATATATTTAATCCAAAGCCACCACCCATTCTTGGGGGGGGGATGGGTCCAAATTTCAGAAAGATCCCACGGTTAGATCCTGAGATATAAGATTTGCAGGAAAAACACCAAAAAAAATAATAATCTTAACAGAAACAACACGGTTTCATATATGAATATATGAAAGCTTAATAAATAAATTCTTTATTTTCAAAAGGGTGAAAAATTAGCGGTTTACAGTTTTGCCCTTAATGAAAAAATAGACAAAACAAACATACACAGTAATTTTTTAAAAGTTGAGAGAACATGTAATGTTTTTAAATCATTTGGAAGTGAATTCCATAAAATTAGTTATATAGACTATGTTTAAATTTAGTACAATTTGGATGTGGAATTTGTAATTTAAGATTTACAGAGTTGTAAGGAGTATTTTTAAATTGAAATAATGAACACAAGTAATTGGACTTTTATAGTTTAATATTTTGATCAGAAATATATATTTATTAACCAAATGACGCTGTTGAATGGTAGGCAGTTTTAAAGATTTTGAAAGGATGGAATATGAAGAATCAGAAGAATTATGTTTAATAATGGGTTTGTTGAATATAATATTAAATGATAATTTTTGGATAATTTTAAGTTTATGGAGAGAAGAAATTTGACAGGAGTCCAAAATGGTAGAACAGTAGTCAAGGTGTGATTGAAATTGAGCGTTATAAATTAATTTTAATACATCAGTTGGAAGTAATGATTTGATTTTCCTGAGTTGAAAGTTTTTCTGTTTTATAATAGTACATAAATGGTTAACATGAGTGTCCCAAGAAAGATTAGAGTCAAAATATACCCCTAAGTCAGAAACATGTTCAAGGAAGGTAGAATTAATACAAATGGACAGATGTGTAGATAGGGAATTTATTTTAGGTTTTGAAGCAATAATCATACATTTAGTTTTAGATTCATAGATTATCATGCCATTGGAGTTGCACCATTGTATAATTTTATCAGTTTCTGACTGAAGTGTAGAGTTAAGAGAACCAAAATTGGTAGATGAAGAATATAATGTGGTATCATCAGCAAAAAGATCACATTGAGCTGTCAAATTTAGAGGAAGGTCATTAATAAACAGGTTAAATAGTATTCTTTTAGAGGCATTTAGTAACTGGATAGAGCAATATACAAAAACACATACTTATGGAATAACAGCTACTTAATTTATTTAGGCGACGTTTCGAATTGTATTCTCTTAACGTTATCAAGCTAATACAGTATAACAAAAATTATAAGATCAATATATACAGAAAAACTATAACAACCATTCATGAAACCATACAGGACAACAACAAGATCAAATAGTAGTGGTCCAAGAATGGAGCCCTGAGGAACACCATGCGTTATGAGATCCAGAGAGGACTTGGTTTCACCAATTTGAGTGCATTGATAACGCTCAGATAAGTACGATTCTAATAATGTGCATAATTTGGTAGAAATTTGGTATAATTTTAGTTTCTCAAGTAACAGGGAGTGATTGACCGTATCAAAGGCTTTACGGAAATCAAAGAAAACTAATCCAGTGTATTGACCTTTATTAATGGCAGAATAAACATTGTCTGCAATATTTGTAAGGGCAGTGTGACAAGACAGTTTGGACCTAAAACCAGACTGATGAGAATAAAGTAAATCATGATTCAGGAGAAAGTTATTAAGAGCGAGTTCGCGATAGCACCAGGCAGGGAGTGATAAGGTGCTAGTCAGGGATTTCGACCAAAATTTATATGTTGGTGGAGGGTGGTGCCCTAAGCAGGCATGCGCCATATCTCGGACATCCTTGCACCCTTGGCTGAGAAAATGGGAAAAACGTGTTTTCGACATCGAAATGGTCGATTTTCACCGATTTTTCAACGTAAAGTTTGTAATACGCTCACGGAGATACTAGACGGCAGCCAGCCACCAAATTTGGCAGTATATTAGAGGGGACCATGCTCCCATGCCATGACGAGTTTCATGTCGATCGGACCTCGGTAACTCTATAAACCGACATCATTGAAATAGCACTAGCGAAACTCGTTTCAGGGACGAGGTTCATTCGTAGACGCGTAGCAAGTTCTTTCCATGAATCAGGGAAACCGGTTCATACTACATTGGAAGCACATACCCTCCACCACACAATAGAAAATTAAAAATGACTGGAATCCAACTGGAAGTGTCCCTACTGATCAAATGAAAAATTACCAAATTTCGATATTTTCGTTTTTTATATAATTTTGAAATGTATTATCATGCTTCATAATATTGTTGCACAGGGCATCAAATCAAATATTTTAGGCACGTTTACTCTGGTTTAAGATTTCAGTTGCATAGCACTCAAAAAAATCTCAATGTTCCATTCTGATCTAATGAAAAATTACCAAATTCGAAATTTTCGGTTATTTATACAATATGGACATTTAAATTTATCATTATACATCAAATATTGTCAGATAGCACCAAATCAAGTATTCCAGGCAGGTTGACTTTGGTATAAAATTTCAGTTGCATGCCAAACTCAAAAATCTCGATTTCTCTCAGTTTACAACAGTACGAGTACGAGTTTGCTGTAGTATCACCAGGCAGGATAAATTTAAATTTAAAATTGATTTGATTTGAGATTTGATTTGATTTTAGATTTGATTTGATTTGAGATTTGATTTGAGATTTGATTTGAGATTTGATTTGAGATTTGATTTGATTTGATTTGATTTGAGATTTGATTTGAGATTTGATTTGATTTGAGATTTGATTTGATTTGAGATTTGATTTGATTTGAGATTTGATTTGATTTTTGATTTGATTTTTGATTTGATTTTTGATTTGATTTGATTTGAGATTTGATTTGAGATTTGATTTGAGATTTGATTTGAGATTTGAAATTTGAGATTTGAGATTTGAAATTTGAAATTTGATTTGAGCTTTGATTTGATTTGAGATTTGATTTGATTTGATTTGATTTGAGATTTGATTTGATTTGATTTGAGATTTGATTTGATTTGATTTGATTTGATTTGATTTGATTTGAGATTTGATTTGATTTGATTTGAGATTTGATTTGATTTGATTTGATTTGATTTGATTTGATTTGATTTGATTTGATTTGATTTGATTTGATTTGATTTGATTTGATTTGATTTGATTTGATTTGATTTGATTTGATTTGATTTGATTTGATTTGATTTGATTTGATTTGATTTGATTTGATTTGATTTGATTTGATTTGATTTGATTTGATTTGATTTGATTTGATTTGATTTGATTTGATTTGATTTGATTTGATTTGATTTGATTTGATTTGATTTGATTTGATTTGATTTGATTTGATTTGATTTGATTTGATTTGATTTGATTTGATTTGATTTGATTTGATTTGATTTGATTTGATTTGATTTGATTTGATTTGATTTGATTTGAGATTTGATTTGATTTGATTTGAGATTTGATTTGATTTGATTTGAGATTTGATTTGAGATTTGATTTGAGATTTGAGATTTGATTTGAGATTTGAGATTTGATTTGAGATTTGAGATTTGATTTGAGATTTGAGATTTAAGATTTGAGATTTAAGATTTAAGATGGCAAAAAGCGAGTCTTGTGGGCGGTCTTGCGAACGATGATGACACCGACCAGTTTCACGATTCACCGGGGTCACCTAACTAAGTTATGTGCGTTATAAGTCCCTTTACCGCAAAAATGCTGAAAAATATGGTATAAAATACACATTTTTGACCATCTCACAGCGCAACTAAGGCTTGGATTCCAGTCATTTTTATTTTTGCATTTCAAGCAACCATTACCACCCTTCAAAACCACATGACCCAAACCGACCAATTATACGGAAAGAAGGAGCTATCGAGCTTGTTACATGTGTCTGTATTTCAGTGTGCCGTTGGGTGTCGTCGAAAATCCGTTATATCCCACAATATTTAAGGTATTTGGAGGATCATGCATGATCATTCGAGAGACCACGGTCCACTTACCTTTCACCCAAGAAGTCATTATCACTCGACTTCCCTACGCTCAGAGAAGCTTTCCCAAAGTTAGGCCAAAATTGAGGTGAAAATCATGCCATTTTGACGTGAAAAATGACACTTTTAGTTCTCCTATTCAGGGAGTGATTCGGGGGAAATCGTTTTGCCACGTGAGTCCTGACCCCAATGGGGGACCATAACCAAAGTATGGTTGGGAAATTCCTACCTGCCACCTTATCACTTTTTCCCGATTTTGCCCGGTGCTCTCGCGAACCCGCTCTTAATGTGTTTACAAATATGCTTTCCCAAGGGTTTAGATATAGTTTGAAGTATAGATATGGGGCGATAATTATTGGGCTGGGATTTTGGACCTGATTTATATAATGGAAGAACTTTGCCCTGTTTGAGGATGGACGGAAAAATATTCTTATCTATACAAAGATTATAAATAAATGTCAATGAATCACAAAGAATTGGAGCATCAAGTTTAAGAAAATGAGGACCAACTTGATCTTATGCTATTGATTTGGAAGTATCAAGAGAATGAAGATATTGGAATACATCAAATTTTGATATGTAGGGAAGATGACACAAGGTATTGTTTTCAAGATGATTAGATACAAATGTAGATATCACATTAGATGTAGAGCGATCTAAATGATCTGATGGACTAGGTATGATGGACTTTGCAACATTAACAAAATCAGCATTAAAAGTATCAGGGGCAACAGGAATGGAAGAACAATCATGAGATTTACTCTCAGATTTAGCAGTATTGATAGCTTTCCAAATGTGTTTACTGTTTTTGCGATCAGTGACTAACAATTCAAGACATTTCCTTTTATTACTACCAATAAGAGATTTAACCTTATTACGAAAATATTTAAATTGCAGAGTATTGCCTTTTTTTCTTATACGTTCATGAATATAATGAAACACTTCAGGGGTTAGCCAATCAGGTCTATGCGCATTTTTTAATCGTTTGGTTTTTAAAGGGGCATGTTTATTAATAATGGGCAGTGTAATATCATACCAGTTGTCTAGTGCAGTATTGGGGTCACGGTGATCATATACAGAATTATATGGAGCACATTGTAAATCATAGAGGAATAAATCATTATTAAAATGTTTAAATGAGCGATAAGTAATATTAGTATGTGAAGATTTGGGGAATTTTACACCTTTCTTTTGCCAAGTAAAACAAATAGGGAAATGGTCTGATATTGAGTATGAAGGAACAATAGATTCTTTGATATGTTTAGTTTCAGATACAAATATATGGTCAATTAGTGATTTAGAGGAAGAAGTAATTCTAGTAGGTGACCTACTAATTTGGTGTAGACCATATATGTCAATAAGATCGGTCCAAGATTTATTATGGTTATGTAATAAGTCAATATTTAAATCTCCTAATAATATTATCTCACAGTGAGAATTCCATGCTTTTTCTATCATAAATGAGGTGTCAGTATTCCAGGAAGATAACGAAGATAGATTACGATAAATATTACAAAGTCATAATGGTTTAGATTGTTTAAGACTAATTTCTATCCATATAGCCTCAATATTATCATGTTCTAAATCTAACCTACGATTACATATGATATGATTTCTAACATACAGAAGTGTTCCAGAGGATTGAAATATCGTTATTATTAACAGATATATCTAAATGTGACTCCAAAAATCCAAATATATTAAAATTTTGAAGAAAAACGCCTAGTTCCGAAATTTTGTTCTTAACATGACATACATTTAAATGAGCAATATGTAGACCTCCCTCAACTAACACAGTATTCATAAGAATCATAAATAAACAAACAAACTGGTCAGTGTATCTATAACGAGTGCGTAAGCTGCAAAAATTCTCACTTAAATAAAATGACTGACTGACCTGCACAGCCAAATAAAATATAAAGAATCAGATAATAGCATTGATATATGCAGTACGTAAATTCGTACACGACAATAAATAAATAATTAGATCTAACATTTCGTTTGCTTCTTTGTATTCGGTTTTGTTTGTGCGTTTTCTTGTGACGGGTGAAATATGTTCCCTCAATACATTCACTATGCATCTATTTTATTTATATTTAAACACTTCTTGGGTGTTTTAGTCAACCTTTTTTAACCCTTTTTTTATACATTTCACCGATGTGGTACATGTATTCATATTTCTCGCAGCATATTGCAGACCCCCGTGATACACAATCTGTACAGGCACAGACCACGCTCAGGTCGACCAAGGGCGACAACTCAAGCCACTGAGCTGTTGAATCATTATGCAATTGAATTCGTGACCTTCGGCTGTCCACTATCATAGAATGAGTTTCAGAGCGTTCAGTTTTGAGTGTCCCCTTCCTCCTCAGTATCGACCTCTTTGGTGTTGTTTAGTTTAAACAATATTTTATTCAATAAACTGAAATGTATTGAACAACAGGCAAAGGTCTATATAAGTTCTCTCCGAACATATAAAATAGTATAATCTTATGTTTACATTAAGCAATGGTGTTGTTTGAATTGTCACAGATTTGCTGATCGTCCTTCTTCATTACTCCAGAAAAAACAATGAAATCATCTACTTCCATTCAAACAATCAGTCAAAAGAGCATAAAGTAGTTTAATTTAAACATATTTTATTGTTAAATAAACAACTGTTACATAGATGAACTTAAATAATATTAAATACATTTTAAATGAAAAAAGACACGAAGAACACAAAAATAAAATAAATTTAAAAAATTAAATTAAATGAAAAAATAATAATAAATAAATAAACTAGTTGAAAAGATCTTGATCTATACAAAGCGTGACTTGTATCATTAATTCATACTGTAAATATTTATTAACATGAATGTTTAAGCTGATATACATATATGATCACATTCTGGAAAAGCGACAAGTGTCTTTAATGAATTTTTGTACGGCTATAAATATAGAGCAATTTGCGTCATAATTAAGTTTTTCCTTCCCAAATAATAAAAGATCGACAGTGATCGGAATACCCATTATGTTCAAATTATCAATTTTATTTAACATGATAATACCCTTTAAGGCAAATTGCACAGTGAAACAAATAATGCTCTGCATTTTCATTTACGTAACCACATGAACATATAGCGTTTACTTTAAACAATATTTTATTTCATTAGTGAGTCAGATATATACAACATACTATATATGGATACAATAACAAATAGCGTTTTGAATTTAATTTGCATGATATAAATCAGAGTTTAATGTACTACACTTCTTTCGGTTTCCAGAATGTAGTACACTGGGATATCGATCACCTATAGACAAATATGGTGGATTTTTTCTCTTACTCTCAAGATGCTAGATGGGTCATAAAACGTCGCAATGCCGACACTGTAATTTTTGATAAAGAAAAATTAAAAAAAATAATACATTTTCTCATTGACCATGCCATATTTGAGGTTGGCGATCAGATAATACAGCAAACTATTGGTTTACCAATGGGAACTGACCCTGGCCCATTTATGGCAAATGCACATTTATATCACAAAGGAAAGATAATTTAGAAAATTTCTAATGACATTTTTAAAGTCACATAAGCAAGATCTACTTACATACTAAATTTCATAAAAAAAAACGTGCAACTATTAAAGAAGTTGTCATTTTTTTTAACTTCCGGTTCAAAATCACAGCCATCATTTGCCAAAAAGGAATATTCTATTCGCGACAGTTTTTCGGCCTTTCCAAAAGAATTCGGAAAATATAATTGCCTTGTCTGTAAGTAAAATATCAACAAAGGAGTATCGAATTTTACATTTCAAGATGGTGGCACTACCGGTTTATGCTACAATTTCAATTTTTTGTGTACGAATCAGTAGTGTCGTAGCTAGTAAAAAAAAAAATAAAGGCAATCTGACCTTTAAAGTCAATTTCGTCGATTTTTTTGAAATTTTGGTCCTTAATATCACCAAGGGGAGATAATTTAGAAAATTTGGACATTTTAAAGGTCACATGAGCGAGATCTAATTACATATTAAATTTCATAAAAATCGTGCACTTTTTAAAGAAGTTGTCATTTTGATTTAACTTCCGGCTCGGAATCACGGCGACAAATTTTTGAAATTCGAAAATCCGAAACTGCATATTTGAAGTAACTGTTACAAGGTATTCAAAGAAAAAAGAATTATTAAAATAGGTCATATAGTCACAAAGTTACAGCAAATAGGTCAAATGCATTTTTTCGTAAATTTCGGTGTTTTCGGATTCGAAAAACGTTTTGAAAATATATTTAATCCAAAGCCACCACCCATTCTTGCGGGGGTGGGTCCAAATTTCAGAATGATCCCACGGTTAGATCCTGAGATATAAGATTTGCAGGAAAAACACAAAAAAAAATAATAATCTTAACAGAAACAACACGGTTTCATATATGAATATATGAAAGCTTAATAAATAAATTCTTTATTTTCAAAAGGGTGAAAAATTAGCGGTTTACAGTTTTGCCCTTAATGAAAAAATAGACAAAACAAACATACACATTATGCAGAAAACGATAATGGTTTAAATTTAAAAAATTTAAATAAGCTTATACAGAATAGTTATGTAACATTTTTGATATAATTATGCAGTAATTTTTTAAAAGTTGAGAGAACATGTAATGTTTTTAAATCATTTGGAAGTGAATTCCATAAAATTAGTTATATAGACTATGTTTAAATTTAGTACAATTTGGATGTGGAATTTGTAATTTAAGATTTACAGAGTTGTAAGGAGTATTTTTAAATTGAAATAATGAACACAAGTAATTGGACTTTTATAGTTTAATATTTTGATCAGAAATATATATTTATTAACCAAATGACGCTGTTGAATGGTAGGCAGTTTTAAAGATTTTGAAAGGATGGAATATGAAGAATCAGAAGAATTATGTTTAATAATGGGTTTGTTGAATATAATATTAAATGATAATTTTTGGATAATTTTAAGTTTATGAAGAGAAGAAATTTGACAGGAGTCCCAAATGGTAGAACAGTAGTCAAGGTGTGATTGAAATTGAGCGTTATAAATTAATTTTAATACATCAGTTGGAAGTAATGATTTGATTTTCCTGAGTTGAAAGTTTTTCTGTTTTAAAATAGTACATAAATGGTTAACATGAGTGTCCCAAGAAAGATTAGAGTCAAAATATACCCCTAAGTCAGAAACATGTTCAAGGAAGGTAGAATTAATAAAAATGGACAGATGTGTAGATAGGGAATTTATTTTAGGTTTTGAAGCAATAATCATACATTTAGTTTTAGATTCATAGATTATCATGCCATTGGAGTTGCACCATTGTATAATTTTATCAGTTTCTGACTAAAGTGTAGAGTTAAGAGAACCAAAATTGGTAGAAGAAGAATATAATATGGTATCATCAGCAAAAAGATCACATTGAGCTGTCAAATTTAGAGGAAGGTCATTAATAAACAGGTTAAATAGTATTCTTTTAGAGGCATTTAGTAACTGGATAGAGCAATATACAAAAACACATACTTATGGAATAACAGCTACTTAATTTATTTAGGCGACGTTTCGAATTGTATTCTCTCAACGTTATCAAGCTAATACAGTAAAACAAAAATTTTAAGATCAATATATACAGAAAAACTATAACAACCATTCATGAAACCATACAGGACAACAACTAGATCAAATAGTAGTGGTCCAAGAATGGAGCCCTGAGGAACACCATGCGTTATGAGATCCAGAGAGGACTTGGTTTCACCAATTTGAGTGCATTGATAACGCTCAGATAAGTACGATTCTAATAATGTGCATAATTTGGTAGAAATTTGGTATAATTTTAGTTTCTCAAGTAACAGGGAGTGATTGACCGTATCAAAGGCTTTACGGAAATCAGAGAAAACTAATCCAGTGTATTGACCTTTATTAATGGCAGAATAAACATTGTCTGCAATATTTGTAAGGGCAGTGTGACAAGACAATTTTGACCTAAAACCAGACTGGTGAGAATAAAGTAAATCATGACTCAGGAGAAAGTTATTAATGTGTTTACAAATATGCTTTCCCAAGGGTTTAGATATAGTTTGAAGTATAGATATGGGGCGATAATTATTGGGCTGGGATTTTGGACCTGATTTATATAATGGAAGAACTTTGCCCTGTTTGAGGATGGACGGAAAAATATTCTTATCTATACAAAGATTATAAATAAATGTCAATGAATCACAAAGAATTGGAGCATCAAGTTTAAGAAAATGAGGACCAACTTGATCTTATGCTATTGATTTGGAAGTATCAAGAGAATGAAGATATTGGAATACATCAAATGTTGATATGTAGGGAAGATGACACAAGGTATTGTTTTCAAGATGATTAGATACAAATGTAGATATCACATTAGATGTAGAGCGATCTAAATGATCTGATGGACTAGGTATGATGGACTTTGCAACATTAACAAAATCAGCATTAAAAGTATCAGGGTCAACAGGAATGGAAGAACAATCATGAGATTTACTCTCAGATTTAGCAGTATTGATAGCTTTCCAAATGTGTTTACTGTTTTTGCGATCAGTGACTAACAATTCAAGACATTTCCTTTTATTACTACCAATAAGAGATTTAACTTTATTACGAAAATATTTAAATTGCAGAGTATTGCCTTTTTTTCTTATACGTTCATGAATACAATGAAACACTTCAGGGGTTAGCCAATCAGGTCTATGCGCATTTTTGAATCGTTTGGTTTTTAAAGGGGCATGTTTATTAATAATGGGCAGTGTAATATCAAAGCAGTTGTCTAGTGCAGTATTGGGGTCACGGTGATCATATACAGAATTATATGGAGCACATTGTAAATCATAGAGGAATAAATCATTATTAAAATGTTTAAATGAGCGATAAGTAATATTAGTATGTGAAGATTTGGGGAATTTTACACCTTTCTTTTGCCAAGTAAAACAAATAGGGAAATGGTCTGATATTGAGTATGAAGGAACAATAGATTCTTTGATATGTTTAGTTTCAGATATAAATATATGGTCAATTAGTGATTTAGAGGAAGAAGTAATTCTAGTAGGTGACCTAATAATTTGGTGTAGACCATACATGTCAATAAGATCGGTCCAAGATTTATTATGGTTATGTAATAAGTCAATATTTAAATCTCCTAATAATATTATCTCACAGTGAGAATTCCATGCTTTTTCTATCATAAATGAGGTGTCAGTATTACAGGAAGATAGCGAAGATAGATTACGATAAATATTACAAAGTCATAATGATTTAGATTGTTTAAGACTAATTTCTATCCATATAGCCTCAATATTATCATGTTCTAAATCTAACCTACGATTACATATGATATGATTTCTAACATACAGAAGTGTTCCAGAGGATTGAAATATCGTTATTATTAACAGATATATCTAAATGCGACTCCAAAAATCCAAATATATTAAAATTTTGAAGAAAAACGCCTAGTTCCGAAATTTTGTTCTTAACATGACATACATTTAAATGAGCAATATGTAGACCTCCCTCAACTAACACAGTATTCATAAGAATCATAAATAAACAAACAAACTGGTCAGTGTATCTATAACGAGTGCGTAAGCTGTAAAAATTCTCACTTAAATAAAATGACTGACCTGCACAGCCAAATAAAATATAAAGAATCAGATAATAGCATTGATATATGCAGTACGTAAATTCGTACACGACAATAAATAAATAATTAGATCTAACATTTCGTTTGCTTCTTTGTATTCGGTTTTGTTTGTGCGTTTTCTTGTGACGGGTGAAATATGTTCCCTCAATACATTCACTATGCATCTATTTTATTTATATTTAAACACTTCTTGGGTGTTTTAGTCAACCTTTTTTAACCCTTTTTTTTATACATTTCACCGATGTGGTACATGTATTCATATTTCTCGCAGCATATGGCAGACCCCGACTCATGGTGACATCAGGTTGTATTTCCAATCACTTTCAATTTTAAGTGAAGTCTGTGTTACTTCAGACCCGGAACTGTACAGCGCTGTAGACGCTTACAGCTAGCCACCGGATCCATTCACTCTTTTTTGAATTGTTTGTTTGTTTGTTGTTTCTGAGTATGATGTCTTGTCATTGTGGCATTGGATTCCAGGGTGGAAACATCAGTTTAATTGTTTTAGTGACCAGAAAACAAATTTTGATATGCGTCGGCTTACCCAAAATGAAAGGTTACGTGCCCTTGGCATGCTACAGATCGGAACAACACAAGCGGTTGTGGCGTGGACGATGAATGTTTCTCAGTCTGTCACAAGCAGGCTATGGTCCAGATACCGTGATACACAATCTGTACAGGCACAGACCACGCTCAGGTCGACCAAGGGCGACAACTCAAGCCACGGAGCTGTTGAATCATTATGCGGCTGTCCACTATCATAGAATGAGTTTCAGAGCGTTCAGTTTTGAGTGTCCCCTTCCTCCTCAGTATCGACCTCTTTGGTGTTGTTTAGTTTAAACAATATTTTATTCAATAAACAGAAATGGATTGAACAACAGGCAAAGGTCTATATAAGTTCTCTCCGAACATATAAAATAGTATAATCTTATGTTTACATTAAGCAATGGTGTTGTTTGAATTGTCACAGATTTGCTGATCGTCCTTCTTCATTACTCCAGACCACGCTCAGGTCGACCAAGGGCGACAACTCAAGCCTAGGATCGATTTATCCGTACACTGGCCTTGAGAAATCGTGTCATCACAGCAAATCAGAACAGCGCTCGTCTTCAAACCGACACTGGTGTGAGAGTGAATGGCCAGACCATTCGGAATCGACTGCATAGGGGTCACCTTCGCACCCGACGTCCTCATGTGATCCCTTGTTTGGGAGATTATCACATTCAGGCAAGGCGTCGTTGGTGTTGGGATCGTCAACACTGGGATAATCGACGCTGGAGCAGGGTGATGTTTTCAGACGAGTCAAGGTTCACTGTTGAATTTTGGGCCGACGTAGGAGGGTGTGGCGTCGTCGAAACGAGCGCTTCCAACGTCATCAGACATGATCGATTTGGGGATGTGGCGTCGTCGAAACGAGCGCTTCCAACGTCATCAGACATGATCGATTTGGGGATGGTTCTGTTATGGTGTGGGGAGGCATCACTGTTGCTGGAAGAATGGCTTTACATGTTGTTGCAGGGCGTGTTCCAGGCCAGTACTACCAGCACAACATCTTGGCAGTCCATGTTGTGCCGTTCGCACGACGTCATGGCCGCCGTTTCATCTTCCAGGATGACAACGCAAGATGTCACAGAGCCAGGATCGTTACAGGTTACCTCCAACAACAGAACATCACCACATGACCTTGGCCAGCACTGAGTCCCGACCTCTTTCCCATCGAGCATGTCTGGGACATGCTTGGACAGAGGTTACGTCAACATTGTCCTGCCAATGTCCAAGAACTTGCTGCTGCGTTGCAACATGAATGGGGCAATCTGGACCAAAATGACCTTAGACGTCTCATTAGGAGTATGCTACGTCGGATCAATGCTTGTTTGGCAAACAGAGGATAATTTACCCGTTACTGACTTTATTGTGATACTGTGGTAACCATGCTGTTTGACCCCGGATATCATTTTACCCTTATAATGGCCAGTCTGTGCCTTACTTAATCTAAGGATTTGGAATTAATCGATGAATGTGAACTTCATTTCATTTTGTCATTTGTTTCTTCGTCAATTTCATTAGGTGATTTTAATAACACTTAAAAATCAAATATCCCCTACTTTTTTTTAATTGTATGTTAGAAAAAGTAACAGACCTAAAACGGACCCCTGGGGCATTCCAGCCTTCAGTTCCCCAACTTCCGATAATGCATCTTTAATAACTACGCGTTGTTTTCGCCCCGTTAGGTGACTTTCTTGATGCTAGAATATTTCCTGTTATACCATATTTATCCAATTTTAGTGTTAGCGCTTTAATCCAAACTGTATCAAAGGCCTTGCTAATACGGCAAAGGTGATGCTTGTTGCGTGTTTCTTATCTACATCCGATATAATATAATCATATAGCTCAATTAACTGGTGGCTAGTAGAATAACTTGGCAAAAACCCGACTGAAATTTATACAAAAGTTTGTTAATGTGCAAGTGATTATAATTGTGTTTATAAACTGGCGGAAACTGGACGATAATTGCACGGTAAAGATTTATCTCCTTTTTTAAATAACGCAATGACATGTGCTAGTTTCCACTGATCTGGAAAAATACTCCCTTGTAAGGATCTATTAAACAACATAGCGAGCGGTTTTGCTATTTCATTTTAACAAACAATTACATCTTGTTACTGATAATATCATGTCCCACAGCCTTATCTGCTTCCAATGTTGAAATGGTGTCTAACACATCTTGTTCAGAGACTTCAATGTCTCAAAGAACATTCAAGCTTCTGCAATCAAAACCAAGCAATGCTTTATCCGCGTCATTTAAGTTATTTATTTAATATTTCCATTTTTTATTAAAGCTTCGTATTACAAGTTAGAATCATTCTGTGGGTCTTTAAGAGGTGGGGTCTCATTCGATAGACTTTCGTTTTTTATTAGCGTATTCATGATTTTTCAATATAGCTTACTATTCGAAGATTTTAAATCTTGTAAATTCTCGTTGATACTCGCATACAAATTTTCTTTGTCTGTTTTTTTTTAAAAATTATTAACCTTATTCCTCCTTTTTTTTTATATTTTGTTTCGGCTAGATTTGATTTCACTCTGTGAAAAGTTTAGAATCAAACCATACTTTGTCATTACTACGTATAAGTACCTCTCTGTTAGGAATGCACTGATTAACAATTTCCAAAAACGTAGTGGTAAAGTAACATATTATAGTAAGGTTTGTATTTAACAAAACACATTGTCGTCTTATATCTTAAATAACACAAACACGCATTTTTAATATAGCTTGAGTGCAAAGAAACCTTTGCAAATTTCCGAAAACAGATGTTACTAATTTTGTTATAAACCAGCCCTATTGCAACCATATATGATACAATATCAACCATTACCAAACGAAAATATTCCCTTGAGGATTAAAAAGGGCTGTAGATCAACAATTAAACATTCAAAACAGAAGCAATGCTTTATACAATCAAGATTATGATCAAACAGAAAATTTAAATAAAACAAAAGAAAAAGGAAAAGCATCAAGAATTTTGGTTTAGCGTAGTAAAGAGAGTCTGAAAAAAAAAAACATGGATAAGACATTATCATTCAGTATGTTAGGCTTGAAGGAGCTAAATAGCTAATATTTGGGACCTAGAAATTGACACAAATGGTTCACAACGCATATAATAATGTAATATGAATGTATATAAAATAGATTTACATTCAATCATTTCCGTCTTTAATCTAATTTCAAACCAGTTATGTTCGGCGAAATATGCCTGATGTCTCAATCCAAAGTAAATCTCAAGCGTATGGTTATACCATGTTCTATGTCTAGATAAGAATATACGTCGCCATCTAGCCTCATTCTTCAAGTCCCTCGTTAAAAATTGGCCTGTAACGCATTATGGTACACGAATTGTGTACTAATGATATTTTTTTTTATTTTGTCTTAAATATTGGATATCAGAAGCCCATCTTTTCCCGGTAAGATAACAACAATAATGTTATTTTGAATTGATAACTAATTCGTATTTTCATTGTCGAAGATTTTGAACGACATTGAGTTACGGACTTAGCTCCTTTAATATAATAGGTTTTTTTTGGTTTTTTATTTTATTATCACAGTAAAAATATAAAACATCCTTAATGATAAAATCAACGACTAAAACATAAAAATATTACATATAATAATAAAAATAAATATATAAAAATGTTATTCTACTAATTAAATTTCACAAGGATTTTAGCATCAACAATTTCTATATATAGATTTAATTGATATAATAGTTGAAACTTATGTAATAATCCATGACGTTTCATATAAATATAAACATTATTCATATGACCTGTTAAAATTGATTTAAATACGGCACGTATTTCTAACTTGTGATTTTGATTTAGAAAATACAACCTTTTTTTTAAAACAGCCAACCTAGCAGCCGAGAATAAAAATACTAAAAATAAATTATCAGCTTCCTGTCTGATAGGATATCCAAACATAAACCAACCCACATAATCATCTCTGCTAAACCCTTTGCTCTGAAAATTCACCTGAATCATGTCATATATGAGCTCGTGTAATGATTTGACATATTTACCGTCTAGTAAGATGTGCCGCAAAGTTTCAACACATTGATCTTCACATAAGGGGCAGAATGGATCGGGAACTAATTTGGCTTTACATTTTTTATAATTAGTCCATACAATATTGTGTACAATCTTGTAATCCGTATCTACAAATTCCGAACATTTGGATGGATGGAATACCGACTTCCAAACATTCGGCCAATCAACATCATATCCTAATTCCCCCCAATAATCCAGACTTGTAGGTTTAACAGAAAATACATTCCTAAGAATTTTGTATGCTGAACCAGATTTTATGTCGGTTAAGACAAAATCTTTATCCTGAACATTCAGAATAAAATCAACCGAGTAACTCAGATCATGTGAATCTTGGGCATGTGTAATGATGATATCAGTCCACTTATCTGGCAATGCTTTTAAAAGTACAGAATACTGATTCTTAACCTTGATCCATGAAGTCTCTGGAACTATGCTATTAATTAAAAAATATATTTCATCTGCAGATAAAAATCCCGGAGTTAATTGACAATAAATATCTGCAATTTTCACAATACCTGATACTACAAAATCTCTAAAGTATAAGGATTTGGAACGATGAACTACATTTGGGTTATCAAAGAGAGGTTGATTTAATACATCATTATATGACTCAACTAGAGGACGTTTTCCATCACAAAACCGATCCCATGCTAAAAGCATTGAACTATCAAATGATGGTAATGACTTTAAATGAATCGGTTTATATTTGATAAATATTAATTCATAAGAACAAAGTAAAAAAATTAAAAAAGGGATTTTAGTGAGTGTAAAGATTCGCGAACTTAACGAGACATAAACGTAGCCGAATCATAGTCATCCTGTCTATCTGTTCGAGGAAAATTTTCTGTCTCAGGGAAATTTCGGAATCCTACCTCTCTATCGTCCCCGGGATAACCACTACCCCTTTTGCTATATGAAGTAACTTTTAACGGAATCACATTTTTGACATGAGTTAATCACTGTAACTTTTCAACCGCTTCCTCAATGTCAATTATTCTCAATTTGCTACATACCGACCAGCTTCTGGATCACTGCATCCTGAAACTAATTTCAAAACCGATTGTCTTGCTATAAAATCGTCTGACAAGCCGGAGTAAGCTCGCAATGCTAACTGTTGCACCCTATCACTCCAGTCATTTAATGACTCATTCACACCTTGGGTTGCGGTCTGAAACTCAACTTGAGCTATCTCAGGAATCATTTGACCTCCGAAGCGTTTTTGCATCATTTTAAAAGTTAGCGTAAAATTCATTCTGGAAATCACCGAGTTATATTTGTAAAATATTCTGCTGCCTTATCTGTTAAACAATAACACAAGTAATCCATACACTGGGGGCTATAAGACCCCCAAGGTTGGGACAAGGCAAACCGAATCTTATCAAAATTATACATAAATTAATTTATTTCACTCTAAAATTATCCCTAGCGTCTTCACGGTGACTCTGGATATAAGCGTGCACCACCAAGGCGACAGGTATTATTTTCTTGTGGTTTCAAATACCAAATATACTACTTTTCTCCCATTGCAATCTAAAAAACACAATTATACAGACTGAATAAGACAACTTACTTTTAATCTTTACAGATTTTAATCACTACAATGGGTAATTTAGATGTGAACTATATCCACTAAATAACAGGGAACCTGGGAATTGTATAAACTCCCCAAATAACCCTATCCACGAAAGTTCAAAGTCGCAGCGCCAGTTTACCTATAACTGTGATGCACCCACAATTAGCCTGCGATGGCCAGGGAAGGCAGATGGGTCAAGGGGTTACTCCCTGTACAGCCCAGGAAGGCTGATCAACTAATATATATAAGGGTACTTATCAACCACTGGTGTGAAAGTCTGATTAAGATAAGTAAACTTCTAAGTTCTGTTGTAGCCTATGTCTTCCAAATCAACACCGATTCCTGTCTAACACCATTCACATTCAGAGTTGAGAGTGAGAGACAAAGTGTACGTATGAATTTGACCTTTAATCTCTTAGGTTATTCAATACACATGCAATGCATTGGACCAATCCACTATAATGACTATCCAGCCTGGCCCCGTCTATCATTGACATAAGGGAGACAGGGCAGATCTACAACAGAGTGAACTCAAAGTAATTTCGTGGAACAAGGTAATATGTTGAATTACGTACGTAAGTACAATCAAGGCACCTTCCATAAAATATTTTAAAAAAACAAACAATTAAACCCTTCTATTGGAATTAACGAGCTTCAAGAACACTTAAAATCTTTCAAAGAACATTCCAACAAATAATAACCGAATTGTTGACGATTACTTGTATATACATGATAATTATTTAAGTATCAATGATTCTCTTGATTGCAGATATTGATAGGCCTATTTCAGGGAGTGAAATATTCGAAGCCATTAAACATTTAAAGCTGTTAAAGCATGCGGCAATGATAACATTCTAAATGAATTATTTATACATTGTACAAATGAATTATTACCTTGTCTAGTATTATTATTCAATAATGCATTAAGCTCTGAATGTTTTCCAACATCATGGTGTATAGGTAACATTGTGCCAGTACACAAGAAAGGTGACATCAATATACCCGACAATTATAGAGGTATCACCTTATTAAGTTGCCTCGATAAACCTTTTACATCAATTCTAAATACAAGGATATTAACATTTGATAAATTTAATAACATCATAACAAATTCACAATTTGGTTTTCGAAAAGGTCTATCAACTATAGATGCCATATTTGTTTTACAAACATTAATTAAATGTACATTAAAGCGTAAAAAACGTCTTTATTGTTGTTTCGTTGAATACTAAAAAGCTTTTGATTTTGTTCATCGCAGTAGTCTTTGGTACAATCCAGCTGGCAACCTATTCGTTGGCAACCTATTCAGAATAAATTCAAAGGTCGCCCAAACTCATATATTTTTATCAACCAATAAAATCCACCGTAACGTCTATCAAACGAAAGTAGAATATATTGTTATTTTAAAGTGAAAGAACGTTAATGACTAATAATTTTTGGAAAGTTAATTCAATTACCTTTCAGAATATATATAGCTGGATGCTCAGAATTTTGTACGATGACCCGATTTTGATTTGGAATATGGTAGATGTTTCAGATTGAAAAATCAATTGTGCATAAGAGGTTATATGTATTTTGTATTAGAGGTTTCTTTTATATTAGACGTATGAGGTATTTTGTATTCGTGGTTTCTTGTATTTTGTTTTTTGCATTAGACGTTTTAGGTATTTGGCATGGCATTATGTTACATGTGTGTTTTGAATTAGACATGTCTACATAACATTAGGTTTTTGCCGCTTTCCCCCGCCATACCTTTTCTCTGACTCGAGTGTTAAAGTTACTGATCAACCTGTAAATGTGTTGTTTTAGCACGCCCACAGGTGATCATTTGAGGAAAAGTAGGTGTTCATATAAATGAACAACCCAACATACTAACCCGGTGGTTGACAAAACAGACCATGCATTTTCGTGCGTGCACTGTATTATAAATAACAAAGAAACACAGTGTAATAAAAAGAGAAACACATGCAGTAAAAACAATTAATTAATATTTTTTGAATGTAGATTGAAAACGCATCCAATAGTATAAGGAACAAATACACAAAACCTAGCGAACTGGGATAAATTTCTGTTTAGACAAGTTTTAGATAATTTGTAATCTTGTAAAATACCTTTCCTACATCATCGCACATGCTATTTTGTCGCAAATGGTTAGTTTGTTCTGTGGCTGACAAATCGTGAATGTAAAACGTATTCCAGTCGACACTAAACAAATATTACATTGCCAGGCAACTAAACATTGGTCCACAGCAGCTAAGTCGTCCGAGCAGTCAATAAGGGGTGTCGCATATTTTTTCTTCTGTCGGAAAGGAGAGAGAAATGGGGTTTAACGTCCACTCGACACAAAAGAGGTAATTTCTTCACTAAAATTGAATTTTATTTCAATAATTCGCTTGTGCGTAGGGGTCATTAGTAGTGAGAGCAAACCGGAGGACCCGGAGAAAACCCACGAGGTTGGACAGGATAGCCCAAACCGTGTCATGTACAACCGGGAAATCGAAACCACGTCAGTTGACTCAATAACATAACTTATGATACAACGCACATACGCTAACCATTCGGCCATCGACCCCCCCCCCTCCCCTTGAAAATCAATAGTATTCATCGTTTCATGGCCATAATTGTTTATACCACAGAGCGTGGACACTGGACTGGAGCGACGACAATATACGACATGTTGACGAATAAAAAAGTGCCGAAAACCTGGAATCGACAAATAGGCCTATACATTTATCCATATAATATATCATCCAAATTCCTTAAAATTGTATTTAAAAACCTTACATTGGAATGATCTGATTTGTATGCATCGTATATAAACAGGTATACACTGGCTATATGCAGGTTATACACCCACTTCCCAATCTGCTGAATAAACATCAATATATGACGTGCAAAATAATGAGGGTCTCAAGGACACAGCTACACCCCGCCTCATAGACTACAGCACCACGGAAATCTACAGTATGGTCAAAAGACAGGTCAATTTAATCTGGGAATTAAATCTCGTTGAACTTGACACATACAGATTCCGACTGGATGAAGAGATCTACACCAAGACAGCGACCAATCACCCTAGACGAGATATATGCAGACTCATATCGAAACTAAGGGTGAAAGAGCGGCTGCGAGACTACAAACACCAAGTCATCGTCTGTGAGTGAGGAGAAGAATGTACCACCAACCATGTCCTGGTAGACTGCGAGGTTTACAAGGAAGAAAGACGAGACTTAGTGAGAATGATGGAGACCAATAACATACCATTCAACACTAAGAACCTACTCTTTCCTAGACCAGATCTGAAGCTACAAATCTTCGAAGAAATCCACACCCTAATGGACACCGTTGGACTAAGTAAATTAGTGAAATAAGAAAGGGTCACGGCTAGATAAATTCTCCATAGAACGTAGGATGGTTGAGTAAAAACGTCCTCACGGAGGAAGCTCAACCATCCTATACATTTATTTTTATCTTTTTATTTTTTCTACTTATTTTTTATCTCAACTTATTTTTTTATACGACGTAGGGTGGGTAAGTAAAAACGTCCTCTCGAAGGAAGCCCAACCACCCTACAACTTTATTTCAATTTATTCATTTTACTTTATATTTACTTTACTTTTACTTTAATTTATTTAATTTTTATTTATTACCTTTAATTTATTTAACTAATAAATTTTAATTAATTCATTTTACTTTATCTTTACTTTTACTTTAATTTACTTTATTTTATTACCTTTAATTTATTTGACTACAACTTTATTATACTCTCTTTATTTATTTAATTTTATATTAGTTTAATTTACTACTAACATCTACTAAACTGGCGGGATAGTGGAGTAAGCGGGAGTCATGATCAGACGGGCTCGGCATCTAAACACTATTCCGCCAAAACAAATACCAGTGGGATAGTGGAGTAAGGGGAGGCCACGAGAAGACATCTAAACACAAATCCCACAAAGAAGACATCTACCAATCCAGAAACAGAAGAGATCATCTACCAACGATGTGTTTTTATTAAATAAAGGGAAGAACTTCCCACTAAAACATAATCCATGGCCTAAGGCCAAAATGGAAAGATTGCAAAATCATATTCTAAAAATCAGGAAGCAGCTTCGGCTCTCCTATGTCTTGTCTGTGACATCACTTAAGTGGAAGCAGACGTTAAACACCAAAAGAAGAAGAAGAAGTGCAAAATAATGTATTGATACCTGTAATAGACGAATTGGTAAAATTATTTTGTGTGATAAAGGGCCTGTGGTAAACCTACGTCTCCCTCGTATCCGTCCATTTTCATTTACTCATTCAACTTCTTACACAAACAAAGAGCCCAGTGTGTAGGCTAGTTATCGACCCTCGATCCTCGGGGTCAAGTTAGATAAACACCCGCGCAACCTTGCACGCGCTCGTGTGTTCATCTCAGTCGATAACCCTTACTTAAGAGTAGAGTTTTCGATATTTTCAAGCAAAATTGTTTTGAAAAAATCTGTTCATCTCCCAAAGTCTACTTGAATCAGCACTGCATTTTTAATTTTACTCTTCATTATTACTTACGTAAACCTATACATTTTAAATATATTAAAATTATTACTAAAATTAGACTATCTGCACATAGTCTAATAGTTAGTGCAGGGGGACTGCGCCACATATGATTTACAAAAAGGACAAATACAACGACAAGACATCATACTCCGAAACAGCAAACGAAACAAACAATAAAACAACAATTCAAAAAAGAGTGAATGGATCCGGGGGCTAGCCGTAAGCGTCCACTGCGCTGTACAGTCCCGGGTCTGAAGCAACTCAGACTTCACTCAAGATTGAACATATTGACTCGTACAAGAAAACGCACAAACAACCCAACACAATGAAGCAAAGAAAATGTAGACCGCCTCGGGAGGCAGTCGTCTGCTAACTGAATAATATTATCAATGACGTCAATAGAATTTCTTAACAAAAAGGGCGATAATCAAGATTTAATAATGCTAAAAGCTATGAGTTTAAACAACCAATTAGAATTTTTAAGTTGTATAATTGCACAAAACATAATACTAAATACCCCATACAAGCAATGCAAAACAGGAATGTAGAAGAAAGCATACAATGTAAGTGTATTTATGAAGTAATAAAATAATAACAATAAGGGCGATAATCCAAACATGGCTACGTAACTATATAAATTAAACTAAATTAAATTGGATAATTATCCAATATGTACTCGGTTATATACTTATAAGAAATGTTAAACTTGGTATATTGATGAAACGGAAGTTTCAAAATTTCTTTAAATGTAGAAAGTGGTAGGTACAAAAATATAGAAAGACAAAAAAGATTATGTGATTTATGTAACCTAGCAGAAATTGATTTCGAAACGCATCATATCCTAGTAAGCCCCTTTTTTGACGATATGTGACAAATCCAAGTGTATATAAACTGATCTTGCTGCGAAAAGTCAATAATTTCTAAGACTTGTGTAACCTTGGTCTATTTTTACATTTATCTTTTACAAAAAGATCTAAACATTTACAGAATTGAATAATCGGCTTTATTTAGCCAAATTTGTTCATCTCTCTATTGGACAAATGTATTAGTTTGTATATTGTAAATAATCTTGTAAATACTTCTATAATTTGTATCTGATGAGTCGTATGACTCAAAGAATAAACAACTTTGAATAAATTTACATTGTGAGCTGTTTTGATGAAATAATTAATTTGAAATAAAACCAATTAAACTACTGATATTTAATCACAGCTTATCAGTTGATATATATAGCTCCTCTGAATCACAAATAGTTATTCCAAAATGGCGAACACTCTGGTTACCTTTAAATACATTGCAATACTAAAGGTGGTCAGAATTTAGTACTGGGTGGTTTTAAATTCAGAGTTAAGTCTAGACGTAATACTATCATATACTTGGAATATTGCAAAAGGAACTGTACAGCTAGGGCTACCCTTCGCGATGGTATTTTAGCATCTCCTCTTCCTCAACATTATCACCCTCCAGAAGTGGACAAGATAGCAGTCCTATAGGTTGTAGAGAAGATGAAGGCCCGGGTCAGAGCTATACCTCCGTTGTACAAAGTAGAGCTTCGAGGTAAAATTATAATCTTTTGTTTGAAACAATATTTTTTATGAAGGTTTATAGATTTTTCATTTACAATCACGGAATTATTGGATCTGAAAAAGGGTAATGTTAAGTGAAGTGTACTTTCATTATTTAGTTATCCTTCCATTGAGAATCTAGTAACACAATTAGTTTCTTTTAATATTATTATAAGTGAAGTGTGCTTTCATTATTTAGTTATCCTTCCATTGGGAATCTAGTAACACAATTAGTTTCTTTTAATATTATTATAATGTTATATTATATTTTCATATATTCCCTTTTTATTGTTTCAGCCTTCAACCACCGCGAAGGACATGATATGGTGGCAACAGTCCCTACACTATACAGCTTAAAAGCCATTCTATACCGGTCCCGTGCCAAGGACGTCCCACCTCTTCCGCTAAGACCGTCAGAAATCAACCTCCCACCAGCCTACAAATTGACATATTCCCAACAATCGTTCCTCCTGGCCCAGCAAGGGAAGATGCTAAGTTTTGCTACACCAGACAACCTGTACCACCTGTCAACAGCTGATATCTACTTCTGTGATGGCACCTTCCACACCAGCCCTAGTCTGTTTTATCAGCTCTGCCAATCCATACCTTTTTTAACGATGAGATGTGTCCCCTAGTCTACGGCTTACTCCCTGACAAGAAGCAGTCAACATACCTTACTCTTTTTCGACACCATCAAAGAGAAGGCTGCAGAGAACTGTTAACATCGTCCTTGCCCCGACAACAATCGTCACCGACTTCGAAGTTGCCACCCAAAATGCCGCCCGTACTTCATTTGCTTTTGATTTGAAAGGCTGCCTTTTACATTTCCGCCAGGCAGTGTGGCGAAATGCACAGAAGAACGGCCTCCACACTGTGGTCTTGAAAAGTCGCTAGGGGCAAAAAAAAGTACCCAAGGTGTGATATATATTTTTGAAGTCTGCACTACTAGAACTATCAAAAAAGGAGGGGTTTGCTTTTTCTGGCTCTTTTTTCCAAAAATTGTGCCAAAAATGACGAAATTAATATTAAGGCTGGATATGGGTTATGATATGTCAAAATATAGGTTTTTGGGGTTGTGAAAACATAATTTGATGTTTGATTACAGCTTACGTCAACCTCGTGTCCAGGATCCGAGCGCGCGCCGTCGCCTACTGCGTTGATCACGATACGTGACCCTGGATACGAGTCTTTTCATGTTTTCCTGATGAGAAAATTTCTTTTTACAACCAGGGCCACGAGTTCATGCAGGAGGCCCTTGCCTATAGACTATTATACACACAACAATACGTGATTCTGCTTGCGCAACGAGCCGCAAAACGCTGTGATATAACGTGTTTGCGAATAAACATTGGGAGCCAACTGATCGTGTTTTGTCAGCATTTTTTCAGGGACATGCCACCGGCGGGAACTCACTACGGCAATAGATATAAAGTTTGTCTTGTATGCTTCCAAAAATGCCCCAATGCCTCAAGCGTCTTTAGAATACTCACGTTCTCAAGGAACTATTCGAGGAAGAGGGATTGGTCAATTCCGGTTGTAAATTGATTTCGGCATTTAAGTCATTCGACCGGGTCCGAAAGCATTGTTTTGGATGAATGTAGAACCTAACTACAAACAATCAATTACAGAGTTCGAGACTGCATATAGAGAATTAAACATATCATTCACAAGCGAGGTTCACGCGGTCATTGACCACATTGGACAGTTCCTCGATCTACACGCAGATAGTGGTAAGGGTCTCCGCTATTTCTCGGAACAAGCATCCGAGTCTATTCATAATGATTTCACGTCACTGTGGCAGGGCTCAGGATACAAAAGGGATCTAAAGCACAAGGACTACGCTGAGAACCTTCTGAAATGCATAATTGCTTACAGTTCGAGACATATGTGACTTTATTGTGAATTGTAGTGAATATCGCAAGCTTGTAATATATCATAAATTGCATTTATTGATTGTAATTCTTGCATTTATTGATTGTAATTCTGCAATTGAAACCATAAATGTACAATGCTATCTGTTACTTGAAGTTCATATAACTATGTGTTTATTTAGTAACCTAGCTAGTTGTTTATGATGAATTGGACCATTTGACCGTTACAGAAAGCGAATATGACATCAAATTATGTTTTCCCGACCCCGAAAACCCATTTTTTGACATATCATAACCCATATCCAGTCTCAAATATCAATTTCGTCATTTTTGGGCACAATTTTTTGAAAAAAGAGCGAGAAAAAGTAGACCCCTCCTACAATAATTTTAATTTTTGTTATTTTTGATAGTTCGTGTTGTGCAGACTTCAAAAATATATATCATACCTTGGGTACTTTTTTTTTTACTCTAGCGTCATTTCAAGACCACCGTGTCCAGACTTTGTTTAAAAAACTGATTAGAGAATTTTAAACAAAAATAGCCAAGATGCATTCCTTACGTAAGTAGAAGCGACAGTAAATTCTCTCCGAAAAGAAAATTATTGGTCATTTTGTTTATTTTCATTTAAGGCCTATAAATTATTTTTTTTAAAGATGATATGAGATATCAAATAATAATCACCACTTAGATCAACTATTCGGAGTAAATAATGAGTTGTCGACGGCTTTATCATTGACCCGTGTCAATTGATTGGTATTACTCAATGACACACACTCGCTTGTCATGTAGCCTACATACCCCAAAATATTATCGCCGAAACCAAATATTTATCGCCCGCTCGAGTCAGCAACGTAAGCATAATCAATTCATTGATTAATTCATATTTGGAAACAGAGATGCTCCGCTTTTCAGCGATGCCAATTATTTTGCAAGAGGATAGACCGGTCGTCCCGCTGCGAGCGAAGAAAAAAACTGATAATTTTGAGAAGTGAAACAGATTTAAGAGAAGGTACTCTTACAAAGGGATCAAAAAAAGGTGTCCTAAATTGTTTATTGCTGTTTTGATCTATTTTCTCATTCTACGGGTCCCGCATAGGCCACAAATAATAATTGTTAGGTGGGTCATAGGGCAGGCTAGGGAACTAGGTGACGCATTAAAATGGTGGACAAACTAGGTGGGTAATGGGTCACGCTAGGCCAAGCATAAATATAGTTGAACATTCTGGGTTGGTCATGGATAACAATAGGTCCTGCATAAGACTTGTGGGACACTGTAAGTGGTTCATGAGTCAGGCTAGGTCAATCCTAAAAAATATGGGACACTATAGGTTGGTCGTAGGTTATGGATTTTTCAGACGTCAATTTTTCTACTTTACACCAGTAAGTGCGAACTTTTCTTTATGAACTTGTTATAAAACATCCCTATACAGGTTGTAAGCATCCTTCGACGGGTTTTGATACTTAAGTGAGTAGATTACTACTAGTTTCATTTGACACTTTAAACCTTTGTGATCCCCGAGTGACATTAGCCATAACATTTAGCTGGATTAAGTTCGCGAGTAGATTACATTTAAAACTTCGACCCTTGTAATACCCGAGTGATATTGGCCATAATATTTAGCTGGATTAAGTCTGTGGATGAACTTAAGCGATTATCTCACCGCCCGCTATTTAGAAACTATTTAGAGCAATGCAAGTGTCAAAACTTATATAGTAGCCAACAAAGATATGAATTGCCGTTACCGCCTTGATAGAGGTCCCAGTTATAAAACAATGAACTATTAAAGTTACCCTGATTTAAGATAATTATGGACGCAATATTGCACTGGATTACATGCAATCAGTTTACACATCAAATTGTTTATTTACTAATTTTGCCATGAAGCGATGACACAATAGGCAATCATTGGTGGGCGTTATTATTTGTCTCATTTATATAACTGTATAGTTATTATTCAAGAACATTATTGAACTAAATTATTTTCTCAGTCAAGTGATGGTTTCTGTAGAATTGACAGGGCTCGATTAGAAAGAAATCCAGTAAAACCTGTAGCTTCTAAGCGGTAGCCATGCGTGATACGCCCACATTTTTCAATAGATGTACAGATAACTTGGAAAATCGATGGGGCTCTTGCGCCCATTGTCCCAATCATTCACACCCAATCAGAAAACAATTTGTTAAACTGTAGCTATGTCATTTTCGCAATGCTTTGAGAAGAGGAGGTAACGGAATCTTCTCATAATTACAATACTATACAGCAAATTTGAAAGCAATCCGTTTCAAATTATGTCCCTGCCTCGTTAACAATTTTTTCGGAAAATACTACGATACTAAAATGTGGGCCTTTTCAATGAATAACATTTTTCTAAGTAGAATACTATTTAAAAGTTTGTTAATCATGTGCTGCTGTATGGCACGAAAAATGTACTCACGCTTATATAACCCCCATTCATTAGGATTTGTGACCTAACGGTTGCAGGTTCGAGACCCGAATTGTTCGCCGAGTTCTTGTGTCCTTGAACAAGACACTTCATCCCTGCATTCCAGTCTACCCAGCTGTAAATTGGTACCGGTAGGATGGTGTATGTATTACACAAAAAACTGTTGCGCTCCTTGAAACTTCAAGTTGTAGCTGCATATGTTGGGAACTCTTTCAAAGAGTTGTAAAGAGGGGTAATCAGGCTTACCTGTATCCTAGAGACCGGGATAGTAATTCTGTCGCGCTATGAGCACGCTTTGTGGATTTGGCGCTATATAAATGGACATATTATTATTATTATTCCAAAATAAAGATATAAGGAAGAGCAGGGTTTTATTTTCATTGGTAGGATAGAATTTGCAACACTAAAATGTCAAGAATTAAAATCATATCAAAGGTTACACTTTGGAATACATTTTTACCCACAAATTTTCTGGTCTTCAGGAAGACTGTGGCAGGACATGCAGTGTTAAGGGCTGATCACATCCCAATTAGAGTTATGCAGCCAGAGGTAAAGGCAGTTAGGCCAGTACAAGTTATAGAGTCGTTCCGGGCTTCCCCTCGTCCTCTGTGAGTAATTTAAAAGTATAATTATTAGTACCCATATCGGTCTATCATTCTTCTAAAAATGAACGGTTTTAAGATTGTGTATTTGTAAATGTTACCGACATATGATTATTGATACTAAATCCCCCCTTTCCTGAACACAGGAAACAAAGTACACATATACATATAAATCCTGCTTTAAACGATTATCAAAACTTATAAACTTGTGCCTAATGATGCCATTAAAAGTAGGAAAATGGAATCAACTGATCAAATTACATTAGGGTGTTTCATATTTAAATCTTTTTCGCGATTGAACTCCACCATGTGCCAAAAATGTGTATTTTTTTGTAAATTTTTTTTATAACCACTATAATTAAAGTCCACCAAAATGTCATAAAAAAACTATATACACAAATGGAGAGTATTTTATAACTAGTTATACGGGTTGTCCTCGGTGACTATTTGATAAAGCTCAGGTCTAGGTGTTGAAACAGTTTTATAGCCATGGCCTCACAGGCTTTACCAAACAGTGCTCTGTCGCATCAGAATATTTTTTCACCAGTTCAGGGCTCCAAGCTCCGAAAAAAGGACGTCGTCTGACAGATCTCGGAGATCACTTGCTTTTGACTCCCAGTCCAATTTCACTAAAGGGGTTGGATTGCTGAATGGTTAGTGTGCGCGCGCTATGTTATAAAGCCTGTCATTGAGTCAACTGGCGTGGTTTCGAAACCAAATGGGTTTTCTCCGGGTCCTCCGGTTTTCTTCCCACTGCTAAAGACCTCTACGCGCAAGCGAATTATTGAAATAAAATTAAACCATGTTAGTCCCGAAATGACCTAGTTTGTGTTGAGTGGACGTTAAACCCAATATCTCTCTCTCTCCCTCTTTCTCTCCCCCCCCCCCCCAATTTAACTAGGTTATTCATATTTCCATACTCCTGTGATAAACGATCTTGCAGAACGGGGGAGCCAAGATGATTCCAGACTTCACGCCAAATTTCCAGACAATACAAAACGCAGTCTGGCTCGTCTGGATTGTTAAATGACTTTTGTGACAATTTGATTGGTCTCTGTCGCTCTTGTGTGATCAAATAGTAATTTATGTAGACATGTTTGTTTATGACATTTTGGCTTATTTTTATCATTGTGGCCATAACAAATTCTACAGAAGAAGACTTTTTTTTTAAAAAAGCAGATCATCTTTGTGCCTGTTATACGCATTGTGCCAAGTTTTATTTTTCTACCGTAAAGAGAAGTATTTTTCCGACTTTTTCAAAAATTTAACATTGAGTCATATATGTCGAAAAATTCAATCTGGCGGCTGGCCATTTTTGAGGGGAAAATTATACTATTCGCTGGTGTTGAGTTTGGACCCCATTGGAAACGCATGACACATGGTAGAGTTAAATCGCGAAAAAGTTCAAATATGTAACACCCTGTCAGTTTATAGCAGGAAGACTAAGTAAATTAAATGAAATGATGTAGGGTATAATGTTCTGCTGCTCTGCCCCGACTGGCATACGCCATGCAGATTGTCATGAAGTAAATTCTACCCGGACAGCGGTTGTAGGACGTACTCTTATATAGAATTCCAACTGCCAAGGGTTCTTTTATGTGCACACAGGTTTATCGTCTCATCCGAACGACCATACTTCTTTCTTCCTAGCCCCACCCCGTCCTACAGCACGTGAGTAAATTAATGTCATATTAGGTATTATATACTTTAAAAATTTTACTTGGTATTATTTATAACCGATAAAAGGTTATCCATTATTGTACGTATGTATAAAATGTATGTTTGGTGTATACTTATTTTTATATACATTATGACATCTGAAGACACTAGAGATAGAGCAGACATATAGCTCATGATTTGATGTCTATCAGAATGGAGTAATAGTGGTTAACGTTTAACTGGGTGTAGTGTTTTCTTTATGTATTTTCTACCACAAACATACCAGTACTTGTATCTGCTTTTATAGTTGGTTGATTTTTTTAACCGTGCGTATTGCTTTTATTCATTTATGTATTTATCTATCGTAAACATAAAAGTGCTTGTACTTTATTTACTTTAATCTACTTTAATAGTTGTATACACATTGTAAATCATTTGCAGGAATAGAATATGGGCTAAGGGTCCACGTAGTGAGTCAACAATGGCCATTGAGAGATACTCCCCTCCTTATCAACCGCTGGCAAGTTCGATGTCTGTTCCCCAGTTTGCGTTGATAGAACCTCCCAGACGAAATCTTGATCCAAATCTAAACATATATTACCAACCGATGTGAGTTCGCATTAAAGTAGGATTTATTATAGTTTAATATAGATATTATTAGATAATAAAACAGTAGCTGTGTTAGACAATAACATCTAACGTATTATATATTTATTATATAAAGGGGACAAAAGTTGGCCTACTTAATATTTTGACCGCAAAATAAACATACAACTGCTCTTTTTTTCTAAAATAAAACTTATTCCAGAGATTAACGAGGTGATTCAAGAGATTTTTTATTAAAGTTTCATTATTAAAAAAAACTTTATAACAAATTTCGACGAAATTGTCATGGCGAGTATATTAAATAGCTGCAGTAGCCCAATAATTTTTACGATGTAGTAAATGTGTTTTTTTTTTTTAAAACAATATTTTATTCATCAAATCTGAATTTGAATTGGGGGAACAGGCTATGCCTATGTGTAACAACTCTCTCTCTCTCTCACTGATTTAGATACATGTTCATCTCATGAATATTAACATAGAGCATATATGATACATCATGGAAAATATAGAGACTTAGATGATTATACAGAGTGCAGGGTTTGGAATAACTTAAGAGATGTTTTTGGGGATTTAAATCTTTTTGATAAGAAAATAAATTGTTGGACCTCTTGGAAAAAAAATGGGTTTATTATCTCAGGACTAAATTTTGTTGACCCATACAGCAGACAACTGATTGTTTTATGATTTTATTGAAGGTTATGGATTGTCTGTTTTCTTGCATCTGAATTTGAGTGACATACGAGTATATAGTGGCAAGGGGGGCTATTATCGACATTTCTGAGGAATCTGTGGCCTTGTAAGTTGATTGTTTTATGATTTTTTTGAAGGTTATGGATTGTCTGTTTTCTTGCATCTGAATTTAAGTGGCATACGAGTATATAGTGGCAACAGAGGCAAGGGGGGCTATCATCGACGTTTCTGAGGAAGGTGTGGCCTTGTAAGTTCGAACAGCATAATCTTAGTTTATAGTGGATTATTCGTAATTTTCGTATCCCTAGATAGTAGTATGATGGCACGATGGTATCTAATTTATTTAGTGGATTTTCAAAGATAGCAAATGGTCGAGAGTTTCTAATTTCAACGTTAAGCTTTGTCCCTTTCTCGTATACTGGAAGGGATGAAGGTCTCGGGGAAAATTTCGGTAGTTTATCTTTGTTTCTAAGGTTATAATTGATAGGGGTAGAGGACAGTTCTAATAGGTCAGAAAGATATGATGGCACCAGGTTGTTTATAATTGTATACATTAGTTTTAATTTATGACGTCGACGTCTTTCCGAGAGTGGAACAAACCCAGTCTCTATATAGAGTAAATGTGTTTTATGTATTGGATCTTTTAATTAATTTGTACAATTTCTACATTCGGTCATTTTTGTATCAACATGTCCGCTCATATATCTGCATAATTTAAACATAGATTTAACAAAAGTGTATATTTGCTTAATATGCACATTGAGGCGACCAAAATTTATTTTGCTGTATAAAGTAAATCAACTTAAACTTATCCAAAAAAAACGTGAAAAGGAGTAGGGTCGCTTGTCAAACCTCGTGGGATTTCTTCGGCTGATACATTTTTCCCCACTGCTAAACCTCCTACGCACAAGCAAATTATTGAAATAAAATTAAAACCATGTTAGCCTCAAAATGACCTAGTGGGCGGTAAACCCCATTTCTCTCTCTCTCTCTCTCTCTGTCATCGAAAGAGTTGCAGTGTTTGGGAGCCTATTGCTGCATGAACATATTAACGACCACATGTATAGAGACCCTTGGTCGCAAAAGCGTTTTATGGTTATTGTTTCATTTAAAGTAACAAAAATTATTAGTAGTAAAAAGATAATTTATATACATATATTTAAAAGATTCTAAATTCAACTCTCAGGTTTATATACCAAAAATACAAAGATTTGGATGGAAAGACTATATTTTAATTACATTTACATATTTGCCAAGATCTTTCGGCCTTACGGCGTCTTCAGGGTTATCTTGCGTTGTCATCCTGAAAGATGAAACGTCGGCCATGACGTCGTGCGAACGGTACAACATGGACTGCCAAGATGTTGTCCCGGTAGTACTGGCCTGTAACACGCCCTGCAACAACATGTAAAGCCGTTCTTCCAGCAACAGTGATGCCTCCCCACACCATAACAGAACCACCCCCAAATCGATCATGTCTGATGACGTTAACGTCTTCGAAGCACTCGTTTCGACGACGCCACACCCTCCTACGTCTGTCCAGATAATCAACAGTGAACCTTGACTCATCTGAAAACATCACATTGCTCCAGCGTCGATTATCCAAGTGTTGACGATCCCTACACCAACGACGTCTTGTCTGAATGTGATGATCTCTCAAACAAAGGATCACGCGGGGACGTCGGGCGCGAAGGTGACCCTTATGCAGTCGATGTCGAATGGTCTGGCCACTCACTCTCACACCAGTGTCTGTTTGAAGACGAGCGCTGATCTGATTTGCTGTGATGACACGATTTCTCAAGGCCAAGGTACGAATAAATCGATCCGGGGCTTGAGTTGTCGCCCTTGGTCGACCTGAGCGTGGTCTGCCCTGTACATATTGTGTATCACGGTATCTGGACCATAGTCTGCTTATGACAGACTGAGAAACATTCATCGTCCGCGCCACAACCACCTGTGTTGTGCCGATCTGTAGCATGCCAAGGGCACATAACCTTTCATTTTGAGTAAGCCGACGCATATCAAAATTTGTTTTCTGGTCACTAAAACAATTAAACTGATGTTTCACCCTGGAATTCAATGCCACAATGACTGTAACATTAAAAGTCAGAGTCGTGCAAATCTTGGGTTGGACCCCCATGATGATCCCAAGCATCACCTGCATTCCATGCGGCAGCTATTGGTGCGTTTGGGCGTCACATGTAACTGGAAATGTTTTTTCTGTTAGGTTCTCTAGTGACTTTTTTCGTAGTCATTTGCATATTTTAATATTATGCCCCCAAAATCAAATATCCCCTACTTTTTTTGAATAGTATATATATATAGAAATATTGAGTTTCATCTTAGCTAGAGCTTCCACCCACTACGGGGATCGTCAGGGTTTTAATAGTGAGATAGTATACAATTACATGACGTCATGGAGCTATTAATACATAATATGTACATGCCAATAATAATATCAAATATAAATATTTTACAATTTTAAATTACAATATCAAATTATGAAGCATTTAATTTAGGGTGATACTTGTTAATAAAATGCCCTTCTTTGTTTTCTAGCAAATTATTATCCGACCAGTTGAGTTTATATAAGGGGAATACCCTAAGTTTTCCCTTTCCATCCACATGTATCTAAGTGTTCACTTAGTGGAATCATTCTGTTTCGTGGGTTCGCAATGTGGGAGTAGGTTCATCCTTATGTTCAGTTTGGATACGGTTTTGCCTATATAATCTTCATTACAACCTGGACATATTATCAAATATATAACATTTTTGCTTTTACAGGTCATAGATTGTTTGACTTTAAAATGTACATTTCCATTAATTTTTACCGTTTTACCTTCAATAATGTTGTCACAAGTTTTACACCTATTGTCCCCACACTTTGTGACACTCGATTCTATGACTTCAGAATCAAATTTTGAAGACGTAAGTATTCGTCTTAAATTTGGTGGTTGTTTGTAAGAATTTGAAACCCAGATTTCCGACATTTTTTTACTATTTCTTAATAAATATGTATGTTTATTTATTACAACCCTAGCTTTTTTGGGGGTTGAGTTATAAGTTGAAACTAATGTTTTTAATGGTATGTCTATCCTTTGGGATTTTTTATTTCTTTGTGTCCATTTCCAAGGCTTTGCGATTGGCTTTCTGTATTCGTTAAGTGAATTATGTAGTTTATCAATTACTTCCTGGGCTGCTTTTATGATTAGAAAACAGTCGTCTAGGAATCTTTTTCCATGCTTGTTTTATGTTTATATACATATCATGTCCAAAATCGTTTAATATTTGGTTATACCAATTGTTTTCTAAAAAGAACAAAAGCTAATTTTGCATACGTGGGGCTTATCTTGCTACCCTTTGGGCAGCCTTTCTTTTGAAGATAAAAATTCCCATCAAAGTAAAACACATTATTGGACATTATGATATCAAAAGATTTTACAATAAAATATTTAGTTATTCTTTCGGGTATTTCTCTCGGGATATTTAGACAGTTTGAGGTCTATGTTTTTGTAGAGGTTGAGGTCTATGTTTTTGTAGAGGTTGACTACATCAAAGCTTATGAGTGTACTTTCAGGAGTTACTTTTGTTGGTAAATGATTAAGAAAATCTATATCGTCCCTAATAAAACTATTGCCTCGCTTACACAGTGGTTTTAATAAAATATCAAGGAAATTACTGAGACGTTGTGTAACGCTGTGAGAGCCTCCCACAATTGGTCTAAATTTTAAATCTGTTGGATTCTCTATACAAATTAGACTTGATCTGTTATTCTTTATTTCAATCTGTATATCCGTGCTCTTATGTACTTTAGGCAAACCATAAAAGTATACCGTTTTTGATTCATAGTTATTCAAATAATCTTGCTCTTTTTCGCCGAGACATTTATTTTGACTCTCGATAAATTTAGATATCAATTTCTTTATTTTAAATTCATTTTTAGAGGCAAACTGTTCATAGTAATCTTTATCCTCAAGCATGTTTAATATTAAAATTTATGCTTTGTAAAATGCCGTTTTCATTATGACTATGGCGCCGCCTTTGTCCGCTTTTTTTTTATGGTAATGTTATTAATTTTCCGTAGATTATTTAGTGCTTGATTTTCAATTTTCTAAAGATTATATTTATAGTCATTTTTTTTGTATTTGGTGAGATGTAATATTGTTTATAAATTTATCAAGATATTCATCCCTTCCTGAACCCGGTGTAAACTTTGATTTGTTTTTGACCAGACTTTCAGAATTTGATTGATGTAATATTTGAGTTTCACTGTTCATATCATTAGGATCTATATCGTAAAAGTATTCCATTAATCTTGCTTTTCTACAAAATTTTAAATTAAGTAGCGAATTGTTAATCATTGGCGTGGGGGTAAATTTTAAACCCCTATTTAATAATTTGGTTTCATTCTCTGACAATTTATACGACCTTAAATTTATTATTTTAATATTCTTTTCTTTTACTTCATCCGGCTCTTGTTTCCTCTGCTCTTGTCTAAAAAATATTCATCCCTGTTTTCTGGAATAAATCTCGGCCTTGGAGATATATTATTTTACATATTATATATATAAAGCAAAGTATGAAAAAAAATCTGTATAAAATTTAAAATAATACCAACAAGCCAACAGTGAGGCTGATGTCCCCCGCCAAAAACCCAAAATAATAAGATGACACATATTAATTAATCGAACATTTATTTTTTTCAAAATATTAGCTTTAGCTCAAAATTTGCACCATCGAACTTAGTCAAGGTAATGATATAATGAATCTATATTCTGAGTTGCATTGCTCTCACTTCATTACAACCAAAGTTATCGTGCCTCAAAGCATCAACCAATCAGATTGCTTATCTCTGCTTACCCTAAGCAGACAATGTTCATCATCAAACTCCATCAAGTCATCCACACAATGAATGCCTTCACCAAGTGTGAAAATTCTACCTCAATTAGAAGGAGAGTTATTGTGTTCCAAAGTCTCGAGCAATGAAATTGCTTATTGTTCTGCTTACCCTCAGCAGAAAATATTGATTGTCGAACTTGGTCAATGTATCGGTGTAATAAAGCTAAAGCTATACACCAAGTCACTCACTTAATCAGAACTTAATAAGCATAAACCAATCAAATTGCGTATCTCTGCCTACCCTAAGCAGAAAATGCTCACCTTCGAACCCTATCAAGGTACCCACCTAATAGAATCCTATGACAGGTGTTAACATTCTAACTCAATTAAAATGAGAGTTATTGTGTTCCAAAGTCTCGACCAATCAAATTGCTTATCGCCCTGCTTACCATGAGCAGAACATGCTCATTATCAAACTCAGTCAAGGTATTGATGTAATGAAACTACACACCAAGTTTCATCCCTCTCACTTAATTAGAATTAAAGTTATCGTGTCCCAAAGCATCAACCAATCAAATTGCTTGCCTCTGCTTACCCTAAGCAGAAAATGCTCATCTTCACATTCCATCAAAACATTGACATAATAAACACTCACACTATGTTTGAACATTCTAACTCAATTAGAATGAAATTAATTCAGTTCCAAAGTCTCGACCAATCAAATTACTTATCGCTCTGCATACCCTAAGCTGAAAATGCTCATTATCGAACTTAGTCAAGTAGTCCGGTGGCTGAAGGGGGGCATTGCCACCCGAGCTGTGAATTTATGAGACCAAGTTTTTCTAGACCAGTTTTTCGCGCAGATTCCGAATCTGAGTGGTGAACAGGCGTGTGAGGGGGCGTTTTCGAGATATGGGGGGGGGGGGGGTCTAATGTCTATGTATGGGTGTGTGTAGGGGGTGGGGCTGTCATTATGTGGACTTAATATATATTATTAAAACAAAAAAATTTAGGATTGCAAATCTATAAAAAAGTGTTTATGATGCCCCTGGACAACTGTTTGGGGTGGGTGGCAGGTGTGCATGTGTGGAGGTGGGGGGTAAAATTGGAGGGAAATGATTTCATGTTGATTTAAATGACTCAAAATTGACCTGAAAAGTGTTTTCTCTAGCTTTTGGTTCAGTTCCTATATCGTCATTCAAAATATCAAATTATAATGTTATAATGTATCGCAGAAAAGACTACTCAGGCAAGATGGTAATAAGGAAAGAAAGTTTTGTTATTTCTCATCACAATTAAAATTCCTCCAGAAGATTTTTTTTCTACTGTCTTCTTAACCAGTTATTACGTCATCCCAGCTCTTGTTAGAAAGTTGGGATTTTCTTGAAAAAGAAAGACAGATAGGCATTACCGCAATTTGGATAAAAAAATATCAAGATTAGTATTGAAAATGTCAAGAATATCATAGAACTGACAAACCATCCATGAAGACACCAAAATATCTTACCTACTCCTCTCCGCATTGCAAATTAATGGAGGTGCTGAAACGGCTGTAGGACAATTCGATCCCAGACAATTCGATGGCGAACAATTCGACCCCGGGCAATTCGTCACCAGACAATTCGTACCCATTATTGAAAGTGTCAAGAATATGCTGCATTTACTAATAGAACTGACAAACAACCATGAGGACACCCAAATATCTTACCTACTCCTCTCCGCATTGCAAATTAATGGAGGTGCTGAAACGGCTCTAAGACAATTCGTCACCAGATTTTTCGTACCCAATGACAATTCGTACCCGGACAATTCGTCACCAGACAATTATTACCCAATGACAATTCGTACCCTAGGACAATTCATACCCTAGGATAATTCGTACCCTAGGACATATCGTACACGGATTATTTGTCCCTAAGGACAATTCACCAGACATTCGTACCTAAGGACAATTCGTACCCGAGGGCAATTCATACCCTAGGATAATTCGTACCCTAGGACATATCGTACACGGATTATTTGTCCCTAAGGACAATTCACCAGACATTCGTACCTAAGGACAATTCGTACCCGAGGGCGAATCGTACTCGGACAATTCGTACCCTAGGACATATCGTACACGGACTATTTGTCCCTAAGGACAATTCACCAGACAATTCGTACCTAAGGACAATTCATACCCAAGGACAATTCATACCCAAGGACAATTCGTACCCAAGGACAATTCGTATCCGAGGGCGAATTGTCTGGGAACGAATTGTCCTTGGGTACGAATTGTCTGATGAACTGTCCTTGGGGTCAAATAGTCCGGGAACGAATTGTCATTGGGTACGAATTGTCTGGTGACGAATTGTCCGAGGACCAATTGTCCAGGATCGGATTGCCCTAGAGCCGTTTCAGCAATTCCATTTATTTGCAATGCGGAGAGGAGAAGGTAAGATATTTGGGTGTCCTCATGGTTGGTTGTCAGTTCTATGATATTCTTGACACTTTCAATACTGATCTTGATATTTTATTATCCAAATTGCGGCAATGCCTGTCTGTCTTTCTTTTTCAAGAATATACCAACTTTCTAACAAGAGCTGGGATGACGTAATTACTGGTTAAGAAGACACTAGACAAAATGATCTTCTGGGGGAATTTCAATTGTTATGAGAGATAACAAGACTTTCTTTCCTTATTACCATCTTGCCTGAGTAGTCTTTTGCTGCGATACATTATACCATTATAATTTAATATTTTGAATGACGATATTGGTACTGAACGAAAAGCTAGAGAAAACACTTTTCAGGTCAATTTTGAATCATTTAAATCAACGTGAAATCATTTGCCTCCAATTTTACCCCCCCCCCTCCACACATGCACACCTGCTACCCCACCCCACACATCAAACAGTTGTCCAGGGGCATCATAAACACTAATTTATAGATTTGCAATCCTAGAATTTTTTGTTTAAATAATATATATTAAGTCCACATAATGCCAGCCCCACCCCACCACCTACACACACCCATACATAGACATTGAGCCCCCCATATCTCGAAAACGCCCCCTCACACGCCTGTTCACCACCCAGATTCGGAATCAACGCGAAAAACTGGTCTAGAATAACTTGGTCTCATAAATTCACAGCTCGGGTGGCACTGCCCCCCCCCCCCCCCCTTCAGCCACCGGACTAAAGGTATTGATGTAATGAAACTATACACCAAGTTTCATCACTCTCACTTAATTAGAACACAAGTTATCGTGTCCCAAAGCATCAACCTATCAAATTGCTTATCTCTGCTTACCCTAAGCAGAAAATGCTCGTCTTCAAACTCCATCAAGGTATTTACATAATAAACACCTACACCAATTTGAACATTCTAGCTCAAGATAGAACCCATTTTAATAGTCCCCTGCTTTCTTCGAAAGGCGGGGTACAAAAAAATAACAAAATATGTATAATAAAAAAAAATGGAAACAAAATGAAATTTGAAATGGGGGAAAAAAAGAAAAAGAAAAGATATAAACTAAAACAAATTCTCGACGTGGCTGACTAGGGCGACTAGAAATACTTGGTGGCCCATTGTTGCAGTAATGCCTCGATTATCCTGTATGGGATCTAAGTGCTCTATTGCACTTTCACACCTCTGAAGTTCTCGTGGAATCTAGGGAATAACAAGACGCTAACACGGATTCCGAAACACTACCCTATTTTTCATATATTTTAATTTTTGGTCCAAACCACCACTTTATATAAACGACTATTTAGCGCTGACCAGTTGGATGGCCTTCACGTGTGAATATCTCTGTGACTTTGACGCTGACCCTGACTTAAAATTTCCCATCGAGCTCGGACCTGTGCGCTGTGCGTCCCTATTCCTTGTTGTATTTTCGATGTTAATGTCCGGGGGAAAGCAGAGAAGATGCCCTTGATAAACGATAAGCGCAGAGGGCCCGCGTTCGAAAGAAAGTCGGCGTCAATATGAAAGGTCGCGGTGACCTCCAGTAAATAAGCGCTTACCAACCGTGACCTCGACTCATGATCTCGACTTTGACCTTGAAAGAAATAAAAAGGCAAGAGCCACCGATCTATATATATTATTATTATTTACTATTATTACAGCATATTTTTAGTGCGCCCTTTCATATAGCAATGGTCAGGGGCACTTTACAAAGTGACAATGTAATCACAAATAAACAACATGATTATGGACATGTTAACGTTAACAAAGTCAAAAATAAACATACAAAAACACGATTTTATGTAACAAGGGTATGTTTTTGTAACATTTTCTTCTACCGATCAGACCCATCCAACAATAACGAAATTCTTCGGCCATCTCCGGAAACATTCGGTTTTGACGTCATCTCAGGAAGGAATGGACAGCAATGGCGACCTTTTCTACTGCCATTTTATGCTGAGATGGTCAACAGGTGTGCTTTGTTCGGCTGTCTACGCGAAACTTCCCAAAGAATCCGACCACCCGACGACAGTGGGCGAAGTTTGTGCACACTACCAGGGCAAACTTCGTTGGACCTAAACCAAACAACAGTTCGGGCTCGGCTGTTATATTCACAACATTTTACAGAAGATTGTTTCGAAATTTTATCGTCGGTTTCCCAGGTTGAAAATGGTTTACAGAAAAAGTAAGGCCCTTTTTGATCTAGTTAGAATAAATAAATAAATTTATCTCATTCGATCTATTGTCATATAGGCCTACGTGTAGTTCTAACTAAAAAAAGATGATCAGTCGTCAAAAAAACCCATGATAATCAGGCAGAAAATGTCATTACATTTTGTGAAGATTTGCAAAATGAAAAATAATATAGGCCTACTAGCCCTCATTTTTATATATCCCTACCTATTTCTAAAACAGTGATCAGCTGTCAAAAAAGAGTCAAAATATGCAGGCAGAATTCTCTGAGCATGTTATGAAAATTTGTAAAATTGAAATAAAATACTACCAGCTCCCAAAAAGTCATGTGTTAAATTAATTGACATTTAAAGGGAGGGAGGTTATTGCTCACTATCAAGGAGATTTTGATTTTGATTCAGATGTTTGTTGAGAGAATTGCCTGTTTCCCCCTGTTGTCAGTGTGTGGCTAGGAATTTCATTTCAAATTTTTACATTTCAGGTAGCATTGCATATACTGTTCATGGAAGCATTAAGGACTGCATTAAATATCAAGGCTAAGTTTGGATTGTCACCAAGTACTGTTAATATCAGAATGAAATAATTTTTTCTTTTTTTAAAATGGAAATAATAAATTTGAAATATGAAAAGTTGTTGATTTGAACGTTTATGTGTGTATTGGCAATATAATAGAGACCCACAAAATCTAAAGACATTACTGTTCTGAACTATCCTGACAGTGAAGTGACACTTTGTGAAGCTAATTATTATTATTTATTATTACAAACATTTGTTATAGCCCCTCTTTCACACACACGTGTTCAGAGGTGCTTTACAATGGTACAGATATAAATATTTATAATTTTAAACTCATAAAATTAACAATACAATACTAAGACAAAACAAGATATGTACATTTAAAACGCTTGAAGAAATAAATGGGTTTTTAGTTTTTTCTTAGAAGTATTAACATTATTACAGGACCTAATATTATATGGTAGCTTATTCCATAAAGCTGGAGCTTGAACACTAAAAGGTCTTTGGCCAAAAGTTAACAGTTTTGAATATTTGGGCTTTAAAAGAAGATTATCACCTGAAGAGCGTAAACATCGCCCTGGTATATACATATTTAAAAGATCAGATAAATAAACAGGTGCAGCTGTATTTTGGACTCGTTGAAGTTTATCTAAAAGTTTGGCTGGAAGACCAGCTAACAATGAATTAAAATTGTCCAGTCTAGAAGTGACCAAAGCATTAACAAGTGTTTTTGTGGAGTCTAAGGAGATAAATTTACGTATTCTACCAATATTTATTATATTACAAACACAATTTACATATATAATTTACTTGAGCTTCCATACTCATATTCATATCAAATATTACACCAATATTACGTGCAGATGACGAGGGATTAATTTCACTATTACCAATTAGGATGGGAGATTTGCAGCCAATTTTTGACAATTGTTTATTTGAGCCAATTAATAAATATTCAGTTTCTATCGTCATTTAAGTTTTTTGACATCCACAATTTAATTTCAGATATACATTCTTTAACAAACACTTTTGAACTGACATAAGAATCTGGATTTTTAGGTGAAAAAGAAATATATAATTGGGTGTCATCTGCGTATAGATGAAATTGTAAATCATATTTTCTAACTATATCCCCAAGTGGTGAGGTGTATAACGTAAATAAAATAGGACCAAGGACAGAACCCTGGGGAACGCCAGATTTTAAAACACAATCAGAAGAATATTTACTATTTAAAACAACACATTGCTGCCTACCAATTAAATAACTTTCTAAAAGATTAAGAGCAGATTTATTAATACCAAATCTAAAACAAAGACGATTTAAAAGAATGCTGTGGTCGACTGTGTCAAAGGCAGCAGACAGGTCTAACAATAATAAAAGAATACATTTTTGGTTATCAAGGGATAAAAGAATATCATTTGAAACACGCGTTAAAGCAGTTTTAGTACTGTGGAATTTTTTATATGCGCTCTGTAGAGGCTCGTGAAGAGAATTATCTTCAATGTGACACTTCAACTGACTTGCAATACATTTTTCAAAATTTTTAGAAACAAAACTTAAATTTGAGACCGGCCTGTAATTTTTTAAAACATTACAATCAAGGTTAGTCTTTTTAATTCAAGGAGTTACAAAGGCAAGTTTGAATACATCTGGAACGGTGCTAGTATTTATACAGGAATTAATAATATCCGTAATTACTGGAACTATTTCAGGTAAACAAGTCTTCAGGATATGTGTGGGAAGAGGATCAAGTGCACACGACTTTGGTGGCGAGGCATTTACTATATTCGAGACACTCGACTCAGTTACATTACTAAAATTTGAAAATGTCACAGATGAATTAGCTTTGTCATAGATATGAGGATCAAAATTAATGGAATCATTTATCATGTTGATTAAAATTATTCGGTAGAATTTTACAGTCAGAATTTATGTCAATTAAGGAATTCACAACTTTGAATAATTCTTTTTGTTTATTTTCACTGTTATCTATTTTGTTTGAATAAAATTTTGATTTTGATTCTTCTATTAGCCTAGTCACGCGGTTTTTCTCTGTCTTGTAGATCTCTGTGTGGACTAATGTTTTTGGGATCTCGAAAATTTGCCCAAGAAAATATACCATAGTTGCATTCACATTGAACCTTAAATTTGTATAATTTTTTTACAAGAAATGTTTCACACATTTGTTGATCAGAAAAACATTGTCAGATTTATGCCGGAAAAAATGTTAGATAAATTTTCATTCAGTCTATTGTAAATTGTGATCTGTGTGTAAAAGTTACAATAAATGGTTTTATGCAATCATAGAGGGAGTTGTAAATTTTACAGTTTACTGAATACGTCTCTACCAGTACAGACAAGAGCTGCATGTCTTATGAATTGAATATAAATACATATTCAGTTAAATTATAGAAATAATTCACAATAATCCAATGATTTCATTCACTATATTTATTGAAATTATTTCCAAAAAATAGAAATGTGTAACTGGAAGTGTATAATGTATAGTTGATAGCTAAGTGTATTCCAATTCTTCACAAGAAGTATATTTCAAAGTCTTTCAGGCACTCGCATCACAGCCTGCTTTTCATATCGTGCAACAATTGTTTTAAAGTTAGAATTTGGGGATGAATGAACACTATTTAGGCATTATATTTTATTGTCCGTCTTCCATGATATAGAAATTCCTTGTGCACATCAAATGAAAGTTCTTCATACAATTAAATACAATGGCTTTTGTATTATTGGTCTGAAATATAAAAAAAATACATTTAATTAGTAGTAGTAGTGGCATGTTTGACAATAAAATAGAGTTTCTTCAGGGATTTCTGTGTCTACAATTTACAAAAAACAATTTACAGTCGAATAAAAGAAATGCAGTTTTAGTTATAATAATACAATTTATGCATAAATTAAAAAGGAAGTTGGTGTCAGGTCTTACAGACTATTTTCAAATCATACTCAATACGAAGGAAGTACAACCTAGTTCAGGTAATGCCAAGGGAATTGGCACACCAAGAAAGACTTTCTTCAACCAGCATTATTCACGTGATAGCTCTTTTAATTTAAGTCAAACAAGGCCTTAATTTATATACAAATCCACTCCTTCAATGACACAAATCGGATATCCCTTTCTTCTTAATTACAAAGAAATAATATTCAAAATAAAAATTCCACTGAGTGATATTGATATTCTGATTAGTTGTACACTTTACTTTGAATTAGATCAAATAATTTAAATTTAAAGACAAAATACCAGTAGGCCTATTCATCATTTTGTACTTTTATTTTATTAGTTCCCCAACATTGTAAAATTATAGTTGTGCTCACTGAAATATACGCCCATACAACTTTTGAAATTCATTCACATTCCTGTTGTTTAGCGAAGATAATATATTAGTAACAAAAGGGTCTGTACGTAATTCCGTCCCCGGCTTAAACCAATCATAACATTATTATTTTGTAAATCGCTTCATTTATGTTTGTCAAATAAACGATGACTTGATTGTATGAATTATAGGCCTAATGAATTTTCAACATACCTGTTTATAAAGACGGAGCGCAGTTTACATGGGCTACTCTACTGGCAGTGATGACAGCCAGTCGTCCCTTCTTCGTCATTTTACAACTCTCCCTGTTGCATTATTTATGACATTTTTATAAATGATGAGCAAAGATCACAACATTTGTTTGAAGTGAGGCTCAAATGAATAAATATTGAATCCAATTCACTCGCTCGTATTCAACATTATCAAGCTAAAAAAAAAATTACGTGATAATTATTTATCACGGCTGCCTCTGTTAATTGTAACTACATGTTTACCGGTTGCGGTTCAAAAGATCGTCGGACACCTCATCATCATACAAATCAAAGACACTAGGGTAACTGCGATCGGTTGAATGGGTTTGAACGCTCGTAGAATCGTCGTCAATACCGGCTCTCTCTGTGAATCACGGCATAATGATATGCCTGACATTGTTGACGTGTTCCTGAGATGACGTCACGCTATGCCAGTAGGCTCGTTAATTTTGTTTCCGTGAGTGTCGACAAAATTGAAATTGAAATTCGTATTGTGTCTAAACCGCTGGGCAAATCACATTGAAATTTTATATTCAGCATATTTGAGGATAAAACTACACATATTTGGTGACAAAATGGTTTATTGGATTTATATTCAGTTATATCTTTAAGTTGATTTTTTTTAAATGAATATAGAGATGTACAGCATCTAAAACTAACTGGTAGATTATTCCATAAAACAAGTGCTTAAGGTAACAAGTCTAGCTGCAGTATTCTGTACTTTTTGTAATGTATCTTTAAGCTTTAAAGGTAAACCAACTAAATGTGAAATAAAGTTATCTAATCGAGAGTGACAAGAGAATTAACAAGTGACTTTACAAATATTATTGACTTGAGCTCCTATAAGTATAAAACTATCAAAGATTGCACCAATATTACGAGCAGAATAAGATGAAAATATATCACAATTACCAATGACAACAGTGGGGTAATCATGTGCAAATTAACTTAATTGATGCTTTGAACATAATAAGAAATATTCGGTTTTATCATCATTCGATTTTAGAAAGTTCTTTGACATCCATTTTCTAATTTCACTAATACAGTTCTCAAGTTGCATTTTTGATAAATTGAAGTATAGCCTTATATTACGGAAAATGTTATGCAGCCGTCAGTAATAATATTATAAAATATACCGTCTAAGATCGAGCTAGATATTGATATTATTTAATTATAAAATAATCGGGGGGGGGGGGGGGCTAGTGGACTAGAGTGCCGCGCTTCGACCTCTAGCTGGCCGGCCACCTCTGGCTTGCGGCTGTTGTTTCGAGCCCTGGTTTGAGCGTATGTGGCATGGAGATAGGGGCGCCTTCTCAAACTCGTGGGTTTCCTCCGGGCACTCCGGTTTCCTCCCTCTGCTAAAGACCCTATACGCACAAGCGAATTATTGAAAAAAATTAAAACCATATGTTAGTCCCGAAATGACCCAGTTGTGTTGAGTGGGCGTTAAACACCATTTCTCTCTATGAAATAATCGCCTCTATCACACAGACGTTTCTGTTAACGGGTCCTCCCACTGCTAAAGACCCCTACGCGCAAGCGAATTATTGATATACAATTTTAAAACGTTAGTCCCAAAATGACCTAGTTTGTGTCGAGTGGACGTTAAATCCCACTTCTCTCTCTCTCTCTCTCTCTCTCTCTCTCTCTGTTAACGGGAGTTGAACGTATGCAAAAGTAGAAAATAGGAAATTAAGAATCTTTCCTAATTTCCTATTTTCGACTTTCGCTTTCTACTGACATCAATAAATACAAAAATATGACTAAGTCGAAAGTCGCCAAGACGGTATACAAGCCAAATTGCAAGTCGAAAATAAGAAATTAGGAAAAAAAATTTTCTTAATTTCCTATTTTCGCGTTGATTTTGGCTTGGCGACTTTCGACTTTTCGACTTTCGACTTTTCGACTTTTCGACTTTCCCACTTTTCGACTTTCGTGTTTTGAAGGGGCGAAAAGTAGAAATTATAAATGGTAGTTCTAGGCTTCCATACTTGAGCTACTAGCTAAGAGGAAATGACAATCTCTCCTAGCAAAACTCTGTAACCTCGAGATATACAATTATTGATTGCGAAGGGGTAAATATAAAGGGAAATGTTTAGAGGTGGTGATGAGCATGAGTGTGTTCGGGTGGGTGTGTCTGGCGGCGGGTTGGGGGAGGGCGTTCCGTCACCATACCTTTGGATGGGCTATAAAACGAACAAATGGATCTTTATTCAAGTTTATTATTGAATAATGCACGCAATTATACAGCTTTAAACATCGGTTGAGATGTGTTCGATTGTATTATCTTGAGCGCTCGACTTAATTATCCCGAGCGCTCGACTTAACTATCTCGAGCGCTCGACTTAACTATCTCGAGCGCTCGACTTAACTATCTCGAGCGCTCGACTTAGTATCTCGAGCGCTCGAGATATTTAAACAAATTTGCGTGTCCTTAATCAGCCACCGTATTATGGTGACGTATAGAGGGTAAATAAAACCGGACCAAGAACAGAACCCTGGGGAACCTAAGACGAAAAAACAGATTCATACAACGATTTACAATTACCTAAAATACACTGTGTTCTACCCACAAGATGGCTTTCTAAAAGATTTAATGCAGAGCTAGAAAATATCGAATTTAAATTGAAGTCTACGTAGAAGAAGGGAAGGAAGGGTCCACTGTGTCGAAAGCAGCAGATAAATCTAATAAAATTAAAATTGTACATATCATTTGGAACCCGGGTTAAAGCTGTTTCGGTACTGTGAAATTGTTTATAAGCACAATGAAATGGTTAATACAAACAGTTATCATCTAAGAAGATATACATTTCTCCAATAATTTAGATATAAAACTTGAGTTAGGGACAGGTCTGTATTTTTAAAAATATTAGGACCCATTGTGAGAGAAATAAATAAATGGGGTTTAACGTCCACTCGACACAAACTAGGTCATTTCGGGACTAACATATTCGAGCATATCGGACCATAACTTTCTCAATTATGACACCTACGAAAAATCACGTTTTTAGAGGTCACAATTTGTATCCGATTTACAGAAACCAGTTTGAATATACCACCGTTACACCCTAAGAATGGTTGAGTTCCAATTTCATAAAAAAAAATCGGGCAAATTTGCTGCCCCTCGGTCGAAAATAGCGTCAACATATTGTGTATCACTATTAGGGTTGTTCACCCTCTGGATGAAACTTGAGATGCATGTTAATAACCCAAAAATCTTGGTTCCTTTGAATTTTCGTACATGTCAAATCGTAACTTCCTGAATTATGGCCTCTGAGTGTACGAAAACTCAGAGGTCACAATTATTATCCGATTTTAAAAAAAAACCTTTTAATATATCACTGTTACATCGTAATTTTGTCTCAGTTTGAATTTCATAAAAATGGACCAATACTTTTTGGACAAAATGGCGACCCCTCGTACACAAATAGTGTAAACATCTTGTATATTAAAGTTGGGGACCTTCAAAGGCCACAATTTTGATCCTATTATAAACCAAAGATTTTGGATCCTTTTAATATTTGCTCAATTGGATTATAACTTCCTGAATTATGACCTCTGATTGTGCAAAAAATCGCGTTTTCAGCACAATTTTGATCCGATTTCGTAGAAACGTGTAATAAAATAAAAACCAAGTACGAACAATCCAAACCATAAGACAGAATTCGAAGGCCTAAAAACGTTATAGGCAAAATAGTGTATTCAGCAAATAGACTGCTCCTCATGTAGAAAATCCACGACAAGCAGTGGTAACAGGTGTCAGGAAAAGTAAGCTTACCCTGCCTGGCGCCAACTCACGCCATAGCTGCATCCAAACTATTAGGCGAAATGTCGGTAAAATAGTGTGATTGGCCAAGGGGAAGTCCAAGGATTTTAAACAAGGTTTCCATAAATCTTAAATATATATTTATAAATAATCCCCTCTGTAACACACGGCCAAAAAAGGTTTAGTAAGCGAGAAATTAAAAAATTTTTGAACCTGAAGTGACATAGTTGGTTCAACACGCTCACTGGGCTCTATAGTAAGCATACAGATTTGGCACAAGTTTACTACTGTATTGTGTCCACGCGTCGTCCTATGGCCAAAAATCTGATCAAATGCCCATGTTTATAAGGATATTATAAACACAAAGTCGTCGCTTGGACACAATACAGTAGTAAACTTGTGCCAAATCTGTATACTTACTATAGAGCCCAGTGAGCGTGTTGAACCAACTATGTCACTTCCGGTTTAAATAAAATTAATTTCTCGCTTACAAAACCTTTTTCGCTGTGTGTTACAGAGGGGATTATTTATAAATGTAGTAGACATTATCAGGGAGATAGTAATAATATACGTGTCAATTAAATATATCTAGAATAATAGACACGTTATATTTACCAATTAAATCAATATGACGGCCGTAAAACTTTTTTAAGGTTTAATAAGTTTAGTGTGCAAATATCCTTGTAGTTGAAGCTTAGATGACAAATGCTTCGATCTACTTAAAAAATCGGAATAAAAGGAACAAGCTCTCGCGTAACGGATTAGCTGAGACACAAAAACTCTATAAGCTGGGGATATTGGAAAGTAACTTCTAATAAATGGAAAGTTAACAATCGGAAAGTCAAAGTCATCCCGATTATCGTACAATTTAACACTCAGTTTATGGCAATTGCCAAAATCGAGACGCAGACCCAAGTAAGAAACGTAATTGTCACTGTCAGTGATGTTTTTAATTTCGAGCTCATACATAATCACTAAATTTAGGATTATTAAGGGATAAAACGTCATCGATATATCGATTTATTTGTTTTTACGAGTTTCGGCTTCGTACGAATAGAGAAACAGATCAGCAAGCAAAGGTGCACAGTTGCTGATATATTTCTCCTCCATATTCAACAAAGATGTTATCAATTAAAAAATCCAACATCTGAATTATCTTGATGGCCGTAAATTTGTTTTTGGAATCACTGTGATTCTTAACGAAATATGCGGAATTGTAATTTACAACTAAATATGGATATCTAGCAGTACCCGATTTAGACACTGTGAATAACATTTTTCAACCGGGCTTTTAATTTACTATGGGGAATTTTAGTGTACAAAGAAGAAAAGTCAAACGTTTGAATAGATGCGACTGAAGCAAGGGATCTAGATTGCAAACCATCAAGTAATTCTTTGGAATTTTTTAATATCCACATTTGATTTATACCACTACGATTATTTTGTCACAGTATTTTTGAATACCCTTTTCAACATCCGTTAGTGTAGGTGTCCATACTTTAGAAAGTGGTTTTGTGGAACAACGCGATGAACCTGCTAAAAACGTTGCTTTTGGGATTTTATATAGTTTCGATATCCAATAATATAACTGTATAAGTATCTCCACATGGAGTACCAAATGAGGGGAGTACAGATTTGGGATTGGATAGAATATAGTTTATACGAAGCACTGTCGATTGGTTTCCCGAAATTGAGTTCTTTGAATAGACAGTCAAAATAATGTCGTTTACATATACACACTATGTTATTGGACGACTTGTCAGCCGCATTAAGATTTTCAAAAATGCTAACATCATTGATACAAGATTTGAAACGTGCATGTATATTCTTCGTTTAAGAAAACGATTGATAGACTTAGTCGAATCAGACGGGGTATCCGAGATAACATCTTCCCTCTTGGCCCATGATCTAGCGTAGTCCTCTACGGCATTCATAATAAGTTTGAAATTTTGATCCCATGAAAATGGTTGCGGTTTCCGGTATTTGGATCCTGTGGACAAAATTTCACGTAGCTTATTATTCTGGATTATGTTCAAATTACCAGTGACCACATGTCCAGCTGGTGGGTAAAGAAAGGACGACGTAGAGCAAGAACATGGTAGAGGGTTATTATATAAATCTTATGCATTGGTGTCAGATAATGCGTTTATGTAATAAAATATTTGGATGCAATGGGTTTAGTATCCAGCTTACCCCAAAAATTCACAAACAGGTCAAAAACTTCAGAACAAAACAGAAGATAAACAACAATCTTATATAAATTAGAAAGGCGGTCGAAAATAAAGCGTAAGTTTTAACAACTTCGTTTGGATTAATTAATGCCCGATCAGTTAGGAATAAAACAACAATTGTTTCTGATTATATTATTAATATTCAATTGATATTTGTGGAATAACTGAAACCTGGCTGAATAATGACTGTATTTAACCCATGCTAATAATATTATATCAAAAAGTTTATTATTCTTTATATCCCATCGACTCTGAATAAAGACAAACTGACATTAACTAAATTAACTATGCCAATTTTGCAGGTGGAATATACAATTGTGACTTTGCCAGGGGCGGTTGAAATCCTGAAAAAAAGTGAACATTTCAATTGTTCCACATTTTGCCACCTGACCTGGTGGCGCGAAAAGAATTGCAGTAGTAGGGCGGATATGTAACATTATTTGGTCGAGTTGTGCAATTTGGCTTAGGTTTTATGGGTTATACGGATTTTAAAAATGGCTGGAACCTCAACGTCATTCCAGCCGTTTCCGCCAAAAATTAAGAAATATAAAAATGGCCGCCATAAAACACGTCCTCGTCCATCACGATCTCAATGATCTTGATGTCTATACCTATGTTTTTGAGTTCAAGGAATTCAATAAAACACAAAAGAAGATTCATGTTTTTTTCTTTTTACAATGGTCATAATTCTAATCGAATTGATGTATTATTTACACCTCCTCCTTTGCTAAACGGATATCAAAAATTCATACATGGTTCCGAGATTATGAGATAAGCTCCGCCCCCCTTAGATACTGTTACTATGTCCCACAAGTTTGTCAACATGGCGGCCGTTCATCTGACAGCAGACGTGACAGATTCGTTAGAGAACATTCCCGACAATATAGCCGTTTCTTTTCTGTCGAACAGCGAGTTTCTTTCGAAAAAGACTTTGGAGAAGTGGCTCAACTACATACACAGGGGTATTTACATAACATAAAGGTATGCGATGTAAATGGGACTGTTCGTGTGGATGCTAAATGTTGGCGGTCAATGAGGAAGAGTGAGCAATCACACAGACTCCATGTACATATTGGCGACGAAAAGTTGACAGAGTCTTATTGTACTTGTATAGCCGGGTAAATAATTTTATATACCAATGTCTATTTCATAAACTTATTTGATTGAAAGTCATTCATATTATTTGATTGAAAGTCATTCATATCATGAATCGTTTAACGTATGCGTAATGCGACTGCGAGATACGTCGTTCATACTCGTGTAGCGTTATTTTCTTGGTTGTTAGGCCCACGTTAACAAACGGGGCAAAGGTGGGGGTTTTATTATTAAAAACACATGTAATTTTACACTTTTTAAAATCAAATATCATTTCTTTAATGTAGTTCAATAGTTGGACTCATATCTTGTGATTTGTTTTTGTTTGTTGGCATTAATTAATAATTAAAAGGAAAGTACATAGCCATAGGCCTACCTACCTACTGTTCAAATATCAATCCTTTTCTGTGTTTTACACAGTAGGCTATTGATAAAAAGTTTAAACTGGCAGAAGCATAATATATTATTAATACAACACTCTAAATTGTTATTTCAGAATGACTGGTGATTGTTCACACATTGTTGGTCTCCTTAAAACACTTCAAGGCCTTGAATTGCACAACTTCACTCATGTGCCAGATAATCAGCATACCCCAACAATGGCATGTCCCAAGAGGCAACAAGATAATACCGGTACCAGTTAACCATTTAGTTATTGAGAGACCTTTAGAAAACAGAAAACGAAGACCAGTATTGTGTCAATTTGATACCGATGAAGGGTGAGTATTAAAAAAAAACATGTAATGATGATCGAGGCTAGGCAGACAGGTCTCACTGTAAATTGTATCCACTATAAGATGGGGTCTCTCTATCACAAAGACTCACTAATGAAACCTCGGCTCTGTTATCCAGGGAGGGGTTTTACTAAGCTCGCCTGGGATCAAATCTCTCTTCGGTTAGTAATGGGTAAGTATCGGCTAAAGAGTGACTTTAAGAAATCCCTTCCCAAGTACTTGACAGGGATCTCCAATAATTGAATAAAATACGACTGCACTGTCGCTTTGCACAACACCTCCCCAATAACACAAACAACAACAAAAATATTTATATAAAAATAGGCCTTTATTATGGTTGAATTCAAGATGTTGTATAGGAGAACACAAATTTAATGATAAATATATTATGAATACAAGAATTAACAAGAGTGAAACCACTTTGAGGGAAGATAGGTGGATACGGATCATTTCCTGTGATATAAAAACCGTCACAAAATTGATAATATGTATACTGCTTTATTATGCATTTATCACTACTAAATAAGATATTCTTTTTCCCAGATTACCAGAAGTCCGCGAGAAAGATATTGACATTTTGAAGAACTTGAAGGGCACACCGTGGCATTACATTGCCTCCAGCGAAACACCTAAAGTCAGGACTACTGTAGGAGAGCTTCCGATTGGATCTTTTTTTATCTTACCAGGTGAATTTACATAGCTTTTTATACCAAAAATTTGAAAAAAAAATTATTTTAATAATTAGTTTTTATTCAATTGTATTGTTTGATATGCGGATCACATATAAATTTTTGCTAAAACAACACAATAACAATATAAGATTTATTCAAGTTTCTCCATCCTCCACCTCTTTGTTAGTTACAAAAGTGTCCTGAAATAGTGTCATATAGCAACAAACCCTTCCAGTGTACCCTGTGTTTTGAAATTTTGTGAGTTTTAAAATTGTCAGCTGGTGACATCTGACAACCACTTGCAACAAGAAGGTGGAATATTAAGTTTCAACCCAATCTTATTAAGTTCATTTTCAATAGTAAAGCCTTTATCGGACATCACAGCATCACCATCCATAATGTAGTCATGGTTTTTCAGTTGAACTAACAATTCATAGAATCCACTTTGTTCCGTAATGGCCTTGTCTGATATCGAGCCAGTAAACAATTCTGATATAAATATTACGGAACCACAAGGGTCGCATCCAATCAAAGCTTTTAGGGTAGTGTTTGGATAGTCACTGTAAAGTTGGCTCTGAATTCCTAAAGCACAAGGAGTCTGTGTTTTCAGTTCTGTCCCATCGATAATTATTAGGGTATTTGGGAAATCTTTCCTAAATTCCTTTGGCATATTGTCTATTAATCTATTTCTGTGTGGCTAGATTGACATTTGTCTAAATTTCAGGTACATGTGATTAATCCAAGTATTAAAAATTGTTCCAGCAGTATGTACAGTAATGTCAAACCTCATACGAATGTCTTTAAGTCCTAAATTATGCCGAAGTCTCACTAGTGTTAAAAACAAGCAGTGCTGATTAGATACATTTTTAATGTCAGTCCTCCCTTTCGAATAGTTCAGAGAAAATCCTGATGGAAATAAATACGAAAATAGTGCCAGAAATCTTGTATGTGTTATTGCTGTGTAATATTTAAACATTCCTTTAACTTTTTCTTCCTTTTTCGTTACACTATCAACACCGAAACTACAACTCTGTGACCTATCTACATGTAATAACTTCTTATTTAGTATTTTATTTTCATCCTCAAGTTCCTTTACTTTTGTCTCCAGGTCTTTAATTGTATTTTCTTTTTTTTTCAATATCAAATCTTGCTTGGTGTAAATCAACTGAAAAAGCCAACATGTCCATAGCTGAAATCCCTAAAAAATATAAATCAAAAAATTATTAGTGTTTAACAACTATTTCAAAATATCAAATTATTATATTTTCAGACAAGGAATCTAAAGAAGTTGTGCACTCCAGATTCTGTAGGTTGTGGTGATACTTCAGTTTTCAAGCAATCTCCTATTTATTTGCCTGCCATGTACATGGACCTCAATAGTAGAAATGATAACATTGATTTCCAGAAACTTTAGTTAGACACAAGACAACAATCAAATTGTAAGAACTGATTTGAAGCCAGAAAGTTACGATTAACAGCTTCAAACTTTGGAAAGGTGCTAAATAGAAAGTCAGCCCCAACACATAAATTCCTAGGCAATCTTTTTAATATGAAAGTAATAAAAGCAGCGTCCCTTGATTATGGCAAACGGCACGAAAGTACAGCAAAGGCTAAATATCTTGAAATAAATCGTAACTGTCAGTTTCATGAATGTGGCCTTGTTGTCAATCACCAGTTAAAATTTCTTGGAGCAACGCCAGAAGGTAAGATATGTGATAATGGTTAAAGCGGTATCATAGAATCAAATGCCCTTTTTCAGCAAGAAACATGAAAATGGATGCAGCTGTTGAAGACTTGAGTGATTTTTACATCGTAAAGCACAATGATAAATTGAGACTTAAAAAGGACCATGAGTATTATGCCCAAATACAGGGAAAATTGATGATTACTGGTACTGAATTCTGTAAATTCATAGTTTTTACTCAGTGTGAAACTTACATTGAAGGAATTAAACCCGATATTCAATTTATGACAGCCATGATCGAAAAATTATCTGCATTTTTCAAAGAATTTGCAAAGCCATATTTAGAAAATGTGTCCAACGTTGATCCTAATGAATAGAATATTTATCTGTACAATCAGTGTCTATTTATTGATGATTGGAGATTACTGGTACTGAATTCTGTGAATTCATAGTTTTTACTCAGTGTGACATTTACATTGAAAGAATTAAACCCGATATTCAATTTATGACAGCCACGATCGAAAAATTATCTGCATTTTTCAATGAATTTGCAAAGCCATATTTAGAAAATGTGTCCAACGTTGATCCTAAAGAATAAAATATTTATCTGTACAATCAGTGTCTATTTATTGAATATTTTCTTACATGGTTCTTCAGTTTGTGTGCTAAATGTGTGCATCTTTTCATCTCTGTCACTGTAGTGTTTCTCTCTGAAATAGTTGAAGGTTTGAAAGTCACATTTTGATACAAATTATCTCGTATTTCAATCGAAATACAACAAAATGTATGTGCATGAATCTACAAGCACAATGCAGTGATTAAAAAGGTGAGTTTAAGTATGTTCTGAGGAAATATACAACTTTTTTTAGTGTAGCAAAAATATATGTATCGACAAGAGTTTGTGAGAATTGTTTTTGATACATTCTCACAATTTAAAAAAAAATATATAATTATCATATATCGTATTAGCTCCTTATTACTTATTCATTATTATTATTTAGAATCATGCTGATTGGATCAGCCCTTAATATTAATTGTGGTTGTATTAAATTATCGCCGTATTGGCACTGACTGACGGCACTTCGTGCACAGACTGATTAATTCTTGTTTAATTTTATTGTGTTAATTTCACTATTGTTTATAATGTAAACAAAATCTTATCTTGAATATGTTGTACCTTATATCGAGCTAGTCTAGTAAGTAGTAGGCTAGGTTAATCCAGACTAAAACGAAAGTCCTTTTATTGTATTAATTAGCAAATAATTAAATTATCGAATAATGAACCTTTCTTAAAGCCCCAATAACACTCTTGTTGTAACTGAATAATATGTTCCAATCTTTATTCTTGTCAACAATTTGTACTATTTTACAATATTTCAATTAAAAAATGATACAAATTTCATCTGAACACACCTAATTTTAAAAATTGGAAAAATTCAACTACATGCCGTAACATGGTTTGAAAAGCCTTACGTAAGCACTTTCAAATGCAACTTGGATTTAAACATATTTTCGAACCCTCTGGACAAGTAAGATAGGTTGTAATGCATTATTTACACAACAGGTAGGACACTGAAACATCGTGTAGCTAGAATATTGTCCCTTTAAATGCATAAAAAATATGTCAAGAAGTTACTAAACTAAAATCAACAAGCTATTTGTTAAAATAAGAAATAAATGCAAATGACGTCATTTTCAAAACAAAGGGACGGAACTCGATTTAGGAAAACAACAGAACCGATTAAATCACAATTAATGTTCGCTATATAATGTCTTAACACACAAAAAGTCATAACAGCACAAATAGAATGCAAATACGTAAAAAAAACAAAGTCACGTTCAGAACAAGAAAATTGAGACAAAAACAAATAGAAGCATATTATTTATTTATTGATACAAGTCATGGACATGGCCAGCCTGTTGAAACTGTCAACATTCAATGATTTTTATAAGCTTGAACAAACCAAAGAGAATGAATTAATTTTAGTAGTGTAGTTTTTATACGCCCACATTTTCATGTGGACGTATTATGTCGTCGCCCCTGTCCGTCTGTCCGTCCACAATTGTTTGTGGACCCTCTACAGGTCACAATTCTTGTCCGATTTTGACGAAACTTGAAATATAGCTTTATCACCAAAAGATCTCGGCTGCTTTCGATATTGGCATGTATCGGATCGAAACTTCATGGATTATGGCCCCTGATCGTACGAAAAATCACGTTTTTAGCTTGTGGTCCCTATAGAGGTCACAATTTTAAGCCGATATTGATGAAACTTGACATGCATGTTTATAACCCAAAGATCTTGGTTCCTTTCGATATTTGCGCCTATCGGAACGTAATTTCCTGAGTTATGGCCGCTGATGGTCCGAAAAATCACCTACTTTAGCTTGTGGTCCCTCTGGAGGTGACAATTATTATCCAATTTGAAAAACCGTTCGATGGTATCACTGTTACACCCTAAGGAAGGTTGAGATCGAATTTCGGGGAAATCGGACCAAAATTGCTATACAAAATGGCCGCCGTTTGTACGCGAATACTGTTAAAAAATGATATATCAAGGTTGTGGACCCTGTAGAGGTCACAATTTTAATTTGATTTTGATGAAACTTGAAATGCATTGTTATAACCCAAAGATCTTGGTTCCTTTCGATATTTGCGCATATCGGATCGTTACTTCCTGAATTATGGCCCCTGAATATACGCAAAATCGTCTTTGTTTAACTTGTGGTCCCTTTGGGGGTCACAATTATTATCCTATTTGAAAAACCGTTTGATTATATCACCGTTACACACTAATGAAGGTTGAGTTTGAATTTCGGGCAAATCGGACCAAAATTGCCATACAAAATGGCCGCCGTTTGTACGCGAATACTGTTAAGAAATGGTATATCAAGGTTGTGGACCCTGTAGAGGTCCGTCTGTCCGTCCACAATTGTTTGTGGACCCTCTACAGGTCACAATTCTTGTCCGATTTTGACGAAACTTGAAATATAGCTTAATCACCAAAAGATCTCGGCTGCTTTCGATATTGGCATGTATCGGATCGAAACTTCATGGATTATGGCCCCTGATTGTACGAAAAATCACGTTTTTAGCTTGTGGTCCCTATAGAGGTCACAATTTTAAGCCGATTTAGATGAAACTAGACATGCATGTTTATAATCCAAAGATCTTGGTTCCTTTCGATATTTGCGCCTATCAAAACGTAATTTCCTGAATTATGGCCCCTGATGGTCCGAAAAATCACCTATTTTAGCTTGTGGTCCCTCTGGAGGTGACAATTATTATCCGATTTGAAAAACCGTTCGACGATATCACTGTTACACCCTAAGGAAGGTTGAGATCGAATTTCGGGAAAATCGGACCAAAATTGCTATACAAAATGGCCGCCGTTTGTACGCGAATACTGTTAAAAAATGGTATATCAAGGTTGTGGACCCTGTAGAGGTCACAATTTTAATTTGATTTTGATGAAACTTGAAATGCATTGTTATAACCCAAAGATCTTGGTTCCTTTCGATATTTGCGCATATCGGATCGTCACTTCCTGAATTATGGCCCCTGATTATACGCAAAATCGTCTTTGTTTAACTTGTGGTCCCTTTGGAGGTCACAATTATTATCCGATTTGAAAAACCGTTTGATTATATCACCGTTACATACCAAGAAAGGTTGAGTTCGAATTTCGGGCAAATATCGGACCAAAATTGCCATACAAAATGGCCGCCGTTTGATGAAACTTAAAATGCATTATTATAACCTAAAGATCTTGATTCTTTTCGATATTTGCGCATATCAAATTGTAACTTAATGAATTATGGCCTTTGATTGTAGGAAAAATCACTTTCGGTATTGCTTGTCCTCTATCCATCTCTCGAAAATGTGGGCGTATCCTGCCTGGCAGTGCCAGCTTACTATCTTTTTGCTATTATATTATTATTAAACAAAAGTAGGCCCTATGCCCTAGCAGTAGCACTCAGTAGACTAACCCTCATCACACTAGTCAAAAAGTCGCACAGTAGCCAAACTTTAGATCACATTGTCTAATAAAGTAAAGTATTTTCACCCTTACCGGTATATGCTGTTTATTGTTTTTCGAGTTTAAGGTCATTATTACAGTGCCAGCTTACTATCTTTTTGCTATTATATTATTATTAAACAAAAGTAGGCCCTATGCCCTAGCAGTAGCACTCAGTGGACTAACGCTCATCACACTAGTCAAATAGTCGCACAGTAGCCAAACTTCAGATCACATTGTCTAATAAAGTAAAGTATTTTCACCCTTTATTGTTTTTCGAGTTTTAGGTCATTATTACTTATTTTTGTTATGAACTTTTTTGGACCGGTAAAATTTCATTTGGTCCGGTAATAGTTGGAATAATACCTGCCCAAATGTCCAGTTAAAAATATATAATTTCGCATGGACTGAATTAATCATATACATAAGGCGACGACTGTTTTGGCAACAATTGCGAAACAAGAATTATGCAGATACAGCCGAAGAGTGGCTACATAATACACCTATTGCAGTCCCCGTAAATTCCAGATCAGCGAAATCAAAGACAAGAAAAAGAGAAGAAAAGGCCTTGTCAGATATTAGGTATGACCTGGACTTGATGCGTATGCGATCTGAAAATCAATACGCAAAACTTACCGAATTAGAGGCAAGGATTAGAGAAGAAATAGAACAAAAAACTTCAGCTCGTATACGGGAAACCGTCATAAATATGTGGACCCAGGAATGTGAAAAAGAGGAGAAAACATCACGATAGATGGGAGAAATCTTCACAGTGTCTAGAAAAATACAGAGCCGAATTCATTTAAAGTCTACAAGGGAGAAGTCCCTGAATAAAAGAATATGTCTCCCAAACAACGGACACTTTCCAGAAATCAAATACTGATCTAAAGCCGAAAAGGATTACAACAAAACGCACGAAAAAAGACGTTCAAACTCGGCTGACAAATCGTCCTAAACCGAAAACGTCAACCCGCGTTAAAGCCAGAGATCGGTCCCAAATTCGGAAAAAAGAAAGATAAATCTTTTTTAGACCTAGCCAAACATCGAAAGAAACGAAAAAAGAAAGCTCGCCAAAAACCAAAACAGATATAAAGGTAATTAATCTATCATCACGACAGCTTTCGGACACGGACTTGCGAATTTTGGATAAAGGATTGAAATTTACACCAACTCTCGAATAGACAAATTCCCTTGAATTAAAAGTTGATGTCAGTGAATTCTGTCGGCAGTTAAATAACGCGAAAACATTTTCACGATCGACCTTCAAGGGGAGATGATTCTCTCGTACGAAATAAAAGCAATCGGTGTGCAAAGACTAACAACCAAGCGCTTTACAGAAAATATAAAGTCAATTCCAATTGATCAGTATCGGTCACAAAACAGATCTAGCAACACCACGTACAAGGAGAGAACATCACTGAAAAGCTTGGCTAAAGATAACAGCCTCGTTATAAAACAGGCCGACAAAGGAGGCGCCACTGTAGTAATGAGCTGTTCAAACTATAAAACCATGGCCTTGGATATATTAAGTGATACGGATAGCTACATAAAAATAGATGCCGAAATGAGCGCTAAAACATTCAAGAATTTGAAACAGCTCATCAACAAATTCACTAATCAGGTGACAGAAAAAGAACACGATTATCTGACACAATTCGTGTCAACGAGATATGCTCGTTAGCTACCAGTGATTTTGTCAGCATGTCACATCCCCCGGATTTAAAACTAAGACCACAATAATAGCGCCGCCTCAGCAACTTTATTGACATCTTATTTAACCAAATTTGAGCCACGTGAAAAGCTATGTACGTGACACAATGGATATCCTCTATCAACTGCCAACCAAAACCAAGAAAAATCGATGATGATCTCGGTCTGAAAAGTGTAAAATACTGGTTGGATAAAATACCCGACCGAATTACCAGGCCGAATCTCTAAATCATTGGTCATCTCAAGTGTGGAATTCATACTTCGAAACAATACATTCCACTTTGATGGTGACCACTACAAACAGATGAAAGGAACAGCTATGGGGACAAAAATGATATATATATATATATATATAGATCGAGTGCCTCGTATCAATCTGCCGTTATAAATTAACCATCAATGTTATTATAACAATAACAATAGTTAAGGTTTGTTATTATTGTACACCTAATTTGTCATCAATCGCTTTGATCAGTGCTTGTTATGTCTATTTTTATGGCTTATTTTTTGTCTGTATATAAATACTTGATGTCTTACATATGTTATCATTTGCTTGATAATAAACGTTGCATGTTAATAAACCAGTGATTGTTATTTCATAAATAGTGTTAGTGTGTGGGTTAGGGTTAACCCTAACCCTTCATTTCAATTACTAAATGCCACTTTAAATAAGTTATTACTATGAATTTGCATAAAAACCTTACTAGGCCCAGATAGTGCTGCAGGGGCGTGCTGGTGGTGAGGTTATGAGGACGGTATCCTCACGGGCCCCTGTTTGATAACTCCTCTCACCCGTATAAGCGGGCCCCTCCAGAGGGCACCAAGACAATATTTATCATAAAATAAGTGAAAATTCTCCTAATTTAATTGTAATGATCAGACCTGAATTCAGACTCAGAAGTGGTCTAAAAATCCGTATCCCGGTTGTCAAATTTCAAAATTTTCGGGGGGGGGGGGGGGGGTCCCCCCCCAAAGCCCCCTAAGCGGTGGGCCCCACGCCCCTGATGTGCTGATGCAGTAAGAAATGAAATGGGGCTTAACGTCCTACTGTTCTGCTCCTAAACTAAGCTAACGACGATGGACATACGCCATACAGTGTGCTATGAGGGAAATTATGCCCAGGCAGCGGCGCTAAGGCCTACTCTATATCGAATTCTACAGTGGGGGACGATGATTCTACTCGGCGAACCATTCGCCAGCAATTAAAAATGATACAAACTTACTGTTCAGTATCCACAGAGTCTAATTTTTATCCCTGTCTTTTTGGTTCCATAGGACTTCCTCTTAGAAGTTTACGCCTGCTTGGCTTGATAGCAGAGCCTAGTGTAGGCCTACATCATGGGTAAAAATATATTGAGATCACCATTCTGACTTAAAAATAGTATAAGTGAGTTTATAATGTAGTAACATACTAATACTATATCTTGCCTTCATGGACTTGACAGATGGGCTGGAAGCCCAATATAATTTAGATTGTGATTTTCTATACCAGGTTAGGGTAGGCTATATATATTACTTTTTGTATAAATGATAATTCTGATATATGACAAATATTCCATTGACCATTGAAATTCCTAAAATTGTAAATTAAAGGAGCTAAATCGCTAACATTTGGGACCTAGAAATTGACAAAAGTGTGTCGCAACACGTATAATACCTAATATGAATGTATATAAACTGATTTATGCCATTTAGCTTGATGCTTTACCGTCGTTTTTTAGAAAACAAACTATGAAAAAGAACATTATGCTTCTTCTTATGTGTTTACTTGATCCTTGACCTCAAAAACATAGGTATAGACATCAAGATGATTGAACTTGACCCTTTCAAATGTCAAAAGTTGTATTCGATTACACAGGTAGAGCGTTCTACTCTTCTTATTAGACATGTAAGTTTAAAACACCCTAAATATAACCTGAAAACAATTACTGAGCGCATTCAGGGGGATGATTTCGGATTTGTTACCTTTAAGTCATATGCTATAACATATAGTTTTTTGGGCGCTACTGCACTTTCGTACCTCTACCAGTTCCCGTGGTCGTAGGAACTTGAAATTTGCAGGGGATGTTAAAGATGGCTAACAATGATCACACACCAAATTTCAGTCGATTTTTTTTTTAACAGACCTTTTAATTTCTGCAGAGAGAGAACTTCATCCGCATTCGCCATTTGTATTGTTTACTTTTTAGACTCGCATAACAAGACACTCCGACGGAAACCGACACACTTTGGACTCGAATAACAAGACACTCCGACGCAAACTGACTAGATGCACTAGCTGCTTAACACTGCAGTTCATAAAAATAAAGATTATTTTCATATACTTTAATTTTTGCGCTTAGCCACCATTTTCTATAAATACTATTTGGTGTCAATCAGTGGATTGGCCTTTAGGTGTGAATATTACCATGGCTTTGATTTTGACCTTGAATCAAAACCTCCCATCCATCTCGGGCCCTTTGCATTTATGCTTGCCGTGGCCTTATTTCTTACCGTATTATCAAAGTTAAGGTTCGAGGTGAAAGCATAGGCGACGTCCTTCAGAAAAAATAATTGGGTCTAGGTCGTAGGTCAAGGTCATCTTACACAAAAGTAAACTCAAACTTTTCAAAGTCATTTTTGAGACATTTGACGTTGAGTTACGAACTTGACTCCACAACCTTTTTTAAAGCCCATCATCTTCAATTGAATCACCTACGTTTAACTATGCCCTGTCGCACACTACTCGGCCACAAAACGGTCAAACGCAAGGGTCCCGTGTCCGAAAGAAAATAAATGGGCTGGGTCAATGTGAAAGGTCGTGGTGACCTCCACTAGTCACCTTTAACCACCCGTGACCTTGACTTTGACCTTGAGTCTAAACTTCCCATCCATCTCGGGCCCTTTGCGTTTATGCTTGCAGTGGCCTTATTTCTTACCGTATTATCAAAGTTAAGGTTCGAGGAGAAAGCGGAGACCACGTCCTTCAGAAAAGATAGTTGGGTCAAGGTCGTAGGTCAAGGTCATCTTACAGAAAACTAAACTCAAACTTTTTTCAAAGTCATTTTTGGGACATTTGACCTTGACTTACGACCTTGACCCCAGAACCTTTTTTAAAGCCCATCATCTTGACTTGAACCACCTACGTTTAACTTTGCCCTGTCGCACACTGCTCAGACACAAAACGGTCAAACGCAAGGGTCTCGTGTCCGAAAGTAAGTAAATAGGCGGGATCAATGTGAAAGGTCGTGGTGACCTCCACTAGTCACCTTTAACCACCCGTGACCTGGACTTTGACCTTGAGTCTAAACTTCCCATTCATCTCGGGCCCTTTGCGTTTACGCTTGCAGTGGCCTTATTTCTTACCGTATTAACAAAGGTCGTGGTGACCTTCACTAGTCAAGGCTAACCAACCGCGACCTTGACTTTGAAAAGTTTGAGTCCAAACTTCCCATCGATCTCGGGGCCTTTGCGTTTGACCGTTTTGTGACCGAGCAGTGTGCGACAGGGCAAAGTTAAACGTAGGTGGTTGAAGCCAAGATGATAGGCTGTAAAAATTGTTATGGTTAGCCTTGACTAGTGAAGGTCATCACGACCTTTCACATTGGCAACGCCCATTGACTTCTCTTCGGACACGGGGCCCCTTGCGTTTGGCTGTTTTCTGACCGAGCAGTGTGCGACAGGGCAAAGTTAAACATAGGTGGTTGAAGCCAAGATGGTAGGCTTTAAAAAATGTTATGGGGTCAAGGTCGTAAGTTAAGGTCAAATGTCCCGAAATTGACTTTGAAAAGTTTGAGCTCAGTTTTCTGTAACATGACCTTGACCTACGACCTTGACCCAGTTATCTTTTCTGAAGAACGTCGTCTCTGCTTTCACGTCGAACCTTAACTTTGATAATACGACAAGAAATAAGGCCACGGCAAGCATAAACGCAAAAGGCCCCGATATGGATTGGAAGTTTTGACTCGAGGTCAAAATCAAGGTCATGGCAATATTAATACCTAAAGGCCAATCCACTGATCAAAACCAAATAGTATTTTATAGAAAATGGTGGCTTCGCGCAAAAATTAACGTTTACGAAAATAATATTAATTTTTACGAACTGCAGTGTTAGGGAGCTAGTTCAGTGTGTCAGTTTCTGTTTTAGTGTCTTGTTATTCGAGTCTAAAGTGTGTCGGTTTCCGTCGAAATAGTAAACAATACAAATGGCGAATGCGGATGAAGTTCTCTCTCGGCAGAAATTAAAAGGTCTGATAAAAAAAAGTTATTGACCGATTCGACTGAAATTTGGTGTGTGATCATTGTTAGTCATCATTAACACCCCCTGCGAATTTCAAGTTAACAAATTTCCGAAATATAGTCCACTTGATATGCCTGACCCATTTTCACCAATTGGATTACTAAATAACCAATTGATGTGGTCATTGGTAACATTGCCTCGGTTTACTTTTGCAAGGCGTCTAAATACGACAATTAGGCTTGTATTGCTTGTTTCAAAAGATGTGTGTAAATATTTGGAATTTTGGTCAAATGGTGGCCATTGAAAATCTATTTACTTTTGATGTGAAACAAATATTATTGGAAATTGACATAAAACTGGATACTATTCTTACACATAAACAAGGTTTGTTTTAATTTAAATGGCTGTTTTTATCATTTTATATTTGCAGCAGTGGCGCATATCCTTCAATGAATGTACATGATTCTGGCATGGCTGCCCCAATAATAATGCCAACATCAGGTAACTAAAGGACATCTCTATATAATTATGATGACACAATACAACTACTGAACTCAGTATAAATACTATCATTGTCATTATTAGATATAACTGATAAGACAGATTTTTACTCATGTAGTCATTACTAGTCAAGCAGTCTGTTTCGTCAACTCAACGATAATTTAAATCAATATTGACATCTATGGGATATTGGTCTTTTTTAGTAGCCAACTTTTAAAAAAAACCCGAATAGTCCAGTTGCCTAATCCCATTTTAAGCCTTAACGTGGGAATATAGTCCACCTAATGTTTTTTGGTGGATTATATATATTTTGCCTCTCCTGTGTATGACTTGTTCTTGAGTAAGCCGTAATGCGGGATTGCATATAGCTAAACCAATGTTCAAAGACAATAATAATACCGCAATTTGAATGTGCCTAGATCTGAAGCTAGGTTAAGGCGAAGGTCGTTTAAACTTTTATGTATTCCAAGTCAATTACAGAATTACAGTTTTGATAAGAACGTATGGATGTAAAGTTTGTAGACTAACCAAGGCAAATATATGACGGCGACTTAATATCATTACGATGAACGTATGTGAGTAAGGTAAAAAGTCTGTGGTCTTGTTCGGTATTAGACGGCATGGTTCGCGCTCAAAAGATATCAAAAAAGCTCCCTCTAGCCCGACTAAATAATGACGGACACAAACACGGATTAGATCCAACACTATATAGCTTCGATATGTGTAGTTTCAAAACACGCATTATACATCCCTGGCACCCCTTTGGGAATACACATATTCATATAGGCCGCCATGAGGCATTTTCTGGTTAATTATTGTGGTAAAATATGTGAACGATTTTCTTGGACCTCGCTGTGAAGAGGATTTTAAAAATAATTGGAACCGCTGAATCCAATGAAATTGGGTATCCATCTTTAATGTGATGGCTAAGTCCGCTAGTGGCCAAATTCAAAATGGAGGTTCTTTTGGCAGGAAACACATAAAGTTCCCTAAAAAGGTGTGTAATCTTCAATATGTGTAGTTTCAGAATCCGGATGATGCCACCCTGGAACCCTTGCGAAAATTGAAATAATGAAGATGGTCGTCATGGGGCATTTTCTGGTTGTTTACTTTAATTTAGTGAGGTACAATTCCAGACATATTCTCTCGGGCTTCGATTTGAAAGTGATTTCTATCCGAATTCGACCCGCAGAATTCGTTGAACTTGGATATTCCTCCTTAAAAAGAAGGCTATTTCCACTAGAGGCCGAAATTCAAAATGGAGGATCATTGTGCAAACGGCGTCATTTACTTCCGATAAAAAGTATTCCAGATTGAGTTCACATTCAAAATGGTGGCCATATTGCCAAGCCATAACGATATTAGTATCTGAATAGCGAAATGTGCCTTGACTGAACAAAACGACAAAATTATGGTGCCCAAATGCAATAAAATAACTAAGTTTAATAATGTCAAGCTTAAATTATGATTCAATATCAATTCTCGAAAACAAAGCGGAATAAAGGATGGAACATGTTCGTCAGCATGATACAAAACACCCAGCTTTACGGAAGCGCGTATGAATGATCAAAAACTGGCAAGAGAACATGCGATCCACGTTCCATGTAACGGGTAGAATAGAACGAATAAGACTGTTCTACCGATTGGGATTATATCTGTGATTCAAGTGAGGGTGAATGAGACAAACGCCCGAGGTTGCACAAGACAAATTTGAGTGCCACTTTTACCTTTTAGAAACATGTGCTTTTAACTCACGATGGTCCGATAGTTGATTGTGTTTGACCGTGTAGAATTTGTGTCCTTAAAAGAATATAAGGGCAGGAATATCATCGAAATGGAATACCTTTTTTGTCGGACATGTTTTTATGTTTATATCTGACGAAATTGACAACGAAAACCTATATCTCCATATATTAGGCTTCGCATTAGGGAACATGATTTTACCTAAAAAAACACAAAAACCTAAACGAGCCACCATTTTAATTTACCCAAGGATGCCACATAGCGAACCTATATTTCAATATATTACACACCTTTTAAGAGGCGATAAAGGCTACAGTTTTAACGGATCATATTGCTATTCCTGTAGTTTTAAGGACCTTATTAGTCAAATATGGTTTGAAGAATTGGAATCAGAAAACGTAAAATATGAACCCTGTTGAAATTCAGCAATTTAGGACTTTTTGTTCCATGGAAATGTGAACATGAATGGATGAGACTAGATTTCTTGAAGGATCAAATTTGTTCAGCATCCAAGTCTCCATTTTGAATAAGCTACTGTTTAGACATAGTTGCTGCGTGGGTGTAAAAGCGTAAACAAAAGTATCATCCGCGATACCAGTTAAACCTGGTAATTTACCAAAAACAAAATCCATTTTCTATTGGAAAATATCACCACTCACACTTAAACCGAAAGGTAGTACCATGGGGTATTAAAGGTACAAAGTCTACTACTTGACTCATCTAAGATGCTAAAATACTTAGCACCAAAAAGTCGAGGTATAACATCTTCTGACATTCTAACATAATATGGATTACGTAACATAGCAACATTTAAATCACGAGGGTCTAAACACATTCAGATGTTATGACTATTAGGTTTAGAAGTAATCACTGTTGAGTTCATACAATTCAGTGTATTCATCATTAACTTTACAAAAAAAGGAACTTGTCTTGGGGCATGTTATACAGGAGGTATACTATTATCAATATTTAAATTATAGGACTCTCCAGGAAAACTACCAATACCAGTAAAAACATCTTGCTATTCTTCAAAAGATAATCTTTTGTAACACAGGAAGTGGATGCTTGAAACCATTTACATCAAATAATTTAACTGTACATTTTATCAGAACTTTTATCAGAAGTTTTGTTGGGCACATTGAGTGTTGTAACTTCCCAGTTGAGCTTTATAAGATCTAAATCCTGGGCTAAAACATTACCAATAATGACTAGACTCTTGATGTCAACAACTTCAAAACACTTCCATTTGGAGATTGTCAACTATAAAACTTCACAAATGCCTTTACTGTTAATTTCAGCTCCACCAAAAGCTAAGAGTTTATGCTTAGAACACTGTAATTTGAAGTCTAAATATACTATAAGGTAGTATATTAGTTTCGGCACCAGAGTCAACTTTTGATAAATATTTAACATTATATTTAACAATATTTAACAGTGCCTCTTCCGTACATGAAAGAATATTAATACTATTCTGTGGCTCTTCATTAACTGGTAACACTTCAATTGGGCCTAGAAAAACTGAACTGTAATCTTGGTTAGATACCTCATTATAACCATCATTGTAACATGCTGACGAGTGAACCTCGCATTTTGATTGGTCAATTAAACACTGTTTATTGGACAATAACGCCCCTCTGTTTTAATTATTTTTTTTAAAATCGTAAATAGCATGTTACAATGTCGATAAACACTCCCTGTTTGGCACGATAGGGGTGTTATTGTCCAATAGACTGAGATTTTATATTAGAACCCGCGACACTACGCGTCTTGGGTCATAATGATCTCAGGACATGTCTATTGGACAAATACCACCCCTCTGAATGCCAAACAGGGAGTGTTTATCTTCTAATTAACTTCTGTATAATTGATCTGATTAATCTGCTTGCTTTTAGTACTCCAACAATAATCGGCAAAGTGACCTTGTTTACCACACAGTTTACAACTGTATTTCACTGCAGGACAAAACTGTTAAGAGTCATTCCACGAGAAAACCATGCAGAAGGTGAGAAGGTGGGGGTCGGCAGATCGAGTTCATCTTGTGGGGATTTTGTGGACTCATCCAGACTACTTCACAGCCAGAAGGGCTGATCTCAGAAATTGACCGTTACTGAGATACAGCATCCGGGTGATTTTTGGCCAATTTTGGTGTAGGGATTGGTGGTGATTGGGGATGTTAGTGGGTGTATTCCTGTGCCCCAGTGTGAATACCATAAAGTCACATCTATCTTCTGGGTGTAATGGTCAGCAAAAGTGTAACATATAGCGAAAAAAACGGTAAATATGCACCTGCGAAGATTCGCTTTATTTTCTATGATGCGGGGGTAGGTCCAAATATCGAAATGGTTTTATGCACAGCTTGATACCCTCTATCGATATAAAAAATAAAATCTCTGTCACCTCTGTCAATACGAAGTCGCAAGTCAAAGTTGGTGAATTTTCCCTCTTGTAAATCTCTGATTCTCTACGAAATGGCTTACTACTTTCATTCAGGTTAAGCTAGCTTTACTCGTTTCTTCACCAAATCATTCATGTATATTGGATTAGCCCTTAGTATTAATCATTATTTGATTATTTACGTATATTCGAGATCTAGTGCCTCGTATACCATCTAACAATCCGTCATTATACATTGCAAATAAGTTATGGTTTCTTATTGCACACCTCATTGACCGTAACACCTCATAGCTCTTTAGATAAGTAATTAATTATGGCTTCGGTTCACTGGAACTACTTAGGGTTTGTCATCAAGAAATAGGAGAGTCGAAGCTGCTTCCTGTTTGTAGAATATGATTTTGCAAATCTTTCCATTTTCCATTGTAGGAAGTTCTTCCCTTTATTTAATAAAAACATATCGTTTGGTAGATGTTTTCCTCTGCTTCTGGATTGGTAGATGTCTTATCGTGACCTCCCCTTACTCCACAATCCCACTCTATGGAATTGGTATCTGTTTCTTTTGCAGAATAGTGTTTAGGTGTTGAGTCCGTCTGACCGTAACTCCCAATTACTCTACTCCTGCTAATGTGGTAGATGTCATCTTTGTGGGTTTTGTGTTTAGGCGCCAGGCCCGTCTTATCATGACCCCCCTTTCTCCACTATCCCACTCTGTAGGTTTGATGTCTATTTTTTGGCGGAATAGTGTTTAGATGCCGAGTCTGTCTGATCGTGACTCTCCCTTACTCCATTATCCTGCCAGTTTGGTATAAATCCCCTTTGTAGGTTAGTGTTTAGATGCCGAGCCCGTCTAACTGTGGCCCCCTCTTACTTCACTATTCTACTTAGTCCAACTGTGTCCATAAGGGCGTGGATTTGTTCGAAGATTAGCAGTTTCAGATCTGGTCTCGAGAAGAGTAAGGTCTTAGTGTTGAATGGTATGTTGTTAGTCTCCATCATTCTCACTAGTTCCCTCTCTCCTCCTTGTTATCCTCACAGTCTACCAGGACATGGTTGGTGGTACATTCTTCTCCGCACTTACAGACGATGACTTGGCATTTGTAGTCTCGCAGCCGCTCTTTCACCCTTAGTTTCGATACAAGTCTGCATATGTATCTTCTAGGGTGATTGATCGCCGTCTTCGTGTAGCCGGAATCTGTATTGTCAAGTTCCACAAATTTCAATTCCCAGAATGAATTGACCTGGGTTTTTTTAACCATACTGTAGATTTCCGTGGTGCTGTAGTATATGGTGCGGAGTGGTGCTGTGTCCTTGAGACCTTTTTTGGCGAGTCGATCTGCCTCCTTGTTTCCTCTAATGTTGACATGTGATGGAGCCCACACGAGCTCTAATTTGCTTCCCTTCTCTGGTACAGCTGCCTGATTTCCAAAATGACTTTTGGTCTTTAGTCAGAGTGTTCATTTTGGATTGAAAGAAGACTGTTCAGAGAGTCGCTTGGAATGACGAACTTACTAGTCTTTTGGTGGGAGATTCATGACATAGCGTCACGAATTGCCAGAAGCTCTGCGGTGTACATCGAGCAGTTATTGGGCAGTTTCCTGCTTATATCCCTGTTCCCCTTTCGGCAGCTATATTCCAAACGAGCTGGTGCCGCTTTCATGGTTGCGTGAGCCATCCGTGTACACATGGTCCAAGTAATCAGACGGCCAGTTGTCTTCCAGGTGTTCTAGAGAGAAAGCATGTGCAGCAGTGGGGTTGTGTTTCTTGTCGGTTTTCTGTGGTAGATCTAGATTGACCGGCGGTATAGGGATTGCATTTATCACACGCTCCCCAGTCGCAGTTCCTTGATTATTTCCCTTATACCTTGGCCGAAGCTTTTATTTCTAGGATCTCTCACATATCATGTTTTTATAGACTGACAAAAGTATGGGATCTTTCGCCCAGTTGCGACATCTTAGCCCAATACCTTGGTGCTAGTTCTTTCTTCTTAGGGATAGGGGCAACTCCCCGGCTTCCTGTAGTAGTGCCTATCTCCTAGTCCCAAGCCCTACGCTAGTCGCAATAGACAGATCTTTGTATTGTATGGTGTCAAGCTTACTTTACTCTATTGGCACCCCACGTGCTACCCGTTATTTTTCTCATTAAGTTTAGGATTTTGGAGCATCTATCTTACAGTCAAGTTGATGTTTCCAGGTCGGCCTTCGGTCAAAGATTACGCCATGGAACTTGGTTTGGTCTTTAAACTCGATGGTTTTCCCGTTCATACACAGAGTCATTCTGCTTCTCCCACTATCCCTGCTCACAAGCATGCCGATCGTTTTCTTCTCTGAGACTTTAAATCCCCAGTCGTTTGCCCATGTCATGAATTTGAATGCACAGAGCAATGTTGTTTTTTTTAGAAAGAATGCACCATATTTACCAAATATAGACTTAAGATGATTAATTTACAGATAATGAAGTAGTACGATCTAATTTACGAACAATAGGACACTTACTAAAAACTCTACAACTAACAAATAGTGAATTCGATTAAACTCAAATTAATCGGTTCCTAGCTTTTGCCGGGGATAACTAGGAACACTATGAGGCAGTAAAGATTCCTTAGGTTGTTGTTTACTAAACTGTAAACAAGTAGAACAATCACTTGTGAAATACCGTGCCAAAATACATAAATTCCTGGGCCTTTAACAAACATTTTTCAGTACCTAAATGGCCTTGATGTATAATATTTAACATTTGATTACGCAACTTATGAGGAACTAATATTCGGTGACCTTTAAAAATTACACCAATTTCAACAGACAAGTCCTCACGATATGTCCAGAGTTGTTTAAGTTCAGAATGACGTACCGATATGAATTTTGGCCACCCTTTAAATATAATTTCTTTGGGTAGACACAGGACAGGGTCTTCACTTATACACTGCCTAATTTCTTCGAGTTTAGCATGACTTGCTGGTACATCTTTGGTAACTGTATCAATGTTAATAGTTTGAACATCATCACTATCGAAAACATTAGGTACCGACATCGCGCTAAATCATCTGCAATAACATTGTCTTTGCCCTTAATGTAAAACTAACTGTAACCTCGTGCCTAGCCATTTGCAACAGCATTCGTTGTAGTCTAGGAGAAGCACTTGAAATGGATTTTTTCCATATACTTTCTAGAGAAGAGATTATGATCTGTGTCGATTTGAACCTTTTTACCATAAACATAATGATGGAACTTTTTTAATGACTTGAAACAGCAAGAAGTTCTCTCTTTATGTTACTGTAGCGCGATTATGCGTCTGTTAACGATCGACTTCAATATCACACAGGAACGTTAAAACAGGAACACTCGTTATGATTTGTTTCAGTTCATCAAACGATTTAGAATGTTCTTGTTGCCACTGAAAGGGAACATTACTTTTAATATAGGAGAAAACCTATGTAAGTAGTTTATTAAACCTAGAAACGTTTGCAACTCAGTTAGGTTATTTGGTGGTTTCATATCTAAAATGGAATTAACTTTCTTTTCGTCCACTTTAAGACCACTTGGTGTCCATTTGTGTCCAAAAAATGACGCTTCTTGAACTTTAAATTGAAATTTACCTGGATTGAACTTGATATTGTTTTCACGAGCTGTATCCAAAACATTAATAATATTTCTGTCGTGATCTGAACCGTAAACAAAAGTATCATCCGCGATACCAGTTAAACCTGGTAATTTACCAAAAACAAAATCCATTTTCTATTGGAAAATATCACCACTCACACTTAAACCGAAAGGTAGTACCATGGGGTATTAAAGGTACAAAGTCTACTACTTGACTCATCTAAGATGCTAAAATACTTAGCACCAAAAAGTCGAGGTATAACATCTTCTGACATTCTAACATAATATGGATTACGTAACATAGCAACATTTAAATCACGAGGGTCTAAACACATTCAGATGTTATGACTATTAGGTTTAGAAGTAATCACTGTTGAGTTCATACATTCAGTGTATTCATCATTAACTTTACAAAAAAAGGAACTTGTCTTGGGGCATGTTATACAGGAGGTATACTATTATCAATATTTAAATTATAGGACTCTCCAGGAAAACTACCAATACCAGTAAAAACATCTTGCTATTCTTCAAAAGATAATCTTTTGTAACACAGGAAGTGGATGCTTGAAACCATTTACATCAAATAATTTAACTGTACATTTTATCAGAACTTTTATCAGAACTTTTGTTGGGCACATTGAGTGTTGTAACTTCCCAGTTGAGCTTTATAAGATCTAAATCCTGGGCTAAAACATTACCAATAATGACTAGACTCTTGATGTCAACAACTTCAAAACACTTCCATTTGGAGATTGTCAACTATAAAACTTCACAAATGCCTTTACTGTTAATTTCAGCTCCACCAAAAGCTAAGAGTTTATGCTTAGAACACTGTAATTTGAAGTCTAAATATACTATAAGGTAGTATATTAGTTTCGGCACCAGAGTCAACTTTTGATAAATATTTAACATTATATTTAACAATATTTAACAGTGCCTCTTCCGTACATGAAAGAATATTAATACTATTCTGTGGCTCTTCATTAACTGGTAACACTTCAATTGGGCCTAGAAAAACTGAACTGTAATCTTGGTTAGATACCTCATTATAACCATCATTGTAACATGCTGACGAGTGAACCTCGCATTTTGATTGGTCAATTAAACACTGTTTATTGGACAATAACGCCCCTCTGTTTTAATTATTTTTTTTAAAATCGTAAATAGCATGTTACAATGTCGATAAACACTCCCTGTTTGGCACGATAGGGGTGTTATTGTCCAATAGACTGAGATTTTATATTAGAACCCGCGACACTACGCGTCTTGGGTCATAATGATCTCAGGACATGTCTATTGGACAAATACCACCCCTCTGAATGCCAAACAGGGAGTGTTTATCTTCTAATTAACTTCTGTATAATTGATCTGATTAATCTGCTTGCTTTTAGTACTCCAACAATAATCGGCAAAGTGACCTTGTTTACCACACAGTTTACAACTGTATTTCACTGCAGGACAAAACTGTTAAGAGTCATTCCACGAGAAAACCATGCAGAAGGTGAGAAGGTGGGGGTCGGCAGATCGAGTTCATCTTGTGGGGATTTTGTGGACTCATCCAGACTACTTCACAGCCAGAAGGGCTGATCTCAGAAATTGACCGTTACTGAGATACAGCATCCGGGTGATTTTTGGCCAATTTTGCCCATTTTCAGGTCATTTTTGGTCAATGTTTAGCCACCTATTATGGCGAGTGTAGGGATTGGATGGAAATGGTGGTGATTGGGGATGTTAGTGGGTGTATTCCTGTGCCCCAGTGTGAATACCATAAAGTCACATCTATCTTCTGGGTGTAATGGTCAGCAAAAGTGTAACATATAGCGAAAAAAACGGTAAATATGCACCTGCGAAGATTCGCTTTATTTTCTATGATGCGGGGGTAGGTCCAAATATCGAAATGGTTTTATGCACAGCTTGATACCCTCTATCGATATAAAAAATAAAATCTCTGTCACCTCTGTCAATACGAAGTCGCAAGTCAAAGTTGGTGAATTTTCCCTCTTGTAAATCTCTGATTCTCTACGAAATGGCTTACTACTTTCATTCAGGTTAAGCTAGCTTTACTCGTTTCTTCACCAAATCATTCATGTATATTGGATTAGCCCTTAGTATTAATCATTATTTGATTATTTACGTATATTCGAGATCTAGTGCCTCGTATACCATCTAACAATCCGTCATTATACATTGCAAATAAGTTATGGTTTCTTATTGCACACCTCATTGACCGTAACACCTCATAGCTCTTTAGATAAGTAATTAATTATGGCTTCGGTTCACTGGAACTACTTAGGGTTTGTCATCAAGAAATAGGAGAGTCGAAGCTGCTTCCTGTTTGTAGAATATGATTTTGCAAATCTTTCCATTTTCCATTGTAGGAAGTTCTTCCCTTTATTTAATAAAAACATATCGTTTGGTAGATGTTTTCCTCTGCTTCTGGATTGGTAGATGTCTTATCGTGACCTCCCCTTACTCCACAATCCCACTCTATGGAATTGGTATCTGTTTCTTTTGCAGAATAGTGTTTAGGTGTTGAGTCCGTCTGACCGTAACTCCCAATTACTCTACTCCTGCTAATGTGGTAGATGTCATCTTTGTGGGTTTTGTGTTTAGGCGCCAGGCCCGTCTTATCATGACCCCCCTTTCTCCACTATCCCACTCTGTAGGTTTGATGTCTATTTTTTGGCGGAATAGTGTTTAGATGCCGAGTCTGTCTGATCGTGACTCTCCCTTACTCCATTATCCTGCCAGTTTGGTATAAATCCCCTTTGTAGGTTAGTGTTTAGATGCCGAGCCCGTCTAACTGTGGCCCCCTCTTACTTCACTATTCTACTTAGTCCAACTGTGTCCATAAGGGCGTGGATTTGTTCGAAGATTAGCAGTTTCAGATCTGGTCTCGAGAAGAGTAAGGTCTTAGTGTTGAATGGTATGTTGTTAGTCTCCATCATTCTCACTAGTTCCCTCTCTCCTCCTTGTTATCCTCACAGTCTACCAGGACATGGTTGGTGGTACATTCTTCTCCGCACTTACAGACGATGACTTGGCATTTGTAGTCTCGCAGCCGCTCTTTCACCCTTAGTTTCGATACAAGTCTGCATATGTATCTTCTAGGGTGATTGATCGCCGTCTTCGTGTAGCCGGAATCTGTATTGTCAAGTTCCACAAATTTCAATTCCCAGAATGAATTGACCTGGTTTTTTTAACCATACTGTAGATTTCCGTGGTGCTGTAGTCTATGGTGCGGAGTGGTGCTGTGTCCTTGAGACCTTTTTTGGCGAGTCGATCTGCCTCCTTGTTTCCTCTAATGTTGACATGTGATGGAGCCCACACGAGCTCTAATTTGCTTCCCTTCTCTGGTACAGCTGCCTGATTTCCAAAATGACTTTTGGTCTTTAGTCAGAGTGTTCATTTTGGATTGAAAGAAGACTGTTCAGAGAGTCGCTTGGAATGACGAACTTACTAGTCTTTTGGTGGGAGATTCATGACATAGCGTCACGAATTGCCAGAAGCTCTGCGGTGTACATCGAGCAGTTATTGGGCAGTTTCCTGCTTATATCCCTGTTCCCCTTTCGGCAGCTATATTCCAAACGAGCTGGTGCCGCTTTCATGGTTGCGTGAGCCATCCGTGTACACATGGTCCAAGTAATCAGACGGCCAGTTGTCTTCCAGGTGTTCTAGAGAGAAAGCATGTGCAGCAGTGGGGTTGTGTTTCTTGTCGGTTTTCTGTGGTAGATCTAGATTGACCGGCGGTATAGGGATTGCATTTATCACACGCTCCCCAGTCGCAGTTCCTTGATTATTTCCCTTATACCTTGGCCGAAGCTTTTATTTCTAGGATCTCTCACATATCATGTTTTTGTAGACTGACAAAAGTATGGGATCTTTCGCCCAGTTGCGACATCTTAGCCCAATACCTTGGTGCTAGTTCTTTCTTCTTAGGGATAGGGGCAACTCCCCGGCTTCCTGTAGTAGTGCCTATCTCCTAGTCCCAAGCCCTACGCTAGTCGCAATAGACAGATCTTTGTATTGTATGGTGTCAAGCTTACTTTACTCTATTGGCACCCCACGTGCTACCCGTTATTTTTCTCATTAAGTTTAGGATTTTGGAGCATCTATCTACAGTCAAGTTGATGTTTCCAGGTCAGCCTTCGGTCAAAGATTACGCCATGGAACTTGGTTTGGTCTTTAAACTCGATGGTTTTCCCGTTCATACACAGAGTCATTCTGCTTCTCCCACTATCCCTGCTCACAAGCACGCCGATCGTTTTCTTCTCTGAGACTTTAAATCCCCAGTCGTTTGCCCATGTCATGAATTTGTCTAGGGCCCTTTGCATGTCCTTTTGCAGTTAACAATAGCTTCTCCCTTCGTTCGTTTGGTGTTTAACGTCTGCTTCCACTTAAGTGATATCAGGAGAGCCGAAGCTGCTTCCTGATTTTTAGAATATGATTTTGCAATCTTTCCATTTTGGCCTTAGGCCATGGATTAGGTTTTAGTGGGAAGTTCTTCCCTTTATTTAATAAAAACATATCGTTTGGTAGATGATCTCTTCTGCTTCTGGATTGGTAGATATCATCTTTGTGGGATTTGTATTTAGGTGTCAGGCCTGTCTTCTTGTGACCTCCCCTTACTCCACTATCCCACTGGTATTTGTTTTTGGCAGAATAGTGTTTAGATGCCGAGCCCGTCTGATCATGACTCCCTCTTACTCCACTATCCCGTCAGTTTAGTAGATGTTAGTAATAAATTAAACTAATATAAAATTAAATAAATAAAGAGAGTAGGCCTACCGTATAATAAATTTGTAGGATGGTTGGGCTTCCTTCGTGAAGACGTTTTTGCTTAGCCATCCTACGTTGTATTAAAAATTTAATAGTTAAATAAATTAAAGGTAATAAATAAAAATAAAGTAAATTAAAGTAAAAGTAAAGTAAAGATAAAGTAAAATTAATAAATTAAAATACAGTTGTAGGGTGGTTGGGCTTCCTTCGAGAGGACGTTTTTACTCAGCCACCCTACTTCGTATTAATAAATAAGTCAAGATATAAATAAGTAGAAAAAATAAAAAGATAAAAATAAATGTGTATAGGATGGTTGGGCTTCCTTCGTAAGGACGTTTTTACTCAACCATCCTACGTTGTATGGAGAATTTGTCTAGCCGTGACCCTTTCTTATTTCACTAATCCGTAGTTCAAATGACATTTATCGTCTCAAACCAAGATCTGCTAGAATGGTTACATATGGTGAAAGATCGTTTTCATTTCTAGCCCCAAACCTGTGGAATGATTTAAAACCATCTGGTTCTGATACTGATATTCGTTCTAGCCCTTCAGTACAATCTTTTAAATGTGCTCTTAAAACTTACTTATTTAAAAAGGCTTTTAATTAGATATATATTATTTTATTATATTTCATCTTTTTGTAGTCTTTTAGTTGTTTTATATATTTTCTGTTTTACTGGTATATGATTGTAAAGCGCTTCTGAACACCGTTGGTGGAATTAGCGCTATATAAATGTTTTAATAATAATATTGATAATAATCTACTTAGTCCAACTGTGTCCATCAAGTATTTATATACAGTAAAAAGAAGCCATAAATTTGGACATTATATATAACAAGCACTAATCAAACTCAAAGTGAAAACAAGAAAAACCTATGTGACATACTAGGAAAATGAAGGAAGTTGCACGGTTGTGGCTCGGGTGTAACTGCTTACATAATCAAAGATTGGAAGATCTAGTACAACAACAGGAAGGACACACCCTAGTAACTACAAATTTGGTCCTAACTTAATTTTGATAAAAAAAAAGTGAGTTACTAGGTTTTGTCTTTTTAAGGGAGCGATGATGACAAGTCCTAAGTAGTTACAGTGAACTGTAGCCATAATTAATTACTTATCTAAAGAACTATGAGGTGTTAGACGGTCAGTGAGGTGTACAATAAGAAACCATTACATGTAACTGTTGTCTCGATAACATTTATATTTGACGGATTGTTAGATAGTATACGAGGCACTAGATCTCAAATATGCGTAAATAATCAAATTATAATGATTAATACTAAGGGCTAATCCAACATACATGAATGATTTGGTGAAGAAATGAGTAAAGCTAGTTTAGCCTGAATGAAAGTAGTAAGCCATTTCGTAGAGAATCAGAGATTTACAATAGGGAAAATTCACCAACTTTGACTTGCGATTTCGTATTGATGGAAGAGAGGTGACAGAGATTTTATTTTTTAGATCGATAAATGGTATCAACCTGTGCATAAAACTATTTTGATATTTGGACCTTCCCCCGCATCATAGAAAATAAAGCGAATCTAAGCAGGTGCATATTTTCCGTTTTTTTCGCTATATGTTACAATTTTGCTGACCATTACAATCCAGAAGATAGATGCGATTTTATGGTATTCACCCTGGGGCACAGGAAGACCCCCACTAACATCCCCAATCACCACCATTTCCATCCAATCCCTACACTCGCCACAATAGGTGGCTAAAAATTGACCAAAAATGACCTGAAAATGGGCAAAATTGACCAAAAATCACCCGGATGCTGTATCTCAAATACGGTTTAATTTTGAGATCGGCCCTTCTGGCTATGAAGTAGTCTGGGGGAGTCCATAAACCCCCCACCCCCCCTGAGATAAACTTGATCTGCCGACCCTCCACCTTCTCGATTCTGCCTGATTTTGCATGGTTTTCTCGTGGAATGACTCTTAAGAATGTACTTTACCACATCTTCCACAAGTTTCTGTTTGTTTCATTTTTGATATTTAGTTTGTGTTTGTCTCTGTTGTTGATAAGAAATTTATTTATTTGACTTATGTTTAGAACTAAACATAGGTTTCTTTTTAAACTTATTTATTGGTAAAACTGACGTTTCTCTTTCGTTCAATTTGTTTGCTATTATTGACATTAATTATTGGTTTGCAGATTCTTCAGCCTTGGTCATACTTTAATTCTCTCAAAGTTAATATTATTTCCAATTTTCAAACACTTGTTTCTAACTATATCAAAATTAACTCCGAAAACAAGTAGAAAACGATGTTACGTAATGAAAAAATGATACAAATTTCATCTTAACACACCTAATTTTAAAAATTGGAAAAATTCAACGACGTAACATGGTTTGAAAAATTTAACTACCTGCCGTAACATGGTTTGAAAAGCCTTACGTAAGCACTTTCGAATGCAACTTGGATTTAAACATATTTTCGAACCCTCTGGACAAGTAAGATAGGTTATAATGGATAATTTACACAACCGGTAAGTTTGTTTTGCGTGTAGTGCAGTCCTCCTGCATTCACTATTAGAGTAGAGTTTTAGCCCTTCATACTGCAGAATGTTCTCGTTGTCGACCTTTGCTCCTGTTTGCTCACTACATTTATTATTTTAGCGTTTTCCGAGTTTCTGTCCGGATTATCGCCTTTATTGTTAAACTTATTTGATAACACCTGGGCCCTGTTTCACGAAAACTTAAACTTAAAATCCTTAAAATCGATTTTAACTAAAATCAAAATGAGATTTTAAATTTTATGCGTTTCACGAAGATCGATTGTAACTTAAAATGCAATTTTAATAGATTTTAGTTAAAGTCGCTTGCGCCCGCGCAGTGCAGATTTCCGCTGCAGGTACTAACGGTGAAAGCAAATACGCTTCGAAACTGAAAGCTGTTGACAGACTGAATTAACGGTTACATTATCAATAGGTAGAGTTTCATACGTTGTAGAAATGTTTGCACGTGGTCAGAAAGTCGTAGACAGATGAAATAAATGAGTTTATTGCGTATTATTAGTTTCGAAAAGCATTGATGGGTTGACCTTGAACTTGGTATTTGATTTCCTCGCAGGCTTCAATGGAAATAATGTGTATCGATAAACTAAAGCGCTTGAATTTCGTAGTTTTATAGTAATTTGGAAAAGAGAAACTATTGAGAATTTTCACAAACAAATTATGATATTTGTCACTCAAACGACTAATCTAGGCTGCATTTTGTATGTCGTAGTTTAAAAGTATATTAATATTGAAATTAAATTAATACGCCAAAAAGCCAATGTTCCGATGCCTAGATTTGAAATGTTATTCTCATAGACACTTTCAATGATACTTTGAAAAGGCAGAAGAGTCTATCTATCTTACTTAATTAAATGATTTTTTCCCAAGATAAAATATCTTTGGCGCCTATTTTTTTTGTATCTATGTTGTTTTATTAACGTAACTTCATTAAGAAATAATAATAAATTTATGATATTAAAATTTAATTTCAAATAGGCCTATAACATTTTTTGAATAACCACATTAGAGATTATTGATTTATCTTTTTACAAATCATCATAACCCCCAAACATGAGTAAATACTACATATGGCATGTATTATAGGCCTTTAAGCCTTCTAATACCAAGAAATTGGCTATTTTAAACACGAAGATATTTTCTTTATAGATAAGAGTGTCCTTCTTTTCATGACATTGGATATAAATGTTTTTTTAGTGTGTTTTGGGTGTTTTTTTTCTTGGAGTTCTAATATGGGGCGCCATCCAAATGCTTAAATTACCTTACAATAAAATAAACGGATGGACAGTAGCTGTATATCCCATGTTATGAAAAGAAATTGAATGAAAATTGTTTTTGTGAATGATTGTATGTTAAAATTATGTGCCAATTATATCTGTATGTCGCAATAGATCAAACAATGTAGCTCTAATCAATGCTTGTTAATGTAGTGATTTTAAGTTAGGAGAGGGTGACAGCTATCCTAAGTTACACTCGATTTTAGCTAAAATTGTCCTTAAAATAGTTTTGTGAAACGCTACTATTTTAAGTTAGGATACAATTGTAACTTACAATATTATTTTAGTGGATTTTAGCTACAATGCTTAAAATCGTTTTGTGAAACGCTTCTATCCTAAGTTAGGATGAAATTTTAGTTTACAATGATTTTAAGGTGATTTAAGTTTTTGTGAAACAGGGCCCTGACGTCAACTGGCTGACTATCCCCATTGAAGAGACGACCACTGACAAGATCGGTCGCAATTTTTTGTTACGTCTTTTTTGTAAATCATTTTAGTGAAGCCTGTACCACAACAGGCCCGGGACTGTACAGCGCAGTGGACGTTTACGGCTAGCCCCCGGATCCATTCGCTTTGTTTGAATTATTTGTTTGTTGTTTTTTGAGTATGGTGTCTTGTCGTTATGTTTGTCATTTGTGTAAATCATATGTGGTGCAGTCCCCCTGCACTTACTAATAGAGGATAGTGTTAGATAGAGGAAATAGATCCCTATCGTTTTCTATTTATCGTAATTGAAATTAATATTAATTTAGTTATTTCGCATATAATAATCATACGTCGCTCACAATATAATACAGGGTATTATTTATTAGTATTTTGAATATATTGAGAGCGTACATTGCAAGTTAGTAATATTGTATTACTACGCCGAACTTGGTGGTCTTTGAATTTTCACATCAAGTATAGATATAATTCTTAAAGGACAATATTGGTGCGAGTCATTATCACATATGTGATAGAATGGTTAAACACATTCCAAATATCACACCAGGGTCGAAACCACAGCCGCAAGCAAGAGATGGCCGACCAGCCAGAGATTGAATCGCGGCACTAACAAGTATAACGTCTAAATGTCTAAATTGATAACAGATCCATTATGTACGATTTAGAAAAGAGCTGGCCGCTTTCGCTATACTATTTCAAAACTAGATAGTGTAAAATGAATATATTGAAAATTTCATTCTAATTACTTTATTCTGAGCGAAGTTAACATTGTTTTGACAATATGTGGCATGAATTGTTTATTATCGTAACAGTGTACTTAATTGCGACTGTTTATATATTAACCCGTTTAAATATCCGCCATCCGATAGTCTAGAGAGTTGATTATATAGACTGTCATGTAAATATATGTATAAATAATAGTCTACAAAACATTTGAAACTAAAAAAAAGAGCAGAAATAGGCAGATATAGCACTTACACATTGCATTTTTAACATCGATACTGAACCGGAAGTGGTAGCAAGTATGGCAGCTTCGCATATCTAGTTATGGTTATTATATCTCATTCAAATTTTATGAATGATCATTTGTATTATATAATATTATTTTGGTTTTTTTCAGCGCCAGTTAATCTAGCCCCACCATTAACAATCACCCAATCGAGTCCAAGACCTGTCGTTATAAACCAGCAACCAATAGACACGTAATATCAATATGTTTTTTTAATTTATTAATGTAAATATAAAATCTTCACTCTCAACATTGAAAATTTGTTATCTATGTGAAATTATCACCAGAGCCCACTGCGTGGCGTATGCGTGACTTCATCTGATATCGGTTTGTGAAGAAAAGTAAGAGGTAAAACTTCGTTTCTTTTATGACAGAATATATTTTTTCACGGGATTACGTGTCCTGATTTGTCTGGCGCTAAGAAAACTAAACCCGTCATATAATTGTCGTAAAACCGGATGATCTACAATACTAGTCGGACTGTTTCACATTGTAGGCTAGACAGTTCGGGATTTAGGCTGAGGAATGCAAGCAAAGATTATGGTAAGCTATGGTAATGGAAATAACTCTAATATAGGCCGACGGAGTATGCCATCTGATTATTTGTAGAGTAATACGATTGCATGTCACAACCGCTTATGTTAAAAGGGCCTTCATTTGAAACACAAATTAAACAGATCTGCAGTCCCCTTGATAAAAATATATGTGCACTAATGTTGATTTTTTGTTAAAGAACTCGAAACAAATATTAACAAAAGACAAATTCGTAACCCAAGCCGAACATACAGTCTACAAAGTTACCAAATGTAATAAACAATGCGGGTTATGGCATTACATATTAGAAGGCACAAAATGGATCTATTTTCAAACGGATCTATCAATCGTTGTGGATGTGGTAAAAACTATACCGGGTGTACGAAATGTCTAAGAAAAAAGAAAGAATGTACAGAGACAACAAAATAGGGAAATTAAGACAAAAATGATCCCATTAAGTGCACATATCGATACCTGTTCCAAGGACATCTGATAATATACGATCAAAGAAAAATATTTTATCGATAAATCTAAACCGAAATTAAATGGTTTGATCTGAACCCATTTGCACAATGTATTATTCTCCATTGTTACACTATTGTTTCTATACCTAGCACCTACATTACTTTGAAAATTATATGAAACATGTCAGTAATAAAATAATGATCTAATTTATTTTACTTATATTGTCTACTTCCAATATAATCTTTTAACAACTTCTATATATACAAAAATTATAAAAGTTCTTTGAAAAAAAAAAATACATTATTTATCGATTACTTGCACTTTCGCTTTGAATTAACATTTTTTGTAATATAAATTTGTTTCTGGAGTTTAAGTTTTTAACGTCCACTTACACCTAGGTGTAGTACAAAGAGGGAATATACCTTAAATGTCAAATCAGACAAACAGCCACGAAATCTAGCTAAATTAGTAACATATTCAAACGTTGATAGTAGTCGAGATACACCAGATGGTAAGTGAATGTGGAGAAAGAAATGGCAAGACCTGTAAAATAATAATGAAGGGCTCCTCAATCCAAATCACCTATAACAAACTCTTTCATATTAAGCAACCCACGAACTGTAAAACCAGTTTTGTCATATATGTGATTGTTTGTTTCAGGCTGTAATACACGATGCATTGGAAAAACTATAAATATGCTAAAGCCATCGATATCATATACCCAATCCACATTATAGGATGACCCCCCTTAGTGGACATATATATATGTTTGTGGTGGTTGTATATTTAGCAATAATAATGATTCATTCGTAGCTAAAGAGGCATATTTAATTGACAAATATCGACCAGCTTTAAATGCAAAATTATAGTACTTGCATTGTATATAATCCGGAGTGATCAGACATCGGATGTGACAGAGTCCAATGTATTCCTAGTAATTGTTTTCTGATTTGATATTCAAGTTATGTTCCCTCTTTGTATTACTGTGTTACTATTCTAGTCTTCGAACTCCTTGTAGACTTTAACAAACTAACAATTAACAGTTAATAGTTTAGTGTACGGCAGACATCTTTACAATACCCAGAGCTGGCTAATTTACATTCAATTATAACTTAAATATGAATTTTACTTTCACTTTAAACTTAAATCTATATATACTAAAATAGAACTTTGAGTTTAGTTGTAAGTATGTAACACAATAAATGTTTTGCTGCATTAACTTTAAAATCAGATTCAAAATGAACACTAGAACACGAATTAATATAAAAGTCATTGATATCTTTCAGGTTTACGGACATGTCTTGGTTTTGTCACAAATTTAGACTCATCTGGTTACTTATTCGGTATTGTGGTTTTATCTTTAGTGGTTGCATTTGGACTTGGTAGATTCTCGCTCGCTGATTTCTCTACATGTGAAGGTAGTGAAGGATAAGAGTCTGTATTTTCAAGTGTATCTGTGACTTGCTGATTTTCGACAAATTATGTTTTCGGACGAGTTTTCTATTTCTCCTATATTAATATCCTTTTCTCTATTTCTATAAGATATGATCTTGGTCCGGCTTGTCTAACGCAAGTACCTGAAGTCCATGAGGTTGAAGGCTAACATTACAACATCTCCAATATCTAATTCAGGTAGTTGCTTGGCAGTTTTATCATAAAAAATTTGGCCTTTTGTCACTTAGTTATAATCATTTCAGGTACATCTGTTAGTAACAAATTATGCACTTTATTAGAATCGTACTTATCTGAGCGTTATCAATGCACTCAAATTGGTGAAACCAAGTCCTCTCTGGATCTCATAACGCATGGTGTTCCTCAGGGCTCCATTCTTGGACCACTACTATTTAACCTGTTTATTAATGACCTTCCTCTAAATTTGACAGCTCAATGTGATCTTTTTGCTGATGATACCACATTATATTCTTCTTCTACCAATTTTGACTCTCTTAACTCTACACTTCAGTCAGAAACTGATAAAATTATACAATGGCATGATAATCAATGAATCTAAAACTAAATGTATGATTATTGCTTCAAAACCTAAAATAAATTCCTTATCTACACATCTGTCCGTTTCTATTAATTCTACCTTAATTGAACATGTTTCTGACTTCAAACTCTTAGGAGTATATTTTGACTCTAATCTTTCTTGGGACACTCATGTAAACCATTTATGTACTATTTTAAAACAGAAAAACTTTCAACTCCGGAAAATCAAATCATTACTTCCAACTGATGTATTGAAATTATTTTATAACGCTCATTTTCAATCACATCTTGACTACTGCTCTACCATTTGGGACTCCTGTCAAATTTCTTCTCTTCGTAAACTTAAAACTATCCAAAAATTATCATTTAAAATTATATTCAACAAACCCATTATTAAACATAATTCTTCTGATTCTTTATATTCCATCCTTTCAAAATCTTTAAAACTACCTACCATTCAACAGCGTCATTTGATTAATAAATATATATTTCTGTTCAAAATATTAAACTATAAAAGTCCAAATTACTTGTATTCATTATTTCAATTTAAAAATACTCCTTACAACTCTATAAATCTTAAATTACAAATTCCACATCCAAATTGTACTAAGTTATAATGAACCAATTTTATGGAATTCACTTCCAAATGATTTAAAAACATTACATGTTCTCTCAACTTTTAAAAAATTACTGCATAATTATATCAAAAATGTTACATAACTATTCTGTATAAGCTTATTTAAATTATTCAAATTTAAACCATCATCGTTTTCTGCATAATGTGTTTTGTCTATTTTTTCATTAAGTGCAAAATTGTAAACCGCTAATTTTTCACCCTTTTGAAAATAAATAATTTATTTATTATTATTATTATTGATTAAGCATGTACATATTGTAGATTTGTTGATGCATGATATTACTATTTATGAACTCGCGTATTTACTTAAATTGATCTTTTAAGTGATTTATATATATTTTCTTTGTAAATTATTGTGGTGTGTTATTTAATGCATCAGTCTATATCTTTTGTAATATATTTTCTATGAAGGACAGGATGTTAGAAAGGCTATTATAGCCTAATCTTCAACCCTTCTCAAATAAAGTCATTATTATTATTATTATTATTAAGGTTGTAACACAGATTCTGACATGGACAGTGTTGTTTTAGTTCTTCTCGATATTAATTTCTGAACTGGGCTAAATCCAATAATATCTGGTGTGTTTCTTCATTCTAATAATGATAATGATATATCTGAATCGCTTCTTTTGGCTTTCTTAATAACACGTTGTGCGATTTTTACTAACGAACCTCTTTTGCCATTACTTTGACTGTGTAATGGTGAACTTGTATAACGTTTATTCGTTGGAAAATTTGTTAATTTCTTCAATGGTAATTGTGGATTATATCTGCTATTCCGTGTCGTGCAGTGTTTCTTAGTAGCGTCTATAACAGCAATTGATGACGTATCTTCTTGATCATCTATCTTAAAGAAATCACTGTAATAATCTACTGTGACTAAATAATTTTCTCCTCGTAGGGCTACTTTAGACCATGGACGATTAGGAATTGACATTGACTTAAATGGCCCTTTTTGCTGTCGATCTGTGAATTCTGAACAAATATTACATATAATTATATTTAATTGACACGTATACTATAACTATCTCCTTGATAATTTCTACTACATCGTTAAAGGGACAATAACAAAAAAGATTAGCCTTATTCTAACTACAAGATTTTTAATAGTAAATGCAGGAGGACTGCACTATACGCAAAAAAAAAAAAAAAAAAAAAAAATCTACAAGATAAACCTGCGGACAAGACAGAAAACAGACATTGCAAACACTAAACAATTATCAAATCAAGTGAATGGATCCGGGGGTCAGCCGGTACAGGCTTCACTTAAATGATTTACAAAAAAGACATAACAAAAAAAATGCGAACGATCTTGTCAGTGGTCGTCTCTTCAGTGGCGATAGTCAGGCAGTTGACGTCAGGTGTTAGAACGTCAATAAAGGCGATAATCCGGACAGAAACTCGGAAAACGCTAAAATAATAAATGTAATGAGCAAACAGAAGCAAAGCCCGACAACGAGAACATTCTGCAGTACGAAGGGCTAAAACTCTACTCTAATAGTAAATGCAGGAGGACTGCACTACACGCAAAACAAACTTACATGTTGTGTATAAATTATCAATTACAACCTATATGAATTTTACTGTCACTTTAAACTTTAATGTCTTAAATATATATATACTAAAATAGAACTTTGAGTTTACTTGTAAGTATGTAACACAATAAATGTTTTGCTGCATTAACTTTAAAATCAGATTCAAAATGAACACTAGGATATCTTTCAGGTTTACGGACATGTCTTGGTTTTGTCACAAATTTGGACTCATCGGTATTGTGGTTTTATCTTTAGTGGTTGCATTTGGACTTGGTAGATTCTCACTCGCTGATTTCTCTACGTGGGAAGGTAGTGAAGGATAAGAGTCTGTATTTTCAAGTGTATCTGTGACTTACTGATTTTCGACAAATTATGTTTTCGGACGAATTTTGTATTTCTCCTATATTAATATCTTTTTCTCTATTTCTATAAGATATGATCTTGGTCCGGCTTGTCTAACGCAAGTACCAGAAGTCTATGAGGTTGAAGGCTAACATTACAACATCTCCAATATCTAATTCAGGTAGTTGCTTGGCAGTTTTATCATAAAATAATTAGGCCTTTTGTCACTTAGTTATAATCATTTTAGGCACATCTGTTAGTAACAACTTAAGGTTGAAAGATTCTGACATGGGCAGTGTTGTTTTAGTTCTTCCCGATATTAATTTCTGAACTGGGCTAAATCCAATATCTGGTGTGTTTCTTCATTCTAATAATGATAATGATATATCTGAATCGCTTCTTTTGGCTTTCTTAATAACACGTTGTGCGATTTTTACTAACGAACCTCTTTTGCCATTACTTTGATTGTGTAATGGTGAACTTGTATAACGTTTATTCGTTGGAAAATTTGTTAATTTCTTCAATGGTAAATTGTGGATTATATCTGCTATTCCGTGTCGTGCAGTGTTTCTTAGTAGCGTCTATAACAGCAATTGATGACGTATCTTCTTGGTCATCTATCTTAAAGAAATCACTGTAATAATCTACTGTGACTAAATAATTTTCTCCACGTAGGGCTACTTTAGACCATGGACGATTAGGAATTGATATTGACTTAAAGGAGAATACTAACGCAAAAAGTTCTTTTTATATGAAAAATAACGTTAATATTAGAATATTTTTGACCCTGCGAAATTTTAAAAGTCACTCTAAATATTTTTACAAAGGAAAAATGTACCAAAAAACACCCGATTGACCTTTATGCATATCTGCAGAGCCTCGTTTTGATTTTTTTCGTGAATGACGTAATAGTGGATCGACTTTGTGAATTTCCCTATAGAAGGCTATTGCAACCGAGCACGACATGCCGTCAGTTTGACTAACTGGGTGCATAAACATAGACAATTGCGTTGCTTGGGGATATACTAATAGCACCAACAATAAATCGGGAAGCGTCTGTCATTTTTTTTTTAATTTCCAAGCGAGACAACGCGCAGAAAAGGTCTGAGTCGGGACACAGCGATAAACGACTAACGAGGCGATGTCAACAAAACACGCTTCTCTTTTAAATTCTTGTTCGGAGAATTTCGAGTTATATCTGCTTATGAACGTGACCAGTGCTATTTTAATAACTTTATTATGTCGATAAAGATATAACAGTTATTTTATCTTTCTGTTAAAACTCTGTGCGTTCTATCTATGGCGAAACCGGCAAGCTTTCAAAATCTATCTATAGAAACCTCTTATGAACCATTGTTTTAAAAATTTCCATGCGAGACACCACGCAGAAAAGTCCTGAGTCGGGACACAGCGATCAACGAGACGATCTTAACAAAACACACTTCTCTTTCAAATTCTTGTTCGGAGAATTTCAAGTTATATCTGCTTATGAACGTGACCAGTGCAATTTTAATAACTTTATTATGTCGATAAAGATAAAACAGTTATTTTATCTTTCTGTTAAATCTGTGCATTCTATGGCGAAACCGGCACGCTTTCAAAATCTATCAATAGAAAAATTGATGTAACCATAGCAACGAAATGTAAACACCACTAGAGTGGTATCCTAAATACTATCCCCCTTTCGAAGCGTCTTCCGTAGGCCTATTTCGATGATTTTGCAGTCGATCATTAATAGTACTAAATCATGTAAATTATGAGCGTGATGATACTACTTTTTTGTTTAGCGTGAGGAAAGGCCCTACTGGACCATGGTCCTATCAGTATCACTGTATGATGACATAGTGACCCATTTTTAGCGACGTTCTCGTATCTAGTATAGGGCACATAATGCCATAATTATTAGTTTTTATATGATATATTTTTTCCAATGAGGCGTGAACACCAATAGGGCCGCAATAAAGCCGAAAGTCATTGTGAATCGAAGGACTGAGTGATACGCTAGTGATAGGACTTAGGAGGAAGGATAAGAGTAAGACAAGAGGTGTGTCTACGCTGTTTTTAATTTCTAGTGCCTATTTATTTATCATTATTGTAACTAGAATGTTCCGAACTATCTTGTCACCGTTGTTCCTCGCATTTCTAATTCGTCGGTACTGATAGGGAAGAACACTCTGGGCGAAATCAATGTCTGACAAGCTGTCACTTTCTGCTAATACCCTATTGAAATATACAGCGACTGCTAAACGTAGATCGACTATTACGTCATGTCACGTGATATAGCTTCAGCTCATTAATTGTCGGGTGTTTCCGTAAATTGCGGAAATCCGAGAGTGTTATTTAACGTTATTTGTTATTAAAACTTAAAAAAAAAAAAAAAATCTGAAATGTGTTACATAATGAACTAAGTAAATGATAAAATTTAACTTTTGCTTTAGCATTCTCCTTTAAATGGCCCCTTTTGCTGTCGATCTGCGAAATCTGAACAAATATTACATATTATTATATTTAATTGACACGTATACTATAACTATCTCCTTGATAATTTCTACTACATCGTTAAATGGCCCTTTTTGACTGTGTAATGGTGAACTTGTATAACGTTTATTCGTTGGAAAATTTGTTAATTTCTTCAATGGTAATTGTGGATTATATCTGCTATTCCGTGTCGTGCAGTGTTTCTTAGTAGCGTCTATAACAGCAATTGATGACGTATCTTCTTGGTCATCTATCTTAAAGAAATCACTGTAATAATCTACTGTGACTAAATAATTTTCTCCTCGTAGGGCTACTTTAGACCATGGACGATTAGGAATTGACATTGACTTAAATGGCCCTTTTTGCTGTCGATCTGTGAATTCTGAACAAATATTACATATAATTATATTTAATTGACACGTATACTATAACTATCTCCTTGATAATTTCTACTACATCGTTAAAGGGACAATAACAAAAAAGATTAGCCTTATTCTAACTACAAGATTTTTAATAGTAAATGCAGGAGGACTGCACTATACGCAAAAAAAAAAAAAAAAAAAAATCTACAAGATAAACCTGCGGACAAGACAGAAAACAGACATTGCAAACACTAAACAATTATCAAATCAAGTGAATGGATCCGGGGGTCAGCCGGTACAGGCTTCACTTAAATGATTTACAAAAAAGACATAACAAAAAAAATGCGAACGATCTTGTCAGTGGTCGTCTCTTCAGTGGCGATAGTCAGGCAGTTGACGTCAGGTGTTAGAACGTCAATAAAGGCGATAATCCGGACAGAAACTCGGAAAACGCTAAAATAATAAATGTAATGAGCAAACAGAAGCAAAGCCCGACAAGGGCTAAAACTCTACTCTAATAGTAAATGCAGGAGGACTGCACTACACGCAAAACAAACTTACATGTTGTGTATAAATTATCAATTACAACCTATATGAATTTTACTGTCACTTTAAACTTTAATGTCTTAAATATATATATACTAAAATAGAACTTTGAGTTTACTTGTAAGTATGTAACACAATAAATGTTTTGCTGCATTAACTTTAAAATCAGATTCAAAATGAACACTAGAATACGAATTAATATAAAAGTCATTGATATCTTTCAGGTTTACGGACATGTCTTGGTTTTGTCACAAATTTGGACTCATCGGTATTGTGGTTTTATCTTTAGTGGTTGCATTTGGACTTGGTAGATTCTCACTCGCTGATTTCTCTACGTGGGAAGGTAGTGAAGGATAAGAGTCTGTATTTTCAAGTGTATCTGTGACTTGCTGATTTTCGACAAATTATGTTTTCGGACGAATTTTGTATTTCTCCTATATTAATATCCTTTTCTCTATTTCTATAAGATATGATCTTGGTCCGGCTTGTCTAACGCAAGTACCAGAAGTCTATGAGGTTGAAGGCTAACATTACAACATCTCCAATATCTAATTCAGGTAGTTGCTTGGCAGTTTTATCATAAAATAATTAGGCCTTTTGTCACTTAGTTATAATCATTTTAGGCACATCTGTTAGTAACAACTTAAGGTTGTAAGATTCTGACATGGGCAGTGTTGTTTTAGTTCTTCCCGATATTAATTTCTGAACTGGGCTAAATCCAATAATATCTGGCTTCTTCATTCTAATAATGATAATGATATATCTGAATCGCTTCTTTTGGCTTTCTTAATAACACGTTGTGCGATTTTTACTAACGAACCTACCAAGACAGGCCCGGGACTGTACAGCGCAGTGGACGCTTACGGCTGGCCCCCGGATCCATTCACTTGATTTGATAATTGTTTAGTTTTTGCAATGTCTGTTTTCTGTCTTGTCCGCAGGTTTATCTTGTAGATTTTTTGTTTTACGTGTAGTGCAGTCCTCCTGCATTTACTATTAGAGTAGAGTTTTAGCCCTTCGTACTGCAGAATGTTCTCGTTGTCGGGCTTTGCTCCTGTTAGCTCACTACATTTATTTTTATTATTATTTTTTTTTTTAGCGTTTTCCGAGTTTCTGTCCGGATTATCGCCCTTATTGTTTAAATTATTTGACGTTCTAACACCTGACGTCGATTGGCTGATTATCGCCATTGAATAGACGACCACTTACAAGATCGGTCGCATTTTTTTTTTTTTATTGTTACGTCTTTTATGTAAATCATTTAAGTGAAGCCTGTACCAAGACAGGCCCGGGACTGTACAGCGCAGTGGACGCTTACGGCTGGCCCCCGGATCCATTCACTTGATTTGATAATTGTTTAGTTTTTGCAATGTCTGTTTTCTGTCTTGTCCGCAGGTTTATCTTGTAGATTTTTTGTTTTACGTGTAGTGCAGTCCTCCTGCATTTACTATTAGAGTAGAGTTTTAGCCCTTCGTACTGCAGAATGTTCTCGTTGTCGGGCTTTGCTCCTGTTAGCTCACTACATTTATTTTTATTATTATTTTTTTTTTTTTAGCGTTTTCCGAGTTTCTGTCCGGATTATCGCCCTTATTGTTTAAATTATTTGACGTTCTAACACCTGACGTCGATTGGCTGATTATCGCCATTGAATAGACGACCACTTACAAGATCGGTCGCATTTTTTTTTTTTTTTTTTTATTGTTACGTCTTTTATGTAAATCATTTAAGTGAAGCCTGTACCAAGACAGGCCCGGGACTGTACAGCGCAGTGGACGCTTACGGCTGGCCCCCGGATCCATTCACTTGATTTGATAATTGTTTAGTTTTTGCAATGTCTGTTTTCTGTCTTGTCCGCAGGTTTATCTTGTAGATTTTTTGTTTTACGTGTAGTGCAGTCCTCCTGCATTTACTATTAGAGTAGAGTTTTAGCCCTTCGTACTGCAGAATGTTCTCGTTGTCGGGCTTTGCTCCTGTTAGCTCACTACATTTATTTTTATTATTATTTTTTTTTTTAGCGTTTTCCGAGTTTCTGTCCGGATTATCGCCCTTATTGTTTAAATTATTTGACGTTCTAACACCTGACGTCGATTGGCTGATTATCGCCATTGAATAGACGACCACTTACAAGATCGGTCGCATTTTTTTTTTTTTTTATTGTTACGTCTTTTATGTAAATCATTTAAGTGAAGCCTGTACCAAGACAGGCCCGGGACTGTACAGCGCAGTGGACGCTTACGGCTGGCCCCCGGATCCATTCACTTGATTTGATAATTGTTTAGTTTTTGCAATGTCTGTTTTCTGTCTTGTCCGCAGGTTTATCTTGTAGATTTTTTGTTTTACGTGTAGTGCAGTCCTCCTGCATTTACTATTAGAGTAGAGTTTTAGCCCTTCGTACTGCAGAATGTTCTCGTTGTCGGGCTTTGCTCCTGTTAGCTCACTACATTTATTTTTATTATTATTTTTTTTTTTAGCGTTTTCCGAGTTTCTGTCCGGATTATCGCCCTTATTGTTTAAATTATTTGACGTTCTAACACCTGACGTCGATTGGCTGATTATCGCCATTGAATAGACGACCACTTACAAGATCGGTCGCATTTTTTTTTTTTTTATTGTTACGTCTTTTATGTAAATCATTTAAGTGAAGCCTGTACCAAGACAGGCCCGGGACTGTACAGCGCAGTGGACGCTTACGGCTGGCCCCCGGATCCATTCACTTGATTTGATAATTGTTTAGTTTTTGCAATGTCTGTTTTCTGTCTTGTCCGCAGGTTTATCTTGTAGATTTTTTGTTTTACGTGTAGTGCAGTCCTCCTGCATTTACTATTAGAGTAGAGTTTTAGCCCTTCGTACTGCAGAATGTTCTCGTTGTCGGGCTTTGCTCCTGTTAGCTCACTACATTTATTTTTATTATTATTTTTTTTTTTTTAGCGTTTTCCGAGTTTCTGTCCGGATTATCGCCCTTATTGTTTAAATTATTTGACGTTCTAACACCTGACGTCGATTGGCTGATTATCGCCATTGAATAGACGACCACTTACAAGATCGGTCGCATTTTTTTTTTTTTTTTTTTTTTTTTTTTATTGTTACGTCTTTTATGTAAATCATTTAAGTGAAGCCTGTACCAAGACAGGCCCGGGACTGTACAGCGCAGTGGACGCTTACGGCTGGCCCCCGGATCCATTCACTTGATTTGATAATTGTTTAGTTTTTGCAATGTCTGTTTTCTGTCTTGTCCGCAGGTTTATCTTGTAGATTTTTTGTTTTACGTGTAGTGCAGTCCTCCTGCATTTACTATTTGATTGTGTAATGGTGAACTTGTATAACGTTTATTCGTTGGAAAATTTGTTAATTTCTTCAATGGTAAATTGTGGATTATATCTGCTATTCCGTGTCGTGCAGTGTTTCTTAGTAGCGTCTATAACAGCAATTGATGACGTATCTTCTTGGTCATCTATCTTAAAGAAATCACTGTAATAATCTACTGTGACTAAATAATTTTCTCCACGTAGGGCTACTTTAGACCATGGACGATTAGGAATTGATATTGACTTAAAGGAGAATACTAACGCAAAAAGTTCTTTTTATATGAAAAATAACGTTAATATTAGAATATTTTTGACCCTGCGAAATTTTAAAAGTCACTCTAAATATTTTTACAAAGGAAAAATGTACCAAAAAACACCCGATTGACCTTTATGCATATCTGCAGCCTCGTTTTGATTTTTTTCGTGAATGACGTAATAGTGGATCGACTTTGTGAATTTCCCTATAGAAGGCTATTGCAACCGAGCACGACATGCCGTCAGTTTGACTAACTGGGTGCATAAACATAGACAATTGCGTTGCTTGGGGATATACTAATAGCACCAACAATAAATCGGGAAGCGTCTGTCATTTTTTTTTTAATTTCCAAGCGAGACAACGCGCAGAAAAGGTCTGAGTCGGGACACAGCGATAAACGACTAACGAGGCGATGTCAACAAAACACACTTCTCTTTCAAATTCTTGTTCGGAGAATTTCAAGTTATATCTGCTTATGAACGTGACCAGTGCAATTTTAATAACTTTATTATGTCGATAAAGATAAAACAGTTATTTTATCTTTCTGTTAAAACTGTGCATTCTATGGCGAAACCGGCACGCTTTCAAAATCTATCAATAGAAAAGTTTGATGTAACCATAGCAACGAAATGTAAACACCACTAGAGTGGTATCCTAAATACTATCCCCCTTTCGAAGCGTCTTCCGTAGGCCTATTTCGATGATTTTGCAGTCGATCATTAATAGTACTAAATCATGTAAATTATGAGCGTGATGATACTACTTTTTTGTTTAGCGTGAGGAAAGGCCCTACTGGACCATGGTCCTATCAGTATCACTGTATGATGACATAGTGACCCATTTTTAGCGACGTTCTCGTATCTAGTATAGGGCACATAATGCCATAATTATTAGTTTTTATATGATATATTTTTTCCAATGAGGCGTGAACACCAATAGGGCCGCAATAAAGCCGAAAGTCATTGTGAATCGAAGGACTGAGTGATACGCTAGTGATAGGACTTAGGAGGAAGGATAAGAGTAAGACAAGAGGTGTGTCTACGCTGTTTTTAATTTCTAGTGCCTATTTATTTATCATTATTGTAACTAGAATGTTCCGAACTATCTTGTCACCGTTGTTCCTCGCATTTCTAATTCGTCGGTACTGATAGGGAAGAACACTCTGGGCGAAATCAATGTCTGACAAGCTGTCACTTTCTGCTAATACCCTATTGAAATATACAGCGACTGCTAAACGTAGATCGACTATTACGTCATGTCACGTGATATAGCTTCAGCTCATTAATTGTCGGGTGTTTCCGTAAATTGCGGAAATCCAAGAGTGTTATTTAACGTTATTTGTTATTAAAACTTAAAAAAAAAAAAAAATCTGAAATGTGTTACATAATGAACTAAGTAAATGATAAAATTTAACTTTTGCTTTAGCATTCTCCTTTAAATGGCCCCTTTTGCTGTCGATCTGCGAAATCTGAACAAATATTACATATTATTATATTTAATTGACACGTATACTATAACTATCTCCTTGATAATTTCTACTACATCGTTAAATGGCCCTTTTTGACTGTGTAATGGTGAACTTGTATAACGTTTATTCGTTGGAAAATTTGTTAATTTCTTCAATGGTAATTGTGGATTATATCTGCTATTCCGTGTCGTGCAGTGTTTCTTAGTAGCGTCTATAACAGCAATTGATGACGTATCTTCTTGGTCATCTATCTTAAAGAAATCACTGTAATAATCTACTGTGACTAAATAATTTTCTCCTCGTAGGGCTACTTTAGACCATGGACGATTAGGAATTGACATTGACTTAAATGGCCCTTTTTGCTGTCGATCTGTGAATTCTGAACAAATATTACATATAATTATATTTAATTGACACGTATACTATAACTATCTCCTTGATAATTTCTACTACATCGTTAAAGGGACAATAACAAAAAAGATTAGCCTTATTCTAACTACAAGATTTTTAATAGTAAATGCAGGAGGACTGCACTATACGCAAAAAAAAAAAAAAAAAAAAATCTACAAGATAAACCTGCGGACAAGACAGAAAACAGACATTGCAAACACTAAACAATTATCAAATCTAGTGAATGGATCCGGGGGTCAGCCGGTACAGGCTTCACTAAAATGATTTACAAAAAAGACGTAACAAAAAAAATGCGACCGATCTTGTCTTTAATGGCGATAGTCAGCCAGTTGACGTCAGATGTTAGAACGTCAATAAAGGCGATAATCCGGACAGAAACTCGGAAAACGCTAAAATAATAAATGTAGTGAGCAAACAGAAGCAAAGCCCGACAACGAGAACATTCTGCAGTACGAAGAGCTAAAACTCTACTCTAATAGTAAATGCAGGAGGACTGCACTACACGCAAAACAAACTTACCTGTTGTGTAAATTATCCATTACAACCTATCTTACTTGTCCAGAGGGTTCGAAAATATGTTTAAATCCAAGTTGCATTCGAAAGTGCTTACGTAAGGCTTTTCAAACCATGTTACGGCATGTAGTTGAATTTTTCAAACCATGTTACGGCATGTAGTTGAATTTTTCTAATATTTAAGATAAGGTGTGTTAAGATGAAATTTGTATCATTTTTTGAAATATTGTAAAATAGTACAAATTGTTGACCAGAATAAAGATTGGAGTTGTATTGGGGCTTTAACACAGTTCATCGTGTGCATCTGCATACCTATAGTCTTTGGCAAATCACGCTATTTTACCGACATTTCGCTTAATAGTTTGAATGCAGCTATGGCAGGATACGCTTACTCTTCTGGGCCCTTATTCACAAAATCTTAAACTAAGATACACCCGAAATTTTAAGAAATACTGCAACTTTATTGGATATATGCAAATTGATTTTAGTGGTCAGCCAATGTTTTCGTAAATAAGGGCCCTGGTTTCTCGTGTATTTTTGTACACGAGGAGCAGTATATTTGCTGATTACACTATTTTGCTTGAATACACTATAACGTTTTTTAGGACTTCGAATTCGTACTTGGTAATTATTTTATTGACTGACTTTGTCTCTAATCTCACCAGATATTCCAGAACTCTTTCAGATAAAATTAGATGAATAAAGCTCCTATTTAACAGCATTTTGGACTCAATTTGGGAGGAACCGGTATTTAAGATGCTTTCGAGGTATTAGGAATCGATGTCATAGCCGATGATATAATTATTTTTGGATCTGGAGATACTGCAGAAGAAGCCAGTATTGATCACGATCGCAATTTTAAACCATTTCTAGACAGAGCACGAAAAGTAAATTTTAGGTTAAATAAGAAAAAAAATCAATTTAAATTAACTGAAGTACCATATATTGGACACATCATAACGTCATCAGGAATAGAACCTGACCCTGCTAAAATAGATGCTATTGTCAATATGCAAAAGCCAGAAAAAACAAGTCAGTACAACAGCTATTGTAGTGTGTACAGTATTTATCAAGATACTTACCTAAATGTTTTTTTAATGGCGTTCCTTGGTGCTAGATGAATAAAGTTCCTATTTAACAGCATTTTGGACTCAATTTGGGAGGAACCGGTATTTAAGATGCTTTCGAGGTATTAGGAATCGATGTCATAGCCGATGATATAATTATTTTTGGATCTGGAGATACTGCAGAAGAAGCCAGTATTGATCACGATCGCAATTTTAAACCATTTCTAGACAGAGCACGAAAAGTAAATTTTAGGAACGCCATTAAAAAAACATTTAGGTAAGTATCTTGATAAATACTGTACACACTACAATAGCTGTTGTGCTGACTTGTTTTTTCTGGCTTTTGCATATTGACAATAGCATCTATTTTAGCAGGGTCAGGTTCTATTCCTGATGACGTTATGATGTGTCCAATATATGGTACTTCAGTTAATTTAAATTGATTTTTTTTCTTATTTAACCTAAAATTTACTTTTCGTGCTCTGTCTAGAAATGGTTTAAAATTGCGATCGTGATCAATACTGGCTTCTTCTGCAGTATCTCCAGATCCAAATATAATTATATCATCGGCTATGACATCGATTCCTAATACCTCGAAAGCATCTTAAATACCGGTTCCTCCCAAATTGAGTCCAAAATGCTGTTAAATAGGAACTTTATTCATCTAGTTTTATCTGAAAGAATTCATCTTTGGCGTCGCACACAGTAAATATTTTAGCTTGTGGTAATGTGGTCATCTTTAAAATTGATTAAGACCCTTTGGGTCTATAAAAATTCTAAGTTTGTCTCCGCGACTTACTGCTACCAAACTACTGATCCATGAAGTATAATCTTTAACTTTTGTGATACTTCCTTGGTGTTCTTTATGTGAGTTTGAAAATTAACTTGCTCTTAAAACTTCTTGGCATCGATTTAGAATAGGCACTGGTCTCTCGCGAAGCAATCGAACTCTACCCTTGACATCAAATGTACCCATGGCGAGTCTATCCCGTATTAAAGAATCTCGAAGGGGTTCTAACCCACAATTTTCAGACAATTCTCGTAGACAAATAACAAAGTTATCTGCCCTTTCATTTTCGGATTGAGTTTCTAACCTCTGAAGAATTGTGTCTGGATCACGCTAATCAGCGTCTGTTACACAATCCATGCCCACAATACTGCATGGTGTGGCTGCTACTTGAGCTGTCCAGCATTATTCCATCTTCTTGAACTGCAAATACCTGCACCTGTCTCTCTGTTAAGTAATGATTTGATCAACCTGTGAAGAAATGAATGAGAGTTTGGTGAATTGAAAAAAGGTGTTTATTTCGGAAGGGAAAGACAGCGACAAGAAATTGTCATACAACATGGGTTCATATAATTTATAACAATCAATTTCAACGAACCATTGAAATATATGACTATTGATATTATGACCTGTGACTTGTGTTTAATAATAACCAATCCGTCACACACTCCCCAACAAAAATAAATGTCGTACCGACATTAATAAAACTATAAATCTTAAATTACAACTATAATACATGACTATTTGGTTTTAAAATCAGATATCCTTAAATATCGAATTAATGGTATGAAATTTAACAGTTGAACAATCTAAAAAATGCATTTCCATTTGTGCCATAATAATGCATATTTAAATCACTGTAAGAATAATAACTACTCCACTTATCAGTACACCATCCGCTAACCTGTAACATAATATCAAATACATTGATGACAATAGAACATGCAATATAGTAATAAGATATTCATATTGTACTTTCTCACAACTTTGTTACTCTCCTGAAACACATACTTTTAACGTTTTAGATTACATCTACTTTTAACTGTTCATTAATAACTAATTATCGTGATATTTAGATCATGTTTAGAGAGACACATTCATTCACAAAATCCAGTTATTAAATCTGCTCATGTTCACAACGATAGTTATACATAATTAGGAGTCATTTCAGCACTTTTAAACCATGCACAACTTGTCGGTCGAACTAATTCATCATACGGTCAGACGCAATGGCGTTGGTCCCTCATTATCAACACTCTGATTCACGATGGATAACACATTTTCCGAATCACTCGACCCATCTTCAACTAAACATAATCGATCAAATTACTAACTGTGCATGTTTAACATGATCATCAAATTTTCGACTATAAATCAAAATGTCATCCAAATAGAGTAAATAGAATTTGCCCCGCCGAGGGCGCTCCTGACAACCCAAATAGAATCCGCTCTCATTCGTATAGGCCCCAAGGTGTGACGAATGCTGTGAGAAGTTTGCTGTCCTCACCAACAACACCCTGAGGGTAGACCTTACACTGGTCAAGCAACGTGAACCATCTGCTTCCACCTTAACTGTCTAAGGCATTTTAAATACGAGGTAATGGTCCACTTTGGATTACTGATTTTTGATTAATTTTTCTATAGTCCACACACAACCTTGGTTTACCATCTTTTTTCCGCACGCACACTAACGGACTTGAGTATGCTGATGTTGATTTGCGTATAAAAAAATCCTTGGCAAATAAGTCCTGCAAATAGTCTTTAATTTCCTCGTATAATGGATTTGGTATGGATGTATCGCCTGATTTTAAAAAAAAACATGTACAAGTGGACTGTTCTGTTTTATTTCAGTAGAGTTATTTACAGTTGTACACGTAGCACTTGACACATTGGTTTTACAAATATCTTGAGTAATTTCAGGAGGAACAATATGGACAAATGATTTAATGGAATGCAATTCTCCGATGTTTATTTTTCGTAATATTATATCGCGATGAGAATCGTTATGAACAACAACATCAACATCATAGGGTTTGTTTACTATAACTAACATTTCCTGTCCTGCAAAACTAAAAGAGTTATTTATCTCTGGTACAAATAAACAGTTCAATTGATTCAATGTTTCACCAGTACGAGTGGATGCGCGAAAGGTTTTAGACGATCTTTGGGGAATACGGATATTTCTCGATCCAGATTTGACCTGACTTATTACTTCTTGGGGTTTTTTTTTTAGAGCGAATAACATTAACAAGATTTCATATTTTATTCTTTGTGAAACCTGATAAAATGTTCAATTACATTAAAACCAACAATCGGGGTACCTGAACCTGTAACACCAGTAACTACGAATGGCACACTGTTAAAGGGGAACTGGATCCCAGTTGGAAAGATAAATTGATCCACCCCTTGAAGGGTATTTCTGGACCATTTGCTGAAGTAACTGTCTGAGTCTGGGTTCACTCAGTGGACGCACCTCAACGCCGTAATCTAGCAAAACTACAACGAAAAAAAAGTACCATATTCCTTATCACCAATCCGTCACACTAACAAAACCAATTTCCTATGTTGTGACCATTTTAAACGTTATGAAATTCCCTCTTCGGTTACCCTTTAAAATCATTGATGATGGCGCTGGAACTTGGTATGTAGCCATACTGAACCTCTTAGGTAAACAGTGTCCCTTAATATATCACTAGGATAGACTAAGTCTTAGTCTCTGTGTCAACTGCTCTATCCCTAATCACTAGGATACACCACCGTTAAATATTTGACTGGATGCATTCACAGCCTTTTTAATAAGCGTGCTTCACTTCTAGTCTGCGAACTTCTTGTAGACTTTAATAAACTAACAATTAACATTTTTACAATAGCCAGAGCTATCTAATTACATTCAATCATAGTTTGCTATTTGACCTTTGACCTAGGCTATGAAATGTTACACACTCAACAGTTAATATGGCGTAATGACGTCATAGTCATTGTTGTATTAGCAAAATGTCGATTATCCGAAGAGCTTAATAAAATAAGCGAAAGTGCTGGTTATCAACAAATACGTCACTGTTAGTATTTTTTTTTCAAAAAACTGTTCGAAAGTGCTGCAGGTAATATTCAAATAATATCCAATTCTCAGTTAAAACTATTGAAGTATATAGACATGTTTATGGCTAACGTTTTCAGTTCTCTTGAACCTCTTCAAGCCATATTGAAACATTATATCATATCATATTAATATATACAAAAATATATTGCTTTAGTATATTTTAGAAATATAGAATTAATTTTATTTTTGTTCATTTTAGTGGTCCGTCTCCAAGATATAACCCATTCCAGAATAACTGTAAGTGTATTATTTTTGCACGTATTGTCTATAATGCATCAGTTATCAATTCGTATGTCTGCATGCATTATTTCAAGTAAAGAATATATGATTCCCTGTTTTTTTACAGCTGGATTCATGGAGATAAAATCGGTTCTACAAATGTCAATGGTGAGTTTAAAGACCATATTTGCAGATAATCATCTTTTTCGTCTGTTCCTTGCATAGTATTTTAAAAGACAATGTGGAAATCTATATTTCCTTGGCGTCTTTTACCGGATGTGAAGCTTATATTCATATCTTTACACTTTATAATAATCATTCTATAGATTCTTCCCACATGGGGATACGGATTTGCGATTATGGATGAGAGTGTGTTCACAAGTGGGGGCGGGGGCGGCGAAACTTTTTGCAGAGGAGCTTCTAAATGTCGCCCAATTAAATAAGTATGTGTTTTCATAAGTATGTGTTTTTGTGTATTGCTCTATCCAGTTACTAAATGCCTCGGATAGATTTCCATAGAACAGTGAAGAGAAGTGAGTAGGCCGTAGTGCCGCTGTCCGGGTAAAAGTTTCCTTATAGCACACTGCATGACGTACGATCATCTTCAGTAGCACCGTCGGCGAAGGACAGTAGGACGTTAAACCCCATTCCAATTCATTTCAAAGATGTATTGCAAAAAAGCAATAGTATTCGCTGACGATACTGCGACAACAAAATCTCCGTAAATCAAATAGGGCGTTCATTGAACAATGGCCTTTGTAATTTCCACGTTTGGTCCTAAGCGTGGCTTATTAAGTTCAACCCTCTAAAAACTAATGTTTCTAAACTTTTAACAACATGCCATGAACAGTCACCTAAATTTTTGTTTTGAAATCAAGTCTTAACAAGTGTTGATCACCATAAAAACCATGGTGAAATGTTATCTGACGACTGCAAGTGGTCTAAACACATCGATCGCATTTGCAAATCTGCGTCAAACCGTTTTAATATTCTACGAAATTTTTAAATTAAAATTGATAGAAAATCTCTGAATATCCGATTGATAGAAAATCTCTAGATATTCAATTGATAGAAACTTTCTAGATATTCAATTGATAGAAAATCTCTAGATATTTTATATAAATGAATGAATGAATGAAATGGGGTTTAACGTCCTACTGTTATGCACTTAACCTGAGCTAATTGAAGACGGGCATACGCCATACAGTGTGCTATGAGGGTAATTTTTGCCCGGGCAGCGGCGCTACGGCCTACTCTTATATCGAATTCCAACTGCCAAGGGATCTTGTACGTGCACTCCAATGTGTACACGGGACCTCGGTTTTTCGTCCCATCCGAACGACTAGGCAGCTGCCCTTGTCAGGCCCTCCTTCTGCATCACTGACAAGGGGAAATCACGTCGGAAAATCGAGATGAACTTTCTCGGCCAATGCAGGGATCGAACACCCGACCTCCAGGCTAGCGAACCAGCGCCTTATCCACTTAGCCACCGTGACCCCCTATTTTATATAAAACACATACTATTATTAGATCACTACTTAAATATGCTTTCGAAATTTGAGATGTGTGTAATATCAACGTTTCTGATAAACCATAAAAGATTCAGTTTGAGTTAGAAGCAACTAGAATTGTGACCGATATTTTGAGACAGGTTGGAACAAGAGATATATAACTCTCAATTAATTGTGATCGCTCATTAAGACCACAGCTCACTAATGATTTCTCCATTGACTAGCATAATTTGATTTTGAATAGAACCTGAGGATTATGAAACTTAATTTATGATATCTCTAGATATTTTATATAAAACACATTAGATCACTACTTAAATATGCTTTCGAAGTTTGAGATGTGTGTAATATCAACGATTCTGATAAACCATAAAAGATTCATATTCTTTGAATGGCATTTAGTAACTGGGTAGATAAATAAACTAACACATACTTATGGAAAAACAGCTACTGATTTATTTAGGCGACGTTTCGAAGAGTATTCTCTCAACGTTTTCAAGCTAATACAATGTAACAAAATTTGAAAGAACATATATAGACAAATTACAATAACAAGGTTGAAACCATACATAGCAACAACAAGATCAAAGGCCTATGACACAATGGGGTTATAATATACAAAAACATTTAGCTTATTAAAGCCACTGAGTAGTGGTATATGGAAATAATCCTAAGTATAGGTGATAGGGATTAACGGTGTTTACACAATAATTAATACACATTGGGCATAACTCTTGAATGTAAAGTATTGTTAACACCAGATAATGATTATAGTGTTTAATGGCTGAGTGATTGCAAAGTTTCTTAGGGTTATTGTGATCTGATTGCACTGCACCTTAAATTAATGAGTGAGATATAAACCGATAGTGAATAAACAATAATGAATAAAATTAATATGCACAAGTGTGTCGTAGTAATAAGGTTTAAATGTTTTTGAAAGTTTATGATTTGATTATTTCATCATATGCACTCGACAACAAATATGCCCACATCGCGGTTAAGTTCTGGTGTGCTTCTTTTTATATGTATGGCCTCAATTAGTTTGCGTGTCTTTTCTGCGGGGAGATTGACTGCCAGGGTTTTGTATGACTGGATACTATGTCCTTGGCTGGATTGGAGATGTTGGGCTACAGCTGAATTGGTAGTAGAGGATTTGGACTTGTGTTGACTTATTCTTTTGTCCAGAGGCTGCCTCGTTTCTCCAATGTATTTTCTCAGACACGTACAGGTAATTTCGTACACACAGTCTTTTGGAGGTGGTGGTTTGTTTGGGGGAAGCTTACCGTTCGCCTTTAGGATATCTTGTAGGGTTCGTCCTTTGGAGAAGGTGACTTGGATTCCTGTTGGGCCAAGAAGTCTCCTGAGGTGATAAGATAACTTCCCTTGAAATGGTATGGTGATTCGTATTGGTGGTTTGTCAGGTTTTGGTTTAGTTGTTTCTGTGAGACTGTTGGTGGTATTCTTGATGGTTTTCTGCACTAGTTGGTTAGGATAGTTGTTGTATTTAGTGAGGACTTCTTCTATGTGATTAAGTTCAGTTTTGAGGGAATCTTTGCTGCAGTTGTTGATTGCACGGCGTGTTAGTGCGGCTATGGTAGCTCTCTTTACACTGTGAGGATGGTTGGAATGAAAGTTGATGTATTGGTCGGTGTGGGTGGGTTTCCTATACACGCTGGTGGTGAGTTTTTCATCAGATTTCGTAACCAGGACATCTAGAAATGGGAGACATTGGTTCTTTTCCTTTTCTATGGTAAATTGAATTCTGTTGTTTTGGCTATTGAGGTGCTGAAGTAGGAGGTTTGGATCTTCGTTCTGTTTAAGAATGACGAACGTGTCGTCAACTTTTCGAAGCCAAGTAGTGGGTTGGACTGCCGAGCTTGGTAGGGCACTGTTCTCAAAGCTGGTCATATATATCTCACTGAGAATGGGTGATAAAGGGCTTCCCATCGGTAGTCCGTGTATCTGTTCGTAGTAGTCTCCTCCCCAGGAAAAGTAGGTAGAATCTATACAAGATTTGGTGAGCGTGATTATGTCATCTGTACTGAGGTTGGTATCCATTGGGTTCTCCAAAGACTCGAGTCTGTGCCGTAGTGCTGCTAAGGATTCATCACGGGGGATATTGGTGAAGAGATCTACGACGTCATAAGATACCATTTGTACATCATTTGGTAGGTGTTGTAGTTTTTCACAGAAATCTTTAGAATCTTGGATAAATGAGGAGGCTTCTTTACCTAATGGGGAGAGGAGTTTAGACAGGTGCTGTGCAGTGTTGTAATATACAGAGTCTCTGGAGCATACTAGAAGTCTGGCTTTAATGGGATTCTTGTGTGTTTTGATTGTAGCTCTGGCATACGGTGACCTGGGGTGGGACGGCTTGAGTTTATAAAATAATGAAGTTGTAATTCGCTTCTGTTCTTTGAGGTTACTTAACTGAGCGGTATGGTTTTCATTATAACTGTTGGTAGGGTCCTTCCTTATCTTCCTGTAAGTAGTGCGATCTGTGATTAGGTGGGAAACGGTGTCAAGATAGTCTCTTTTATCCATTATTACAGTGGATTTACCTTTGTCGGCAGCTACTAGGGTGATAGTTTGGTCTTCCTTCAGTTCCTTCAGGGCGATCTTTTGGGACTTGGTGAGATTGTCGGTTTGTCGCTGAGGTTTGGATTTCCAAATTAAGTCAGCTATTTGGTGTCGGAGGAAGTCAATTTGCCACCAGGTGCCAATTGTCTCATACCTCTCTCAATGTTGGCGATGAGCAGGTCTTGGTTAGCTGGGCGGTTGGTTGGCGTGAACTTTAAACCTCGAGATAGGAGTGTTATTTGGTCATCGGTCAGGATGCGGCTACTGAGGTTGACAACTGTTTTAGTGAGGTAATCATCTTTATTTTTATTGGTAGAGCAAGGGACAGTGGTGGTTCTAAGATTATGAAACTTCTTGAGATGGTTAACACGAGTGGACTCTCTGAGGATATCAAGTGACATAAGCTGCTTCGAGCGTAGTTGTTGGTAGTCTGCAGGTGACAGAAGATTTTTAAGTTGAGAAAGTTTTTCATTATCCTGGTTACTAAGTCGATGCTTTGTGTTTCGTTGGTGTTGTATACGCTCTCTAAGGAGGCATTTGCTGGCTCTTTCTATTATTCTGTCTGCTGCTGCTGACTGGACTGGGGATTCAGTTAGAAGCAACTAGAATTGTGACCGATATTTTGAGACAGGTTGGAACAAGAGATATAACTCTCAATTAATTGTGATCGCTCATTAAGACCACAGCTCACTAATGATTTCCCCATTGTCTTTAATGTTTGTACTAGCATAATTTGATTTTGAATAGAACCTGAGGATTATGCATCTTAATTTATGATAACATTGACTTTAATGTTCATTATCTTCTTTGAAGCAATTTATTACTTAAATATAACCATCAAATGTATATTTCATACCTGGTATCACTCAATGCATAAGATTATGGTTTCGATATAATTCTACTATCCTATTTGATCTTTTCCAATGTTTATTTTGTTAATCATAGTATATACTGGTTCTAATTATGATACAGTCTGTATGGGTTCTATATGATTGTAGCTTGTCATAGCTACTCATGCTCACTCTCTAGCATTCCATTGGATAGTTCTCACTTATGTTTGTATATATATTCTCTCATTTTTTCTCTTTTTTTTTATTTATTTGGGTATATGCTTGATAACGACTTGTGAAATCTTGTTGAAACGTCGCAGTAAAATAAACCTTAGTAATTGTTATTCCATAAAAGTGTGATATTTGAGAATGTTAATTATCGTCTCTTGGATCGGCTCTAATTTTACTAGCATAATTTGATGTTGAATAGAACCCTTGGGATTATGCATCTTAATTTATAATAATATCATAATGCGTTAAACAGCCGATGTTTTGATGTTGAATAGAAATTTCACATTTATATCTAATAAGGCGATTTAAACAATAATTTGGGATTGAGGATATTTTAAAATTAATATTGATAGAAAATCTCAAGATATACAATAAATATAAAATCTCTAGATATCCAATTGATAGAAAATCTCTAGATATTCAATTGATAGAAAATCTCTAGATATTCAATTGATAGAAAATCACTAGATATATTATATATAAAACACATACTATTATTAGAACACTGCAGTACTTGAATATGCTTTAGAAGTTTGGGATGGGTGTAATATCAACGATTCTGATAAACCAGAAAAGATTCGGTAAGAACAAGCAGGGAGTCATTATATTTTGAGACAGGTTGAATTAATTGTAATAGCTCATTAGGTTACAGATCACTAATGATTTTCCAATTGACTTTAATGTTAATTATCGTTCGGCTCTAATTGTACTAGCATAAGTTGGTGTTGAATAGAACCTTGGGATTATGCATCCCTTTAATATGACTGTGCCAACTTTTACTAATAGTATTTGGGAAATGATATTTTTGCACTCTTATTTGCCGATGATCATCAGACTTTGTTTGCTGAAACGGTTGGGGACTTACAAAAGAGACTAAATATGTTAGATAAGTATTGTTTGAAATGGAACATGTCTATGAATGTTGATAAATCTAATATTGTTGTTTTCAAAAATGGCGGTGGGTTATCACAAATAGAAAAGTGGTATTATAGGGGAATTCAGATGAAAACTGCTAATCATTACAAATATTGAGGTATCATGTTTACCAGCCGTTTAAAATGGTCTTCTTGTTGTAAAACACTAGCCCTACACGCCTCCAAATCGTTGAATACAATTAAGCATTGTATGTTAAAATTAAGTAATAGAAATTGTACCCTAGCCTTTAAACTGTTTGACGCAAAGATTGCTCCCATCCTATATTACGGTTCTGAAATATGTGGATTGTCATTTCAACCCGAAATTGAAAGTGTACAAAATTCATTTTGCAAATGGCTGACTTGTACCGGGCAAAAAACTACGAATGCTATAACACGAACTGAGTGTGGTAGAAACGAACTAAGTGTAAACTATAAAGTATTTCTTAAAATTAAAGCAAATGGAAAATCGCAGGCTCCCTCATCCTCCTCGCAGTGTTCCGTTTGATTAGAGCTAATCCTACTACTCCCTGCTGACTGAATGGGTATTATTGTTACTAACTATGACTGGTCAGTGGTCCTTTTACTGACCAATCACTGACTTCGTTACAAAGGTATTACCTTTAAAACAGGACGTTTAATTAGGGCAACTGTGTTTACATAACGTTACGTTACGTCATTGCTGCACATTTTTTTTTTATGCTATATTAACCAGCGCACAGCAGGATATTGCAGCAAAACTAATTGCGTGACAAACGAGGCTATCGGTATTGACGAAAGTAAACACTACTGTAACGAACAGACTTTCAACGTTCTTAATACCTTAAATCTTTGTCCAAAATATTAGGGAGGCCCAAGATTAAACGACGGACTGTCATGTTACTGTACGTAAGTGGTAGATTTGATTGAACGAGAAGAATAGACAAACTTACTTAAAAGCTCAAGAATCCGAAGCAAATCCAGCAATGGCCAGAGAGGGATGTCTCGGGCCGTTGCTTCAGGAATATGAGGCTCCCTAAGCAGTGCTTACGAAATGTTATACAACTTGGATCTTGTAGGTGCTCTGATGTTAAATTAATGTTATATAGACTTGGATTTGGTTATGTGTGGAATGCGCAGGGCGCATTTTATGTTTGTTTTTAAGTTGCGACTTCAAGACATCAATTTCCAAGACTGGCATTACATTATCTAATCAATCAAGTAGATGCGAATTTTACTCTGGCATAAAAACAGATTTTTTTTGTGAACCATATTTAAACAGTAACCTATCTCATATTCTAATATTTGCATTGGCTAATCTAAGATGTTCAACCCATACTCTTAGCATAGAAATGGGGCGCCGATCCAATACACCACGGGACCAGAGGTTATGTAACATATGTAATATGTGTACAATAGAAAATGAATTTCATTTTATTCTCGTATGTCCAGTCTTAAGAGATCTACGTTTGAACTTCATACCATTATACTGTCACAATAACCCTTCTGAATATAAGTTACGTAAACTATTTCAATGTAAATCAGAATTTGTATATAAAAATCTAGCTATTTATATCAAATTAGCATTAGACGTGAGAACCGAAATATTAATGTATTGAGTATACTGTATAATATTGTGATCTGTGTATATAGAATTGCATAACGGAACATGCGATAACTATGTATATGGGCTAAAGGTCAAAGGTATTTGTAAAGCTTATTCAATTACCCTTCGGAATATATTTTAGTTGGATGTCCAGAATTTTGTAAGATAATGCGAAATAACATCTCTTTTATGAGCTAAAGGAATGGATAAAAACTAATATATTATAATTATTCTACTTTCATTTGATGGGGTAACGTTGGATTTGATTGGTTGATAAAAATAGATGAGTTTGGGAGACTGTTGAATTTATTCTGAATAGGCTGACAACGAACAGGTTGCCAGCTGGATGGGTCGAATAAGTCGCTAGCCGAATAAATCGCCAAATTAATTTTGGTCTAGCGCCCTCTGGTGTAATAAAGTTGATAATTCATTCTTTATCTGGAGACATTTTCATTTCAAGATTTTAACTTCAAGACTTTCTAAAACGTAGAGTTTATTTTTTGATACTTCCAGAAACCAATAAATTTATTTCTTTGTCGTGTAAAATTAAATTATTTTTTTTTTAAATTTAATATTTAATGATTTACTTATAAAACGCCGAAAATGAAACATAAAGTCAATTTTTGGTTTAAATTGTTAATTTTGTGCATGAAATGTTGACATAAGAATGTAGAAACAAGAATCATTAGTTTAAAATGTTGCGTTCGTGTCTAAAATGTTTAAACTGGAATGTAGAAACAAGAATAACGGATAATGTCCCATTTGGTCTTCCATAATAACTATATTCAATAAATCAATCAATCAGTCAATTGCACATATTGGTATCTAATACTTCATTCCTGCATACATTAAGTCATATAAGCTAGCTGTCTGCCCTCTATAGGCGTCTTCAGATATTAATAATGTATATAAAATACGCTACTTGTCAAAAAAGAGATTAATTAGGCTATTTTATTTGTTTAGTAGAGGTCTAAAATTTGTTTATGAAATATTCCTCTTTAACTGTTCTCTGTTTTGCGCAGTCATTTAGGAACTGGTAGAATGGGAATATTTCAAATTTGGTATGAAAGTTGTGTGCACAAATGTCCAGATGCTCGTTCAAATATTCCGTTTGGCCGATATAATGCCTGGGCAAGTTATGACATAGATCACATTACGTGATGCACATGTTAAATTTGCATTCACGTAAAATGTCCAGTAATCTTTCAAGGTGATTGACGGTCCTTCAATAAGATATTCGCAAGTACCACAGTTTCCACAATGGCATTTCTTCACCTCATATTTTGTTGGGTTTGACGAATCAGACATTAATTTAGCCTTCATCAGAATGTTTTTCAAACTACTACTTTGACGCTTGCTGTTAATTTAATGATATCTACTGATTTTAAAACTTCTTTCATCCGTTCATCGTTTTCTAGCACCTGTAGAGTATGTCTTATTGTGTTCATAATGTCCGGGTTTTAGGGTTGAGGGCGAAACGAATGCAATAGATTTCTACTGTAGCGTGTTTTTCTCTTTCACTGTCAGCAGATTGCGTCTATCCATTTTTAAAGCTTTGTATATTCCATCGTTAATTAGATTGAGTGGATATTGTCTGTTTCGAAGGTCACTGTCCCACTTTCTGTTGGGGTCAGTTTCTATCTTTTCCCCTTTTTTGATAACCAAAAGCCCAAGAAAATATCCAAGTCATCTTTTGGACGGGTCCATATTTTCCATCCAAATCTTAGTATTTTTTGTATATATATATATATATACCAATATTGTAACTGTTGACGTCGCTATGACGACGTATTGTCACTTCCACTATTATCGCCCTGAAGACACCTCAGTGGTCGAAAGTACTCGGCGGAATGTGATCAATTTATTAGTTTTAATGAATCGTAAATAAAAGAGTTCACAATTGATTTGTTTGATTGACTTACGGGTTCGTCGAAAGTTCTACATAGAATGTTCACGGTTCACGGTTCACGGTTGACTAATCGTCAGTGTTGACAATTGTTCACGCCAGATTTACAATCACTGGAATATCACATCATAGCCCACTTTGCAAGATTAACGAATGATACATAATGTTCACATATCACCTGTTGACAGAATTGTTCACATAATTTTCACTTGTCGCCGTTAGTCACCAAGTCTGCTGCTTCGACTAACTGCGCAGGCGTCCCGCGAATAGCCTTGACTGACTAGACGCTCGACAAGACAAAATAATGTAGACTATACGAGTTCGTAACAAATTGAAACTCAAACATAACATTCCGGCCCCTATCGAATTGTAATTGTCTACGTACAATACAAATTAGATATATGTATACACTATACATCTATTATAACATAACTGAAATATAAACTGAATTAACACCACAGACTCAACGGGAAAGTTCTGAAATTAAAGAAATCATTAATCATCAAGTACATGTACATAAAGTATTCTTAAAGATATAACTGAATATAAATCCAATAAACCATTTTTTCACCAAATATGTGTAGTTTAATCCTCAAATAGGCTGAATATAAAATTTCAATGTGATTTGCCGAGCGGTTTAGACACAATACGAATTTCAATTTCAATTTTCTCGACACTCACGGAAACAAAATTAACGAGTCTACTAGCCTGGCGTGACGTCATCTCAGGAACACGTCAACAATGTCAGGCATATTATTATGCTGTGATTCATAGAGAGAGCCGGTATTGGCGACGATTCTGCGAGCGTTCAAAACCATTCAACCGATTGCAGTTACTCTAGTGTCTTTGATTTGTGTGATGAGGTGTCCGACGATCTTTTGAACTCGGCGACGGGGCCGATTCAACCATAATTTATGTTCGAACCGCAAACGGTAAACATCAACAGAGGCAGCCGTGATAAATAATTATCACGTAATTTTGTTAGCTTGATAATGTTGAATACAAGCGAGTGAATTGGATTAAATATGTATTCATTTGTGCCTCACTTCAAACAAATGTTGTGATCTTCGCTCATTTTTATTAAAAAAGAATGTCATAAATAATGCAACAGGGAGAGTTGTAAAATGACGAAGAAGGGACGACTGGCTGTCATCACTGCCAGTAGAGTAGCCCACGTAAGCTGCGCTCCGTCTTTATAAACAGGTATGTTGAAAATGCATTAGGCCTATAATTCATACAATCAAGTCATCGTTTATTTGAGAAACATAAATGAAGCGATTTACAAAATAATAATGTAAGGAATTACGTACAGACCCTTTTGTTTACTAATATATTATAGAGGTCTACTACGCTAAACAACAATGTCAGGAATGTGAATGAATTTCAAACAGTTGTATGGGCTATATTTCAGTGAGCACAACTATAATTTTACAATGTTGGGGAACTAATAAAGTAAAAGTACAAAATGATGAACAGGCCTACTGGTAATTTGTCTTTAAATTTAAATTATTTGATCTAATTCAAAGTAAAGTGTACAACTAATCAGAATATCAATATCACTCAGTGGAATTTTTATTTTGAATATTATTTCTTTGTAATCAAGTAGAAAAGGATATCCGATTTGTGGCATTGAAGGAGTGGATTTGTATATAAATTAGGGCCTTGTTTGACTAAAATTAAAAGAGCTATGGTGTGAATAATGCTGGTTGAAGAAAGTCTTTCTTGGTGTGCCAATTTCCTTGGCATTACCTGAACTTGATGGTACTTCCTTCGTATTGAGTATGATTTGAATATAAACCCATCTGCAAAGTCATAGTCTGTAAAATCTGATGCCAACTTCCTTTCTAATTTATGCATAAATTATATTATTATAACTAAAACTGCATTTCTCTTATTCGACTGTAAATTGTTTTTTGTAAATTGTAGACACAGAAATCCCTGAAGAAACTCTATTTTATTGTCAAACATGCTACTACTACTAATTAATATGTATTTTTTTTCAGACCAATAATACAAAAGCCATTGTATTTAATTGTATGAAGAACTTTCTTTGATGTGCACACGGAATTTCTATATCATGGAAGACAGACAATAAAATATAATGCCTAAATAGTGTTCATTCATCCCTAAATCCTAACTTTAAAACAATTGTTGCACGAAATGAAAAGCAGGCTGTTATGCGAGTGCCTGAAAGACTTTGAAATTAATTTCTTGGGAAGATTTGGAATACACTGAGCTATCAACTATACATTATACACTTCCAGTTACACATTTCTATTTTTTGGAAATAATTTCAATAAATATAATGAATGAAATCAATGGATTATTGTGAATTATTTCTATAATTTAACTGAATATTTATTTATATTCAATTCATAAGACATGCAGCTCTTGTCTGTACCAGACGTATTCAGTAAACTGTAAAATTTACAACTCCCTCTATGATTGCATAAAACCATTTATTGTAACTTTTACACACAGATAACAATTTACAATAGATTGAATGAAAATATATCTAACATTGTTTTCGGCATAAATCTGACAATGTTTTTCTGATCAACAAATGTGTGAAACATTTCTTGTCAAAAATTTATACAAATTTCAGGTTCAATGGGAATGCAACTATGGTATATTTTCTTGGGCAAATTTTCGAAATCCCCAAAACATTAGCTTCACACAGTGTCACTTCACTGTCAGGAATCAGGATAGTTCAGAACAGTAATGTCTTTAGATTTTGTGGGTCTCTATTATATTGCCAATACACACAATACAAACGTTCAAATCCACAACTTTTCATATTTCAAATTTATTATTCCCATTTTAAAAACAGAAAAAATTATTCCATTCTGATATTAACAGTACTTGGTGCCAATCCAAACTTAGTCTTGATATTTAATGCAGTCCTTAATGCTTCCATGAACAGTATATGCAATGCTACCTGAAATGTAAAAATTTGAAATGAAATTCCTCGCCACACAACTGACTACAGGGGGGAAACAGGCAATTTTCTCAACAAACATCTGAATCAAAATTCAAATCTCCTTGATAGTGAGCAATTGCCTACCTCCCTGTAAATTAATTTAACACATGACTTTTTGGGAGCTGGTAGTATTTTATTAAAATTTTACAAATTTTCATAACATGCTCAGAGAATTCTGCCTGCATATTTCGACTTTTTTTTGACAGCTGATCACTGTTATAGAAAAAGGTAGAGATATATAAAAATAAGGGCTAGTAGGCCTATATTATTTTAATTTTGCAAATCTTCACAAAATGTACCGGTAGTGGGATTTTCTGCCTGCTTATCATGTTTTGTTTTTTTTGATGACTGATCATCTTTTTTTAGTTAGATCTACATGTAGGCCTATATGACAAGGTCTAGTATTATTTTAATTTTACAAATCTTCATAAAAGAGAATTCTTCAGCATATTGGGGTTTTTTTTGACAGCTTATGACTGTTTTTTGGAAATAGACAGGGCTATAGTATATAATGAGGCCTAGTAGGTCTATTTATTTTACATTTACAAATCTTCACAAAATGCAGTGACATATTCTGCCTGCACATCACTTTTTTTTTTAACACTGATCACCTTTTTATAGAAATATGTAGGCCTATTATATTACAAGGCCTAGTATTATTTTACTTTTACAAATCTTCATAAAAATCCCCAGAGAATTATGCCTGCATATCATATTGTGACCTTTTTTGACAGCTGATCGATCACTGTTTTTAATTTTAGAAATAGGTAGGCCTATCACAATTTAGTTTCGACTTGGAATAGATCGAATGAGATAAATTTATTTATTTATTCTAAATAGATCAAAAAGGGCCTTACTTTTTCTGTGAACCACTTTCAACCTGGGCAACCGACGATAACATTTCGAAACAATCTTCTGTAAAATGTTGTGAATATTCAATACAACAGCCGAGCCCGAACTGTTGTTTGGTTGTTTAGGTCCAACGAAGTTTGCCCTGGTAGTGTGCACAAACTTCGCCCACTGTCGTCGGGTGGCCGGATTCTTTGGGAAGTTATGCGTAGACAAACTACGGGTAGTATTGGTAGAGGCACTACACTATACAGCCGAACAAAACACATCCGTTGACCATCTCAGCATAAAATGGCAGTAGAAAAGGTCGCCATATTGCTGTCCATTCCTTCCTGAGATGACGTCAAAACCGAATGTTTCCGGAGATTGCCGAAGAATTTCGTTATTGTTGGATGGGCCTGTTCGGTAGAAGAAAACGTTACAAAAACATACCCTCGTTACATAAAATCGGGTTTTTGTTATTTTAAATGTTGATTTTTGACTTTGTACGCCCGCTAAACCCCTAAATCGATGACATTCAGTTACATCTTTAAGTATTCGTTAATTCAAATTGAGAGTTCACAAAGTCCTAGTCCCTTTTGAGGGTTAAAGATTCACAGTCCTACAGTTTATTCACAGTTTCCTTTAGGTTTAAGGATTTGATCACTAGAGCGTTTAATAATCTACTCAAAGGTTCACATATAATTAGCTTGATAAATGTTCACAATATTTAGGTTATTTCACGTTTCACAGAAAAGACACAAACTAATTTAAGTCTTGTTCTAGAATAAGACACAATTTTGCAATCGGTCTCAATAAATATGTAGTTTTAGTTTTTAGTTTAACACTTCTTATAAATTTCCACAATTCTTCCCATGGGCCATGAACCACGGGGAGCAGAATCATCAACTATTAACACGATATCATCAACACTTAAACTTCGTTTCGGGTGTGTCCATTTCTGTCGGGTTTGAAGCGCAGGCAGGTATTCTTTAGTCCATCTACGCCAGAATAAGTCGGCCAAGTATTGGACTTAACGCCACCGTCGTCTTGAATACACATCTCTTTCACAAAATACGGAAAGTCACAAGTAGCTTTGAGGAGTAACAAATAAGTCATTTGAATCTTCTGACACACGAGTCAGAGGCCTACTATTAATCACAGATTAAATTTCAAAAAATATTTTTCTTAATTGTTCTTTACTTCTATTGGTTTTAATAAATTGTTCACTTTGCATAATCTGTCTAATGGTTCGAATCTGTCTCTCCCAAATTCCACCAAAATGAGAGGCTGTGGGTGGATTGAAAATCCACTCAAAACTATGATCACAAGCAAATCGGTTAAGTTTATCTTGATTTAACGTTTTCAAGGCTTCTTTTAGTTCGTTGTAGGTACCAACCAGATTGGTTCCATTATCAGAATATATCACCTTCACTGAGCCTCTCCGTGCCATGAAGCGCCTAAGGGCATCTATGAATGAACTAGTATCTAGCGATTCTGCAATCTCTATGTGGATCACTCTAGAACAGTGCTTCTCAACCGGGATCCATGTGCACCCCCAGGGGTGAATTCGAAATGCTCGGGGGTGAAATTTGGAAAAAGGGGGAATTGGGGGTGAATTTTGTGAATAGGGGGGAATTTGAATTGAGTTTTCAGACACCTGACCGGGAGCCATTACAGAATGTTACCAAACACAAACCCGCGTAGCCATTGGTTGGAAACTAAATGACTGACTAGCTGTAAGTCCATGGCATATGTTCATTAAATATGTGTTTGAAAAGATACCTAATTAGCATGTTTCAGTTTTTAGTACCGTAATTTGATGTTTTATAGTGGCAGGGGTGAATAGCAGAGAAAATATTTCTCAAGTGGGGAATTGTATCATACAGGTTGAGAAGCACTGCTCTAGAAGACAAACATGTGAACACGACACCGTATCTCTTCTTCGCAGATCGACCAATCTTTACTTCCAAAGTAATCTATTCCTACACATGTAAAAGCGGATTCATCAGGCCTTAAACGATTAGCTGGTAAGTCAGCCGTCTTTTGAATACCTTTGCGTTGATGTTGTCGTCTGCAAATAACACATTTGTTCACAAAGTCCTTCACTTTTGTCTTAAATGGAATAAAGTATGATTTCGTCCCTGATGTAAATACACTGGCATGTGCATGCCTCACAATTAATTTTGAAACATGACAGTTCTTAGGTAAGATCAACTGATGTTTAGCACTTTCAGGAATTTTAGCATTGCGTAAGCGTCCACCCACACATAATAGTTCGTTCTTCACAAATGAATCCAGATTTGAAATGTCACTACCAACATTTACGACTTTGTCTCTTTTACAAGCTTCTAACTCACTAGGGAAATGATCTCTTTGTACAAATTTGATTATCTCACTTTCAGCAGTTTCGATTTCAGTCGATTCTAAAATGCCGTTAAGTTTTTATTTGGGTATTTCACATTGCTTGCTTTTCAAATACAAAATGTTTTTCAATCTAAGCCACCAAGCGACACCTCTTTAAGCGATTATAGTTTGAATAATGTTCGAATAAATGATTGACACATTTTTGTGATTGTTCCGATAATTTTACAGCATACACTGCTCTTTCCAAATCTGTGCTGTCTTCTAATTCTATACAATTTTCTGGCCAATTATCTTTAATCTTCCAGAGAAAAGTCGGTCCTTTTAGCCTAATTGTAGAGGTTAGTTCTGCAGTGGTTAAACCTCTTTAGCAATAATCAGCAGAGTTTAGTTCGGTGGGTATATACCGCCATTGACAAATCGATGAGCCATCACGGGTGCAGGCTGTTTCGTAACCTGGCTTGTTCTTTGTAGCACACCATCTTAGTAGCACACCAAACATTCTGTTTGTAAGATCTGGTCCCTGTAACAGTTCGTCGTTAAGGGATCTGTTGTGATAAGATAGTGGGCAGTTGTACACGACACGTCCATCTTTACGATTCAATTCAGATTCTGGTACCCTTTCTACATACCCTTTGATTTCTAGGTTTTCCATAAAGTCACAATATTGATCACGTAACTGTGTATTTTTTATCAGTCGGTTTCGTAGCTTTGAAGCAAATAGTTCTGCTTGTAGTTTATTATCAGGCATCACAGTCTTATTGTCTCGAAAGGGAAGTTGTGTTTCATAATGGTTGATAACAAATTTCAAAGATTTGTCCATCATGTTAAGAAAACATTTATCTTCGATAGATAAAGATTTAGTGTCATCACTTATGTTCTCACTGAAACTCAAGATTAAAGTAACCACGCAATTGGTCCTCTAATCCATTGTCTATTTCACAAAAGTTCACACCAATAGGCTTCATGTTTGTAAATTTACTTGGTATACCATAAAAGAGCCATCCAAGTGGGGACTTGATAGCATAAGGTTCACCTAACCCGTGGGTCAGAGATTTGGCCCAATGTTTTTTGTGAGTAGGGTTTGTACCAAGATGCATGCCCGCAAAATATTTGTTTGATTCGGATAATACCGACCCGAGAAATTTTCGACGAATAAATGGGTTAAAAATTGGCTATTTTTGGGGCCAAGTTTGGATAACTAATTGCCTTGGACATACAAAACTTTTATTGTTGGTCGGGTTTAATAGGCCTTGCGGTCGACTTGAAATCCTGTATTCGTTTGGGGACGATATATTGCGGATTTTTTTGTTTATTACATGTATTTAAAAGCGGCAGTATTTAAAAGGCCCTGTATCCATAAGCTGTTCCCTTGTGGCGTGTTCCCTTGTGGCGTTTTCCCTTGTTCCCTTGTGGCACGCCACAAGGACAATGAACCTTTGTTTTTTAACGTGCTCGTTCCCATAGGATGTTCCCAGGGAACATGTGGCCTCGTGCACGGAACATGTGGCTTGTGACCGGGAACACAGACAATGAACATGTCAATTCTTTTGCAGCTGAACTAGAGGGAACACGTCGTTACGAGTGCAATATTGTATGGAAACTTGTGTAAAATTCATCGCGAGTTCCAAAAAATGGCCGAACCCAGCACCGTGGTCGTTGTCTGAATACATGTTATCTTCTAAGATGAGCACCAGCGAGGAAATTAATGCAATCAGTACCTGATCAGGGAGAGAAGGGGGCAATATAAGCAATAACGGCATCCTCCTTCCTCATCCTTCCGATTTTCAGTAGTTGAGTTCATCGTCGAGCTTTCAATAAAAAACGGTTCGCATAATGATAGTTGTGTCTTGTGTTAATTTGCTTTCTCATCAACGTTTGTATATAGACTTTTCTTTTACCTATATCTCCACCATACATTACACACGCCACAAGGGAACAGCCTATGAATACGGTCGAATACAGGGTCGGGTCACAAGGCCACAACACCACAAGGGAACACACCACATATAGCTTCTTCTTTGCATGTTGACACATAATTGACTGGTATGGTTGTAAAGGGCATGCTTCAAAGTGTAAAAAACGCCATACAGCTTAAAATAGTAATACCCCTTTAATCACCGCTTTAAATAATTATTCGACTTGTGGGAGGCTTTATATGTTTATCATTGGCAATTATCAATCAACTAATAATTAATCCATGACAATTTCTCAATGACAAGATTCGGATATTCGGCCAGTTGATTACATTAAAGTATCCGCCATGTGGGAGGCTTTATATGTATATAATTGGCAAGTATCAATCAATATTATTATTACTCAGTGACAAGATACGGATTTTCGGCCAGTTGATTAAATTATAGTATCCGCCATGTGGTTTTAGTTGACACTCAACGGCGATCTAAGGTTTTTTCCAGCCACTTCTCAGAAATAATCGGAATAACCCCAAAACGTTTTCGCCAAAATCCAAATTTTTATCGCCACTTTCAATTCTTTAACGCTAAGTGCGAACTGAATGCTTGAGTCCTGAACGCAGTCATGATGAAACAATGCAACGCGCTGATGAATGGACCAAGAATATTTACGTATTGTATGGGTTATAAAACTCGCTTGTTTTCGTTCAAAATAGGATTATCTGTAGCACTTGGGCCATATTTATAAACTAAAGATTTGCGACTTTACAAGGATGCCAAGTACTACGTAAGGAGAATTGCCGGTCGTCTCGCCGCGTGCCTGAAAAATTAACTAATTCCGCCTCTTGCAAAATTTACAAAGGTGTCTTATGATGTACAAAGGTGTCTTGGATCGATAAATAGTGTATTCTTAGACTCATTTTTGTAAAAATCTGAATTTCGATCAAACTCAATATTTTCACTTGTTTTTTCCGTATCTCATTCCGATTCATTTTGCCAGCTTTAGTCACAAATGTTGTTTATATAAAACTGAACGTCGACCAAGACATGAATTTTGTCTGCAATATCACTTATGTGGAAGCAGACGTTTAAACGCCAAAGAAAAGAAGAAAGACGTGAATTAAAATTATTACTGTCTGATATATTTATAACTTTATTTTAAGGATCATTTCGCCATAAATTTGTTTTAATGTCGTTGATAAACGACTTGTGTACAGTTACGGTTCATAAATAAAGCTTTTATCTCATCTTTAAACAGTTGGAAAATGAAAAGATAAGATCACGGTTAGACAGAGAAAATGCAGACCACAAACGTCGTCTTGACAAAGATCGGGAGGCAGAATTACGTCGGCAGCGGGATTTAGAAGCCGAGGTAAGTAGTTAACAAACTGTAACGCTAAGGGCAGATAAGTGTATTTTTTTCGCCTGATCGCGCAGATTAAATTTCGCCAACGATTTTTTAAGGCAGATCAAAAATGCGGCACACATTCTGCGAGTAAATTACGTCGATCATGTGACTTGTTCTAAATGCCGAATCGTCGAAATCGTAAGATTACTGTTGTAGCTTGCCATTTATGTGATAGAAATGAAACACAGAATACCTAAAAGGGTTTGTTGTACACATTGCGGGGGTTCTGATGGCCTAGTGGTCTAGAGTGCCGCGCTTCGACATCTTGCTGGTCGGTCACCTCTGGCTTGCGGCTGTGGGTTCGAACCCTAGTGTGAGCGTATGTGACTTGGAGATAGGGGCGCCTTCTCAACCTCGTGGGTTTCCTCCGGGTACCCCTACGCACAAGCGAACTATTGAAATAAATTGAAAACCATACGTTAGTCCCAATATGACCTCGCTGGTCAAATTGAAATTTGTAGTACAGCAGTTAGAATCCAGGCTTAGGCAGTGGAGGCGGACATTTTGAGATACTGTGATATCAATCATGTCTCCGATAGGCTAATAATAATAAAACTGGTTAGCCCGCCAACATACGCTGGACACGGGCACGCGAGCGAAATTGATCGGCGGCTAAGATATTTAGCCGAAAATATCTTACATACTAGATACGAGCGATTGATCGGGCGAATGTTTCGCCAAGCAGAACCGTCGTCGCCGTGAAAGGGGACACGAGCTCTTTTTCCGAGCGATTTTAAAAATCGGCGCGATAGGGCGAACATATACGCTCGTCGGTTCCCAACTTTAAGGGTGGGATTCTGTGTTCTATACTTTCCGATGTTCAAGCAGACTGGTAAAGTAGAGAACAAGCTAAAAAAGAAAGTGATTTTTCCAACAATCCAGGGCCATACCTTTAATACGATGTAGCGGTGATATAATCAAACGTTTTTTTAAAATTGGATAATAACTGTGACCCTCAGAGGGGCCACAAGCTAAAAACAAAGGCGATTTTTCGTATAATCAGGGGCAATAATTCAGGAAGTTACGATTCGATATGCGTAATTATCGTAAAGAACTAAGATCTTTGGGTTATAAACATGCATTTCACGTTTCATCAAAATCGGATTAAAATTGTGACTTCTACAATCTTGATATACCATATTTTTTTTTTACACTAATCGCGTACAAGCGGGGGTCATTTTGTTCTGCAGTTTTGGTCTGATTTACGGTGTAACGGTGATATAATCAAACGGTTTATTTTTTTTTAAATCGGATAAACATTGTGACCTCTGAAGAGACCACAAGCCAAGAACATGATTTTTCGTAAAATCAGGGGGAATAATTTAGGAAGTTATTTACAACTTTACACATGCATATTACGCTTTCTCCGTACAGTTTATTATAACTGTTAATCTCAACACGTGAGAATAAATTGATTAGCACCTGACACTTCGGGGGATTAAGATTGTTGATTGGGCAATCGAGTTTAGTTTGTAAATCACTAGTTCCGTTATCTTCGTCAACCGACTGAATAAAAATAAAGTTTAACCATGCTGAAAGGACATAAGTTGAATAGGACCTTAGTGGATTGAATTCCCGTGCCATATTTCATTTCATTCCATATTAACTTTTAATTTGCCTATTTTATACGATAAGCTGGGAATAGGCATTTATTAGTTTATTTATGAGTTTTATGAGTTTATTGAACCGTGGTGTGAAAAAAATACTGTGTATCGGATAATTTTAATTAGGATATATAAGATAATGTTCTTAATTTATATAAGAAAGACACCCAAAGAACCTTTTTATTGAAAACAAGAAGCCATAATCTTTCATACATAAGAAACAGACCCACTATAAAGGATATATAGGATAATATTCTTAATTTATATAATAAAATCAACATAATTTCGTTTTTTGAATGGAAGTTAATTGAACATCTTTTTCAAAAATAAGTAAAAGACTCACTATAAAGCGAGGCCGATTGGGTTCTATATGTGGTATAAGGCAACCATTTTCTCTATATCTAGGATATAGGATAATATTCCTTATTTATATAATCTAATCATCCTAATGTGTTTTTTTAATGGAAATCAATTGAAAAAATACTCGAAAATCTTAAACATAAAAAACTCAATATAAAGCAGGGCCGATTGGGTTCAATGTATGGTATGAGGCAAATATTTTCTCTATTTCCAGGATATATAAGGTAATATTAAAAATCACCCTTATATCGTTTTTTGAATGTAAATTAATTGACCAAAATACCTCAACATATTTTAAACATAAGAAAAAGACTAACTATAAAGCGAGGCCGATTTGGTTCTATATGTGGTATAAGTCACACATTTTCTCTACATCTAGGATATATAGGATACTATTCTGAATTTATATGATCTAATCACCCTAATATGTTTTTTTAAGGGGAGTAATTGGGAAAAAATACCATAAGGAAGGTTGAGTTCTAATTTCGTGAAAATCGGACCAAAATTGACAGAAAAGTGGCCGCCTTTTGTATGCGAATAGTTTATCGAATCTAAACTTCCTGAATTACGGCTACTGATTATACGAAAAATCTCCCTTTTTAACTTGCGGTCACTATGGGGGTCACAATTATTATCCGATTAAAAAAAGTTTGATTATGTCACTGCTACATCGTAATGGTGGCTGAGTTCGCATTTCGTGAAAATCGGACCAAAAGTGTCGGACAAAATGGCCGCAGCTTGTACGCGAATAGTGTAATAATATGGCATAGGGTGGTGGACCTGTTAGAGATCACAATTTTAATACGATTTTTATGAAACCTGAATTGCATGTTTATTACCTAAAGATCTTGGTTCCTTTCAACGTTTGCGCATATTAGATCGTAACTTCCGTAATTATGTCCCCTGATTGTCCGAAAAATCGTCTTTGGTGACGAGGTCACAATTATTACCCGATTAAAAAAAAATGACTTTGATAAAAAAAAAAATGACTGATAAAAAAAATTACTTTGATCAAAAAAGTTACGTTGAAAAGAAATTACAATGCTAAAAAATTACTTTGATAGGCAAATAACCTTCATGATACAAATGACTGTTTTTTTTGCACAAAAAATAAGTTTTAAATAACTTATGTTTTTCATCAAAGTCATCATGTACTTTGCCTGATTAATTTACCCAACTATTGTTTACATTGGATGATTGTTGAACAGCAATCACAGAGAAGACAAATTTCGTTCTGGGATCACCTGGACAATAATGTATAGAAATAGTTTAAACTAATCCAATTATCCTCAGTGCACTTGGATTCCCCAGACAAAAACAAATTTCGTTCTGTGATCACCTGGACAATAATATTAGAACTAGTTTCGATTAATCCAATTATCATCAGAGCACTGGCTTCACAGGTTAGATTGATTCTTTTACCATTCCTTAGAGCACTGGCTTCCCTCGTTATCTCACTACTGATGCCTTATTTAATGGGATTTTGTTAATAGGTTAGAATAATCCTATTATCCTTAGAGCACTTGCTTCACAGGTTAGAAATTCTACAAAGACATCACCTACTGAAGCACAGTGTGTATGATGTATTTTCATACTGTGTGAAACAAAGTCAAATCATCCTTCAAAGTGTGTATGCTATTTGTCATTTATTTAGTTAAAAACGAAAAACTCTAGTGACAACCCGGTTATACTGTGTGAAATAAAGTCAATTCTTCCTTCAAAGTGTGTAGGATATATTTTCAAACTGTGAAATAAAATCATATCATCCTTATTTGCAATTTATTTAGTTAAAAACAACAACTCTGATGACAATCCTGTTATACTGTGAAAATAAAGTCAATTCATCCTTCAAAGTGTGTATGATGTATTTTCATTCTGCGTTTAATAAAGTTAATTCATCCTTCAACGAGTGTATGATATTTGTCATTTATTTAGTTAAAAACAACAAACAAGTCTAGTGACAACCCCGTTAAATCAATGTTGTAATCAAAGTCAATTTAATCATAAAGTCATTTTATTTTCAAAGTCATTTTTTAAATCAAAGATTTGGGATTTTTTTCACCTATTTCACAGAACGAAACCGGTAATATACACAATGCCTGGAAATTTTAGGCAATGTACACAATGACTGGCCTCATTAGGCATTGTACACATTGACTGGTTATTTCAGGCATTGCCTGGTTGTAGACATTGACTGTAACATATTACAGGATAATATTTTTAATTTATATAATGTAATCACCCTAATATCTTTTTTTCATGGAAAAAATATTCGAAAATCTTTTACGACCCACTTTTGTCAATTTTTAGGTCCCAAATGTTAGCGATTTAGCTTGGGAGTTCTGTAATGTTAATATATCCAACTTGATTAGCCTTATAAAACTATAAACGGTTTGTTTATGTTGCTACAAGAACAATTACGCACGCTACGCTATGACGCGAAAGTTGTAGTGTTGTACCCAATTCAGATTACGTCACATGCTCGATGACGTTAGCTGATTTTTCTATGAGCTACGCCATTTATAATTCATATTTCGTTTTATTTTACACGAATCTATATGTGCAGCATCGTCGTAGAATGGAAGAAATGAGAAGAGAAGAGGACAGAAGAAGGCTGCAAGCGGAAAGAGATAGGCGAGAAGCCGAACGGATTAGACTACTATCTATGCGTCAAACAAAACAAGATTACACAGTATGTTTATTTCCTACAGGGAGATCACGTTGCTAACTGGGTAAGACGCCGTCTCGCTAGCCTGGAGGTCGGGGGTTCGATCCCTGCATTTGCCGAGAAAGATCACCCAGATGTTCCGCGTGGTTTCCCCTTTGTCAGTGATGCAGAACGGGGGGCCGTGTACACATTGGCTTACACGTAAAAGATCCCTTGGCAGTTGGAATTCAATACAAGAGTATGTCGTAGTGTCGCTGCCCGGGCAAAATGTTCCTGATAGCGCACTGTATGACCCCTATGCCCGTCTTCATTAGCCCAGTTTAGGAGCAGAACAGTAGGAAGTTAAATCCCATTTCATTCCATTTCACTTTTTCCCTACATAATGTTATTGCACGCACATTGTGGTCCAGTGGCTGAAACGAGGTTGGGGTGTCATCCACATGGTTTGGAGGTGGTCTAAAATATTTATTTTGTGGTGTTTTAAGAAAGAGTCCTACATGTAGCACTTATTTGAATCCAAAGTGTTCTCTTACGTGTTTAGTATCCTATCGTATTATAGTTGGAATATGTGTCAGTCTTGCATTATAACCAATTTGTCTTATCTTTAATTTGCCTTATTAGCTTCATTGCATTTCCTGCATATAAGTCTTTAACGGTGCTGTACGCCAGAATTAGTTAAAAGGAATATCTGAAAGCATAGTCCTAAACAACTGCGACCATACTAGATTTTATATTTCTAACAATCACTGACCATCAGCTGCTTCATTTGAGATAGTAACTATATATTTTCTGTCTGTATAAAGAGTAGCAATACTGTCATCCTCTGTAGGACAAATGGTATGGGCATTTCAGGGTTCTTGATATATGAACTCGGTTTTCCAGACAAGATAACATCAGTCTTTCTCCCACTTTCTAGTCGGAAATGTGAAATTAAATTGTATTAGGTTATTCGTCATTGGTGAATAATGAAACACAACGTTTTTCGTTATTCAGGACACCAATTTTGATTCAAATAAAATTATTATTTAACTAACTTATAAGGTTGAAGCCTCAATGTTATATTCTTCTCAATCGACTGGGCTAATGAAGACGGGCATATGCCATGCAATTACGGGACAATTTTTCTCAGTTTGCGAATATACGGCTTCCACTTTTTTCGAGTTGCCACTGCCACAGTTTCTTTTACACACACGGGACCCCTGTTCTTCGTCCCACCTGAAGGACTATACGCTGCACCTTGTCACAATTACTCCAGAAAATATCGATGAGCTTCCTCGGCCAAAAAAAGGGATTTCCTGGTTAGCGATTCACAATCTTACTCAGTGAGTCACAGTGGCTCCTAATTCACTTATAAGAAGGATGCATCGCCAGTAAAAATATATTTATTTCATACACAAACCCATGCAGAGTTTAGTACAAACAGCTAAATTTTAATGACTCAGATTAAAAAATCGTAGACTATATCCAAATTGCTTTGTCTCCTTCCTTTGAATTCACACTTGACAATTGTTTTCACTAAAATTCATATTATTGGGCTTACGAATTTTCGCCTGAAAGCCTATTGTTATTACAAAAATTACTATTATTGTTATTTTTTCCCAGTGCCTGTAAAAGATATTGATCTCGGAGGTAATTATCAATTGGGAAATCATGCGGTGGTTACTTGAAAATGCTGCGCAGGCCGGAAGTTGTCGAATTTGCCAGGGGGCCACCCCCCTAAAATAACGGCCATAGCTTCATCAATTATTTCCATATTTTCAAACAAATGACATTACGGGAACCCCCGTGCTCTTTGCGGGACAATAGCAGTTGAAAATTTTAAAATTTCTTAACTTTGTCGTTGACTCATATCATTCTCAAATTTTTGTTAATTTTTAAAATATTCAAATTTAACCTACATATTTGGATACATGAGAAACATTTTGAAACATTTGAAACATTTTATTTCACTAAAGGCTTCACATAAGGCATGATAGTACAATAATTTAAAAAAATTCAACAATTAATATAATACATGAAAAATAACAACAACAAAAACAAACAGAACACATATACATATCTTTGATTAAGTTAATTTACCTCATTCTTTGAAGACAACAATTTTACAAAATTTAGCTAAACCAATAAGAACAAACTTGTCTTTACTATTCATTAGTTCAGAAAAACTCATTGTGTTTTTAATTTTACATATATGCAGGTAAAAACTTCTGTCGTTCAGAGAAGGTCCAGTTAAATATATAATGAAATTCGTCTCCTTGCTCTTCATTGTTACATAAATCACAAACTCTTTCTGATATATCAATGCTATAGAATCTACCACATTCAATAGTTTTTTTATGACTACCACATCTAAATTTACATAGATTAAGTCGTAACTCAAAAGGCAATGCTGTTAAATAATTTTCAAAGCCAAACTCACATTTCTACATCCTATAGTTTGTACATTTAGCTGAATTGAACGTTTTAGCCTTCCAATCATATACAAACAAATTATGGTAAAACTGTTTAACATTTTTAGACAAGTTACAATTCGGATCTACATTTTGATTATTCCAGGCATTAACAAAGCCACATTCAGTTAATATATCTTTAACACAGTTTAACAATTTAAAGTGATAAACATGCCCCGAATCAAGTCGATACAATATTTCATATAATGTACGAGATATTTTCTCCTCTTTACGAGTGACAAGACGTTTCCAAAAACCAACCATTCTCGCCTTAATACTTACGCACACATAGGCGCTCTAGCAAGTTCTCCATAGACAATGCAATTGGGTGTACTTTTTTTTAACTTACATTATATAACCAGGCAATAAAATAAACGAATCTTTAATACTGTTGTCTAGATGAGATTCAGTAATACATATTATATCGTAGTTGGAGAATTCAGCTTCAATTATATCTAATTTTGGCAATAAACTACATACATTATTGTGGACAATGGAAATATTACCTGTACTAAGTGTATTAAACGGACCAGGGTTTTGTTCTACGCAACCGATAATTAGCAATGTATTAATTACAAAAGTAGTTGCATTTTTATACCATATGAAAAGAAAGGATGTAAGATCATATATAAGGAATGTTGATTGTCACGTTTAAGAGGACACATATTATTCGTTTTAATCGTGACTGTCGTTATATAGCATTTTAGGTGCACATGTAAAAACGGAACAATCAAACATATATTTATATCTATTTCGGTATGCATCTATAATAAGATAATTATGCTTTTAAATTAAAATTTTCGTTAAAAGTGAAATAAATACATTTTACACTCCTAGAAGATAGATTAATGGAATTGTATAAAGGTGAGCAGCAAACATAAAATATATTACATAACAATAAACAAAACATGGTATTTACAATTACTATTACGAAACATGTTGAGACTAGGAAAAGCTTTTGCGAAGCATCGCTATGTACAGACCGTATCAAAATTAAAAAAGAAACATATATACAAGCACGTGATGAACAACAAGTTAAATAACTTGTGAACAGAATAATCAGTATTAGTTACTCCTTTGGCAGAGGAAAAATAAATTCAGTCGACAGGTAAGGATGTGTATACTGTGTGTGACCTATTGTATGCAAAAGTCATACTAGTATTAATATTCGCAGAACTATAAACGACTATAAACAGGTATCACGTCATGCGGGTATCGTACTATCATATCATACTCAGTAGTTTCTAGAATATTTATAAGATGACGTGCTAAAAAGTTTTATTAACGACATTTATTCAATACAATTCCCAGATATATTGTATGCAGATTATATCTAACTGAAGTGTCGCTGGTTGGTGAGGTCTGTGTGGAAAAAACATCACACTGGAATATACTATACACGGGTAATACCATACGTAGACACCACTATATATGTTATTATTAGGTACAACTTTCGTAAAAGACACTGTGATAGTTCTACTAAATTCATTTATCACATCTTTACAAAATATTTGAAAAGTAAGATAAAAGAATAAGTATTTTAGGGGTATTACTAAATATCTGCATATTTTTCACTTAATATTACGCGGAAATTACTTAACTAATAGGTCAAAGAGTTAAACACAGTATTGAGTAACTCTATGTAATGGACAATGAGATACTCTGGTAATTTTTTTTTTTTTTTTTTTTTTTTTTTACAATTAAGAAATGTCTAGAAGACTTTACAAGTTTACACACAGCATCTGGTGCCATTTGATATCTGTTTGATTTTGGGTTAACATTTTCCGACAGTTTCACTTGATGTCGCCCCTTTAGGTGTTGATGTTAATCCTATATCCATCAGGAAGGGTTGTATCATATGATGCGTGCTGATATCCGCTAGATTATAGGTGCTATGTGGTTGTTCACGAGAAGCAGCCGACGCTTCAGGGCGACCTTGGACTTCTCGTTGATCTGCGTGTAAATGTCGTCTGGGGTTAACATTGTTTCTGAATGGTAGCAAATCATCTCCGCGTGAAAATGAGATGTTTTCGGCCATCCAAACTACTGACAAATATCCTCCCGTCGTAGGTCCAACAGTTTTTAATAAATTGTCTTTAAAGTGATCACGAGTTATTTTGTATAATGCTGAACGGGTTTTAGTTAGCGTTGCGTTTATGTATACTTTAGTTTTATTCGTAATATTGTACTCTTTCAGATTCTTTTTATTTGCATATACTGAATCCCTCTCACGGTAGCTTATAAAGTGTACTATGATATCTCTGTGAAACTTTCCCTGTTCGTCCCCAACTCTATGGGTACGTCCAATATGTGATTTATCAAGCTTGGTAGCACCACCAGGAAAAACATGATTGTTAAATAAAGACAGAACAATATCATCAACAAATACTTTAAGAGAATTCTTACCATTTACCGAGGCTGAATTATGGGAAGCAAACCTTAGACCTACGAACTGGATCCAGTACCAACATGTCTCGTCAAAGAACATATCGATCAGTTGCTCCCGCTGCTGTGTAAGATACTACACAAGTCGCTTTCTAATGGAATCTTCCCTGTTGAATTCCGATGTGCAATTGTTAAACCATTATTGAAGAAGTCCACACTAAATCCGGATGTTCTAAAACACTATCGTCCTGTCAGTAACCTGAGTTTTCTATCCAAAATTATTGAAAAATGTGTTCTTACTCGTATAAATGAACATATTAACAAAAATCATCTTGAGAATCCACTTCAGCATATAAACGACATCACAGCACGGAAACGGCACTTATAAAGATAACAAATGATATTTACCAATCTATTGATGCTCAGAAATGTGTGTTTCCGATACTTTTAGACCTTTCTGCTGCATTCGATACTCTCGACACAAATGATCTGCTTGAAACACTGATGGTTGAAGTTGGTCTTCGTGATATTGTCTACTCTTGGTTTGAATCGTACTTACGATGTAGATCTCAATGTATCAAAATAAAGTCTTCAAAATCAGAGACACTTGACATGGTATGTGGGGTTCCACAGGGCTCTGTATTGGGTCCTGTCCTATTCCTCATCTCCACGAAGCCAATTACAAAGATAGCGGCAGATTTTGGATTAACAGTTCATCTTTTCGCCGACGATACCCAACTATATATGGAGTTCGATTCCAATTCTCGCACCCCATCTCTCGACAGTGTCAAAAACTGTATGGAAGAAATACACAATTGGATGACAAATCATTTTCTCAAACTAAATCCCGAAAAAACCGAATTTTTAATCATTGGTACCAAACAGCAAGAAACAAAATTTCGATCTGAAAATATTACCCTTAACTTTGACAATAAGGGGATCACTCAGTCAGCAAGGGCTAAAAATATTGGAGCGGTTATTGATTCCAACCTCAGTTTTAAAGAACATGTTCAGGTAGTCTGTTCCTCATCCTTCTTTCATCTCCATAATATCAGCAAGATCAAAAAGTATTTAAACAGAGATAATCTAGAAAGACTTGTACATGCTTTCATAACATCTAAGCTCGACTACCACAATGCTCTTCTGTATCAACTTCCAGAAAACCTCATAAAGAAGCTACAATATGTTCAGAACTCAGCCGCCAAAGGACGATTTGACAGCATCTCTGCCACATTATCACCACTACATTGGCTACCCGTTAAACAACGAATTAATTTCAAGATTGTATTAACCTTTAAAGCTCTAAATTCACAATCGCCTACGTACATCCAAGATATGATAGTTCCTTACACTACAAGCCGAAATTTACGTTCAGCTGATAAAAACTTATTAAAGATCCCTTGTGTAACACTTGAGACTGGAAAACGTGGATTTTCATACGCAGCGCCATATCTATGGAATCAGCTCCCATTACAAATACGCCAAGAGTCATCTCTATCTGTTTTTAAGATCAAACTCAAAACTTTCCTTTTCGAAAGTCCTTTGTGATATATAAATCGTGAACAAATCAAGTGAACTCAAAGCGCATTAGAAACTGTTGAAGCAGTGTTTATGCGCTATACAAATACTGATATTATTATTATATTATACTCAAAACTTTCCTTTTCGAAAGTCCTTTGTGATATATAAATCGTGAACAAATCAAATGAACCCAAAGCGCATTAGAAACTGTTGAAGCAGTGTTTATGCGCTATACAAATACTGATATTATTATTATATTATTATATTATCAGTGTTTTCGTCGGGTAACTCGCTGATGCCACTTTTTTTCAGGCACGTACGCCGGGAGTATTGCTCTAGATCGTCAATTCTTGATTCCAAATGTTTTTCATTAAATTCAGTTAATATTTGAGGTTTAATTGAGTTCATTAGGTGGTTTACAAACACGTCTCGCTTTAGCAACTCGGCCAAGAAGGATATAGAGCATAGTGTCTAAAAATTCGTTAATGCTGGTTGATGTGCCCTGGTGACTCCTCTTTCACGTTTTTGCTTTTTGGTTTGTTATTTTTATTATATTTATGTAAACAAAAACACTGGTATATAAATCAGCAAAGACAGAGTTAATGAATGACACTGTAACACCAGGAAATGATATACTATATGACAGATTATCTGGCACAGAAACAAACCTTGATAAATTTCCAATTTTAGTTATCAATGTTAATTTGGTAATTTCCGTCATAAATGACAAGACAGATAATTCACAGCAGATCAAAATATATCGACATGACTGTCTGTAAACATTCACTCATCAACACTTGGACGCTTGGAAAGTAGTACTCAGGTGAAAATGTTTTGACAGCAGAAGTGTAGATTGACATGAAAAAAACCTCACGTTTTAGCAAAATCGCATAATTGTAACTTGATAATTTACATCAGACATATTCATAACTTTCACAAACTTAAAGGGCTCTATGCATTAGATTATTACTAAGAAATACATTTTTCTTCTCTGTCAGTGGAGTATGTCAACTTCAAGCCGCCATCTTGTTTAATTATTTATTATTATGCATATCAAACTTTATTTCCATGTATATATGATTTATTAATCTATATATTAAAATTATTTTAATCGCACACTCATCATACACAATCCTGTAAAATAACATTAATACCTGTATGTAACAGGTACAACTATATTTTCTTCCCATGAATTATGGAACACTAAATGCTGACGACAAGCAACATTTTCTTTTGTCAAAGTTAGTTGAGGTATTAACTGTGGTCTGTACCCGTATTGTGATGGAGTTGCTTCCCTTTTGAAAGGTGTGGGTTTTTAGGATTTGCCACTTTCCACAGGGGTTTTCGTACTCAGCAACATTTAAGATCACTAATTTGGTGTTTATTGTCATAATTGTAAGTAAAACTTTGAGCTTGTCAGCGCATATCAGACAATTTTAAATAAAATAGTTGAGGTATTAATTGTGGTCTGTACCCATATTGTGATGGAGTTGCGTCCCTTTTGAATCCGACACGGTGCCGATTTTCAGGATTTGCCACTTTCCACGGGGGTTTCCGTCCTCAGCAACATTTTTGATCACTAATTTAGTGTTTATTGTCATAGTTGTAAGTAAAATTGTGAGCGTATCAGCGCGTTTCAGACAATTGGAGAAAGGCCTCAGGCCTAATTTGCTACCCTTGTAAAATGACGCGATTATTATTATTATTATTAATTTCAATAAAACAGAAAACTTTAACAATTTATTAAAAGCTAATTTACCGCATGTCAACCGCCGGCAGCCTTTTTTTCAGACACGCTTAGGCTTAGATAATACTCTATATGAGAATCACTCATTTTCCGATCCAAATTCCTTCAGACAAGTTTCGGCGAAAATATGCCCCAAAACAGATGGAGTGGGATTGAAAATCGTCCATAGCTATGAGCAACACTGTCTAAGCCCTCTAGCGGTGGCGCCGGTCGCTACTTTAATACAGTTTCCAGAAAGTGTTCGCCGTCCACTGCCTTTTCCTTGTTATATAATTACAAGAAAGTGTGTGAATAATAATCCATTGTGAGCTTACAAAATATTTCTTTATATCTTAAAAATTTGTTTTCATAAATATTCTTGTTTGCTGTTTCTGTGTATATATTTTACAACTATCAAAGGAGAATACTAACGCAAAAAGTTCTTTTAATATGAAAAATAACGTTAATATTAAATTATTATTGACCCTGCGAAATTTTAAAAGTCACTCTAAATATATACCAAAAGGAAATATACCAAAAAACACCCAATTGACGTTTATGCATATCTGCAGCCTCGTTTTGATTTTTTTCCGTGAATGACGTAATAGTCGATCGACTTTGTGAATTTCCCTATATAATGCTTCTGAAACTGAGCACGACATGCCGTCAATTTGACTAACTGGATGCATAAACATAGAAAATTGCGTTGCTTGGGGATATACTAATAGCACCAACAATAAATCGGGAAGCGTGTGTCATTTGTTTTAAAAATTTCCATGCGAGACACCACGCAGAAAAGTCCTGAGTCGGGACACAGCGATCAACGAGGCGATCTCAACAAAACACACTTCTCTTTCAAATTCTTGTTCGGAGAATTTCAAGTTATATCTGCTTATGAACGTGACCAGTGCAATTTTAATAACTTTATTATGTCGATAAAGATAAAACAGTTATTTTATCTTTCTGTTAAAACTGTGCATTCTATGGCGAAACCGGCACGCTTTCAAAATCTATCAATAGAAAAGTTTGATGTAACCATAGCAACGAAATGTAAACACCACTAGAGTGGTAGCCTTAATACTATTGTTAATTACTATCGAAGCGTCTTCCGTAGGCCTATTTCGATGATTTTGCAGTCGATCATAAATAGTACTAGATCATGTAAGAAGTTTGTCCGAGCGTGATGCTACTCTTTGTTCAGCGTGAGCGTAGGCCCTACTAGACCATTATGACCATGGTCCTATCAGTATGATAACGATGTGACCCATTTGTAGCTACGTCTTCGTATCTAGTATAGGGCATATAATACCACAATTATTAGTTTGTATCTGATATATTTTTTTCCGATGAAGCGTGAACACCAATAGGGCCGCAATAAAGCCGAAAGTCATCGCGAATCGAAGGACTGGATGATAGTGATAGGAAGGATAAGACAAGTGAAGGTGTATCTATGCTGTTTTTAATTTCTAGTGCCTATTTATTTATCAGTATTGTAACTAGAATGTTCCGAACCATCATCGTCACCGTTGTTCCTCGCATTTCTAAATCACCGGTACTGATAGAAAAGAACACACCGGGCGAAATCAATGTCTGACAAGTTGTCACTTTATGCCGATGTCTGTAAACATTCACTCATCAACACTTGGACGCTTGGGAAGTAGTACTCAGGTGAAAATGTTTTGACAGCAGAAGTGTAGATTGACATGAAAAAAACCTCACGTTTTAGCAAAATCGCATAATTGTAACTTGATAATTTACATCAGACATATTCATAACTTTCACAAACTTAAAGGGCTCTATGCATTAGATTATTACTAAGAAATACATTTTTCTTCTCTGTCAGTGGAGTATGTCAACTTCAAGCCGCCATCTTGTTTAATTATTTATTATTATGCATATCAAACTTTATTTCCATGTATATATGATTTATTAATCTATATATTAAAATTATTTTAATCGCACACTCATCATACACAATCCTGTAAAATAACATTAATACCTGTATGTAACAGGTACAACTATATTTTCTTCCCATGAATTATGGAACACTAAATGCTGACGACAAGCAACATTTTCTTTTGTCAAAGTTAGTTGAGGTATTAACTGTGGTCTGTACCCGTATTGTGATGGAGTTGCTTCCCTTTTGAAAGGTGTGGGTTTTTAGGATTTGCCACTTTCCACAGGGGTTTTCGTACTCAGCAACATTTAAGATCACTAATTTGGTGTTTATTGTCATAATTGTAAGTAAAACTTTGAGCTTGTCAGCGCATATCAGACAATTTTAAATAAAATAGTTGAGGTATTAATTGTGGTCTGTACCCATATTGTGATGGAGTTGCGTCCCTTTTGAATCCGACACGGTGCCGATTTTCAGGATTTGCCACTTTCCACGGGGGTTTCCGTCCTCAGCAACATTTTTGATCACTAATTTAGTGTTTATTGTCATAGTTGTAAGTAAAATTGTGAGCGTATCAGCGCGTTTCAGACAATTGGAGAAAGGCCTCAGGCCTAATTTGCTACCCTTGTAAAATGACGCGATTATTATTATTATTATTAATTTCAATAAAACAGAAAACTTTAACAATTTATTAAAAGCTAATTTACCGCATGTCAACCGCCGGCAGCCTTTTTTTCAGACACGCTTAGGCTTAGATAATACTCTATATGAGAATCACTCATTTTCCGATCCAAATTCCTTCAGACAAGTTTCGGCGAAAATATGCCCCAAAACAGATGGAGTGGGATTGAAAATCGTCCATAGCTATGAGCAACACTGTCTAAGCCCTCTAGCGGTGGCGCCGGTCGCTACTTTAATACAGTTTCCAGAAAGTGTTCGCCGTCCACTGCCTTTTCCTTGTTATATAATTACAAGAAAGTGTGTGAATAATAATCCATTGTGAGCTTACAAAATATTTCTTTATATCTTAAAAATTTGTTTTCATAAATATTCTTGTTTGCTGTTTCTGTGTATATATTTTACAACTATCAAAGGAGAATACTAACGCAAAAAGTTCTTTTAATATGAAAAATAACGTTAATATTAAATTATTATTGACCCTGCGAAATTTTAAAAGTCACTCTAAATATATACCAAAAGGAAATATACCAAAAAACACCCAATTGACGTTTATGCATATCTGCAGCCTCGTTTTGATTTTTTTCCGTGAATGACGTAATAGTCGATCGACTTTGTGAATTTCCCTATATAATGCTTCTGAAACTGAGCACGACATGCCGTCAATTTGACTAACTGGATGCATAAACATAGAAAATTGCGTTGCTTGGGGATATACTAATAGCACCAACAATAAATCGGGAAGCGTGTGTCATTTGTTTTAAAAATTTCCATGCGAGACACCACGCAGAAAAGTCCTGAGTCGGGACACAGCGATCAACGAGGCGATCTCAACAAAACACACTTCTCTTTCAAATTCTTGTTCGGAGAATTTCAAGTTATATCTGCTTATGAACGTGACCAGTGCAATTTTAATAACTTTATTATGTCGATAAAGATAAAACAGTTATTTTATCTTTCTGTTAAAACTGTGCATTCTATGGCGAAACCGGCACGCTTTCAAAATCTATCAATAGAAAAGTTTGATGTAACCATAGCAACGAAATGTAAACACCACTAGAGTGGTAGCCTTAATACTATTGTTAATTACTATCGAAGCGTCTTCCGTAGGCCTATTTCGATGATTTTGCAGTCGATCATAAATAGTACTAGATCATGTAAGAAGTTTGTCCGAGCGTGATGCTACTCTTTGTTCAGCGTGAGCGTAGGCCCTACTAGACCATTATGACCATGGTCCTATCAGTATGATAACGATGTGACCCATTTGTAGCTACGTCTTCGTATCTAGTATAGGGCATATAATACCACAATTATTAGTTTGTATCTGATATATTTTTTTCCGATGAAGCGTGAACACCAATAGGGCCGCAATAAAGCCGAAAGTCATCGCGAATCGAAGGACTGGGTGATAGTGATAGGAAGGATAAGACAAGTGAAGGTGTATCTATGCTGTTTTTAATTTCTAGTGCCTATTTATTTATCAGTATTGTAACTAGAATGTTCCGAACCATCATCGTCACCGTTGTTCCTCGCATTTCTAATTCAGGGGTACTGATAGAAAAGAACACACCGGGCGAAATCAATGTCTGACAAGTTGTCACTTTATGCCGATAGCCTATTGATAAAACCAAGTACGAACAATCCAAACCATAGCTTCAGCTCATTAATTGTCGGGTGTTTCCGTAATTTCGGAAATTCGAGAGTGTTTTTTAACGTTATTTGTTCTAAAACTTAAATATTTTTTTTCTGAAATGTGTTACATAATGAACTAAGTAAATGATAAAATTAAACTTTTACTTTAGCATTCTCCTTTAAAAACGAGTTTTTTCTTACCTTGAGTCCCTCATGTTTTCGTTTTGTTCGACCCTCTCCCTTGTTGACGCAGTTTTCTCTTTTCTCTCTTTTTGGTCGCGGTGGGTTGGTTTCGATTTTGAATGATGTTACAGGTGATCATAGCAGCTTCTGTTAATATCTAATTGTTCTTGATGTAGATGATGCTGTTGATGGTTGGGCTGTATGAGTTACTTCTGGCATAGTTGGTTAAGTATAGATGGTTGAGGGGGAGGGGTGTAAACATCTGGTGGTAATACAAGAATGGTAGATTACTCCCAGTTTTGACTGACCTCAAATATACAGCTTTCGAAATACCTGTAAACCAAAATGCAAAGTGAATAAAAAAAGGGATTTTCATAACTCATTAATAGCCTAATTTGCCACAGGAATCACAAGTAACTGAATTTATTAAACACAGAGAGCACTGTCTGTTCAAATTATCAAGTTCAAAAGGACAGAAATAAATCTGATGAATGATTTATTTAATTTGATATTATTTATATATTTTGAGGGTGAAACCATGTTGCAACTTCAAGAAGTTCAAAATAATCAGCTTCTATGATCACTCATTGTGATTTTAAAAATGCAGGTGGGTGAAGCCATACCGGTCTTTAGTTATAATACCCGTGACGTTAAACTGTGTGAAGTAAGGCGGAAGACGTCAGTAGTGGAACCATTTCTAACCGGTCTTTGGGTTAGTCAAAGCTAAGAATGAACCCAATCACCAAATTTTAAAGATAATCTGTCTGTTTTGATCTATCAATTAGGTACCGATAACAAAACCAAGTGAAGTCATGCAGTGAGTCGAGTGACTGATAATATTAATGTAGTCAAAGTAGGCCTATGGCTACCAATCATTACCAAAAAACTTTGAACAGTCATTCAATCTAAATTCCGATCATTCACTTCAAAGTTCGTTCCCGACTTTGAAGCCACGAGGGCATACGTCAATAATCGTAATGAATATAAACTTACAGGGAAAAATGCATTGATTGTTTGACATAAATCGTAGCAGTAGAAGTCCTATAATTCTTTTAAATACCGCTGATAAGATAATGTATATAACACTAATGAATTGGGATATTGTATAATAGTACAATTTGATGACCAGAATGAAGTTTTGGACAAATTTTTCAGTTACAGCAAGAATGTTATTGTCCCTTTAATATCTAATATATTCTTAGCAATAGGTGATTTGCAATGACTGCGTGTTAGCAAGGCACGTCACGCGTAGATATAGTATTTTGATTGTGATGTTTTTAATAAGATCAAGTACTACCTGGCCTACATGTAGTTTTTTATATGTAGAATTTGTTTCAAAGAAATCAAGTGACTATTAAAATGGGCCTGTCAGTGAGTGTTCATCGCACAATGTCAATAACTCTCGTATTTTAATTGAGCTAGAATGTTCAAACTTGGCGTAGCCGTGTATAGCCACAGGAGAGTGACGCTCTATCCGTATTCATACATCATACTCAACTAGACAATATATATAATTTTTAAATTATTATTATATATTTTCGAGTCGGGTTTGGTGTAGGTTTGGTATATCATATAATGAACCGATAGGTCAGACTTCTGTGGTAAAGCGAATGAAGATGGTGTAGTTGGTGACGAACTCTCACTGCGTAGATAGTTTTTTTTAAATGCCGTTCTCCTTTTCTAATAGTTCAGAGAAAATCCCGATGAAACTGAACATTATTCGTGCAATTCTGTTATCCGTATCCACGTGAATTCCACCAAATAAGTATCATAGTACCAGACTTGCGTCTTAAATGAGTACTTCTCCGTTTAGGTGTTGAATTTCGATTCTAAAATATCAGTAATACCGTAAATTCATGATTATCGAAATACAGCTTCACACCTGCGCATGATGTACCTCGTGCGGCGGACATGTAACGCCCCCTGAAATTTCATTCTCCTCACATCCCGTCCATATTTACGCTAAAAAGTAGGCCTATATCGTATGAAGTATTTTCCCCAACTTATTACTTGATCGGGACATATTTTCCAATAAACTATTCATAATATATAGTCTTTATTTCTGGAAATTGTTTTGAATTTCTTGAATGATTTAATACACTGGACAACGAGACGTGTGTATTTCCATTTTACTTTAGCTAACCACCAGCATGCGATTTTACGGTGGAATTAGGTCAGGTGACTTGGGGAATACGTGTTTTATTTATTTAGATATAAATACTTCATGTTGTTAAATACCAGTGTCAAACAGATGAGAATCCGGGTAGATGGTATGAAATTCATTGTAATAAAAAAGCCAATAAAAACTCCACACCGTTCGATCTATTTTTAGTTGTCGGGCTCGAGATCTAACTCAATAGAACAATGCATGCAGTCACAAGAACTCGGAAAAGAAACAAAATAATAAATTCTTACTTTCGACTATGCCGTGGACAATGGCAATTTGCGTCGTGGTATTCTTTAAATAAAATACCACGGCTAAAGATGCCGTAGTTATTATTGGTTTTCTACGGCAACTGTAAACTTGAAAATACTACGGGTGCCGTCGTGATTTTTTACCCCTGTTTTTGTCTCTTTGGTTTCGGAAAAAGTATAAATTTTGCACCATGAAGGCGGTCGGGGTGACGTTCGTCCATGTTACAAGTCCCCCATGCGCAGCGTAATACTATTTTGACGATAAATGTAGAAATAACTAACTTCCCACAAAGAACAGCCTTGTTTGTTTGTGGGACAGAACTGGCAGCCAATCTTGACCTACGCGGGCCAAATATAATCTGGCTCTCTGATTGGTCAATCTCTTTACGGTGATTGACAGGTCGGAACCATGAATTCGTTGGTAACCTATTCAGAATAAATTTAAAGATCGCACAAACTCATCTATTTTTATCAACCAATAAAATTCATCGTAACGTCTATCAAACGAAAGTAGAATATATTGTTATTTTAAAGTGAAAATACGGTAATATTTCGAGTCAAAATTCGGGTCATCATACAAAATTTTGAGCATCCAGCTTTATATAATCTGAAAGGTAATTAAATAAGCTTTCCAAAAACTATTAGTAAAAGTTAGCACAATCATATGAAAGGGATGCGCTCTCATCCTAAACATAGCCAATTTTTCAAATTTAGAATATTAAAAAAATGGCAATGTTTAGGATGAGAGCGCACCCCTTTAATATGATTGTGCCAACTTTTACTAATAATTTTTGGAAAGCTTATTTAATCCAGAAAGAACCGCTATATAAGAGTTCATAATGAAGCCACTTACAAAAATTAAATAATAATAACAATTAGAAGTAAAGATTAAGCAAAAACAGCAAAATACAATAAATAGACCCACGGTCCAACCAAAGGATAATTTTGACTAACAATGAATGCCTTCAAAGGGAGCCATTTATTGCAGTTAATGAGATGATCAAGATGAGGCCATTCACCAAGAAATATAAATACAACATAACCCTACATCAGTCTAAAAAAACACGAATAATATATGCTTACTTATTAAGCAATCCATGAAATGAAGGATCATCATGATCAATGACATTCACAAATCGTCCTACCTCGATTCCAGAACTGACTTGGCTAAATTTGCCGATGACAGTACCATATGGAGAAATGGGACGAGCTTCTGTGAACTACAAAAGAATATGCAAAAAGCCTTAGACAAATTCATGACATGGGCAAACGACTGGGGATTCAAAGTCTCGGAGAAGAAAACAGTCGGCATGCTTGTGAGCAGGAATAGAGGGATAAACAGAATGACTCTGTGTATGAACGGGAAAACCATCGAGTTCAAAGACCAATCCAAGTTCCTTGGCGTAATCTTTGACCGACGGTTGACCTGGAAACCGCACATCGACTGGACTGTAGATAGATGCTCCCAAATCCTAAACTTAATGAGAAAATTAACGGGCAGTACGTGGGGCGCCAATAGAGTTACACTTATGATGGTATATCGTGCTCTAATACGTTCTGTATTAGACTACGGCTCTTTGGCCTTCATGAACTGCGCGCCAAAACTCTTAAGCAAGCTTTACACCATCCAATACAAAGCTCTGTGTATTGCGACTGGCGTAGGGCTCGGGACTAGGCGAGAGGCACTACTACAAGAAGTCGGGGAGTTGCCCCTATCCCTAAGAAGAAAAGAACTGGCGACAAGGTATTGGGTAAAGATATCACAACTAGGTGAAAGATCCCCAACATTCGTCAGTCTACAAAAGACAAAATATGTAAGAGATCCCAAAAAGAAAACCTTCAACCAGGGTATCAGAGAAACGATCAAGGAACTACGACTGGGGGAGCTCGTGATAAATAAACACGACCCCCAGTTGTCGCCCCTTGGACGCTCCCTATACCACTGGTCAATCTAGATCTACTACAGAAAACCGACAAGAAAAAACCCCCCAGTGCTGCACATTTGGAAGACAACTGGCCGTCTGATGACTGGGACCATGTGTACACGGATTGCTCACGCATCCTGAAAGGGGCACCAGCTCGTTTGGAATATACCTGCCAAACGGGGAACAGGGAATGAGCAGGAAACTGCCCAATAACTGTTCGGTGTACACTGCAGAGCTTGGTGCCATTCGTGACGCTATTTCATGGATCTCCCATCAAAAGACCGGCAAGTTCGTCATTCCAAGCGATTCTCTGAGCAGTTTGATTTCAATCCAAAATGACAACTCGGAATCAAGACCAGAAGTCATTTTGGAAATCAGGCAGCTATATCAGAGGGTCCTAGAGAAGGGAAGCATATTAGAGCTTGTGTGGATTCCATCACATGTCAACATTAAAGGAAACGAGGAGGCAGATCGACTCGCCAACGAGGGTCTCAAGGACACAGCTACACCCCGCTTCATAGACTACAGCACCACGGAAATCTACAGTATGGTCAAAAGGCAGGTCAATTCAATCTGGGAATTAAATCTCGTTGAACTTGACACATACAGATTCCGACTGGATGACGAGATCTACACCAAGACAGCGACCAATCACCCTAGACGAGATATATGCAGACTCATATCGAAACTAAGGGTGAAAGAGCGGCTGCGAGACTACAAACACCAAGTCATCGTCTGTGAGTGCGGAGAAGAGTGTACCACCAACCATGTCCTGGTAGACTGCGAGGTTTACAAGGAAGGGAGACGGGACTTAGTGAGAATGATGGAGACCAATAACATACCATTCAACACTAAGAACCTACCCTTCCCTAGACAAGATCTGAAGCTACAAATCTTCGAAGAAGTTCACACCCTAATGGACACAGTTGGACTAAGTAAATTAGTGAAATAAGAAAGGGTCACGGCTAGATAAATTCTCCATACAACGTAGGATGGTTGAGTAGAAACGTCCTCACGAAGGAAGCCCAACCATCCTATACATTTATTTTAATTTATTCATTTTACTTTATCTTTACTTTACTTTTACTTTAATTTATTTTATTTTATTTTTATTTATTACCTTCAATTTATTTTTTATTTTTTCTACTTATTTTTTTTTATCTTAACTTATTTTTTTATACAACGTAGGGTGGGTAAGTAAAAACGTCCTCTCGAAGGAAGCCCAACCACCCTACAACTTTATTTTAATTTATTCATTTTACTTTATCTTTACTTTACTTTTACTTAAATTTATTCATCTTACTTTATCTTTACTTTATTTTTACTTTACTTTATTTTATTTTTATTTATTACCTTTAATTTATTTAACTAATAAATTTTAATTAATTCATTTTACTTTACTTTACTTTTACTTTAATTTACTTTATTTTATTACCTTTAATTTATTTGACTACAACTTTATTATATTCTCTTTATTTATTTAATTTTATATTAGTTTAATTTACTACTGATACACTTATATCTTCAGAAACCTGGTTCACATATCGCGCTAATGGCACGTCGTCTTCATCTTCTTCGTCTGCTTCAACACTGACAGGAAACCCGCACCTCGAGAAACATTTCTGTATCGTCGTTTCCGTAGTTTCCTGCCATGCTTGAGCCGTCCAACGAATGGCATCGAGAATTGTGATGGATTTCGTTAGCTCGGTGGCCTGTTTGCATTGTTCTATTCTGGAAATCAGTCTAGTCATCATGTGATGCCTGTAACGAGCTTTAAATGCCCGGATGATTCCCTGGTCTAGTGGCTGTAGAACCGATGTGGTATTGGGTGGCATAAACTGCACTTTCACATTGGAGTAGGTAGCGGTCTGGTGTGATGGGGCATTATCCATGAATAAAATAATGTGGCGGCGTTGAGCTCGCATCTGCCGATTCAACTGAGCTAACCATTCAGAATATAAAAAACCTGTCATCCATGACTTCTTGTTGTTTGCATATCGGACTGGCAGGTGCATCTTGTTTATGTTTTTAAAACATCTCGGATTTTCTGATTTTCCAATAACCATTGGTTTTAATTTTTCGCCTGTAGCACTGCAGCAGAACAAAACTGTTAGACGGTCCTTTGCAATTTTACCACCTTTCGCACTGGCGGTCTTCTCTGCTAACGTTTTGTCGGGAAGGGCACGAAAAAACAAACCAGTTTCGTCACAATTAAAAATATCCTCCGGCGCGTAGCCCTCAACTATATTTGGAATACGCGACTTATAGTCGTCAACAACATCCAAATCTACACCGGCACTTTCTCCACTAACTTTAAATGCTTTGATGTTGTGCCGTTCCTTCCACGAAGTTAACCAACCGTCCGAAGCTTTGAAATCAAAAATATCAAGCTCTCTAGCACACGACAAAGCCTTTGCCTTTAGAATTGGTCCAGATATAGGAATTGATTTACTCCGAGCTTTAACAAACCACTGATGTGTCATTGTGTTTATTGATTCGAATTTTGAGTTTGTATGAAAACGCTTTTTTTCGCCACCAAGATTTTCAGCAAATTTGGTTTTAAAATCTTCTTTATTTCTCAAAATATCACCAACTGTAGTACGGCCTATTCCATATTTGCTTGCTAAGTCCTTTTGTGTTGGTCGCAGTAATTTTTCGGAATCGGCAATTAGTTGACGCTTTATATCTAAAGTTAAGTCAGTACGGGCACGTTTAGCAGGACGTTCAGACATAATAATTCACAAAATATATCACAAAATATATCACAAAATAAATCACACAAGAGAATAGCGCACAAGAGTAAGATATCGAATAACTGATACCCATTATTAATTTAACACCTGTATTTATACTTATCATATAAATAAACTCAAATTCAAATGCTTTGTTCGGGAATTCAAAGAAACGGACACGACCAATTTGGGAGTTTAAAGACACCGACAAGGTCACGTGTTAACGTTAGTTATTGATAATGGTTTCCAATCAACAAAAGATTTGTCGAGTACTGTGTGTTTATACTTTAATTATTAGTGTTTGATCAACTGTGTTGTTTTTTTGATTGGGGAGTTAACTATGGCGGATTATAGGATTAAATGACAATGGATAATCACTCATCGGACCTCGAGTCGATGGCGAAAGGCGGAAGTGACAAAATGGCGGTTAGAACAGAACATTTTACAAGCAATCAAGAAGGAAATAAATCGGGACCAAAGGTTTTGGGCGGATCTAGGCGAGTGGCGGATTGATCAAAAGCTGGAAGTTACAGAGTACACTGTAACATCTACTAAACTGGCGGGATAGTGGAGTAAGAAGGGGGTCATGATCAGACGGGCTCGGCATCTAAACACTATTCTGCCAAAACAAATACCAGTGGGATAGTGGAGTAAGGGGAGGCCAAGAGAAGACAGGTCTAGCACCTAAAACACAAATCCCCAATCCAGAAACAGAAGAGATCATCTACCAACGATGTGTTTTTATTAAATAAAGGGAAGAACTTCACACTAAAACCTAATCCATGGCCTGAGGCCAAAATGGAAAGATTGCAAAATCATATTCTAAAAATCAGGAAGCAGCTTCGGCTCTCCTATGTCTTGTCTGTGATATCACTTAAATGGAAGCAGACGTTAAACACCAAAAGAAGAAGAGAAGAAATGAAGGATATTAAACAGATGAAAACCATAACACAACATGAATAAACTATAATAATGGGAATACCAGCCTATTATCAGATGAATAATAAATGGGCAATTTAAATTTATCAAAAAGATGAAATAAATATAGGATAATTATATAATCTTTATTCGGATCTCACAATGAAACATATGAATACAATTTACAAAAACAGTTTATACAATCTATGGCAGATTTTGGACAATACGTTACATTCATCTATAAGTTATCGACATTAGACAGTTCATTTAAACTTATTTGTATATTTATATAAGTTATCTACAGTGGACAGTTTATTTAAACTTATTTGTATATGTATATAAGTTATCTACAGTGTACAGTTTATTTAAACTTTTTACAATAATCAATATCAATTTACATATGTTTTCTAACTCGGCACCATCAGGCACCATGACAATTAAAAACTGCATGAAATTCATCGCCTATTTCGCTATATGAACAAAGATCACAGATTGGTTTTTTCTCTGGGGATTTATAAAAATACTCCAAACTCAACCGGTAGTCTATGACTTCGACATCTAAATCCAGTAGACGTGGTACAAGAGTTAATCAGCGAACTGTATGTATGAGATGTGTTGTTGGCGAGGGGAAATTGTTTGTAGGGAGTTTTGCTGTAAAGGGATAGTTAGATGTATTATGACTGGTTAGAGTGGCTGTGGTGTTACGGTGAAATACTATGCCGCCACCGTAACACCACAGCTTTATGATTTGTTAGACAGGAGTGATGTAATGGGTGTCAACAACCGGGTATGCTGATACCGTAGCAACGTAGTCGTGAAATATATTTTGTAGGGGGGAGGGCGGAAACGGAGAAATATACAATGTTTGACAGTATGTGCCTGTCATGAGGCTGCGCAGACCGAGCGCCAGCTCGATAGCGAGAGTGTGGGAGGGTCACCCTCATAATTTTTTTTTAAATTTTAGTTTTCTGTAAGCAGTGAAAACACTATTTTAGAATTGTTTGCGGGATTAAACCTAAAAATCACATTAATACACCTATTGCACGATAGTGTGATTGGACTTATCTAAGGTTAATTAAAATATGTATTAAAATAAGGTGTCATTCCACTTTTAACTTCAATCAAGATATAATTACCCAAAAGTACATAATATGTACATATAATGGTAATCTCAGTCAATACGAATACTATAATTCATAGTTTAAAGTCAAAAGTTAGTTGAACACTAAACACTATTTGTGGATAACAACTGCAGATTCGTCTATATACAATGCCTCAAAACGCCGCACGTCAATGAAGCGGCACCTATCACCCACAAACAGTGTTTATATTGTGTTACAGTTCAATTACTAAATGTCATTTCTAAAAGTATTAGTAACTTCATCTGTTTCAAATCATGTATATTACTTAGTGGATATATTGTGTCATAAAAAATAAGCCTTATATGTAGTTTATATTACAAGCTGTTATCACAATAAGTAGCCGACGAGATTTATGCCGTCTGCGTGACCCCGTGTCCCAGTTCTTAAAATCGGGGTCAGCTATACAAGCATTTACTGGCGGTTTAATACTCAGTGATAAGCCTGCGCCGCAAATAAGAGACCTCGGCTTTGAATATTAGTATAATGACTTCCGCATGTGCGGCAGGTTAGTTTTCTTTCAAAAAACACTGTTTTCCGTTCCCAAAAATACAAAAGTAATTTTTTTACCAGATGACCATGGTTCTTTTAAGATATTTTCTCTCGCTGTAAGGATATAGGTATGGATAATGGATAAGTTCATAGAAGGTCAATAAATCCGCGAGAAAATAAACCCATGGCTTCGTTTAGTAGCAAATCGAGTGTGAATAAACTCAGTTTGTACTGAACAATTATTCAGTGATATGTATGGACTGTCTGCACACATTCGGTTTATAATTAGCGATACACAGGTACAGTGGAAAATGTTCTACTTCACAGACTGTTACCTCCGAACTACCTCCGCACGAAATCCCAAATTTGGGGACTTGTAAAAGAAAAAGAAATAGTACCTGTGCGCGTGCCAGTAATAGAAAACTTAAGAGTTCGCGCATAAAAATGCCCGAACGTACCAGGCGCCAGGTCATCTAGCAAAAAAGCGTCTGTATTTTACAGGTAAAGCAGTTAGATATTCTTCCTGCTTGTGAGTCGATTTAAACAGACAATAATTTGCACATTTATTCGAGGTATAAATAGAGCTAGACCTGCAAGCAGCACTGAATCAGTCAGGAAGTATGTCATAAAATAGCCCATTTATCGAGCTAGAAAACGATACTTTAATTGTTTTAATTCTATGACTCACGGCTGAGAAATAGCGATTTTTGCAAGAGTACCAATTTTTTACTCTATTTTCTTTTCTTTTTTTCTTTTTTTAAATTATTTTTTCCCCCAAATATCTGATATTTTTTCGACTATTTCTGGATTTTGGATCATTGTCGGGTTGGTTTAAACAAGTTGTTTGGATAGATATCTTTCTGTACCAGAAATGTCAGAAACATCTATTCGGTAGTTGTTTGTAAAAATGATAAATAAAAGAACATTTTCAATAATTTAACGATTTTTCAACTTTTTTTCAAAAATTTGAGACCATTTTTCGACCCCTTATTTATTTCAAGTCTTTTCCTTTTTGATTCACGCCACAGACCACGGTTAGGAAGTATGTCATAAAATAGCCCATTCATCGAGCTAGAAAACGATACTTTAATTGTTTTGATTCTATGAAATAGCGAATTTTGCAAGAGAACCAATTTTTTACTCTATTTTCTTTTCTTTTTCTCTTTTTTAAATTTTTTTTTTTCCCCCAAATATCTGATATTTTTTCGACTATTTCTGGATTTTGGATCATTGTCGGGTTGGTTTTAACAAGTTGTTTGGATAGATATCTTTCTGTACCAGAAGTGTCAGAAACATCTATTCGGTAGTTGTTTGTAAAAATGATAAAAAAAAGAACATTTTCAATAATTTAACGATTTTTCAACTTTTTTCAAAGATTGAGGCCATTTTTCGACCCCTTGTTTTATTTCAAACCTTTTGGATTCACGCCACAGACCACCGTTAGGACTCTGCGTTAAAAAAAATTCACAAAAACCTGATTTGTCGTTTTCAAGAAAAAGGCTTCTAAAAAGGCTCCAAAACCGGAAAATATTAGATTTTCGGCGTACCATAATTTATTTTCTAACCATCGAAATCGTACCATTGAGATGCCATATAATAGTCTAAAGACTTTTTACTTCTCTTGGTCTAGTAATATCTAACCGAGAAAGTCAGCTTTTCGCAAGAGCGCAATTTTTTTTAACCTTTTTATTCAATCTTTGAATACTTCCGGTATGGTGATTATTTTCGAGATAGTTTTAATAACTGGTTTGGGCAATTAAATAGCCGCAGGGCTCTGTATGGATATATTACATTATCTAATCAGATAAAACACACCTGAGAAATCATATTTTCAAAAGTGCCAAAAATGCAAAAATATCAAAATATCGAAAATTAAATTTCAGTATTTTAATACATATTATATATCGTTAGAATCGGATTTAGGTCAGCTATATGAATGTGTGGCCATTTTATAAAAATCAAAAAAAAAGAATAGAGCATTTTTAAATAAATTTTTCAGTCCCTTTTTCGATTTTCAGTCCCTTTTATATCCGTTTCGAGACATTTCAAAGTCTTATTGAATGGCTTCATGCAAAATACCACTAGAAGGACTCTCGATAGGGAAAGTTTAAGAAAAATCTGTGCCGCCGTTTTCCAGATACAGGCGTTCAAAAACGTTCCAAATTAGAAAATACTTGATTTTCAGCATTCCATATTTTACTGCCTGTTCATGGTATCTGTGATAATTGGGTATCATACGATACTGCAATTTTCAGGCAACCCAACGATACCTTAATCGTTTTAATCCGTTGTTATCGGACTGAGCAATAATGTTTTCCCCAGAAGCATTCATTTTTTGCGTTTTTTTTTCAAAATATCGCATATTATTTCGACTACTTCCCGTTTATGGATTGTTGTTGAAATCGCTTTACCCGCTTTATGTTCCAGGAGTTTCAGAAACATAGATTGAGCTTTTCTAAAAAAAAAAGGGTTATAAAATGGGAAGAAAATTCGAAAAAAGTCGAAAAATAAAGGCCAATAACTCACTACGAAAATGTAAAAATGTAGGTCAAATTTGAAAATTTAAAAAAAAAAAAAAAATGTGTCTTAATTTTGTGTTTTCAATTTTCGAACGACAATAGTCCCATAGGAATTTTCGAAATTGAAAAATGTGAGATAGCCATTTTCTCGGAAAAGATTCAGGGTTTCCAAAAATGTGATTTGTTTGAAAATAGGTACAGAATTGTTTTTAAATTTTTTAATATCGCACTAAATTTTGCCACTTCCGTTCTGCGCACAAGTTTCAAAAATATTTTTTCGGGTGGCCACCACATGGTTTAATTTTAGAAAATGCCCAGATCGATATCTATTACAGGCACTGGAAATAGGCCCTCGCGGAAATAATAATAATAAATAATGATAATAATTCAAGTAAAAACAATAGTCTTTCAGACGAAAGTCTGAAAGCCTAACTATGCTAATCCTAAAAATATTGGTCTCTTAACCTTAATAACAAACATTGTTTTAACCATTTACCGTCAATGTTATTAGCTTGAATATTCCAAATATTAGACAACCCAGCAGAATTTAAAATATCTTTTATACAAGTTAAACACGTGTTAGGCTCGTCCGATTTATACAATGTATGTACGATAACAAGCTTTATCAGCTTACATAAAATCGCTTCCTTAAAAAACGTATCTTTAACAGATTTTCAACTGACAGTCATAATATTAACACAAATATAAAGTATAAAACATAATGGTGTAAAATAAATAATTTGATAATTTCACCCCTATTGACCTTTGAAGGTTTGACAGATTTGTGCAGTAATTTCAACTACGGACCTGGTTGATCGAAGCTAAGTCGAAGGTCCGCCATATTGATTAAATCAAAGTATCGCTGAACCGTTTTAATCTGTTTAATATCGGAGACATATGTTGAGTTTATTAAGGTCTGGATCAGTTAATTAATGCCTAATTAATACTTTAGAAAACATTTCAGGCCCAAATAAAGACCTGCAATAGGCAGATTTAGCTCTTGCATAATGCATGTTAAAGATGTTGTAAAGGCTATTAGACGGAGATAAATGAAAAACTACCGAGAACATTTCACTTGAATCTAGTAAAGGGATGTCTAAAGGACTCACAACTCAAAATTGTCCGCTGAAACCCTTAGCGTTTGTCATAATTAGCATAAATCAAAGATGACCGCCAATTGGACTTTCTGGCCTCCGTATCTTGGAAACGGCTCGGTTTAGAGCAATAAATGTATTATCATTAGATACAAAAGTGATATCAACGAGTCAAGGTGCTACGTCTTAACGGCACAGTGACGTCATGACGTCACACTGCGGTTATTTTGACGTCACAACACTGCTTTGACACCGAATAAGCGGGTTTGAATTGAGTTCTAATGTCTTAGCGAACTCGGAATAGGCGGGTTGTGATCTACTTTGATCTATGACACTGACTGATTGGACTGGAATCCAATCAGGTGATTGGCTTGGAATCCATGCTAGGTTTTATCTAGGTTTTAAACTTTCTTTTGCTAATTTTGTGAAAAAGTCTTATTTCGCCATGGATACGCGTGCATAATTTGTGACAATAACCTAAATAATGGTGGGAATGTTGTCAAGCTCTTGAGATTGGCTTGGAATACAATCTGGGTTTTCCCCAGATATTTGAAACTTTTTGTGAAAAGATTTGTATTTTGCAATGAATACATTCATAATTGGCAGAAATAATTTAAATAATGGTGGGGATGTTGTCTGGTGATTGGCTTGCAATCCAGTCTGGTTTTTCCCCAGCTAGTGTTGGAAATGTTTCTAGCCCTGCGTGTAACAATGTTAATGTCACGATGTTATTCCCATATTTTCTTCGTTGCTACACATCACCCAAGCTTGAAGCACTATTTCATTTGATGCCCTTTTGGAAATTATCCAAGAACCGTTAGGGCCACACTATATCCATACTAAATTATATTCGATTCCACTAACTTTTTGAAATTACTTAAATCTGAATGTTTGGATTCAAATTGTACTGATGCTGCATCTACTGAATACAGAGGGTTGCATCCATTGTTCTTGGCATTACCCACCGCCGTTCGGACATTGTGACTGAGTCTGATGTGTCTAACACCACCAACAGTTCATTTCTAAAACTGAAATTTGGTTATAAAGGCAGTGATGCTATCGGGTTAAGCCAAATATTACACCACAGCACACACCCCTCCTTACTTCAAAACTGCTTCTGTTCCTAGGATTTCTTATACGTATACTAAACCCATAACATCCAAAATTAATTACAGAAACGCATTATCTAACATCAATGCATAATAATTATATGATAACCCTTTACCAACCAGCTGGACATGTAGTCACTGGTGATTTAAATAGAGTCCTGAATAATAAGTTACGTGAGATTTTGTCTAAAGGACCTAATGTCGGGAACCGCAACCATTTTCATTGGATCCAAATTTCAAACTTATTATGGATGTCGTAGACGACTATATTATACGCTAGATCATGGGCCAAGAGGGAAGACGTTATCCTTGATACCCTCTCAGATTGGACAAAGTCTATCAGTCGTTTACTTAAACGAAGAATTTATATGCAACGTTTGTCAATGGATAATGATGTTAGCACCGTTGTGAAAGAGGGTATTCAAAAATACTGTGACAAATATACACTCCTAGTTGTTTAACCAAATGTGGATATTAAAAAATTCCAAAGAATTACTTGAAGGTTTGCAATCTAGATCACTTGACTTTACACTATGTACACTAAAATTCCCCATAGTAAATTAAAAGCTCAGTTAAAAGACACTATTCACCGTGTCTTTTCTCCTTAATCGGGAAATGTTACATATCAATATTTATCGAATTTTGTGTAATGATTTGGGTTGTTCGTACTTGGTTTTATTTTATTTGAAACTTTGTTGTTAATTTTGTTAAAAGAGCTGTTTTTCGCTATGGATACGTGCATAGTAACCTAAATAATGGTGGGGACATTGTCAACCTCACCACCAAAGGATCGAAAGTAATCAATCAGACTGCTAAGCTTTACGAGTTGGGCATTTCGGTCAACCCTGATATTCAAGTGCATTCTAGTAATTACCCCACAAACTAATGAATTATTTCAGTGTATTCATTGGTCCCCAAATCATACGGTTAGCCACCAAAAATTATCATCCTAGTCAAAATAGTAAGGGTGGGGGTATAGGGGATTATTTGAAATGACGGCCGTATTGGACACCATCTTGAATTTCTCAAAACAATAAAGGGTGACCCAGGTTCAACCGGCAGATTCCCCAAGAAGACACAACAGGCTACTCAACCATAAAAAAATTGTATACAATTTCAAGGTTCAGCCAAAGTTCTGCCGGACTTTTAAGTCAAATTGGCGGCCATCTTGAATTTATGCTAAATATGAAAAACGCTACAGATTTCAGTGAAAGAAATTCTTTTGCAATTTGTTCTCGGTACTTGACAAACAGAAATTGATTATATCTCTCCGTCTATATTGTTTGTGTTCGGATTATTATTATCTTGAATGAAAAACTTTTAAAATGATAACTGGAAGTTACATCATCGACGTTTTTGTTTTTCAATCAATTTTGATGCAATTTTTTCACCAATTTGTAGGTTTCTTATTTCTTAATTTTTATGTGGGGGTCATTGTGGCCTCTTCGACGCATGCGTATGAAAAGACGGAAAGTTTTGAGCGTAACTTTTTTTTAATTTATCGAATATGCCCCTTTGAAGATAAAGTCAGTTTTCAACTTTTTAAATTTTGCCTTATTTCAAGATGTTTGTCAACACTAGTCTTATCAAGTTAAAGTCCACCGGAAGTGCCAACATTTTGTAGAAAATGTAAGTCAATCCCTAACATACTACTCGTGCTACAATTTTTATTCAAATTTTCAATATCGTCATATTTTGGGAAAGCATTCAAAATTCGCAATCTATCGGGGTGTTTAGATTTTTGTCCTTACTAGTCTCATCAAGTTAAAGTCAACCGGAAGTGCCAACATTTTGAAAATGTAAGTCAATCCCCAACATACTACTCGTGCTACAATTTTTATTCAAATTTTCAAAATCGTCATATTTTGGGAAAGCATTCACAATTCGCAATCTATCGGGGCGTTTAGATTTTTAATATGTGAAAATAAGTCATTTGAATATGTAATTGTTTTCCAACGAAGTTATGACACATTTTTTTGTCTACATGATGTCTTCATTGAATACCATTAAAACTAAAGCTCTCGTGTTTTAAAGTAACATAATTTGAAGATTTGCAGATGTTGTTATAAGCACATTTGTGACTTTTTGAAAATCTAATCTTACTTGAATGTTTTCAAAAGAGCCATGGTGGCTTAGTTATTAAGGTGCTACCTCGCTAAACAGGAGTTACGATACCAGTATTGCCCGAGACATTTCCTAGTGGCTTCCCCTTTTTCCTGGTGCAGATTGGAGGGTCCGGATAAAATTTCCTTATAGCACAATAATACACGTATCAGACCTCCTTTTATTTTGTTTAGGCTTTGCTCTATTTGATCCTTTATTACTTTTAGCTGTTTTAATTTGTTTGTTACATGTCATATTTTTTTATAATCTTGACTACCATTTGATTGTTATAAAAATCGTTTGGCATTTTAATTTCTTTTATCATGCATTTAATAAGAAAGGTATGGTCTGAAATATGCAAATATCAAAAGGAGCTGGGCTGAGACTTTTGGAATATAAAGATATATTTTAAGTTTGTTCAAAATTGGATAAAAATTGAGGCCCCTAGAGGGTCCATAACCTTTGAATAACATACTTATATACAATTTGCATACAAAGAGCGGTCATTTTGTCGGGCAGTTTCATTTCGATTTTCGCAAAATTCCCAATTCAACCTTCATTATGGTGGAATAGTGATTTATCTAAATGTTTTTAAAATCATAAATAATGTGACCTCTAGGGAATCCAGAAGCTAAAAATGCGATTTGTCAACCAATCAGGGCCATACTACATGAAGTTACAATCCGATATGCGCAAAATTGGCAGGAACCACGATCTATGGGTTATAAACTGCATTCAAAGTTCCATCAAAATCGGATCAAAGCTGTGACCTCTTGAGTGTGCACCAGCTAAACCGCGATTTTTCGTACAACAAGGGGCCATACTCCATGAAGTTACGGTCCGATACATGGTGAAAAAGGGTTTTAAAAATGAACTTTTTACAATGCATTCATGCTTTGATATATCTTAAAATTTTTCATTGCAACTTTCATAAACTTGAAGCATTAATCCATAAACATACACTGTATGTCAAAATTAGTTTGTAATATGAGCAGTTGCAGAGAAATTGTCAATTTTGCATAAGTTACTGTTCACGTTATTTTTCTTGTAAAAGAGTCAAGTATTAATGGATTTCCGTAAAAGTGATACCATTTGATGCATGCGTTATGTCAATATGGTTGCAATTTAATATTGCCACTAGAAGTGACGCCAATTGATTAAACAATGTATGTATAACCTTCAAAATCAAACCTTTATTAACTGATTATGATGAGCCACGTTTTGAAAATATTAACTTTTAGTTTGAATCAACAAATAGAAAAAAGAAATACGGCAATATATGCATCACAAAATCGTTTCTAATTTTTCTTAGATGCGGAAAAATAAGCGATTTCCTACAAGTCATATTCAAAGTTTTTAATCGAAAAGATCCGATATTTTGGGGATATATATATATACTGTAATAATCCACAAAGTTATGATCCAATACGTCCCAATATCGAAAGCAAACGAGGCCTTTGGGATATTAAAATTACTATTCTTTGACTTGATTAAAAGCCATATCTTGTAAACTTATTCTCTGTAAAACTTGTGATGTATCTCTCTAGCAACTGGCGGCATTTGGTCATTTTACACAACATAATTCAATGATTAGCCTCCTTTTATTTGTATTGTTATAACAATGATCCATTTATTGTAATTCTAACTTTGTCAAGTACCCTTGAACCCTTTGGGGAAATAGTGGACTGTACATATGTTGTAAGATAAGATAACAATACATGTACATATAATATTTTCAGCCTTCACCTGATGTCAGAGTTATTCGTCAAACTTGTGAGTATTATTTTTTCACGTACTTTCAATTATCCTAAAATGAAAAAAATACTTGTACTGGATCTCAACACAGGTACTTGTGTTAATCTACACAAGATTATATTGTTTTACATTGCCTTAATACAAACTTGTGTGTCGTCAACAACTTGTGTTCTTTAAAAAATTAGCCCCATACAAAATCTGAATTCGGAAATCCACAAGAAAAATAATCACGTAATGAAGTAAAAGTCTTAATGCCTACCCAGAAAATTACATGCTGTCCTTCTCGGGAACAGAGTGGGTACTAAGTAATCAAGTGGTTTATTAAAATGAGGACACAAAAGCGAGAATAATTCGGTCGTGATCATTTAAAATATGTAAAACAGTGTAAAAGAATTGAATCCATATCCATGTCGTATAAATCACGGTAGATATCTCAATGTAGTACTCTACATTTAGCCAAGTAGTGAAGTTAGCATCAAGCAATATTCTTGAATAAATATAATGGTCACAGAGAATACAAGACCAGCAGGTTTGTACATTTTTACAAAAATAAAACCGTTAAATTTAGCATCGAGATATTGCGTCTACGTATATTAATAATTCTTTTCGTTCGAAACTTTAGTCAGATTCAGAAAAACTTCACCGGGGGTTTGTATTTATATAATGGCGGATAAGGAAATTCTTTCGATGTGTTATAAAAGCGTTCCAGTAATTCAGAAATCTAACGAACTTTTCTTAATGTTATTGAAATTGTGCTTAATTATTAATAGTTATTAAAATACTAATAATTGCAAAACGAATAGGACCAGTGGGTATGCATCTGTCTGGATTTCATACCCGGGGCAATTGGCCGCCGTCTTTAATTTATTTTTACAGACGTTCTGGCAAAGTAAGAATTCATGTAAATACAGGCATGGGCGAGATAACATTTGCCACAAACACTCTTCTTCATTTTCTTGTTATATTGTTTTTCAATAATTCCCAATAATGTTCACTGTATGTAAAGATACAGTGCCACGAAAAAAAGTATTTATCAGGTAATTATATTATAACTATAAAATGTTCAGGTGCACTTTACAAATTGACAATGTAATCATAAATAAACAACAGGATTATGGACATGTTAACGATTGCATATAGAGCCTAATTAGCTAAATGTGTTTTTATGTTGTTTATTTTAAAAAGAATATAGAGATGTACAACATCTTAAATTAAATGGTAGACTATTCCATAAAACATGTGCTTTGTAACTAAAAGAGTCCTGATCATAAGAGACTAGGTGAACAGTTTTGAGTTTTAAAAGTAGTTTGTAAACCTGGTAAAATAAATGTGTTTTAAGTTGTTTATTTATTAAAAGAATATAGGGATGTACATCATCTTAAATTAAATGGTAGACTATTCTATAAAACAGGTGCTTGATAACTAAAAGAGCGTTGACCGTAAGAGGCCAGGGGGCAGTTTCACAAAGCAACTTACGATTAAAATTTGTGTAAGTTTATCGTAACGTAAACTTACGTAAAAATCGCGTTTCACTAAAATTCTTAACTAACGAAATTCGTAACTATTATCGTGACAAGTCTATGACAACTATTAACCTTGTCGTAAGTTGGAAATTTTACGTATCTTTGGCAAAATGTCCGCCTTTTTACTTTACGCGGATCGGCAACTTCGACGGGAGAGAATGTTTAGGGTAAGATTAAAGTAGCTAAAGTCTCTAACTCAATATCACCCAAAGTCTTCGACATTGAAAACACGAATTATTTATCAATTTAAATCAGCATTGATCTTGTAATATTACCAGGTTAAGATTACATGGGACAGGTTAACTAAGCAACTTACGATGAAAAATGTGCGTAAGTTTATCGTAACGTAAACTTACGAAGAAATCGCGTTTCACTAAAATTCTTAACTTACAAAATTCGTAACTTTTATCGTAAAGTCTACGGCAACTCTCGACCTGTCGTAAGTTGGAATTTGTGCGTATTTTTGACAAAATGGTCGGACAGGATTTCATTCCATTAATGTCCAAGCAACAGCTGATTTCAAAATTATCGTCTAGTTTTAACTTAAAGCTTCACCATGACTCTCGAATGAGGAAGCTCGTTTTCACTATAGATAGAGAAGCAGCTGTGTTCCCTTATGCGGGCTTAAGTTTACCTGTTAATAAATGTATGGATGCCCCAAATCTCTTGCAGCAATCTAAACGGACATAAATTTTACGTTACATTTTTGACAATCCATCCTGTAAATGTAGACATCAATTATTTTTATTGAATTGCTCCTTTTATTGAGATGCCCGAAAAAAAACCCAATTAATAATTTATCGACCATTCATCGAAACACTACTGCCTTATTGTACGGAATTGACGGCATGGAAGACTCACTCAATATTTTTAAATCTGTCCATTCGTTCTACGAAATCACCAGACGGCTCCAGGGACAACTGGTAGCCTTATCGAACCCAAGTAATCAGGACAGATGACAAGGATTTCGATCGGTAAGTTGTGGTTTCGATATCATCATGTATAGGCCTACAGCTAATAACATGTAATATACTGGCCCGGTCAAGTCTGTACTGCGAAACTAACTCAACGTACCAATGGTAAAAAGTTTATTGTGTCTTTTTTTAAAAATATTGAATAGCAATTTCACAAAAGTTCGTAACTTTTAGTAACGTTAAAACCGGTGTAAATTTTTTCTTAACTTATTCTCGTATCTTTTTTCGTAAATACGTCATTCAAACTTCTATAAACATTCCCACGGTCTGAATGTCGGCATTAAAGCCGTTATATTTGGTTTCATCCTAACCTTTGGAAACATAAACGACCAAATGATGTATTCCTTATATATACGCTAAGATTTAGCTGTATATTTATGAATAAAAAGCTATTTTCATTCCTTTTGTTTACTTGTTTTTGTTTACTACGTCACAGCACGTGACAGTAGCATACGTAGTCTGTCAAAAGCCGAAATGCAGCCGAAAATTTAAAGCGAAAACAAAATTGGAACCCTGTAGCTGTCGGCGTTTTTGATTGAGGGGGTTGAGCAGAATTGTGGAATTCCGAAAGGAAAGTTGAGCAGCAGTCTGACAAAGTTTGGGAGAATATTTGTACAAATTAGGTGTCGGTCTTTGCCCTAATACAGTGTCCATTCACAACACAAAGGCTACAACCACAAACGGATTTTGTCCCTCAGTTTAATTCCTGTGCCTGACCTTTATAAGTGGCAATGAATATGTTTCTATTTTTTTGGGGGGGGGGGTATTTTCTAAAAAAAGCAGCAAAAATAACGGCTACCTGAATCGAGATTTTAGCACTTTCAATAGTGCACCGTATCCTTTTATGGGCATTGTTGTACCGTCCCTCTGCTCTGCTACAGAATTTCACGACGTTGCTCATATGGTATTTTCATTAACTCAAAAAAAGAATCCAAATAATGATTGTCTCTGGAACAATAAAGACATTGTAATTTAATGTTGGAAAAATATTCTCTGTTGCAACCTATAACGCTGAAGTTTGTTGCATAAGTTAATTTTGGTTTAAAATATTGAGGTGGTGGCTCATTAATTACAGGGTCGGTTTCAAAATTTATACCAAATACTGGGTCAGTCAGAGCATCTACTTCTTGTTGCACAAATATGACAAAGTCTTCAAAATTGATTTGCCTGTTAGATTTAATTTTAATTTGTTGTACTCTTCTTCTCCAACTATCTCGCATTCCATAGGGTAACTTCTCCATTAATTCTTTCAAATTTTTAGGTTGATTCATCTCCATTAGATACTTAATATCGTTCATAGTTCATATTTAACATTTGTACGTTTTCAGATTTTAAGGAGGCCACTTCAGTGGTTTGCTAGAATATGCTGTAGTGATCTTATACTTATCTCCAAAATCTTCTGAAAGCTGAACTCTGGTTACAAAAATACCGAAATAATTAAATAAAAAAAGTTATAGCCCCCAAGCCACCATACTTGTTTCAGATTTATGAAATAAACATGGCCGACATGGAGGCTTATGACCTGGAAAGGTTAGCCGATCTCACTTCCAGTTTGTTTCTAGTCACACAGGTTTAGACACCCGGCCTTATTCTCTACTCACGCTTGACTTGTTGCTCTATTTTTCTCCAACATTACAGTCAGTATACCAAATTATTGAAGTTTGCAAAAGGTCTGATTAGGTAAGCCTGTAAATAATTTTATGAACTGCGTCTATTACAATATAGCCTAAGTATACTCTGAAACAAAATATGAAAAAATATAATGGCTTACCTGAATTTTCAACCAAAATAAAATACACGAACTATTGTTTTCTTCGTATTATGGCGGATGGAGGATGGACGCTGTGAAAACTCGGGTAGGTAAAATGAACTGTAGATCGTAAACTAAGAAGATGTGAAAGTTGGAATCAAGACAGAAATTAGCAGTAGAGTATGGCCACTTCGTATAACTAACGTGTGTGTATTTATCTGGTAAAAGAAACGTTCTACAACTGTTTAATTGAATCTCGGTCATAAAATAAACAACAATGGCTGCTCAAGGGACAGAACTCGATTCCACGTTTACTTACCCACCCCCACAACACCCGTTTATGCTGCAACATACACCTAATTTAATAACATCCACACCAGCACAGTATGTACAACAGTCTATAACTCCAACCAACCAGTCAGGTGTATCGTTTTGGGTCCAGGAACTGTTAAATAATGTTCAACAACTTACATACAGAACTGTTGAAATAAATAATAAAATAGAAGAATTACAGCAAGATGTTCGACCAAAAATACACAATATACAGGAGAACATAACAGTTTTGAGATGTGAAATACATATCAGAGAAAACAGAGAAATTAGAATCAACCATTTCACAGATGGAAGATGCTTATATACAGTTGAAAGAGGAAATGGTAAATATTAAAGCTAGATATTAACTAATATTCCAGAAGATCAGAATGAGAACCCATTAGATACAAAGAAAAAAGGTTAGGTGGTTTATGGCAGAGATCATGAAGCTCCCAGCAAAAGTGGTTAGTGAATTTCAGCTGGAGAGAGTAAAAAGATTTGGAGATAGAACGAAGAGCCCAAGAAAGATCTGCGTGCAGTTTTTGAATAAAAGAGACAAATATGAGGTTAGATATAAGGTACTGAAAGACACTGATCACTTTGTGTATGAACATATTCCCACAGAAATAGAACCCCAGAGAAGAAAATTAGTTAAAGTGATAAAACAGAAAAGACTAGAAGAGCCAGGTATCAAAATGAAATTAGTATATAATAAATTATACATAAATAGTTCAGAATATAAAGCATAGGCCAGAAAGGGTGATGGTAATCAGAATCTTAGATTATGTGCATGGAACTGTCAGAGAGGTTTGTACACAAAGCTGAAAAATAAGTGTTTTGTGAAAATATTTAAATATGTGGATATTGTGTTTATATCAGAATACTGGTTAAGAGAAAATTGTGATATAGAATTATCAGGTTTCAGTTCACATGTTATAAAGAGAGTAAAATGTAAAGGGGGCGATTGTGTTGTTTTAATTAAAAAGTGGATTGAAAAATTTGTGAACACTGAGAGAGTTGTTGAAGATAGCATCATATGGTTGAAAGTAGATAAGAATGTGTTAAATCAGAGTTTAGATTTATATTTATGTTTTGTATATATACCACCTGAAAAATCTGTAATAGACGCATTTCATAAAATTATTTACAGGCTTACCTAATCAGACCTTTTGCAAACTTCAATAATTTGGTATACTGACTGTAATGTTGGAGAAAAATAGAGCAACAAGTCAAGCGTGAGTAGAGAATAAGGCCGGGTGTCTAAACCTGTGTGACTAGAAACAAACTGGAAGTGAGATCGGCTAACCTTTCCAGGTCATATGCCTCTATGTCGGCCATGTTTATTTCATAAATCTGAAACAAGTATGGTGGCTTGGGGGCTATAACTTTTTTTATTTAATTATTTCGGTATTTTTGTAACCAGAGTTCAGCTTTCAGAAGATTTTGGAGATAAGTATAAGATCACTACAGCATATTCTAGCAAACCACTGAAGTGGCCTCCTTAAAATCTGAAAACGTACAAATGTTAAATATGAACTATGAACGATATTAAGTATCTAATGGAGATGAATCAACCTAAAAATTTGAAAGAATTAATGGAGAAGTTACCCTATGGAATGCGAGATAGTTGGAGAAGAAGAGTACAACAAATTAGAATTAAATCTAACAGGCAAATCAATTTTGAAGACTTTGTCATATTTGTGCAACAAGAAGTAGATGCTCTGACTGACCCAGTATTTGGTATAAATTTTGAAACCGACCCTGTAATTAATGAGCCACCACCTCAATATTTTAAACCAAAATTAACTTATGCAACAAACTTCAGCGTTATAGGTTGCAACAGAGTCTTTATTGTTCCAGAGACAATCATTCTTTGGATTCTTTTTTTGAGTTAATGAAAATACCATATGAGCAACGTCGTAAATATCTAAAGTCTATGCCACTTTGTTTTGGTTGTCTCGAACCCGGACATGATTCAAGAGAATGCAGATTCAAGAAAACATGCCGAAGATGTGGAAAATCACATCCTACAATAAATCACACTGAAGGCCCATATCAGAAAATTGAACAACATGCAAGTAAAGTCCTGCCATTTAATGCCTACAACGCATATTTATCGAACAACGCCCACTCACCCCAAAACGCCAACAACGCTAATCCTTTCACTCAAGCGCGTTCAACAAACGCCCACAACGCTCGCCTGTACCCTAACGCGAAAACAGCCCAACCATTGTCCCACGCTTATAAGCCAACTATCGCTTTCTATGCCCATTAACCGCCAACCGAATTTAGCGATAATAAACCTTCAACCAGTATTTTCAACACCACGCCAAACACCCTCAACATGCAATATTTATTCATCACAACGTGCCAGCATTATTGAATACAGAAAACGGTTTTATTGGTTTTGTTGACAACCACGAACAGGATTTTGTGCTGCCAATTTTATTAGTTAAACTTAAAAGAAAAAACACTAACGAGTATTTGTTTACACTATAGCATTTCTAGATAATAGTTCAACTGGATGCTTTATTACAGAAGAATAAGTCGACCGTTTAGATTTAGAAGGAAAGGACACTACTATTCTACTTTGTACGATGCAAGGGCAATCTAATGATAAAAGTAAAATAATTTATGATTTAGAAGTGTGTTACCTAAGTGGAAATAATGCTATACAGATTACTAAACTGTACACTAGAGAAGAAATACCAGTTGACATTAGTAATATTCCAAAACGTGAACTTATTCAAAAAAGGGAACATTTGAGACCCTTGTGTTTTCCCGAGTTACCTCCCTTTACTCAAGTTGGACTACTAATTGGTATTAATTACCCTCATGCATTTCAACCCCTAAAAGTTATTCCAAGCAAGAACAACGGCCCGTACGCGGTATTAACTAAACTTGGTTGGACAGTTATTGATCAAATGAATCCACGTACCCCAGTTACTAAAATGATCAGCTGTGATAGGATTTCTGTAAGTTAAATTAACTCTGAAACATGCCATCAGCTTGTTGTTAATGAAACCGTTCACGAAGTAGACAATTCGCAACTAATTAAACGTATGTTTGAAATAGACTTTCCTGAAAATAATCCAAATTTATCAGAGCTAGGTCATTCATAAGAAGATAAGCTGTTTTTATCCGTTGTTGGTGACCGCATATTTCATGAAGACGGTCATTTTCAGGACAGAAGATACAATGGTGCCTTTTAATAAAAAAAACAAGCAGTTCAACGAATGTATTGGTTAAAACGTAAACTTTTAAAGAGCAATGAATACATGTCAGATTATGTCGAAAATATTAACGCCTTAATTAGTAAGAATTATGCTGTAAGAATTCCCAACGAACTTTTACGTACTGAACCAGGCAAAGTGTGGTATAGTCCCCACCACGGTATTTACCACTTACGAAAGACAAATAAAATTAGAGTCGTCTACGACTGCAGTGCGAAATACAAAGGAAAATCACTAAATGGCTTCTTAATTCAAGGACCCGATTTGACCAATTTCTTACTCGGCGTTTTGACAAGATTTCGTGAAAGTCAAATTGCTTTCATGGCAGACATCGAAGCAATGTTTCACCAAGTGAAGGTTTCCCCCAACCACACCGTAACCTTTTGAGATTCCTATGGTGACCCGAAGAAAATCTTGAAAATGATCTTGAAGAGTATCAAATGACTTCGCACCCCTTTGGAGCAATATCGTCGCCAAGTTGTGCAAATTTCGCTTTACACAGAACAGCAGAACAATATAGTGGCCATTTACCGAGTAACAATATAGTGGTCATTTACCGATTGTTGCAGATACTATAAATCGTAATTTCTATGTTGACGACTGTTTAAAGTCCTGTGAAACAGAATCAAAAGCTATGAGCTCGCGAATGATCTTATAAGTGTATGTGCAAAGGGCGGCTTTGATTTAACCAAGTTCATTAGTAATAATCGATTAATAATTCAGAATCTACCCAAAGATAAACTTGCTAAAGATGTCAAATGTCTTGACTTAGATTTCTCTGACTTACCTTCAAAGAGAGCTTAAGGTGTAAACTGGCAAACAGAAAGCGACGAATTTGAATTTTGTCAACTGTTGCTTCTCTGTTCGATCCCCTCGGTTCTGTTGCTCCTCTGATATTACGCGCAAAATTAATTCTTAGAAATATTTGAAGAAGAAAAGGGATGGGGCGACCCAATTTCTGAATATCACAAGAACGATTGGTTAAAATGGAGAGACCAGTTACCAGTTTTGAAATACTTTTCAATTGAAAGATGACTGAAACCTGTTAATTTTGGAAACGTGATACAACGCGAAGTACACTTATTTGCCGATGAAAGTTCCGTCGGTTATGGTTGCGTGGCATACCAAAGAATAATTAACGACCAAAATCAAATTCACTGTAGTTTTTGTATTTGGCAAAGCAAGATTAGCACCCCTAAAAACTGTTAATATTCCACGTTTAGAGTTAACCGCGGTTACAGTGACAGCTCGTCTGAAATCTGTCTTAGTTAAAGAAATTGATTATTTTCCTGATACCATTTCATTTTGGACGGACAGTATTATCGTTTTAAGATATATTAAACGAGAAAAAAACGTTTTCATGTATTTGTGACCAACAGGGTTACAGTTATTAGAGAACTTTCAACGGTAAACCAATGGATTCATGTTTCATCTGAAAATGATCATGCCGATCAAGCACCAATGGCACTCCTAGCAACTGATATGATTAATGATACAATGTGGTTAAAGGGGCCGGATTTCTTATGGAAACCACAGTCATATTGGCCAGAACAGCCAGTGTTATCTGAAATAGATCCGATAGACCCTGAGGTAAAATGCAAGCTACCTGCCTGGTAACGAATTGTCAAGAAAACGTACTCGACCCAGCCACACAACTGTTTGAACATTATTCCGACAGGTATCGACTTAAAAGAGCCACCGTTCTCATGGTTCGTTTTCGAAATAGTTGAAAGAAAAGGTCAAATTTTCTAAAAGATTTGAACGAACGATTTAAAGATTTGCCTAAGGACATTAAGCAAAAGCAAATCAACGTCGAAATGAATAAAACTCTCATATCTGATTCCAGAGACCTCCACGCACTTATAACTGTTGAAGAGTTAAACTCAGCTGAACATTTTGTACTTCAATTTGTGCAACAAAAGTCTTTTCCAAAGGCGTTTACTACTTTATCGAGCAATAACAGTAAACGTTGAACTAATGCAAATTCAATTTATCGCCTTGATCCAGTGTATAGTATTGGATTAATTAGAGTCGGCGGGAGATTACATCACGCAAACATCATCGAAGAATCCAAGCATCCGATTATTTTCCCTAAAAACGGACACATAGTAACTTTAATCATAAGATATGTGGATAAATTATCAGGACATTCTGGTCGTGGTCACGTCCTTGCCAGATTGCGCGAACGCTACTGGATAATTAACGCTAATTAAATTGTTCGTTACATTTTATCAAATTGTGTGTATTGTCGTAAACGTTATGCTTCAGTGCTAGACCAAGAAATGGCTGACTTGCCAGCAGATAGAGTTAATCCGTCTCTCCAATTCACATCTACGGGTATCAGCTAATTTGGACCCTTCATTGTAAAAGAAGGCCGATAGAACTTAAACGATATGGCGTGATTTTTACATGTCTTGTTATTCGAGCAGTTCACATCGAATTAGTTAATTCACTTGATACCAGTTCTTTTATTAATTCGTTAAGAAGATTCACTGCAAGACGCGGTCCAGTTCAAGAGATTAGCAGCGACAATGGTACGAATTTCCACGGTGCAGAACGCGAACTACGTCAAAAAAAATTAAGTGGAACCATAATCAAATACATATTGAACTGTTACAAAGAAACGTAACATTGACCTTTAATCCACCCACAGGAAGTCATCATGGTGGCGTCTGGGAACGACAAATAAGAACAATACGTAGAGTTTTAAACGGCTTGTTACAAGGCTCCAACACTGTCTCTTTAAACGAGGAATCCCTGTACACTTTTATGTGTGAAGTTGAGTCACCCATTAACTTTTACATCTAGTGACCCAGACGATCATAATCCTTTAACACCTAATTCTTTGTTAAACGTGAAATCAACGACATGGTTATTGCCACCTGGTGAATTTAAACGTGAAGACATGTATCAAAAATATTGGAAACAAGTTCAATATCTTGTAGATTCCTTCTGGAAAAGATGGCAAAGAGAATATCTCTTAACTTTACAACAACGTACTAAATGGACAGTTTCTAAACGGAATGTTTGTGTAAACGATATTGTGCTATCAGTGGACGATAACGCTCCGCGAAACCAGTGGAAAATGGGGCGTGTTACCAAAGTGTATTATGACTGTAAAGACTTAGTTAGAAGTGTTTGTGTTAAGACACAAATCTCAGAATTTCAAAGACCTATCTCAAAATTAGTACTCATTTTGCCCTAATTTGTTTTTAGTTAAACCGTACGTTTAAGGGGTCGGAATGTTAGGGCCAAATTTCGTTTGTATAGATCCGAGTCCATTATTATGTTAGTGCTATATCCAAGTCAATGTTTTAGATATGTATTTCCGGTTTAAACTTTTAAAAGCTCAAGGCTGTTAGCCCGATTGTATTTTATGAAGCCACGTGCTTTTATTCATTTTTCAACGTTTTAACGGTTCATAATCACAAACAAGTTGTAAACCCCTCAGTTATCTTGCAAAGTACATATATTATATATAATAGCAATATATAAAACCTATATATATTTGTACTTGTAATCTGTTTTAAGAATAATTTTGTAGTTTACATTTTATGCATGATTTCACGTATATATTTTCACGTATGCATTTTGTTTATTTTGTAAAAAACCCATTCAATATTCAACGCTAATTCTCACCTTTCAACGTTCATTCAACTAATTCAACGCTCATCCAATTCAATATATATTTCAACGTGTAATAGTGTAAACGTTTAATTTCTTTAGTGTAGAAAGAATGTGTATAATGACTTGTAATTTGTACTGATAACCAATAACGTAAATAATAAACGCTTAATGGGATCAATAAGCTTACCCCCTGCGACAATTATACTAACAATACTCGATTGAAATGTGTTATACCGATAAATTTGGTCAAAGTTGACCGTGTGTCATCTCAATCGACCAAGGTTAACTTGAACTGTGGTCTTTGGAACGCTCGTCGGTGCCCCCACAACTTCAATCATTGAAAATGAAATTGACATCTACTTGCTAACAGAAACTTGGACCCAAGATGATCTGAAATGCTCTGCCTGTCTCTCTTCGAACAATTTCAAATTCTGAATATTTCAAACGTCAGTTGAAAACACATCTTTTTAAAGAATCCTATAACACCTAAAACTTGTAACTGCTGTAAAATATCATATCATGCATGTACATATATTGCCACCTCTATCCTCCTGTTTTTATCATAAATTTGAATGTATTAAATGTATCATATTTCTGTGTGTATATGCAACAGTTTAACATATGCCGTATATTACCTGATCATATTTTTAAATATTAAGTATTGTTATTTAATCAGTTTTAATGTAGCATGTGTTTATATGTAAATCGCGTTGAAACTTCTGTGTAATGCGCTATATAAGAAATCAATTATTATTATTATTATTATATTATTAATAAAACGAAAAAATACAGATGTGACGTCATCCTTTGATGTTGGCGTACCATTATTTCCAATAATGTACGGGCATCTTGCCAATAGTACATTATCTGAAATAGTGTACTCTTGTGACGTATTTCATTGAAATGAACGTGCGAGATAAACATTAAACATTAAACATTAAACATTAAAGTATTTATATAGCGCCTAAACACCAAATGAATGGTTCCAAAGGCGCATGTTTGATTTTAAGAGATCCACCAATTATACAAAGTGTAATTGGAATAAATAAGTCTTGAGTCTTTGTTTGCATATGTTAATTGATTCTGAGTTCTTTAGGTTGCTGTTAGATGAGATTGAATTCCATAATTTAGGTGAAGAGAATTGGAAGGATCGTCTACTTATTTGAAGGTTGGATTTCGGGATGACAAGGAGGTTTTTATTTTCTGAACGAAGAGATCTACAATAATGTGGCTTTGATATTAATTCTCTTATGTAATCTGGGGCCAAACCGTGTAATGTTTTGTAAGTCAACAGAAGAATTTTATTTTCAATCCTGGCTCTAATTGGCAGCCAGTGGAGTTCTCGCAAAACGGGAGTGATGTGGTCTCGTTTCTTCGTGCCAGTGATGAGCCTTGCGGCTGCATTTTGAACGTGTTGGAGCCTTTGGATTTGATTGTCAGGAATTCCATATAGTACTGCATTATGATAGTCAAGTTTAGATATTACAAGAGACTGGACAAGAAGTTTGAGGTTATCCAAAGAGAGATATTGTTTGATTGTACTTAGTTGGTGTATTTTATAAAATGAAGATGAAGATACAGCAGATCCTTGAGGTTGAAATGACTGGTGTTTATCTAGAACTATTCCTATGTTCTTTACTTTAACAGATGGCTCAATCGTTTCACCACCCACTGTTATGTTGCAGTCTCTGATTTGTTGAAGTTTCTGTCTTGTACCTGCGAACATCACCTCTGTTTTATCAGGATTTAGCTTAAGGTAATGGAAGGTCATCCAGTTGTGGAATTCTTTCAAACAGCGCTCGAGATAGTGTCTGTATTTTAAGTAGTTTAATGCTCTCCAGCTTAAGACATTGCGTATGTAGCAGGATCGATGGACAGACAGATTCGCCACCTTTCCAGGTCGTGGGTTAACCAAAAGAGACAACACAGGAACACAGCAAACACGGCTATACAGTTTATTTACATTCACAAAACACACAGGAACAGGAAATCATTTACAAAAGAGGAACAAGTAGAAGAGCACTGAAATAATAATAATACAACTAAATTAATAAATATATATACAAAAGGATATAGCTCAGAATTAGATATAAAGCATCTAATAACTAGATAACTAGATATATTGCCTATTACAAACTATTATACATGTAATACATATAATAATGAAATATAGATCTATTATACATGTAATACATATAATAATGAAATATATAAAAACGTACCCTGAGAAAGGTGCTCTTAATATATAAGGAAAGGGAAGAACTAGAGCAGGAAAACCATATACAAATTATGAAAATATCAAGTCACTAAAAGATAAAACAAACACCAAATTAGACATACAGCTTTGAATCTAACTCAAATTATCATCTATGTATATTTACTGTGTTTACTTATTTATATTCAATAGACATGTATTATTTTATTTGTAACTTATTTTAGAATAAAACATTAATTAAATAAGAAAGGAATTGTCAAGTTAAACAAATATAAAACCTACCTGTTAGTGAATTCACGACAAAAGCTAAACACTTACGGTACACCATAAAAAAATATATACATATATACCACAAAAATAATAAACCAATTCACATATCCATAATCACAATCCACAAACAAAACCAAGTCTTCATCAAGTAAAACTGTAAGCAACTAGTTATGAAATTTATAACCTAACTAATAATATGAATTAAAAATTGTTATCTTAATAGATACAAGTAATGAAAATCAAAGCCGAACAGCATTCCCTAAAACCCAAGCATCAGATTTCATCCAAGAAGGTGGTTTACGTTGTCGTTTAGGAACTAGAACTGGTTGTGAAATATCATCTGAAGAAATATCAGGATCAGATAGAGAAATTGCATCATCAGATGTATCATTATTAGAAATACCAGGATCACAATTATCTGGAACAGGAATTACAGAAGAATTATTAATAAGAGAATCATCTTTAGAAATACCTGTACTTAAATCATGAGAAAAACTAGACGAATCACTTATCACTGAATCATTACCCACAGAAACTAAAGAAGCAATTAAATATCATTATCTTTCGTGTGAGGTTGAGAAATGGGAAAATCAGGAATACTGACATCAGGTGAAGAAACAACGTGTGGAAGTGAAACATTTAATCGTGGAGCAGGAATAGATCGACCAGAAGAACTTATCGGAAGTAGCAGATTTCTGTGTAGAGTACGTCTTAGTGAAGTGTCAGCCTTCTGCACTACAAAAACTAGAATTCTAACATCTGGTTGTGACATAACTATATAACAATCATTCTCCCATTTATCTGCAAGTTTATTTTTACCTCTGATCTGTACATTTCGAACTAATACAACATCACCAACATGTAGATTTGCACCTCGGGTTTTCACATCATAATACAATTTCTGCTTCTGCTGCGCTTTCCGAATATTTTCTGTGGCAATACTGTTCACGGCTTTAAATTTATCTTGAAGTTCAGAAGCAAACTGTGTATAAGAACTACGCACAACTTAGGATTTCTACCAAACATCAAATAAAAAGGTGAAAAAGAGGTTGATTCATGTCTAGTGGAATTATAAATAAAAACTAAATAAGGAACGTGGTCTTTCCATCTAACTTTCTACCAAACATCAAATAAAAAGGTGAAAAAGAGGTTGATTCATGTCTAGTGGAATTATAAATAAAAACTAAATAAGGAACGTGGTCTTTCCATCTAACTTTCTGTTTTTCGGTAAGAGTACCTAGCATATTTAAAAGTGTTCTATTGAAGCGTCCACATAAACCGTTTCCCATTGGGTGATATGGAATTGTTCTGGATTTGAAAATACCTAAAATACTGCATATTTCTTTAATAATATTGGACTCAAAATTTAGACCTTTATCTGAATGAAGTTTTGCAGTAATTCCATATGGTAGAAAGAAATTGTGAATTAATGCTCTGGCGGTGATTTTAGCAGTCTGGTTCTTAGTTGGAACAGCAACAGAAAATTTAGTAAAATGGTCGGTTATAATTAAAATGTTTTCAATACCACCCTTAGAAGGCTCTAAACTCAAAAAATCTGTGCAAACAAGCTGTAATGGTCCCGAAGTTTGAATACCGACTAAAGGAGCTCGAATATTCCGAATATTCTGCTGAGGAGATTTTCGGCGAATACATCTGTCACAGGGTCTGACATACTCTTCCACAAACTTAGACATTGAAGGCCAGAAGAAACGTGATTTGACCAAGTCTAAAGTACGATCACGACCCATGTGACCCATCTTGTCATGCAGTAATGATAATACCAGTTGCCGAAGAGAATCAGGTAAAACAATTTGAAACAAAATCTGATGAAGGTGAAGGTAAGTATTTCCTATATAAAATTTTATCTTTTACAATTAAATTATCCCAATGACGTAATATATCGCGGGAGTCCTTATCAATATAAAAAAAAATACATCAGACGGCTTACAACCAGTATTTACAAAATGAATAATGTTCTGTAATCCCAAACAGTCATGTTGAGCTTTTAAAATCTTTGAATTATTAATTAATTGAGTATATTCCGTTGGAATTCCGATAATAGGAGACATAAAACAATCAATCACATCTTGGTTAAAAGAAAAGGTTTCAACTTTACCATGCTCAACATCGGTGAAATTAGTTATTGCAGATACAACAGAATTATCTACAAATGAAACGGGAAGTCTTGATAAAGCGTCTGCAGCAACATTACGAGATCCAGGTAAGTATTCTAAAGAAAAATCAAATGCAGAAAGATCAGCTAACCATCCATGACCCGTGGCATCAAGTTTCGCAGAAGAAAGAACATATGTTAGTGGATTATTGTCTGTTTTAACAGTGAATTTGTTGCATAAAGATAATCTTGAAATTTCCGAGTGACTGCCCATTTCAAAGCTAGAAATTCGAGTTTATGAGCAGGATAGTTCTTTTCACTTTTTGAAATACTCCGGCTGGCATATACAATTATTCTTTGTTTTCCTTCCTGAATTTGATATAAAATAGCACCTAAACCATGAGAACTTGCATCTGTTTCTAATATGAAAGGTTGGGTAAAATCAGCGTAAGCTAAGATAGGAGAAGAAGTTAAATGAGAAAAGAGATTATCAAAAGCCTGCTGTTGTTCTGCACCCCAGTGAAATGAATTACCATTAGATTTTTTTCCTGTGTTTTTTTAGGTGAATTGCCAAGAAGAAGATCAGTTAACGGTCTAGTCATATTAGAATAATCCTTGATGAAACGTCTGAAATACTCACAAAATCCAAGAAAACTGCGTACTTTTGAAACAGATGTAGGAATAGGCCAGCTTGTAAGAGATAAAATTTTATTCGGGTCAGCTTTAATACCATCTTCAGAAATTAAATGTCCCAAATACTTTAATGATGACTGCAGAAATTCACATTTCGAAGGCTTTAACTTTTTGAAAATACAACGATATCATCAATATAAATTAAACAGTGAAATAGATGAATATCGGACATGCAAAGCTCTAGACAACGCTGGAAAGAACTAGGTGCGTTGGTTAATCCGAACGGCATAGAATTGAACTCCCAAAAGCCAAGGCTACCTGTAGTGATAGTTGTTTTACATTTATCCTCTTCTGCCATTTCAATCTGCCAATATCCACTTTTTAAATCCAAAGATGAAAAATATTTTGAGCCATTTAATGTATCTAAAATTTCGTCTATACGAGGAAGGGCATATGAATCACGAACAGTTTTTGAATTAAGCTTCCTGTAATCTACGCAGAAACGTAGAGAACCATCTTTCTTGCGTACAAGTACAACAGGAGAAGCAAATGGACTGTTAGATGGACGAATAACATTTTTTATCATGTCCTGAATATGATCTTTTACCCATTTGAACATTGATGGCGGAATCCTACGGTGTCGTTGTTTAAAAGGTGTTTCATCTGTCAGCTTAATTTTATGCGTTGTTAAATCTGTCCTTCCAAAATCTGTGTCGGACATTCTGAAAATATCTTTGAACTCACGAAGAAGATCTTTAAGTTGCTGGGTTTCGCCAGGAGAACATTTAGAATTTAGAGAATTAAAATTGAATAAATCTTCAAAAGGTTTAGAAGGTGAATCATGTGGGCTAGAAAATGGAGAATCATCGACAATATTTACTTGTTGAAGTTGGCAAAGTACAATATTACGAGAAATAGTAATCGGCTTGTTTGAAGAATTCGTAATGTTAATATGAATATCAGCAGAAGGTTGTACAATCCCAGGAACTACATGAAGGAAACCAGGAAGCGAATTGTAGTCTAAGGCCAAATATTGCTTACCAGGTAGAGGTTTAGATAAATTACAACTACCAACCACAACCATCGAAGAATTTGCTGGAACAGTGACAGGCTTAGAAGTGTGTTTTAAAAATTGAGGAACATTACTAGCAGTAATCTTATCACATAAAACTGAAAACGTAGAATTCCACACAGTGGATTTAGTTTGAACATTATACAACCTAGATAAAATATTTGTACCAATTAAAAACGGAACCTTTAAATTGAAAGAACATGAAGGAACAATGAAAACTAAGGCTTGCAAATCTTCCGAAGTATCTGGAATATGGACTGGAACTGAAATGTACCCAAGATATGAAACTGGAACACCATCCGCAGCACGAACATCTAACAAATCATTCAAAGGATAAATATGAAATTCCGATAAATATTTATGATGAAAATCTTCTGACAAAGTAGAAATCATAGAACCCGAATCCAATAATGAAGAACATAAAATATTATTAACTAAAATATCTGCAACATTCGAACTTCCAACTAAATTAGAAATTAAATTTGAGACATTATCTTTCTGTGAGAAAACATCAGGACTCATCGATGTAACAATATGGCGACCTCTGTCGGACCTTGTGATCGTCTTTTCTTCTCCTTCACGTTGTGTATTTTTACTGGTTCCTTAAGACGTTCGTCTTCTTAGTTATAACAATGCTAGAGTTCGTTTTTACCTTTTATGTAGCATATATAGGTATACATACAAGCAAAGTACAGATTACAATTACAGTCAAATACTAGCTTAAGTCTTCTCAACCCTAGCTAAACTCGCTGGGTGAGTTTACTAATAGGAGCTCTCACATCTTTCTCCTTCTGAAACCGAATGTTGTCTGGCGAATTACCACGAGTACCCTTAATTTGTATCAGTTGGATATTGGACATTCAATTATCTAATTGGTCAGATATGCTGTAAATAAGTATAGAGATTGGTCAATTAAGCCCATTACGTCAACAACCCACCCTTATATGGTAGAATGGAAATTCACTAGCAATCATTCCCATGAAATATCTGTTAACCTGTTGTTGACCATATAACCAGTTATGTTTACATATAGAATCAGTTCTGCACTCTTTTTTATACTAATATGGGTGAAACATAAAGCTATTCTATCCCCCCATTTAATGTCTATAATCTTAAAAACAATGTCCCCACGACTGTATTGCTACATCGACCGCCTCGTGGAACAAGTCCCTGATAGTTTAAAGGCAGGCTGTTGACAATTAAAACAAATGGGACTAACACGAGATGAATTTAAAGTAGTAGTACGTGGCGGAGGAAGAAAAGCTGGATTAAACCAAAGGTGAAGGCGGAGCAACAGAAAAATTAGGCGCTTGCGGTAATCTAGATGGATAAGATCTCGGACGAGAAGTTGACGTTTGTTCCCTGTCGTTTATTCTAAAACTAATATTTTTAATTTGATCTGAAAAATTTGATATCTGCTGTAGAACTCTACTCTGGAAATTATCAGAAGAATTTACAGAACTTGGGGGAATAACTGAAGGATGACTTGAACTATCTTAAAAACATGAAACTATATTTAATTCTTCTTCAGACTTCCTTATATTACTGCTGTCATTAATTCCGAAAATGAAACGTCAGAATCAAGAATATGCCGCTGTTGCTCTTTACTAATTTATTATGAAGTCCATGCCAAAATTTATCTTGAAGAATTTTATCAGATGAAGATTGAGTTAAAATACCGGATGAAATTAATTTTAATATAATGCGTTGAACTCTGCACGCCCAAGATGAAATTGATTCCGAATCAGTCTGTTTAGAAATATGTAATTTTTTGAGTAAAACTTCTGCAGAAATAATGTCGCCAAATAATGGATCCAGGTGAACGAATAACTCCTCTACAGACTGTGGATTTAGACCAACAAGAAAATATGCTGCAGTACCTCTGGATGCCCTACGAACAGTATTAATTATCACCGAAGTTGAATGTGTGCCTTCTCGCTGCAACCCAAGAATCTCTAATCGCCACTAATTATAAGAAACGTCTCCTTTGTTGTTGTCTCCGGAAAATGCAGATAATCGTGGTGAAGATGTGGAAGGCAAGTATGAATAAGTTGGAGTTACAAATCTGGAAACTGAAGAAGTTGAATTAATTTGGACAGATGAAGGATTTTGCAGAACTGTATGGGGTATGGAAACAGGAGAAGATGTCTGAACTGGAGGGTTTAACTCAATTGCTGAAGTCGGATAACTACGTACAGGTGTGGGATTAGCATAAAAAGTCTCATTGAGTGGTCTTTGTGTTCTTTGTGAAGTAGAGTGTGTTCGAGGACAATACACGGGATTACTTAGGGTTGACACTGGGCGTGAAAAATGTGACAACGATGAAGATTGATCAATTAAAGGGCCATATCCTACATCCCTACACACTTCATGTCGCATATCTAAATTTAATTGTGACATTACTACTTTTAACTCATTAATTATTTCACGAGTTGCGTCTGCATTTGTCTGTGCTTCTGCCATTGTTATGAATAAGCACAGATGTAACAAAGTATTAATGAATAGATAACAAATAAATGACATATAAATATTTTTTTTGAAATTCAAATTACACACTATGTAGATGAAAATATTTAAGTGAAAATCAAAATCAAACAATTCCTGGACTGGAATGTGAAATCCTATACTAAAAGCAATCTACAAAGATGAAGTCACAACTACAACACAGAATATATATATGAAAATTTACAACAAAAATCCAAGTCCAAAAACAATACACAACTGAAAATGCGAAAATGCAAATAAAAAAACCACCATCAACTATTGAAACGATAAGGTTAAAAAAAATCAAACAAACTTCAGTTGAAACTATGTCGAAACAGAATATTACTAATAAAGTCCAGAGATAAGTCAAACAACACAACCAGAATATATATATAAGAAAATTTACAATGAAAATCAAAGTCCAAGAAAAATATCCAACTGAAACTCTTCAAGTATGAAAATACGAAAGTACCAGAAAACCAATCATCAAATAATCGCATTCTAGAACGCTAAAGTTAAATAAAAATCAAACAAAGTCACGAGCCATCAAGTTCCCTTTATTAATTCAAGTCGAGTTACAAGGAAAGAAAACTGAGAAATGGGAATAGAAAGTTAAGTGCAAGTGGTTCGCTGATGTTAAGTTATGGAACTATGTTGAATGTAAACAAATAAAAAAAATGGCTGTCAATGTCACTAGGTCAATGTCAGTAGATAGGTCAATGTCACTATACCCTAACACTATATAAAACTTATTTAAAGGGCTAAACAAAATAAATTATTTTTACTATTATGTAATTAACTTATCTTAGTAAATATGTAAATTAGTTCTATTATGATAGCATTAAATGTATATATGTCACCTGTAATAATGTAATAGGCATCTACTTAATTATTGTATATGATAAATAGCAATAAATAGGTATGTTATAATATTATAAGAAAACTTTAGAATAATATTGTGTATTCAAGCGTCCCCAAATACACACACACACACAGTTAAAGCCAATAAATAGAACTTATAATATTATAACAACCATTTCTAAAGTTACATCAATAAAACAATAATATTAACGCCCACAAATCTTAATGACTTGGCCAAGTATAAAATAAAATAACTTACAGATTACAGAGCTGATTCCCGCGAAAAAAACACAATCCAAAGAATACACAAAACACAGATCACAAAGCACGAAACTGGAACAATGTCTCTTTAAACAACGCTGGGCGCCATTTTGTAACAGTATCGATGGACAGACAGACTCGCCACCTTTCACGGTCGTGGGTTAACCAAACCAGACAACACAGGAACATAGGAAACACGGCTATACAGTTTTTTTACAGTCACAAAACACACAGGGACAGGAAATCATTTACAAAAGAGGAACAAGTAGAAGAGCACTGAAATAATAATAATACAACTAAATTAATAAATAAAATAAAACCAAGTACGAACAATCCAAACCATTAGACAAAATTCGAAGTCCTAAAAACGGTATAGGCAAAAATGTGTAAAAACGCAAAATAGTGTAATCAGCATATGGACTGTTCACCGTGTACAAAATACACGACGAACAGTGGTAACAGCTCAGAATTAAATATAAAGCATCTAATAACTAGATAACTAGATATATTGCCTATTACAGGTAATAACAAAAGAATAAGAACTATTATACATGTAATACATATGATAATGAAATATATAGATCTATTATACATGTCATAAATATAATAATGAAATATATAAAAACGTACCCTGAGAAAGGTGCTCTTAATATATAAGGAAAGGGAAAAACTAGAAGAGCAGGAAAACCATATACAAATTATGAAAATATCAAAACACTCAAAGATAAAACAAACACCAAATTAGACATACAGCTTGGAATCTAACTCAAATTATCACTTATGTATATTTACTGTATTTACTTATTTATATTCAATAGACATGTATTATTTTATTTGTAACGTATTTTAGAATAAAACATTAATTAAATAAGAAAGGAATTGTCTTATATTATATTGTCAAGTCAAGTTAAACAAATATAAAACCTTCCTGTTAGTGAATTCAGGAAAAGGAAATGGTGCATCCAAGAGAGAGATGTAAGACAAAGTGACTAAAGGTGAAATAGGATGTTAGGCCAGTAACCAAGAAACGGAATACTACTCACCATGTTAAAATAACATGTTTAAACTATAAACTAAACTAATTATACCCACTGGAAAAACAAGACTTGCTGGATATACATGACAATGGCAACTGGATAAAATACTTAAAGAGAATATAACACCCTACTAAATTATTTAAAGAGAACATAACACTTGGTCAACATTTACTTACTCAGCCACATGGATCTCTTCCAATTAATGTGACACTTCGGTCACATGACTTTGGGGTGCTAAGTAGCAGGATTTTGGTTAAATTTCGAAAACAATTGTTTGAAGTTGCATTATGTGTATGAAAAAGCACGAGACTGGGGTTATGTTGGGGAAGGATAGACTAAAGAAAATGACCAGTGAAAAGAAAAACCGAGGCCGAAAGGCCAAGGTTTTTCTGTCGAGGTTTTTTTCTGAAGTTTTTCTTCCCACGCATAACCGAAGAAGATGACTTTATCTTGCTTATACATCGTTTATGTTTACACGCAAAATGAGAATATCCCAGAATTCACACAAGAAAAGTGTATTTTGACCCCTACCCCTACCCCCTTCATAATCTTAGTAATAGAGTTTAATACCTCCCAGCTTCGATCGTTTTGACCTTGAATACCCCCCCCCCTGCAATCACGGTAATAGAGTTTATAAACACCCAACTTTGATCGTTCTGTAAGCGGAGTAAATATGAAATCGTTCTGTAAGCGAAGTAAATATAAATGTGCAATTATTTACATATTTGAAAAGAGCAAAGAACGTGCTTTTCAGTCATATGTAACATTATATCTGGAATTGTTAAGACACGTATTTTTAACTTGAATACCCCCTCCCCCGTAATCACAGTAATAGAGTTTATGACCTTCCAACTTTGATCGTTCTGTAAGATAAGTAAATATGAATGTGCCTGAAAATTATTTATATATTTGAAAAAAGCAACGAAAGTGCTTTTCGGTGATGTGTAACATTATATCTGGAATTCGTTATGTAACATTGTATATGGAATTTGTTATCAGCATACCGAAAATTGTGGATTTTATAAGTGGGATGGACACGAACACCAGGACGTCTGTAACTTTTTTTGCCCACGGCCGATTTTGGTGGATTTTTTTCCTGAAGTTGTACTCATATAGACCTTTCATAAAAAGCAAGAATCATTTGTTTCAGATTTTTTTCCCCAGCTTACCAAAATCTGAAGTTCTACTAGCCTATATTTCTCGGGTTCGAGTATGGACTTCAAATTACCGTACTGTTCAAGTTTAGAGTTTGTAGATACATCGTGTGACCACTGTTGTGAACAACAATCTATATTTTAGCCTTTGCTTGAAGCTTTGCAGAGACATCTGAGCATTTCTAACGTATTGTAGATCCCGTTCGTCGTTTTTTTTTTGTCTCAAGTGAATTTACGGCTTCCATAAGGGGGGGGGGCGTGGCATTTCGCTGTGACACCGGCACCGATTGTCCGAAAACCATGAAATTTAGAAACAATAAGCCGATTACCACCCCGGACTCTGTGCTTTGCTCCCACGTTGATCAGATTAAAAAAAAGAGTTTTAGTAAAAAAAAAAAAAAAACGATTTCCGGAATTTAATATTGGTTTTAATTAATTTTGAAATTGCAAATGCAAAGAGAATTTATCGCATCTTCCGTATGGGATAGGTATTAGTACTTTTCAAAATGACCGCAACGATGATTGCGATACTAGAAACCAAAATCGCCTACTTTGACCTTTTTTGACTGCTGAGGCATCGTTCCAGTGGTACAAATCTCTGGAATTTCTTGTGGTTGGCTGCGCCGCGATGATACATGTATATATCACATTTTAAAAGGAGAAATTGCTCAGATATTAAAAACCCCGATAAAATACGACTATTTTTAAGGGGTGGGTTTTGAACAGCCAGAATCGCAACGTACAATCTGTGCAAATTTGAAGACAATCAGACCACCGGAACGTTGTCTTGGCAGTGCAAATGAGCTCGTCGCGAAATTTTCTCTGTTCTGTTCTGTTCTGAGGGGGTTTAACGTCCACTTCCACCTAGGGTGATATCGTAGACAAAAAAAAAACGATTTCCGGAATTTAATATTGGTTTTAATTAATTTTGAAATTGCAAATGCAAAGATAATTTATCGCATCTTCCGTATGGGATAGGTATTAGTACTTTTCAAAATGACCGCAACGATGATTGCGATACTAGAAACCAAAATCGCCTACTTTGACCTTTTTTGACTGCTGAGGCATCGTTCCAGTGGTACAAATCTCTGGAATTTCTTGTGGTTGGCTGCGCCGCGATGATACATGTATATATCACATTTTAAAAGGAGAAATTGCTCAGATATTAAAAACCCCGATAAAATACGACTATTTTTAAGGGGTGGGTTTTGAACAGCCAGAATCGCAACGTACAATCTGTGCAAATTTGAAGACAATCAGACCACCGGAACGTTGTCTTGGCAGTGCAAATGAGCTCGTCGCGAAATTTTCTCATTCTTCAACGCTTTTTATATTGTATTAAGGCCGCCATATTAGATCCACCGTCATTTACCAAACAACACCGAAATATACCCCAAATTCCCAAATCGACCGTAATTTCTCTTTACTTCGCGCATGCCCCACGATGTAACCAATGTTTTCAGTTTATTTTTCCTCGTTATTTTCTTTTAAGATACTTGATATAATCGATGACACGTGACGATGAATATGAAAGCTTTCATATCTGCATGGGACAGTAAGCAGATCTAGTTATTATTATTATTTATTATTAATCTTTTTTGGGGGTAGCCTACATATTTCACAATGTCTGTAACAGATACCGATCTAGGACCTCAATTTCTATCAGGAAACAATGGGTAGTGGTAGCTACTCAATAGATATATTTTAAACTTCTGCGCAAACCGGAAGTGGCCGAATTTCGTGTGGTGCCAAAAATTAAAAAAACAACCGTAAGTTGGTCAATGCTGTACCTATATTCGTACAAAAGATATTTTCGGAAACCCTGAATCTTTTCTCGGGCGATAGCAGTCGAAAATTTCGAAATTTCGAATCTTCGTCGCTGACTTCTAGGGCTCGAAAAATGAAATAATTTTCAAATTTGACTTACATTTTAGATACCCGAAGTCAATCCGGTTCATGTAATATAAGTTTCAGTCATTGTTATCGCCCTCTTTTTCGAATTTCCTGCCCATTTTATAGCCCTTATATGTTTATACGCCCACATTTCATGTGGACGTATTATGTCGTCGCCCCTGTCCGTCCGGACGTCCGTCCGTCTGTCCGTCCACAATTGTTTGTGGACCCTCTACAGGTCACAATTCTTGTCCGATTTTGACGAAACTTGAAATATAGCTTTATCACCAAACGATCTTGCCTGCTTTCGATATTGGCATGTATCGGATCGAAACTTCATGGATTATGGCCCCTGATTGTACGAAAAATCACGTTTTTAGCTTGTGGACCCTATAGAGGTCACAATTTTGAGCCGATTTGATGAAACTTGACGTGCATGTTTATAACCCAAAGATCTTGGTTCCTTTCGATATTTTCGCCTATCAGAACGTAATGTCCTGAATTATGGCCCCTGATTGTCCGAAAAGTCACCTATTTTAGCATGTGGTCCCTCTGGAGGTGACAATTATTATCCGATTTGAAAAACCGTTTGATTATATCACCGTTACACCCTAAGGAATGGCTGAGTTCGAATTTCAGGAAAATCGGACCGAAATTGCCATACAAATTGGCCGCCGTTTGTACGCGAATACTGTTAAAAAATGGTATATCAAGGTTGTGGACCCTGTAGAGGTAACAATTTTAATTCGATTTTGATGAAACTTGAAATGCATGGTTATAACCCAAAGATCTTGGTTTTCTGATATTTGCGCATATCGGATCGTAACTTTCTGAATTATGGCCCCTGATTATACACAAAATCGCCTTTGTTTAGCTTGTGGTCCCTTTGGAGGTAATTTATTATCCAATTTGAAGAACCGTTTGATTATATCACCGTTACACACTAAGAAAGATTAAGTTCGAATTTCGGGCAATTCGGACCAAAATTGCCATACAAAATTGCCGCCGTTTGTATGCGAATACTGTTAAAAAATGGTATATGTAGAGGTCACAATTTTAATTAGGTTTTGATGAAACTTGAAATGCATGGTTATAACCCAAAGATCTTGGTTCCTTTCGATATTTGCGCATCGGATCGTAACTTCCTGAATTATGGCCCCTGTTTATACGAAAAAATCGCCTTTGTTTAGCTTGTGGTCCCTGTGGAGGTCACAATTATTATCCGATTTAAAAAAACAAGTTTGATTATGTCACCTTTACACCCTAAGGAAAGTTGAGTTCAAATTTCGGGAAAATCGGACCAAAATTGCCATACAAAATGGCCGCCGTTTGTACGCGAATACTGTTAAAAAATGGTATATCAAGGTTGTGGACCCTGTAAAGGTCACAATTTAAATTCGATTTTGATGAAACTTGAAATGCATGGTTATAACCCAAAGATCTTGGTTCCTTTCGATATTTGCGCATATCGGATCATAACTAAATTATGGCCCCTGATTGTCCGAAAAATCGCCTATGGTCCCTCTGAAGGTCATGATTAATATCAAATTTAAAAAAACGTTTGACTCTATCACCATTACACCCTACGGTAGGTTGAGTTCGAATTTCTAGAATATCGACCATAATTAATAGACAAAATGGCCGCCGTTGTACGCGAACAGTGTAAAACTATGGCATATTAAAGTTGTGGGCCCTGTAGAGGTCACAATTGTAATTTGATTTTAATGAAACTTGAAATGCATGTTTATAACCTTAAGATATTGATTTTTTTTGATATTTGCCCATATCAAATTGTAACTTAATGAATTATGGCCTTTGATTGTAGGAAAAATCACTTTCGGTATTGCTTGTTCTCTATCCATCTCTCGAAAATGTGGGCGTATCCTGCCTGGCAGTGCCAGCTTACTATCTTTTTTAAAGCCCTATTCGATGTTTCTGAAACGACTGGAACATAAAGCCATTTGGTCAAACCGTTGCATAAAGCAATTCAAACAACGATCCGTAAACCGGAAGTAGTCGAAATAATGTCTGATATTTCAAAAAAAACTTTATTTCTCCGTCTGATATCAACGAGAATTGCTTTATCGTATGATACCCAAATCTTACAGATACAATGTGCAGGAAGCAAAGTATGGCACGCTGAAAATGTATTTTCTCTCTTGGCGCGTTTTTGGACGCCTGTATCTCGAAAACTGCCCTGCTGATCTTTCTTAAACTTTCCCTATCGAGGGTCCCTCCAGTAGCATTTTGCATAAAGCCATCCAATAAGACGTTGAAATAATTGAAATAAGACAAAAAAGGGACCGAATATCAAAATAAGTCGAAAAATCGTGCAATTTTGTAAAATGCTCTATTTTTTGTTTATTTTAACAGATTTTCAAAAAAAGTTGTAAATTGAATCAACTTACCTAATACCGATTCTAACCATGTATAATATATAGTGAGTTATTGAAATTTAATATTTTATATTTTGACATTTTTGCATTTTTGGCACTCTTTAACATAGGATTTCTCAGGGGGAATTTATCTGATCGGATAATGTAGCATATCATTACAAAGCCCTGTTCCCATTCAAGTTCCAAAAGAACCAAAACCCAATTCTCACAGATACAATGAGCAAAATATGGCACCCTGAAAATCAAGTATTTTCGCTTTTTGGGAGTTTTTAGTCGCCTGTATCTCGAAAACTGCCCCGCAGATCTTTCTAAACTTTCCCTATCGAGCGTCCCTTCGGTAGCATTTTGCATGAAGCCATCCAATAAGACGTTGAAATAATTAAAGTAGGACGAAAAGGGGCCCGAAAATCGAAAAAAGTCGAACAATCGTGAAATTTTGTAAAATGAAATTTTGGTTTATTTTAACAGATTTTCAAAAAAAATGTAAAATTGAAACAATTTACCTAATACCGATTCTTACCATGTATAATATATATTGAGTTATTGAAATTTGATTTTTTTTATATTTTGACATTTTTGCATTTCTGGCACTTCTGAACATAGGATTTCTCAGGGGGAATTTATCCGATCGGATAATGTAGCATATCATTATAAAGCCCTGTTCCCATTCAAGTTCCAAAACCTGATGTTAAAACTACTCGACAATGATTCGTATACCGGAAGTAATTCTAAAAAGGGTAAAAAAGATAAAACAATTGGTGCTCTTGCTAAAAACTCAAATTCTCCGTCAGATATTAGCGGACCAAAACAATTAAAGTGTCCCCCCCCCCCGATAGTTTCACGAATACACTATCTTATGACATAAATTATTAGAATTCGATGATTTAGAAAACAAATTATGGTACGCGGCAATCTCGTTCCCAGAGTCAGCCGCGGCCGCGGGGCCGGAGGCCTCTGGGGCCAAAGACCGTCCATTATCTTCAATTTTTTTTACAGGTAAGCCCCGCCCATTCTTACCTCTGATTGGTCAATCTTTTTTGGGTCTTTTTCTCGAAAACAAGATGTCGGATCGTCGTTTTGTTTGTTGTGAAATGATTCTTGAGTCAAAGTCAACTCGCTGACATAACAAAAGTGGATCCTAAATGTAAAAAAAATAAGTTTTCGTAAAGATCTTATTTTCTACGCGTGTGTATATTTTTAAGTGATTCGGTCATCCAGACACTTAAAATAAATACATGTCACGTGACAGTCGTGTGATTCGTTCCTTCCGGGAAAATGGCTACCGAGTGTCACCAGAGAAATTTCTTTCTCCAAAATTTTTCTGGTTCGAGATTGGATACGCGGAAAATCAAGTATCTTCCGTTTTGTTGCCTTCTGGGACACCTTTTTTCTCGAAAATGAACAATAAGATTTTTCTTAAACTTTTCTTAATCAAGAGTCCTATCGGTGGTCTATTGCGAGACGGTGAAGAAACGGTATCAACACGCCACTACTTACAGCCTCATATGATAACCAGCCTATTTCACACATAGTAATAACAATAGTACAGACACGATAATTTAGCACTTAAAAGCAAATTGATTTACACACTTAACATACAAACAACATTTTGGACATTACAAAGATGTAACATGAACATTAAACGTGTTATTTGGGGGGTATTTTTGTTCGTTTAATTTAAATTTTTTAGGTTAGAATATTTCAATAACGCTCAAATAATGATAACGTTGTATTAGGAGGTTCGTTTGGTGTTCTTGGAACTACTAATTCGAATATTTCTAAAGTAAACGCCAATAGAACGATATTAAATAATGTTTCGTAATTTCTCACAGCTTTAACGACGAAATGTCAAATATAACGCATTTTAAACATTAATCTCAAGTCTAAATGCAACGTTTGTCAATAAAACATTAAAAAATAAATCTACATTTAGAACGTTTTACGAACTCTGCTATTTTTGTTTGTTTAATTTAAACGTTTTTAGATTAGGAAACCGGTACGTTTTAAAAGCTAAAATTCAATATAACGTCAAATATAAATATAACGTTTAAAGAGCCACAAGTAAAACAAATAGTAAGCTGGCACTGCCAGGCAGGATACGCCCATATTTTCGAGAGATGGATAGAGAACAAGCAATTCTGAAAGTGATTTTTCCTACAATCAAAGGCCATAATTCATTAAGTTAAAATTTGATATGCGCAAATATCGAAAAGAATCAAGATCTCTAGGTTATAATCATGCACTTCATCAAGTTTCACCAAAATCGAATTAAAATTGTGACCTCCACAGGGTCCACAGCTTTGATATACCATATTATGACACTATTCGCGTACAAACGGCGGCCATTTTGTCTGGCAATTATGGTCCGATTTTCTCAAAATTCGAACTCAACCTTCCGTAGGATGTAACGGTGATAGAGTCAAACGTTTTTTTAAAAATCAGATTATAATTGTGGCCTCCAGAGGGACCATAGGGAATTTCAGGACAATCAGGGGCCATAATTCAGGAAGTTACGATCTGATATGCACAAAGGACGAAAGTAACCAAGATCTTTGGGTTAGGCTATAACCATGCATTTCAAGTTTCATCAAAATCGAATTAAAATTGTGACCTATACAGGGTCCACAACCATGATATATCATTTTTCAACAGTATTCGCGTACACATGGCGGCCATGTTGTATGTCAATTTTGGTTTAATTTTCCTTAAATTTAAACTCAATCTTCCTTAGGGTGTAACGGTGATATAATCAAACGTTTATTTTTAAATCTGATAATAATCGCGACCTCCAGAGGGACCACGAGCTAAACAAAGGCGATTTTGCGTATAATCAGGGGCCATAATTTAGGAAGTTACGATCTGATATGCGCAAATATCGAAAGGAACCAAGATCTTTGGGTTAAAACCATGCATTTCAAGTTTAATCAAAATCGAATTCAAATTGTGACTCTACACGGTCTACAACCTTGACATGCCATTTTTTAAAACAGTATTTGCGTTCAAATGGACGCCATTTTATATGGCAATTTTGGTCCGATTTTCCCCAAATTTGATCTCAACCTTCCTTGGGGTGTAACGGTGATATAATCAAACGATTTTTTAAATCGGATAATAATTGTGACCTCCAGAGGGACCACAAGCTAAAACAAAGGCGATTTTGCGTATAATCAGGGGCCATAATTCAGGAAGTTACGTTCCGATATGCGCAAATATCGTAAGGAACCAAGATCTTTGGGTTATAACCATGCATTTCTAGTTTTATCAAAATCAAATTAAAATTGGGACCTCTACAGGGTCCACAAACTTGATATACCATGTTTTAACAGTATTCGCGTACAAACGGCGGTTATTTTGTATGGTAATTTTGATCCGATTTTTCCGAAATTCGAACTCAACCTACCTTAGGGTGTAACGGTGATATAATCAAACGGTTATTCAAATCAGATAATAATTGTGACCTCCAAAGGGACCACAAGCTAAAATAGGTGATTTTTCGGACAATCAGGGGCCATAATTCAGGAAATTACGTTCCGATAGGCACAAATATCGAAAGGAACCAACATCTTTGGGTTATAAACATGCATGTCAAGTTTCATCAAAATCGGTTAAAAATTGTGACGGACAGGGGCGACGACATAATACGTCCACCTGAAAATGTGGGCGTATAAAAACTCTACAACAACTACGTTAGGAAATGAGGTTGCATCAGATTGTTCACGTGACACCCTTGAAGCAATAAATAAATATGTGTTCTCTATTTATTTTAGGATTGCGACAGGGACACCAGCCTCACTGTTGGCTTGTTTTATTTTAATAATTTGTGAATATAAATTTAATCTCATGAAACCTTTGTTTCTTAAATTTAGTGAAATGATTTCAATTTAATATTTGTATGTCTAATAAGTTAAATGAATTCATAGTTCGTTACATCACTCAAATCACCCCACCAACTTATCATTATCCAATTATCAACCCAAATTATCAACTTATTATACAGAATGTAAAAATAGAATATAAATTTTAAAAAAAATAATTAGAAGGCATTTGAAACAAAATATAATTATGAAATTAAATTGTTTCCCAATTCTGACAAAAATAGAAACTTTTGAAATGTTAAGCTTAACATTTTTTCGCACCTCGAGACGGCGTAATCTGTTACGACATCACCAATACGGAGTGAGGACTGTGCAATTGGTTCAATTTTGTTAGTTGATCTGTTAAAGAGAACTAAATGTAATTTATTAAGGAAGTTTAGGTCAACGTCTGTAATTCCAAATTTAGCAAATTTTAGTGTTATTGTAAAATCAGAACATTGCTCACACTAATCTGAATTTAAGAAACTGAATAGACCGTTTGCACACATAAAAGCACGAAAATATGCTAACGGTTATGTAGTTTTAACTACAATTTAAAAATTGTTCAAGATTGGAGTTTGCGTGCATACATGTTATATATTGTTTAATTCAGATCTAATTATGAGTTGGAAATTCGATGTACTTTTTATAACATGATATACATTTTCTATATTTATTTTGCAGCGCCAAATCTACACAATCTAGATCTGTATAGGCAACAACTTAGGGAGGAAAGAAGAAAATTAGAAGACTTGCTAAACAGAAAGGTTAAATATTTTATACTATAGATATTTATTTATTTCTAAACAGTTTGTAATTTGACCAGTACGACATACAAATAACGTGTAAACAGTAAAATGTGTAAACCACGTTGATTTGGGTGAAAAACAAAATTGTTGACTAGATTAGATTTTGTGACATCATTCATTCGGGGAAGCAGGCATAAGAAACAATAATATCATTGATAACCAGGACAAACAATACAAATTACAATGTTAATACAAATAAAAAAACCCAGCGCAGTCAGTGATATCTGAAGCGGTTTTGTGATTATTAAACAGTAAAAAACCCTGAAAGTATATAATTTCAACATAAATTATACAATCAAACATATAAAATCAATCAGTTCATTTCATAAAAATTATATATTACATATTGATATTAAAACACGTCTTTTTTTTTGTATAAACATATTTTATTCAAACAATTCCTCGGATACTTCATTTATCTCAACTCAGCCATGTTCTGTCAAACTAACTGATATTTTGCATTTTTCACCAGATCAAGATAATTGTTATATTTCGAAATGTATGACTAATAATTGTAAAACCTGTCCTATTTTGAATAGTAATAATTCTTTTACAAGTTCTTTAACTAATAAAAGATATTTCACACGAGGGTTTTAGAAACTTAATTGTAAAACATCAAATATTATCTACGGTATAGAATGTACACTCTGCGGACTGGTTTATGTTGGCGAAACCAAAGGATCGTTACATTTACGTATTAACGGCCATCGTCACAATATAAATAAGGGCAGTAACCAGATTCTTTATAGACATTTTAACCAACCCGACCACTCTATACTATCAATGAGGGTGTCTATATTAGAGGACTGAGCTAGATCATGGGCCAAGAGGGAAGAAGTTATCTTTGATACTCGCTCAGATTGGACTAAGTCTATTAGTCGTTTACTTAAACGCAGAATTTATATGCAACGTTTGTTAGTTGACACTAGGCCTAAATCGATTTTCAATGATGTTAGCATTGTTGAAAATCTCAACGCCTTACATGACAAGTATGCCATTGTACCAGCTGACAAAGCGTTCAATAATCTAGTGTTTATATGTAAACGGTATTATTATGACTGTCTGTTCCAAGAACTTAATTTCGGGGAACCAATTGACAGTGCTACGTTTAAACGCGTTACTCTAATAGTAAGTGCAGGGGGACTGCACCACATATGATTTACACAAAAGACAAATATAGCGACAAGACACCATACTCAAAAAACAACAACAAACAAACAATTAAAAAAAAGCGAATGGATCCGGGGGCTAGCCGTAAGCGTCCACTGCGCTGTACAGTCCCGGGCCTGTGGTGACACAGACTTCACTCATATTTGAAAACAACTGGGAATGCAACCCAAAGAAATAATTATATAGTGTCAGCATGAGTCATGATCTAATATGTTGTAAGAATTACGAATGCAAGTATATTGTTGAATAAATTCCGCTACACAAGTAACCACATAGTTAAATGTATCAGAAGTAGGCCTAGTTCAAACAAAATCAAATCAATAAAAGGATTGAAGTATGTTAAATGCATTTAGGACACACATTACAACCGTCACAGAAACAAAAACAAAACTGATTACAAGAAGCAAAGGAATAAAGACTATCTAGGGAGACAGCCGAGTCGTCTGCTGACTTGAGTGGCGTGACGTGAATCTGCCGTAATAGTTGTTATGACGTCGTGGTTTAGAAGGTGCAATTTCCCGATAAAAGGGCGATAATCTAGATAAAATAACGTTGAAATATAAAAACTATTAGTTTTTAAGACCATGCAATTGTACAAACCATAGCATAATTATTATATAATGTCCCACGTAAGAAATGCAAAACAGGAATGCTAAAGAAATCGTAAGTTATTAGTGTAATCCTAAAGGCATAAAAATAAGGGCGATAATCCAGATAGGACTAGACATCTAGAAGCAATTTATATAGAATCATTATCAAATATGTAGTCAGTAATATAGTTATATAAAATGTCAAACTTATTATGTTGAAGAAATGGATGTTTTGAAATTTCTCTCAAAATGCGTAATTGTGTACCACCTTTGGCCGTGCACTTAAAATTAAGAGTTTTTATTTGGGAAAGAAATAGTTCTTTATTGTTGCATATTTTTAAAAATCGCAATGCCTGTGAATAGAAAACATTGTATAGTGTCGTATCTGGTATGATACAATGAGCTGACGGGTATTTTACTACTTCAAAACCAAATTTGTCCGTTTTATCGAATATACCGACATTAAATTTGTTATTAATTATATTGATGTCCAAGTCAAGGACAGATGCATTTATAGTGCCCGAATTTTCTTTATTTAATATAAGTTCAGGAGGATATATTTCATCTTTGTATTTATTGAAATTACCATAATCATTGATTGGTGTTATGTCATCAATGTAACGGAAGGTATAATTTAGACTTTTTGCTACCTTGTAATCTGTTTTTCTTTTATGGTCTTGAAAGTAAGTAAGGATGAAATTATATCCAATCACAGATCTGTACTCACTTCATTTGGTACGCCATGTGGTGATACCTATACAGATCTGCCGCTGCTATATTGGATACCCAAACTACATAAAAATCCCTACAAGCAACGTTTTATAGCAGATTCATCCCGTTGTTCCACAAAACCACTTTCAAAAGTATTGACATCTATACTTACGGCAGTAAAAGAGGGTATTCAAAAATACTGCGATAAAATATACTCTCGAAGTGGTAATAATCAAATTTGGATATTAAAAAATTCCAAAGAATTACTTGATGGTTTGCAATCTAGATCACTTGCTTCAGTCTCATCTATACAAACGTTTGACTTTTCTACCTTGTACACTAAAATTCCCCATAGTAAATTAAAAGCTCGATTAAAAGACATTATCCACAGTGTCTTCTCAACTAAATCGGGACATGTTAGATATCAATATTTAGTTGTTAATTACAATTCCAAATATTTCGTTAAAAACCATAGTGATTCCAAAAATAAATTCACGGTCATCAAGATAATTCAGATGTTAGATTTTTTAATTGATAATATCTTTGTTGAATTTGGAGGGGAAATGTATCAGCAAGTGGTAGGTATCCCCATGGGTACCAACTGTGCACCTTTGCTTGCTGATTTGTTTCTCTATTCATACCAAGCCGAGTACATGCAGGCACTCGTAAAATCCAATAAACGATTAGTAAGACATTTTAATTTCACTTATCGATATATCGATGATGTTCTATCACTCAATAATTCAATTATATAGAATTCATATATCCCGATGAGCTCGAAATTAAAAACACCACTGACAGTGACAATTACGCTTCCTACTTGGATCTGCGTCTCGAGTTTGACAATTGCCATAAACTAAGTGTTAAACTATACGATAAACGTGATGACTTTGACTTTCCAATTGTTAACTTTCCATTTATTAGTAGTGACATCCCAATATCACCAGCTTATGGAGTGTTTGTGTCTCAACTAATTCGTTACGCGAGAGCTTGCTCATTCTATTCTGATTTTTTGAAAAAAGAACTACATAATTTCCCTTTTTTTATTAAGCTCTTCAGATAATCTAAATTATATTTATGTGTATTTAACACCTAAGAGTAGTTATCAACGAATTCTGGATGATTGTTGGTGCGTACTTAATATAGAATATACAGCGATCACCAAACTCCACGAACTCCTGAATAGTTATAGATGTCGACATAAAATTCACTGTTGAATCTAGTAAAGTAAAACTAACCTTTTTCAGTGTCACGGTGAATCTTTTACCGAATGGTCAAATTGAAACTGATATGTATTATGAACCATCAGACACAAATCAGTATTTCAATTTTAATTCATGCCATCCATCTCATATCAAACGTAATATTTCGTAGTATAACCAAACTCCACGAACTCCTTAATAGCTATAGATGTCGACATTAAATTCACTGTTGAATCTAGTAAAGTAAAACTAAACTTTTTCAATGTCACGGTGAATCTTTTACCGAATGGTCAAATTAAAACTGATATGTATTATAAACCATCAGACACACATCAGTATTTCAATTTTAATTCATGCCATCCATCTTATATCAAACGTAATATTTCGTAGTATAACTTAGCTAGACGTGTGTGTACCATAGTTTCACAATCGGATATTAAACAAATACGCCTTACTAAGCTTAAAGGGTTTCTAAAAAAGCAACACTACCCGGCAAAACTAATAGATGATACCATTCGAAAAACTTTAAGTTTAGATCAGATTAAATTAAAGCTGAACTCCGATTATAAAACTACAGAAATAGCTAAATAAAAAAAAAGTCACACCCAAAACAACCGCCATACTTGTTTAAATTTCTTTAACAAACATGGCCGTCGATTTGGGCGACAAACACACAGGCAGGCCCCGCCCACTTTCAGTGTAAACCGTATCAAGCGAAGTATCCACATCCGGTAAGATAATAGCCAGCTCTCTGACTGAAGTTTTTCCACTATCAGCTCACCGAAAATATCATTTTTTTTAGCGTTTTCCGAGTTTCTGTTCGGATTATCGCCCTTATTGTTAAAATTATTTGACGTTCTAACACCTGACGTCAATTGGCTGACTATCGCCATTGACGAGACGACCACTTACAAGATCGGTCGCATTTTTTTTGTTACGTCTTTTATGTGAGTAGTAAGGGCGGTGATACAGCCACGCTCGTGCGTGCATGCGCAGACGCATGCACGTGCATGCACATGACCTTGCACGTGTTTGACCTTGATGACCCCTTGCACGTGTGTGACCCCTTGCACGTGTTTGACCCCTTGATGACCCCTTGCACGTGACCTTGCACATGCACATGCAGAAAGAGAGGGCGCGCGCGCGGAAGAAAGAGAGAGAGAGAGAGAGAGAGGAGGGGAGAAGGGGGAAGAACTCTTTTCCATTGATTAAGTTGGCCCTGAAAAGGGCCGTTTGGTCTTCTTCATATTACTAGCAGGAGCATTTCGGCTTTTCTGCCAAATACCTTGGCCGCTTCTGGCATTTGAGATGATGTTTAGATCTCCTATGGTAGGTGTTCGACACATCTACCCCACACCAGAAGCAGACAAGGTAATCGGCATCCGGCCGGTTCCCCTTAAACAAAGGGTGATATCCCCCGCAAGTTGTACAGACTCTCTTATCGTTAGAATCCATTTTGTTTGTGACTTCTTTTGGCTTCGACACTCCTATTTATAGCTCGGGACGGGACGAGTCTAATGTGTTGGGGCGATACCATTTTTCACCAATCAGAATAGCATGACGTCACATGACGTCACAAAAAAAACAGACACGTAATATGTTGTCGACATTTTATTGAACTTGAACACATTTACAAAGCATATTATTGAACACAAAATTGAACTTGAACACAAAGGCATTGAACACAAAAAAACATATTTACAGAGCAAAAAAGCATCGACACCGTTGTCCCTTCTTCTGGTCTGGTTGCAAATCGGGGAAATGATCCCTGGCCCATTGTTCGACTAGTATATCGTTTACACGATACACGCGACCGAAAACGGAGAGGGCGTGTGTGGAGGGCACGTGAAATCGATGACATAGATAATACAAACAATAATGTCCGCACACAACACTGTCGAGTCCTTGAATCCATCGGGGTTGGTAGTGGAGTTGTAGATCTCGGACGAAACGTCGAAAGGCTTCTCCGTAGACATCAGGGTGACAGCCGTACGAATCGAAGAAGGTAACGTGATCTGGTCCTTCGCATACAAACACGGTCCAGTGTTTGCCGGGTTGGTCTTCGTCGTCCGTGTTGATGACGTAGGCTTTAGGGTACGAGGTCGGGCGTAGTATATCCAGATGATTACGGGCCCATACACCCCCGAAAACGCTACCAGGGAGATGTTTTTCTAAAGTCTGTGTCAATTGTTGATTGGAGAGAGCCTCACCAATCTGTGATGACTTGTCGGTTAGCGTCGATTTCCAAGACAACAAGACTGAGGTGATTGGTCGGGGCCGCAGCGAACTTGAGTTCCAAAGACAGGTTACCCGCCGCTTTGGGATGAAAGTAGTTACCATCGGCTCCGTGGTCGTTGGTCAAATCGAAACAATACAAGGTGTACCCATTGATATAGTCGTGGAAAGGGAGGTCCAGGTCTTCTCGGGTGTTTAAGACGGCCACCCTTTTCATCAAATCCAGGTAGGGAGTGATGGCTTGTCGCTGGGGAAAGTTGACGTCGTATTCGTCTACAATTTCACCGTTCTTGGTCAATTTGATGTTTTCCAATTGATTGTGTTGGAATTCGAAGGTATTTCTGTTTTTTCTTCCATCGTAGGCCGTGTTACGTACCATACCCACGATTAATCTCTTTGGTAGGCTTTCGTTGACAAACAGATTGTCTAAGACGTGACTGGTGCGATTGTCGGGAATGACCATGTCGCGGACCACCACGCGCTTCAGGGGATACTTGGCGTTGGACGATTGAAGTTGCGCAGCCACCCGTGTGTAGGTACTGGGAGCCAGAGTGACGAACGGGATATCCAGGTAGGCTTTGGTGAACTCGACTTTGTAGTCTTCTGCATCGTTGCCTTCACCGTACATCAGAAAGAATTTCGTGGATTGCTTTTCCAATTTCAATCGCAGGTCCACACCGTCAATCAAATACCGATCTTGTAAACACATGTCCAAGTGTAGACGTGACTGCAATTCAAAGGTGCGACTGGCAGCGATGGTTTTCTGGCGTTCTTCCAATCCTTTGTTAGTCGGTGCCTGTCGTCCACCGTCCCCATTGGTGGCGACGGATTTCGTGGAATTGAACTGTCCGGCGGTATCTTTTCCCCACAGGACTTGTTTCGACAGGTGGTCGTTCTTGGCTCCCTTACCGAAACTCAACAAATTCTCCAAGTAAGCCCGGTAGGGATAGGTGGGCAGAGAGTTGGTGACCAAAGTTTCGGCATCCTTTCCCAGGCGTAATTTGACGTCTTTAAACAACGAATGAAACAAGTTGTTAATGGGTGCGACTTGACTATCCGCATCCAGGTCACCCCCGTCGTTCTTGGTCACCTTCAGGGCCACGTGTAGTGTCATGTTGGCCAGATCGATGAAATCGGTGGTGGCATTGGAAATATAAAATTCGATGGGACCATCGTGGTTCAGGTCGGGTGTCAGTGGATACTTTCTAATGTGGGTCACCTTGTTTATGGCCGTCTGCGTGTCGGGTACACTGAACAAATTCTGCAATTCGTCTCGCGCGCAGGGACAGGAATCATTGCGCATTACCTGCGTAGCCATGGTCGAAGATATCTAGTTTACGTCGTTTGTGAGAGGTGACCTGTGGCTTCTTCTTCCTCTTCGGACGATGTGAAGTGGACGGGGTTCGTGAGGGGTCTTTTATAGGTTCCAGGTGGGCGACCACGTTCTTGAGTGTGTCGGACATCGTGTTTGACAACGCGGGGCGAAGCGTGTCCTGGGCGACTTTCTTCCAGTTCCATTTTTCACGACCACTGACGGCGTCGAGCACGCTTTGCCCCACTTTGGGTAACATTTGGACCACATTCTTTTTCACGGCCTCTTTGCCCGCCGACCACAAGGTCTTCCCGACCGATTTGACGGCATTCAATAACCCCGACCATCGACCGGCACCCTGTTGTCTCAGAATTCCCCCCTTGTACACTACCAGACCATTGCCAGCCCCTCGCTGTCTGAGCACTCCACCTTTGTACACTCGAATCATCATCGGCGGCGAAAATGAAGTTGGACCACCACCTTACCGTCGAGAAATGGCACGGCTTTCCCCATTCCGTTCCTTATATAGAGACCAATGGAGTTTAGTCGACTGTACTTCAGAGGTAAGTAGTGAATCCTGGCGGGGCGGTGATACAATCGTCGACTGGGAATCACGTCCAACAAAGTAGCCTTCACGTCGCCCACGATCTGGGGTTCGATAATGTCCGTGTAGATGTAAAACAGATCGAACTGGATTTGAAGATTCGCGATGTGGTGGGCGTAGAAATACCGTAGACTTTGGCCATCTTCGCCGGTCATTTCGATTGACTGCAGGGAAATCATCATTTCGTTTCCAGTCCATCCCAACATGGACACGATGGGACCACACAGACGAAGTTCGATTTTCGGCAACACGTCCAACCAGAAAAGCGTCTGCACGTGATTGATCTTCAGATACACTTTATCGTTAGTGTTGTCTTTCTTGAAAGACACGAAGGAACCTCTTGATACGGCCCCTTGACGCATCATCTCTCGAGTTTCGTAGTCGTTTTGCTGTTGCTTCTCTTCGTCGGTCATTTCCTTGTTATTGGGATCCAAACGTTCGGGTTGATGGGCCAAATGATCGTAGATGGGAGTCAGGTTCCACAAATCATCCAGTCTAGTGTTCAGGACATCCAGGATGTGTCTCAGCGACTCGTAGTCGTCACTCTTGATGTGCGTTTCCATTTCGATCGATCCCTTGATCTCACCACCCTTTACACCTTTGAAACAATTCGACGGGTCAATCCTGTGGCGGTCCCGACATATCTTTACTTCGGACGCCGTGCTCGAGGACGACCAAGGATGAATGCGTAAGCCGAGCGTGTTGTCTCGTTGATCGATGTTTTGCCAATGGTCAGGTAACGTGATCATGGACAGACCCACTTCCCAATCCCGATGATCGACTAGAAGTGGCGGTTCCAGGTGGGTGTGATACGTGGAGACTTTGTTGTCGGGATACCACGACATGGAACTGTCACTAGGAAGCGTGAGGTAAAAGGGTCGGTCGTTGTTCATTATGTTTGGTTTTCAAGGTCGGTGAAGGTAACAGGTAACCCAAGGTACTGGAGAGTAAGGCCGTCCACAAGGTAGTCTGCGATCCGTCGGGTTTGAAGGCCAACTGGGACAAAGAAACTCCCGCCACGACGTACACTAAAATCACTTGACAGAAAAAGACAATTTCCGCTTGTGGCACACGTTTTCCCAAGAGCGACCAATTGTGGGCACTCGCGGACGTAGACGTGATTTCGTCTTGCATGTTGACTGAGGTTGACGTCTCTCGCTCCTATTTATACGTTTTGGAGACTGGTCCTGGTCGCCGGGTTACTGGTTCAACAAATAAGCTTCGAAATCATGTGTTACGATGGGCATGTTGTCTATATTCCATTGTTTGACTTTATCTTCTTTGCAATTCCACTCCGTTATGAATAAATAGGGTCTACCCATACTATCAACAATGCTAAAGTCTGCTTTCTTAGCGACCCTAACACATTCGTCTTTACACCTGTACAACACACGGGAATGGGCCAACGAGATGACTTTTCCCGCTAGTATTCCTTTGTATTCCCATCGGTAACCACCACACAAAGACCCTTTAATCATTCTCAAATAGGGGCAGTTTGGTTTATATTTAGCGTGTTCGTGGAATGGATCGTCGAATTTCTGCCAATCCTTCAATATTAATTTGCAGCTGAAACACTGCACGCGATCAGTATCACCATAATACACAAACCCTGCTTCACTTAACTTGGGGGCGGATGGATGAACATGTGTCCATCGGTTGTCAAACGTGGCTAGACGATTGTTAAATTCGATGTACTCAGACATGATCTTCTAGTAATGGTCTTGCATGTTGACTGAGGTTGACGTCTCTCACTCCTATTTATACGTTTTGGAGACTGGTCCTGTCGATCCACGAATTAAAACTCGCCGGATAGCCCAACCATTTCACCAAAACTTTGTCTTTTTTTCTTTCGAGTACTCTTTCGATGGGAAAGATCTCATCGTCGTTGACTTGGACCGCTTGCAATTCTTCGGGATAGAAGGTACCCTGTATGGGTTCACCTCTTTCGTCCAAAAGTTTGTAACCGGGACCGATGTTGGGTGTAACGTTGAATGTTTCCAGAGTCCAGTTTGGCCAGTAACCTTTATCAAAAGCCCCATGTTTCGGTAAAGCCAAACGTACGGTCGTGCCGGTGTCCATGGTTTTCTTTTTCTTTTTGGTGGGACGTGGAGGTGTTGTCAACATCCATTCGTGTTCGGGACGAACGTCTTTGGGTGCCATGCCAATGGTACGATGTCGTCTAGCATTATAAGCCCGAACCAATTCGTCTAGCACATCGATGTACCGTTGTGTTTGTCGATGAGTAAAGTATCGCCACATACGCTCTTTCAATGTCCGTTGAAATCGTTCCACCACACTGGCCTTGGTTTCGACGTTGTGTGTCACGAAGAAATGAATATTTTTCTTTTTCAAGTACGTTTGCATTTTTCGATTGAGGAATTCGGTACCTTTATCCGTTTGAAGTCGTAGAGGTTGTCGACTTTGAAAGATTCGACGAAAAGCGTCCACCAGACTGTCCCCCGTCTTGTTTTTGAGAGGCAACACCCATGCGTACTTGGAAAATACATCGATGACGCACAGCAAAAACCTGTATCCCTCATTCTGTTGGGCCAAGGCCGACATATCGCTCAAATCTGCTTGCCATTGGTGATCTATCCCGGCCACCACCGTGGGGGACCGAGAGAATTTCTTTTTCAGTGGTTTGTGCAAGGTGTACGCCCTTTGTTGTTTCAACCATGTCTTGACTTGGTCCAAAGCCACACCAGTAGCTTTGTGAAGGCCCAGGGCTCCACCGAAAGCGGCCGGGTGTTTCGGGTCGTAATATACTTTCTTCAGCTTTCGTTCCATGTTTCAATCGATTGTCATATGATCAGACTATTTATAGGTTTTGCAAAGACAGCCATCTTCTGGTAGATGTACTAGGGGTATCCGTGCTGGAGATTTTCTTCTTTCTCGGACGTCGCGGCGGAGGCCGTGTGGGTGGCGTGGACAATACGTTCCATCGTTCTTGATTACCAATGGCTTCGCGCGGTACGTTCGTGGCCTTTAAACTTTGCATCACGCCAAACCATCCCATGGGGGCCTGGGTATTCTTTCGCCGACGAACCAAATCGTTCACAATGTCAATGGCATTGGTACCTGGTACGGGTACGCCATTCCGAATCAATTCCAAGTTCTCATTCCACGACCAAGGTGTCTTTTCTTTCATGTGTTTCAACAAAAGGCGAGCTCGATGTTGATAGGCTCGGGGAACCGACTCCAGAATGGGTATCTCCGACACCACGGCTGCTTCTTCTTTGTGCTCGGGTATGTTTTCGTCCGACAAGGGAATGACATGTTTTCGTTTCTTTTGCATCGTTTGATAACGCTGTAACAACTGTCCGTACCGTTGCATTTTATTTTCGTCGCCCAGTGTTGGGTCGTTTAGCACGCGTTGCATGTCTTGGTGAACATTTTCGACGGCCTGCTGCAGTGGATCTCGATCGTACACGGGTTCGACTTGCATGACTTTGACGGGTTTGACGTCGGTGGGTCCGTCGAAGGGTACCAGTTTCATTTTCTTGGCGAATTTCATCTTTTGGAAAAGACCGAAACAACCGGGTGAAGAATCCTCCTTTTTGTTGTTTCAGAAGTCGCCGACGGGTCTTCCAAGGTGTTTTAGACGTGCCCAAACGTCGTAACAAGGGGGCGTCCTTTTTCAAACGTTTGATTTCTTTGTCGGCCACAGGAACGTTGCCACGAATCAGGTTTCCAATACACTCACACACACCGTCGACGATGGGCTGGGTCTCGAGTAAAAGAGGACGGTCTTTCGGTGCAGTGTTCAATAGATACCGCAGTGTCTCCATGACTGAGCTCGGGGTCGTGCACCGGTTCCCTTTTTATACCTTTCTGTCCCACGGGTTATCCACCAAATAGTTTCTTGAACTCGGCAAACCCAGCGTTCGCTCTCTCGCTCCTTCGTGTCCAGGGATGTTTACCACCCTGTTGTCCTCCCAATAGTTTAGATACCAAGGGGGCTAATGCTGGAATGGCCATAGCGAGCAAGGCACCGATAGCACCGCCTTGTTGTTTGAGAAGCCTTTTTTTGACGTTGGGTGATGTTTGTGGATTAGTCAATTTGCGAAGCAATGCTCGATGTTGATTCAACTCTTTGGCACTCAGACCCTTTCCACGCTGAGCGGTTCGTCGAACGAATTTATTTCGTTTCTTGTTTCTTTCCTCTTGCAGCCTTTCCTTCCATCGCAGCAAGATACGAATCAACACGCCCCCGAAAAATCCACGTCCTCCGGGTTTCATGATCAGAGAGAGTTTTTCAGCCGTCGGCATGTTTTTCTCCGTCAATTGGGTCAACACCTGGCGATTTCGTTCCACCCATTTCTTGTGTTGTGCATGCAGGGGTTGGATGTTATCATTCAGCAAATGGTTGGCCGCCAACTTGAACCACTGCAACAATCCAATACGCGCCCTGCCCGTATTCTTGGCCAGCTGTCCATAAGCCATATCAGGAGTCAGTTGTTGTAACTTGCGAATGAACGCCTTCAATCCTTTTATAGAACTCTTCTTTTCTCTTCGTGGTCTTCGTGGTCTTCGAAAGATCGGCGAGGGAGACCGAGAAGGGGAACGTGGTGACATGGGTCGTGGGGGTGTGACTGGGGAGAAAAAGCGTGGTGGTGTGAGCGGTAAGGGAGACATAGGACTCGTGGGTGGTGTCAACGAGGGGGGTAACCATTGGGTTCTGGGAGCCCTCATGTTCGGACGAGTGCGCCTTCGTACCGTGGGACCACGAAGGTCCGGTGCCAAGGTCGGGAACGTCGCCCGGGGAAGGGTCGGAGGTGGGTGTTTCCGCTGCGTATTCTTCGTGCGAGCCATCGTGACAAACAGAATCAATTCGAGGTACAGGTCCCCCTTTTATACTTTTTGGACGTAGACGATGGGTGGTTCCTCTTCGGGTAAAATGTTGCTTCTCAACCGCAGAGTCTCGGGTGTGTCGGGCTTCAAATCAATGAGTAAGTAACTGCGAGGGGTACTCGTCGCATCCTTGAAAGCTTCCTCCATATACTTGGTATGGGAAGGGTACATCTGACGGGACAACACACTAATTTGCGAGGCGTCTCGAGGATTTTTGAACAAAACCAAGTAATGGGCATTCAGGCTGATGGTGCGCTGTCGCTTGTCAAACAAATTTTGCACAATGTAAATGACACTCGTGTCGTGGTGATGACTTTTTTTCGTAAACCACTGTTGCAATATCTCCGTGTCTTCCCCCATCAAATCATCCACGATTAAACATTGGGGCCCTTTGACTTGCCCCATCACGTCGTCAATATCCGTCAATCCTTTGACATAAGTGTATGGAAAGTGTTCGTAACTCTCTTGCCATTCCCCGTAGGCCCACACGGTGCGTTGGGGAGGGATGTCGAACAGAGACGCTTGGAGAAATTTCTGTACAAAGACCGTCTTGCCAACCCCCGTTGGACCGCTGACTAACATGGTAAAGGGGTGTTTGAACGCCACATCCATCTTGCACTGTCCCCCAATCCCCTTCTCCCCTGCCTTTTATACCTTCGCGCCCACCACAGAACAACAGACATGAAGTGAAATAAGAACAGATTTTATTTTACAAAAAATACAAAAAAGAGCATTCAAAAATACATTCAATACAACATATAGTACAAAGGAAAAGAAAAAATGTTAGTTAACGCGTTCTCTCTTCAGGATCTCTTGTCTCAACCAGGGTACGTTTCTCAGGACACGAGGAATCCAATACACTTTTCCCAACAGCTTCTGCATCGTATCGTGTGGGTGCCAGTCTTCCACTTCAGCAAACGTGACGACAACGGGTACCCATTCGCTCATATCGAAACAGGGGGGATACGCCAAGACTTCGGTCATATCTCTCGGACCCGCATACTGGATGAATGCTCGGGCAAAACTTTCTGCTTCCTTCTCCGCCAACAAAATAACAGCCGGCTTCGGGGTTTCGTCAGTTTCACTTGTAGTTGGGGTAATAACTGGTGGACTGACAGGCTTCTGTTTTCTGTTTTTCTTTGTAGCGCCTGTAGAATTCGAACGCTTCTCCTGACCAGTACCAGTATCGCTGACTGCGGGTGTTGTCTCTGGGCATATCGACGTTGTTGTCGAACATGCGACTGGCAACGGCTTCAAAGTTGTTTTCTGTTTGGATTTCTTTTTCGCACTCGAGCAGGCCGTGACCAAGCTGTCCACAGTTGAGACATTTGTGGTTGTCGTCGGTGGGTCTCTTGATTCCGTAACACTTTCTTTTGACGTCTTCTTTTCTTTCTTCGTCACTTTTCGCTTTTTGGGCTTCGGCTCGTTGTCCACACTGGGGCGCCCAGTGTCCTGGTTCTCCACAGCGGTAACATTTTCCATAGGAACCATAAGCTGATCTGTCTTGTCTTGGTTGTGGATTTCGTTGCTGCTGTTGGGAACGAGCAGGGCAGTCTCTATACCAGTGTCCGACATTGTTACAGGAGAAACAAACTTGACTAGCCATTGAGAGTAGAATGAAATTTTATTCTGAGACTTTGCTTCTTATACCCTTGGTTGTGACGTCACTCTCTTTTGATTGGTTCTTTCTTTTCCTTCGTTTCTATTGGTCCGTGTCTAGTCTATGATTTCCAGGCTTTCCACGTACTTTTGCACTTCTTCCCAATCAATGACAGCTTCACTCACGTGACAGGCCTCCAACAATGTCATCAGGCTGGCTCGATTACCATGTCTTTGTCGCCACTGGTTGAACACGGTGAAAATTTGCATGCGCGCGTTGTTAGGATGACTCATCTTGGCTTGACTGATCCGTGCTTCTCTGATTCCCAGATGTCTGCCAATACATTCCCAGCCTTCGCCCAGTTTACCGGACATGACGTTGATATCCATTTGATCCAGGAACCATCGTTTCTTTTTCTCTGGTAGCTCGTCCATCCACCGACGTATGGGATTCTCTTTGGGTTCGATGAACTCGTCTTTGCGTTTGATCAACACCGTCTTAAATCCCGGAACCACACTCCAAAACTTTTTCAAGGCTTCGTCCACGTCTTCTCGCCATTGTTGTTCGTCCTCCCACGTCTTGACTCGGTCGCGTGGGTTGTCCACCATACTGCCTAACACGCTATCGACGTCTTCTGGTTTCGGCTCGTCCAACCAGAGGTAGTGATTGTAATCGTCGACAGGGTGTGAGGCTCGGCCCGTTATGGAACACACGCCCAATCCCAGACACGAATGGTATCTCTGACTGGGGTGATCGTACTTGCATCCAATACACTCCTCGTGTTGCTTTTCCTCTATGATGGGTAGGTAACACTTGCAGACCCGAAAATTGAGCCATCGTCGTCTTAGTTTCTCGATCAAATCTGCATTTTCTGTCGGTTCGTCTCCATCTCTGTTCGGTCGCCATCCTCCCGAGACACGAAAGTCAGTATCCATGGGGGTAAGTGTTGATCGGTTGGCCATTGTCATTGAATTGAACTAAACGCTTGTCGTACACGATTTTATACTTTTTGTTCTCGGGGCGTGTCCAGAGATCACGTGATCTAAAAATCTTAAACGGTTCTTCCTATTTCTGCTCATGTTGCATACGGTATTGTACAATAAAAAAACAGACATAAAACTAACAACACTGATTCGAGTCTATTTCTTCCCGTGTATCAATTGGTACATCAGGTTGCCCATATACGGTAGCAGGTCGTCCCAAGCGATGACGGCTCCACTCGCGAGACAGGCTTCCATCAACGTCACTAGATTGGCTCGCTTAATGTTTCCCTGCATTTCTTGTACCAACAGCCTATAGCCAGCTTCCTTGTCGTACATTCTTCGCCATTGGTTGAACATGTTAATGATTTGTTTCCGTGTGTCGTTTGGGTAAATCTTCTTGGCGTGACTAATATACTCTTCACTGACCCCCAGCTGTCTGCCGAGAGATTCCCAACCTTCTATCACCATGTCAGAGATCTTTTCGATATCCATTTCATTCAGTTCCCAATATAACATTCTCTCCGATGACTGCTCCATCCATACGCGTATGGGGCACACTCCATTTTTGCGTTTGATCACCGCCATCTTAAACCCAGGAACGATCTCCCAGTACTTTCTCAAGGCTTGCATGACATCTTCCTGCCATCGTCGTTCGTCTTCCCAGGTCTTGACTCGTTTCCATGGGTCGTCCACCAGACTGTCTAATACTTTATCGACGTCTTCTGATTTCGGCTCGTCCAACCAGAGGTAGTGACTGTAATCGTCAACAGGGTGCGAGGCTTGGCCCGTTATGGAAGACACACCTAGTCCTTGACACGCATGGTATCTCACACTGGGGTGAGCCATACTGCAGCCGAAACACTCCTGGCGCTGACTTGTTTCTATTATTGGCAAATAACACTTGCTGACACGAAAGTTGAGCCATTGTTCTCTGAGTTTTTCGACCATATCCGTATTCGTTGCTGCTGATTCACCATCTTCTCTGTTTGGTCGCCACGTTCCTGACAAATGAAAGTCAGTATCCATAGGGGTAAGTGTTGATCGGTTGGCCATTGTCATTGAATTGAACTAAACGCTTGTCGTACACGATTTTATATTTTTTGTTCTCGGGGCGTGTCCAGAGACGTCGATCACGTGATCTCGAAATCTTAAACGGATTGGAGATGACAAGCGGTTCGTTTTGATTGACGTGCCGTACGTTCTCCTTCATGATGACGTAATTCAGTTGTTGGGAGGCACGATAATTCAAGGTGAATCCCCGGACTTTGCATACCGTTTTTCCATCGCTTTGCCTGTACGCATAATTCTTTGGTCCTCCGCTCACAAATTCCTTAATGGTGACGTTCTCGGGCAACTCGTTCTTCCACTGGCCTAAACTTGAACCTTCCGGGGGATTCCATGATTGAGGATTATATTGGTAGATGACGCTGTCCGTGTCAAAATAGCATACGCGCTCTCCCAACTTTTCCAAGACGGAATAGAGTTTCAAACGGGCCTGGGCCGTGACAAAGGCGGCGATAACCACATTGGTGATGGGACAGGGTGCGACATGTCCTTCTTTTTTCAACGTTTCCATCAAGACCATGTTGTCGTTGACTAACTGTACATCTCGCACGGTCTGGGTCACGTCCAACATTTTTTCAAAGAAGACGCTGGGCTCTGTGATATATTCTGTCTTGGGAAAATTGTCTCGCTGTCCGAATTTCCCCCAAGCCGTGTTGAGCTGAAGTTTACTAAACGCCCGCATCCCTTTGTTTGGTTTTATCGATGCGGGATCCAGACGAATACCTTCGGTGTCGTACACGTCGTTCACGAAGCGGATCTTGTCTTCTTCGGTGTGACAGGTGTCGGGATAACCGCTACTTTCCATCTTCTTCTTTAGGTAGTGATTAATGTACCCCGTAAACAGACCACCCGTTTTGGCCTCGGGATCGTAGGTGCTGAATTCTTTCCAGTGCCAGACTTCGTACACTTTTAATACGCGATATCCCAGGCTCACCGCTTTCTTCAGTTCCAGAGTGACAAATGTACCCACCCAGGCTCGCTGTTCGTCGGTGTGATCACAAGGTTGGTATTCTGCAATCTCCCCTTGTTGCATGTGTTCGTCGACGCAGCTTCGACACAGGGCAAACACCAATTTCTGTTTTCGTCGAAACGGGAGCACCGGGTGGTACAGGCCACGAGGTGGTAACACGGAACACTGGATCAACCCTTCGTACTGCTGCCACTGGTCTTGATCGGGCTGTGTGACGATCGTGGGTTCCTTGATGGGAAAGGTACCGTACTTGCAGATGTAAGGGTACAGGGACACCACGTCGATGTAGCGCATGTCTTCGGCCGACTCGTTGACCAACAATTGAATGGCATTGGTTCTTCCGCCAAAGAAAGCGTTGCGGGGCATCAGAGGTTCGGGAGCGGGCCATTGCTGATCTTCCAATCCAATCAGAAATTCGTCCATCTCGGGATCATGGCGTCGTTCTTCTTCCATCTCACACTCCCACATGACGCGGATGGTCTGCATACCGTACTGTTCCTGGAGTTGACGGTGACGTTCCTGGGTCTTCTGGTACAAGTCTCGCATACTGCGCGAGGGATCGTAGGGATGTTTATGTTGAACGTCTTGGACGGGACCCGGAAAACATTTGGGACAACCGTGAAAGGCACAGCCGTGAAACTCGTACACTGTACCCGTGGTCGTGTCCATACCATCTAAACTGTAAGGGCCGACTCGACATTTACTACCGTTGCGGGCGTGTCGAATGTTTGGTAGAGGGGTCTGGTTCCGGAAAGCGGCCATGGTCTGTCGATGCTGTTCCCATTCCAACCAACGAAGTGCTTTGTTGGACTGTTGTCGAGGCTGGAAGCGATGCCAGTCTTGACCCGATGTCGGCTCTTGCATCAGGGCTCGAGGAATGACGACGAGTGTGTCTTTCTCCAGGTAGTGTGTGCGTAGTACGCGACTGCAGGCGGAGGCCAGGGTCAGGCTCTTCTCAAAGGGGTCGATGCCCGTGTCCATCAGGAATATCTCGCGAAACACACCACAACACCGACGCAAGACATCCACATCGCTCTTACAGTAGGTCAAAATTTCCTGGCGAAAATCAAAGACGTCGTGACTGTGTTGTTGGTACCACGCGTGAAACTTCTCTCGTTCCGACACACTCATGCCATCCGGATCGTAATCGGTGTTGGGAGGATAGGCGCCCACGTAATCTTCATTCTCCGGTCTGTTAAAGTGGTGAGGGAAATAACCTTTCTTCAATTCTTGCAGGTCGAAGGTTTTGGGCATGTCCCGTAAAGCCATTGGTAAAAAGTTGAGGGAATCGATGAATTTGACCGTACCGACAGTGATAGTCATCGCTTTCCCACCCTGCATTATAACTTCAGGTTGCGCCACGGAATGTTTGTGCAGCGTCTGTAAAATCAGCAGTCCATCGTAACCTTTAAAGTTGTGAGCCACGGCGATCACGGGACTCGATTCGTGACTGTCATTTTTCCGACCACCCACCACCGTACCGTGAGCAGCGAGTTGTAAAAACCATTTGCCCACATCGTCCAGTGTGTCTGGTCCTTTAAACACAATTTCCCGTTGGTGATTCCAGTACGTGTCACAGTGCTCGCAGGGTTCTTGGTTATCGATACAAAAGTGACAGCACACTTGCAGAACACATAAGTTGGGAATGTGTTCACCTGTATCTTGCTGGCATTCAAAGTCAAAGAAGACGAAACGGGTCAACGTTGATTGCTGTTGTTTGTCGATTTGTGTCTTTCTGTCTCTATCCATGTCGATGGGTGATTTTAACGGTTGAATGTAGCAAAACTGTTTTGCGGCCGTGTGCCACTCACGGCAGATGGAGCACTTGTATTCTCCGCATCGATGTTCTTCTAAATTTCGCTTGGCTTTGATGACGTCCCACTCCTTCTGGCATGTTTTACATTTCTTCCACCGATGACATATACTACCATTGGCTCTGGAACGGGTAGCGAGATGGTTATCGAAACACTGCCGACCCACAAACACACGATGACAACAGTAACACGTCTTTGTGTTGGGATCGGGTAGACAGGGTGGACCCACTTTCTTGCAGCCTTGACACATGACGTGACAAGAATGTTTCTCGGCATGATCGTATCCTACTTGACAGGTCTCACAAAAATACGACCTTTCCACAAAGGCGGGCATGGAAGTTATAACGTCATAATGTCTGCTGTGTAAATACAGGTTCAGCTGTTTTGGTGTTCCAGTGACGTGTTTTGTTCCTCGATAGATGGCCTTACCAAAGATGGCTTGAGAGAAAATGTTGAGTTGGTATCCTTGTCCTCCCAAATACTTGGCGTACAGTTCCCATGTTTCCATCCCCGTACAAGCTTCCTTGGTTCCACCGGCGGTATCGATGAGTGCTTCTGTTTTCTTCGTTTGCCACGAATGGGTTCCTGTCCTGAGTAATCTCTTCCTCTCCCTTTCCCATTCAGGGGTGTCCTGTTTGTTCGCATAGTGACGAGCGACGACAATGGCTCGCTGGAAACACAAGTCATCTGTATTCTTTATGGTGACGAGGCATCTCTTTTTCTTTAAGTACTCATCGAAATTGGCACTGTGTCTCTTCTTGACGTTTTTTCCGCTACCTCTACCATCGGGAGGGGACACGTGACAGATATTCATGGACATGCGTTGATCGAGTCGAAATTCCTCGTTGCTCTGTAAGACGGCAGCCACTTTCTGTAAAATATCTTCGGCTTTTAACAGACGATACTCTCGAAACGGTAACCAAATAGGTGTTTTGAGTCCCGGGTGACTGATGGCAATTCGTACGTAGTCACTTTCGCTGGCGTTCAAAGTTCGGCGAATTTCCTCAATGATGGCCTCAACGGTGTTGTGTAGTTGCTGAGGCACATCAGCGGCTGGAACGTGGGACCAATCTTCCAAAAAGTCTATGTCTACACATAGCGACTCGGTTCTAAATAAGCGACTGTATCTTCTATCGACGGGGCGTAATGTAAAACTCATCTTTCTTCGTTCGGTGATAGCGTGAAAATGCCAGAACCGCTCCCGTCGCTCGCTTTTATTCCTGTCGTGACGACGAGTCCATTCATGGACTCGTCCGACACCCCACGTGATATAACGTTGCACATACGTTGTATAACGTTGCATTACATCTATATTTAGCCTCCAACGTACACCCTACGATGCATAACGTTGCATCACATCTATATTTAGCCTTCAACGTACACCCTACGATGCATAACGTTGCATAACGTTATCCTAAGCCCTGTAACGCCACGCTATGAATGGACTCGTCCGTGTGACGTCATATCAAATGGATTCGTCCTAACGGTTATAAAACGACACAACATTCATCTCTCTTTGTCACAATGGCAAACGGTGCTCCGATCATTCGCCTCGGTGAAAACCCCAATGCGGACACCTTGATGTATCTCAGGGGTGATACTCTTGCCATCATCACCCCAGACGATATCTTTGTCTTACCTGACGAGGTATTAAAAACACCTCCCAGGAAAAGACCTCCTCCCGAATTAGTGGAGGCTATTAGACGCAACCGACATAAAGTGCGGCGTACTCTCCAATTCTAGTCTGACCAAACGGCCCTTTTCAGGGCCAACTTAATCAATGGAAAAGAGTTCTTCCCCCTTCCCTCTTCTTCTCCTTCTTCCCTCCTCTCTCTCTCTCTCTTCTCTCTTTCTTCCGCGCGCGCGCGCCCTCTCTTTCTGGGTCATGCACGTGCAAGGTCACGTGCAAGGGGTCATCAAGGGGTCAAACACGTGCAAGGGGTCACACACGTGCAAGGGGTCATCAAGGTCAAACACGTGCAAGGTCATGTGCATGCACGTGCATGCGTCTGCGCATGCACGCACGAGCGTGGCTGTATCACCGCCCTTACTACTATGTGAATCATTTTAGTGAAGCCTGTACCAAGACAGGCCCGGGACTGTACAGCGTAGTGGACGCTTACGGCTGGCCCCCGGATCCATTCACTTGATTTGATACTTGTTTACTTTTTGCAATGTCTATTTTCTGTCTTGTCCGCAGGTTTATCTTGTAGATTTTTAGTTTTTGTTTTGCGTGTAGTGCAGTCCTCCTGCATTTACTATTAGAGTAGAGTTTTAGCCCTTCGTACTGCAGAATGTTCTCGTTGTCGGGCTTTGCTCCTGTTAGCTCACTACATTTATTTTTTTAGCATTTTCCGAGTTTCTGTCCGGATTATCGCCCTTATTGTTAAAATTATTGGACGTTCTAACACCTGACGTCAATTGGCTGACTATCGCCATTGAAGAGACGACCACTTACAAGATCGGTCGCATTTTTTTTGTTACGTATTTTATGTGAATCATTTTAGTTAAGCCTGTACCAAGACAGGCCCGGGACTGTACAGCGCAGTTGACGCTTACGGCTGGCCCCCGGATCCATTCACTTGATTTGATAATTGTTTACTTTTTGCAATGTCTATTTTCTGTCTTGTCCGCAGGTTTATCTTGTAGATTTTTAGTTTTTGTTTTGCGTGTAGTGCAGTCCTCCTGCATTTACTATTAGAGTGGAGTTTTAGCCCTTCGTACTGCAGAATGTTCTCTCTGTCGGGCTTTGCTCCTGTTAGCTCACTACATTTATTTTTTTTAGCGTTTTCCAAGTTTCTGTCCGGATTATCGCCTTATTGTTAAAATTATTTGACGTTCTAACACCTGACGTCAATTGGCTGACTATCGCCATTGAAGAGACGACCACTTACAAGATCGGTCTCATTTTTTCGTTACGTCTTTTATGTGAATCGTTTTAGTGAAGCCTCTACCAAGACAGGCCCGGGACTGTACAGCGCAGTGGTCGCTTACGGCTGGCCCCCGGATCCATTCACTTGATTTGATAATTGTTTACTTTTTGCAATGTCTATTTTCTGTCTTGTCCGCAGGTTTATCTTGTAGATTTTTAGTTTTTGTTTTGCGTGTAGTGCAGTTCTCCTGCATTTACTATAAGAGTAGAGTTTTAGCCCTCCGTACTGCAGAATGTTCTCGTTGTCGGGCTTTGCTCCTGTTAGCTCACTACATTTATTTTGTTTACTTTTTGCAATGTCTATTTTCTGTCTTGTCCGCAGGTTTATCTTGTGGATTTTTAGTTTTTGTTTTGCGTGTAGTGCAGTCCTCCTGCATTTACTATTAGATCCGAGCAACTTCTTCAAGCTATGTGATACGTTTTCAAACATCTTCGGTGGCCGAAGACTTGTGTTCTGTCTGCATTACACAGAAGTGTCTGGATAAAACTAGTCTATATATGTGAAGCTTTCAATCTAACCCTGTTGACTCACTTTTAAAGCTCTCTTTTGATTAAGTTAAAATTGGTATCAAATATGATCGCGCTTATCAAGTAAAACGACCATAACAATTTAAAAGAAAAACTTAAAAGAGCTTGTGTCCAGTTAAGCTTTTTTTGCATTCACGTCCAAACTACTCAATTATTTGAACTGAAATTTTCAGACAAGGTAAATACACTATTCCTCTATATTTTGGCGTTTAAATTTTATACGTTCACGAACCTTTAATTTTCAGATTCTTTGAAATTCGGGCAGGCCCCTTTAAGGTTAACTTGCGAAACAAGACAATTATAAAAACATACTTAGGTTCCTTAGAATATAAATACAATAAAATAATGTGCTATTTTATTTTATTTAAAGTTCTGCAGTAAATATTTATGAAGATGCCTGCATGTAGAAACAAGCTCATTTCTTCTATTTAAGGTGGAAAGTTCTGGTTTGCAAATAATAAAATATTTCTCCCATATGCATAAGTTGCATCTATTTGTGGAGGGGCTGTGCAGTTTGGAATTCTTTAAATTTTCCATGTGATGCTGTAATTTATATTATCGTCTTTAAGTTTCCATATGTATTTACTCAATTCAGTGCTGTTTTTCAATTTAGTGTTTCTAAAAGAATGGTTGTGGTTATTAAATCTCGTTTTAAAGGGGCCCTCCGTGAGCCTACATAGTTTTCTTCTAGTTTGTTGTTAGTAAATATATTTTTAAACCGTTTTTCGCATCCGAACAAATTATTTGACCTACATTGCTGTAACTTCGTGACTATTTGACCTATTTTACTAATTCTTTTTTCTGTGGGTACTTTGTCACCTTTACTTCAAATCAGCAATTTCGGAATTTCGAAAATTCGTAGCTGTGATTTAGAACCGGAAGTTAAATCAAAAAGACAACTTCTGTAATAGTTGCACGATTTTCATGAAATTTGGTATGTAAGTAGATCTCGCGCATGCGACTTTCAAAATGTTGTTAGAAATTTTCTTAATTATCTCCCCTTAAACGATAAACGTGATGACTTTGACTTTCCAATTGTTAACTTTCCATTTATTAGTAGTGACATCCCAATATCACCAGCTTATGGAGTGTTTGTGTCTCAACTAATTCGTTACGCGAGAGCTTGCTCATTCTATTCTGATTTTTTGAAAAAAGAACTACATAATTTGTCGATTACTAGCACTTTCCCTTTTTTTATTAAGCTCTTCAGATAATCTAAATTATATTTATGTGTATTTAACACCTAAGAGTAGTTATCAACGAATTCTGGATGATTGTTGGTGCGTACTTAATATAGAATATACAGCGATCACCAAACTCCACGAACTCCTGAATAGTTATAGATGTCGACATAAAATTCACTGTTGAATCTAGTAAAGTAAAACTAACCTTTTTCAGTGTCACGGTGAATCTTTTACCGAATGGTCAAATTGAAACTGATATGTATTATGAACCATCAGACACAAATCAGTATTTCAATTTTAATTCATGCCATCCATCTCATATCAAACGTAATATTTCGTAGTATAACCAAACTCCACGAACTCCTTAATAGCTATAGATGTCGACATTAAATTCACTGTTGAATCTAGTAAAGTAAAACTAAACTTTTTCAATGTCACGGTGAATCTTTTACCGAATGGTCAAATTAAAACTGATATGTATTATAAACCATCAGACACACATCAGTATTTCAATTTTAATTCATGCCATCCATCTTATATCAAACGTAATATTTCGTAGTATAACTTAGCTAGACGTGTGTGTACCATAGTTTCACAATCGGATATTAAACAAATACGCCTTACTAAGCTTAAAGGGTTTCTAAAAAAGCAACACTACCCGGCAAAACTAATAGATGATACCATTCGAAAAACTTTAAGTTTAGATCAGATTAAATTAAAGCTGAACTCCGATTATAAAACTACAGAAATAGCTAAATAAAAAAAAAGTCACACCCAAAACAACCGCCATACTTGTTTAAATTTCTTTAACAAACATGGCCGTCGATTTGGGCGACAAACACACAGGCAGGCCCCGCCCACTTTCAGTGTAAACCGTATCAAGCGAAGTATCCACATCCGGTAAGATAATAGCCAGCTCTCTGACTGAAGTTTTTCCACTATCAGCTCACCGAAAATATCATTTTTTTTAGCGTTTTCCGAGTTTCTGTTCGGATTATCGCCCTTATTGTTAAAATTATTTGACGTTCTAACACCTGACGTCAATTGGCTGACTATCGCCATTGACGAGACGACCACTTACAAGATCGGTCGCATTTTTTTTGTTACGTCTTTTATGTGAATCATTTTAGTGAAGCCTGTACCAAGACAGGCCCGGGACTGTACAGCGTAGTGGACGCTTACGGCTGGCCCCCGGATCCATTCACTTGATTTGATACTTGTTTACTTTTTGCAATGTCTATTTTCTGTCTTGTCCGCAGGTTTATCTTGTAGATTTTTAGTTTTTGTTTTGCGTGTAGTGCAGTCCTCCTGCATTTACTATTAGAGTAGAGTTTTAGCCCTTCGTACTGCAGAATGTTCTCGTTGTCGGGCTTTGCTCCTGTTAGCTCACTACATTTATTTTTTTAGCATTTTCCGAGTTTCTGTCCGGATTATCGCCCTTATTGTTAAAATTATTGGACGTTCTAACACCTGACGTCAATTGGCTGACTATCGCCATTGAAGAGACGACCACTTACAAGATCGGTCGCATTTTTTTTGTTACGTATTTTATGTGTATCATTTTAGTTAAGCCTGTACCAAGACAGGCCCGGGACTGTACAGCGCAGTTGACGCTTACGGCTGGCCCCCGGATCCATTCACTTGATTTGATAATTGTTTACTTTTTGCAATGTCTATTTTCTGTCTTGTCCGCAGGTTTATCTTGTAGATTTTTAGTTTTTGTTTTGCGTGTAGTGCAGTCCTCCTGCATTTACTATTAGAGTGGAGTTTTAGCCCTTCGTACTGCAGAATGTTCTCTCTGTCGGGCTTTGCTCCTGTTAGCTCACTACATTTATTTTTTTTAGCGTTTTCCAAGTTTCTGTCCGGATTATCGCCTTATTGTTAAAATTATTTGACGTTCTAACACCTGACGTCAATTGGCTGACTATCGCCATTGAAGAGACGACCACTTACAAGATCGGTCTCATTTTTTCGTTACGTCTTTTATGTGAATCGTTTTAGTGAAGCCTCTACCAAGACAGGCCCGGGACTGTACAGCGCAGTGGTCGCTTACGGCTGGCCCCCGGATCCATTCACTTGATTTGATAATTGTTTACTTTTTGCAATGTCTATTTTCTGTCTTGTCCGCAGGTTTATCTTGTAGATTTTTAGTTTTTGTTTTGCGTGTAGTGCAGTTCTCCTGCATTTACTATAAGAGTAGAGTTTTAGCCCTCCGTACTGCAGAATGTTCTCGTTGTCGGGCTTTGCTCCTGTTAGCTCACTACATTTATTTTGTTTACTTTTTGCAATGTCTATTTTCTGTCTTGTCCGCAGGTTTATCTTGTGGATTTTTAGTTTTTGTTTTGCGTGTAGTGCAGTCCTCCTGCATTTACTATTAGATCCGAGCAACTTCTTCAAGCTATGTGATACGTTTTCAAACATCTTCGGTGGCCGAAGACTTGTGTTCTGTCTGCATTACACAGAAGTGTCTGGATAAAACTAGTCTATATATGTGAAGCTTTCAATCTAACCCTGTTGACTCACTTTTAAAGCTCTCTTTTGATTAAGTTAAAATTGGTATCAAATATGATCGCGCTTATCAAGTAAAACGACCATAACAATTTAAAAGAAAAACTTAAAAGAGCTTGTGTCCAGTTAAGCTTTTTTTGCATTCACGTCCAAACTACTCAATTATTTGAACTGAAATTTTCAGACAAGGTAAATACACTATTCCTCTATATTTTGGCGTTTAAATTTTATACGTTCACGAACCTTTAATTTTCAGATTCTTTGAAATTCGGGCAGGCCCCTTTAAGGTTAACTTGCGAAACAAGACAATTATAAAAACATACTTAGGTTCCTTAGAATATAAATATAATAAAATAATGTGCTATTTTATTTTATTTAAAGTTCTGCAGTAAATATTTATGAAGATGCCTGCATGTAGAAACAAGCTCATTTCTTCTATTTAAGGTGGAAAGTTCTGGTTTGCAAATAATAAAATATTTCTCCCATATGCATAAGTTGCATCTATTTGTGGAGGGGCTGTGCAGTTTGGAATTCTTTAAATTTTCCATGTGATGCTGTAATTTATATTATCGTCTTTAAGTTTCCATATGTATTTACTCAATTCAGTGCTGTTTTTCAATTTAGTGTTTCTAAAAGAATGGTTGTGGTTATTAAATCTCGTTTTAAAGAGGCCCTCCGTGAGCCTACATAGTTTTCTTCTAGTTTGTTGTTAGTAAATATATTTTTAAACCGTTTTTCGCATCCGAACAAATTATTTGACCTACGTTGCTGTAACTTCGTGACTATTTGACCTATTTTACTAATTCTTTTTTCTGTGGGTACTTTGTCACCTTTACTTCAAATCAGCAATTTCGGAATTTCGAAAATTCGTAGCTGTGATTTAGAACCGGAAGTTAAATCAAAAAGACAACTTCTGTAATAGTTGCACGATTTTCATGAAATTTGGTATGTAAGTAGATCTCGCGCATGCGACTTTCAAAATGTTGTTAGAAATTTTCTTAATTATCTCCCCTTGGTGATATTAAGGATCAAAGTTTAACAAAAAAATCGACGAAATATAGGTCTGGCCCCGAGTCCACAAAGCATACTTAAGTACAAATCTATGCTCAACTTTGAGAATTTTCTCAAATCGAAAATTCGCAAAATAAATGGAGTTCACAAAACAATTTGAGAACATTTTTGTTCTCAAAGTTGAGAAAGTTCTCAAATATTTGAGAAAGCTGCTAAGCGTACTTAAGTCTAAAATGTTGACAGATATTTTATTAATAGTAGGCCTGTGCTAATACTAATAGTACAATTATTTATAAATAAAGTATTTATGATTTTTAAATCTGCATTAATTTCATAACATTGAAGCTTTGTTTTTTTTTTATATAGATTTAAATTAGTTTTTTAACTGTCAGTTCCTTATTTAAACCTTACACACAATGTTATTACTTAGTTAGACATAGGGCCTACTTCTTTGTTTTATGTTACAGTTATGATACTTCTTTTTACTTTTCCAATGCCCCCCTTTTTTTTTATAAATTGTCTGAAATAGTAAACAATATTTAAATGGTAGATTTAGTTAGAATTTGTATTTTAATTTATAGGCCTTCTTATAGGCCTATTTTGACCGTGATTAGTGTGAATGTGATATTTATCTAATAATTTCTATCACTATATTTTTAGTATTTATATTACTAAGTATCTCTATTTTAATAAATATTAAACTTGTTGAACTTTTAATATTGATGTGATTTGTGTGAATAAGATAGTAGGCCTACCTGTAGTGCTGTAGGCTATAGATTAATAAATAGGCCTAATAAGCTAAACTTACGACACCCATTTTCTTTCATTTTGGAAATTTTCCCCAAGGCACCACATCCCTTTATTTTCCCAAATAAAGTAGCCTCCATATTCGTACATTCTTCTATCAGAGTCATCTACTCTGCGTTTGACCAATTAGACACCCTCTTCCTGCCATCGCCATCCATTTTTAGTTTGTGACAAGCATAGAAGACGACGTTGGAATGGGTTTGTTTACATTTTTCGTTACGGCGAATGTCATAATAATATAACTTTATTTAAGAAGGGTAAAGGATTAGGCTGTAGAAGCCTTTCTACCATCCCGCCCTTCGTGAAAAAATATAATTATAATAATAAAACAAAAGATGATAGCTTGTTCATTTGACCCAATTATAAGCAGCATCTTCAGTCGAGTTTTCATTGAATAAAAACAATAATTGAATCGGTTTGTTCATACGTATTTGTTCTATGGCAAGTGGGAATAGAGTAAAAATAACAATTATATAGTTATTACTACAATTCCATTCATTTCTTATTGAACCCGCTAATTCTACCGTGTAAAACACTGGTATCTAAAAATAGATTTTATTCCTAGCGATTTCATTGGCTAATAGGTAGAGCTGACCCCACTCGCTTGTAGCATTGATAGCATATAACATGACGTAATCGATGACGCCGTTAAATAGAATACTCAAGCTGAGTATTTGCTCAACTGCTTTTGTGAACACCAAAGTTGAGAATGTTCTCAACTTGAGAATACTCTCAACTTTGAGCAGAAATATTAACTGAGATTTTTTTTTCTTTGTGAACTCGGGGCCTGATTGCCTTGAATTTTTTTTTTACTAGCTAGGACACTACTGATTCGTACCCAAAATATTTAGTTTGTAGCCCAAACCGGAAGCGCAACCATCTTGAAATTTGAAAATCGATACTTCTTTTGTTGATATTTTACTTACAGACAAGGCAGTTATATTTTCCGAATCCTTTTAGAAACGCCGAAAAACTGCCGGGAATAGATTTATTTTTGACTTCCGGTAAGATGGCGGAGCAGGCAAGGTGGGAGTGTGAAAGGCTCTCATTTTTTCCACTCTGAGCTCTTTTCAGAAGCGTTTAATTTTTGAAGTTTAACGTAACAATTGCTAGGGAGTAAATATAAGTATTGTATCATAAATTGGACAGGTGAAATCCTAAAAAATAGGTCTAAAAACAACCTTGCATGTGGCCCGCACGTGGAGAAGGCGTCATTGGCGCGCACGTGGGGTTTGGGGCGAGATGTTTTCCGTTGACTATGACTATGACTATGAAATGGGGTTGAACGTCCTACGCTTAAGCACCTAACCTGGGCTAATTAATGAGGGAAATTTTTGCCCGGGCAGCGGCGCTACGGCCTACTCTTATATCGAATTCAAACTGCCAAGGGATCTTTTACGTGCACGGGACCTCGGTTTTTCGTCCCATCCGAACGACTAGGCAGCTGTCCTTGTCAGGCCCTCCATCTGCATCACTGACAAGGGGAAATCACGCCGGAAAATCGAGATGAACTTTCTCGGCCTATGCAGGGATCGAACACTCGACCTCCAGGCTAGCGAACCAGCGCCTTATCCACTTAGCCATCGTGATCCCCTGTTTTCCGATGAAGAAAGAAGAAATATAAATAAAGAGAGGGCTAATAGGATTAAAGGTTGTACTGTACGTGTGCCATTGGGCGATATATTAATTCAGCAACTGAATTAATAGAAAAGATAGAGAAAATTTGTGGAGATAATAATAATAATAATAATAATCACGTCATTTTACAAGGGTAGCAAATTAGGCCTGAGGCCTTTTTCAAATTTGGCCCTTGGCACAGATCGTGCGAATGAGATGACTCCGTTCTGGCGTGTGTTCCCAGGGGAGATCGATATGAAGTAACATTATGTAGTGAAAATGAAATTAAAGAATTAACATCAACTGGAATAGTAATAAACCAGGAGAAAATTAGCTGTTGTCCCGTTGCAAACAAAATCAAAGTTGTGAGTATAATGAACTTACCTTATTACATTCAAGATAGTGTCATAGAAGAAAAGCTGTTAAAATGGAACGTAGAATTAGATGGTCCTATAAAAGAGCGATATGATAAGCAAACTGGCTTGCTGGATGGAACTCGAATAATATATATTGTCTTTCCACCTGGAATTAGCTCACTCCCTTTTTCAGTAGGATTCCAGACGATGGATGGATACGAGTATTTCCAATTGAAGCATAACGATCAAGGTAAAGTTTGTTTTTATTGCCTCCATAATGACCATTTAATAGCAAATTGCCCGAACTTTTTATGTGATCAATGTGGAATCCAGGGTCATATTAAGAGACATTGCAAAAATAAAAAGTGTGAGAAATGTGATTCGTACGTGTGCAAATGTGAAAAAGAATCTGATCTAAAAGCTAACGATACCAGCGAGGAAGAAGAAGTATTGGTAGAAGAAAAAAACATCCAAACCAACGAATGAATCTTCAATCGGTAATGAAGCAGAATACACGCACGTGCAGTCAGCTAGTCCGTGCAGTATAAACAAGGACATTCCTAACGGTGCGAGACACTCTGTCAGCATGGAGTTAGATAAAGAGAACCGTAAACGAATTGCATCAATGGATACGGAAACTTTAAAGGCCCAGCATGGTGAAGTTGAATCGGGAGAGGAATATATGAAAGAGGTAAAGAATAATGAAAACAGCCTACAAATAGCCAAAGATGATAACGCGAATGATTTGGAAAGACACCATCGGAAAGTGACTGTAAAGAAACCCTGTCATGGCGAGCAGGATGGGGATTCCGCATTTCACGAAAAGAATATCGAAGCATGCAATGAAAGTATATGCTAATATGTATTGTAGATTTAAAACTGTAAATTTAATTCTTTTTTTAATGGCTTTATCAATAAGGTGTCAAAATATAAATGGTTTGAGATCATTAGTTAAGATAATCAACGTTTTTGCACGTTTCCGTCGCAGTGCGAATAATATAATAGTCTTACAGGAGACATTCTGGGATACAGATCTTATAGAAAGATATATTAAACCCCAGTGGGAAGGGGATATGGTTTTTGATAATTACGATGTGTCAAAGAGGCGAGGTGTAGCTATTCTATGTAAGAAAAATGTTAAGATAATTAGTAGTAAATTAAATGGAGATGGTAGAATTATTAGTGCAGTAGTTAAACATGATGATGTACTTTTAAATATAATCGCATATTATGCTCCAAATCAAGATAATGAAAGATGTATATCCCACAAATCCCTTAACTCATTTGTGCATAAGGTATATCCTAACATCATTCTTGGTGATTTTAATGATATTCTAAATCCTATATTAGATATGTCTTTTGGAATGAAAATTTACTGTAAGAGATCAAGTTCCATCTTAGAAAAGTTCATCCAAGATTCTAACCTTGTAGATATTTGGAGATATAGAAATCCAGATAATAAACAGTATACGCGAAAACAAAATGTGCAGTGACGTATTAAACAAAGTAGAATAGATTATATACTTTGTAATAGATCATTGTTAATTAGTGTGTTAAATTGCTTTATTAATTACTCATCATTTAGTGATCATGCCTCTATTACAATTAGACTAGATTTTTCAAAAGTAGAAAGAGGACCAGGTTCATGGATACTCAATAATATGTTACTATCAGACATGTTGTTTTGTTCAGAAATACAAAAAATTATTGAGCAGTGTAAATCATGTGAATTATACAATAAGGAACCGTCGATTTGGTGGGACAACCTAAAGTTTAAAATTAAACGATTTGCCATGATATATTCGCAAGATAAAAAGAAACGCGAAAAAGCGGTATTCTATGAAATTCAAAATAAATTGAAAATCGAATATCAAAAAGCAGCAACACAAAACAATTATGATAGCACCAAATTAAGTATTCTAGAACAAAAATTAAACGAGTACGAAGCCGAAAGATGCCAAGGCGCAGTGCTTAGACCAAAGACTCGTATTGCACTAGAATATGATAGAAATACAGCATTTTTCCTAAAATTAGAACAATCACAAAAAGAATCCAGCTCCATCAAAGAGCTTCGCACAGAACAAGGCCTTTGTACTTCGACCCCCGATATATTACAAGCAGAATATGATTATTACTCTAAATTATACGAGAAAGGGGACACGGATAAAAATGAACAAGAATATATCTTTAATCTTAGTTTTAATCAAATAACAAATAACCATAAAGAATTATGCGATGGTATATTTAATCAGAATGAATATCTCAAAGCGCCCCAAGGAATGGTAAAATCTCGCTCTCCGGGAATTGATGGTCTTACAGTGGAGATGTATCTCAAATTCTGGGATCAGCTAGGCCCCCTGTATACATACGTTACAAATGCCCCGAACCATGCGAAAAGGAATGATTACACTTCATTACAAAAATAAAGGTGATAAAGCAAATCTAAGAAATTGGCGTCCTATATGTTTACTAAATGTAGACTACAAAATTTTATCTCGGCATTTGGCACTTAGATTAAGAGTCGCGGTAGAATCTATTATCTCAGTTGAGCAAACCAGTTCCATTCCCGGAAGAGATATCGCCGATAATATTATGTCAATCCGAGACATCATTGATCTTATAATTCACGACAGGTCTTTTGCATATATTGTCCAGGTTGACCAGATGAAAGCCTTCGATCTAGTGGACCACGACTACTTAACGAAAATATTAAATAGTTTTGGCTTCGGTGCAAAATTCGACAATTATATTAAGATATTGTATTCAAATATAAAAAGTTGCATTAAGTGCAATGGACATATTTCAAACTTTTTTGATGTTAAAAGATCTCTGCGACAGGGCTGTCCGGTGTCGGCTCTACTTTTTGTTTTAATATATGAAAGAGGTAAAGAACAATGAAAACAGCCTACAAATAGCCAAAGATGATAACGCGAATGATTTGGAAAGACACCATCGGAAAGTGACTGTAAAGAAACCCTGTCATGGCGAGCAGGATGGGGATTCCGCATTTCACGAAATAAATATCGAAGCATGCAATGAAAGTATATGCTAATATGTATTGTAGATTTAAAACTGTAAATTTAATTCTTTTTTTAATGGCTTTATCAATAATGTGTCAAAATATAAATGGTTTGAGATCGTTAGTTAAGATAATCAACGTTTTTGCACATTTCCGTCGCAGTGCGAATAATATAATAGTCTTACAGGAGACATTCTGGGATACAGATCTTATAGAAAGATATATTAAACCCCAGTGGGAAGTGGATAAGGTTTTTGATAATTACGATGTGTCAAAGAGGCGAGGTGTAGCTATTCTATGTAAGAAAAATGTTAAGATAATTAGTAGTAAATTAAATGGAGATGGTAGAATTATTAGTGCAGTAGTTAAACATGATGATGTACTTTTAAATATAATCGCATATTATGCTCCAAATCAAGATAATGAAAGATGTATATCCCACAAATCCCTTAACTCATTTGTGCATAAGGTATATCCTAACATGATTTTAATGATATTCTATATCCTATATTAGATATGTCTTTTGGAATGAAAATTTACTGTAAGAGATCAAGTTCCATCTTAGAAAAGTTCATCCAAGATTCTAACCTTGTAAATATTTGGAGATATAGAAATCCAGATAATAAACAGTATACGCGAAAACAAAATGTGCAGGGACGTATTAAACAAAGTAGAATAGATTACAGTGTATATACTATGTAATAGATCATTGTTAATTAGTGTGTTAAATTGCTTTATTAATTACTCATCATTTAGTGATCATGCCTCTATTACAATTTGACTAGATTTTTCAAAAGTAGTAAGAGGACCAGGTTCATGAATACTCAATAATATGTTACTATCAGACACGTTGTTTTGTTCAGAAATACAAAAAATTACTGAGCAGTGTAAATCATGTGAATTATACAATAAGGAACCGTCGATTTGGTGGGACAACCTAAAGTTTAAAATTAAACGATTTGCCATGCAAGATAAAAAGAAACGCGAAAAAGCGGTATTCTATGAAATTCAAAATAAATTGAAAATCGAATATCAAAAAGCAGCAAAACAAAACAATTATGATAGCACCAAATTAAGTATTCTAGAACAAAAATTAAACGAGTACGAAGCCGAAAGATGCCAAGGCGCAGTACTTAGATCAAAGACTCGTATTGCACTAGAATATGATAGAAATACAGCATTTTTCCTAAAATTAGAACGATCACAAAAAGAATCCAGCTCCATCAAAGAGCTTCGCACAGAACAAGGCCTTTGTACTTCGACCCCCGATATATTACAAGCAGAATATGATTATTACTCTAAATTATACGAGAAAGGGGACACGGATAAAAATGAACAAGAATATATCTTTAATCTTAGTTTTAATCAAATAACAAATAACCATAAAGAATTATGCGATGGTATATTTAATCAGAATGAATATCGCAAAGCGCTCCAAGGAATGGCAAAATCTCGCTCTCCGGGAATTGATGGTCTTACAGTGGAGATGTATCTCAAATTCTGGGATCAGCTAGGCCCCCTGTATACATACGTTACAAATGCCCCGAACCATGCGAAAAGGAATGATTACACTTCATTACAAAAATAAAGGTGATAAAGCAGATCTAAGAAATTGGCGTCCTATATGTTTACTAAATGTAGACTACAAAATTTTATCTCGGCATTTGGCACTTAGATTAAGAGTCGCGGTAGAATCTATTATCTCAGTTGAGCAAACCAGTTCCATTCCCGGAAGAGATATCGCCGATAATATTATGTCAATCCGAGACATCATTGATCTTATAATTCACGACAGGTCTTTTGCATATATTGTCCAGGTTGACCAGATGAAAGCCTTCGATCTAGTGGACCACGACTACTTAACGAAAATATTAAATAGTTTTGGCTTCGGTGCAAAATTCGACAATTATATTAAGATATTGTATTCAAATATAAAAAGTTGCATTAAGTGCAATGGACATATTTCAAACTTTTTTGATGTTAAAAGATCTCTGCGACAGGGCTGTCCGGTGTCGGCTCTACTTTTTGTTATAATATATGAAAGAGGTAAAGAACAATGAAAACAGCCTACAAATAGCCAAAGATGATAACGCGAATGATTTGGAAAGACACCATCGGAAAGTGACTGTAAAGAAACCCTGTCATGGCGAGCAGGATGGGGATTCCGCATTTCACGAAAAGAATATCGAAGCATGCAATGAAAGTATATGCTAATATGTATTGTAGATTTAAAACTGTAAATTTAATTCTTTTTTTAATGGCTTTATCAATAATGTGTCAAAATATAAATGGTTTGAGATCATTAGTTAAGATAATCAACGTTTTTGCACATTTCCGTCGCAGTGCGAATAATATAATAGTCTTACAGGAGACATTCTGGGATACAGATCTTATAGAAAGATATATTAAACCCCAGTGGGAAGTGGATAAGGTTTTTGATAATTACGATGTGTCAAAGAGGCGAGGTGTAGTTATTCTATGTAAGAAAAATGTTAAGATAATTAGTAGTAAATTAAATGGAGATGGTAGAATTATTAGTGCAGTAGTTAAACATGATGATATACTTTTAAATATAATCGCATATTATGCTCCAAATCAAGATAATGAAAGATGTATATCCCACAAATCCCTTAACTCATTTGTGCATAAGGTATATCCTAACATGATTTTAATGATATTCTATATCCTATATTAGATATGTCTTTTGGAATGAAAATTTACTGTAAGATATCAAGTTCCATCTTAGAAAAGTTCATCCAAGATTCTAACCTTGTAGATATTTGGAGATATAGAAATCCAGATAATAAACAGTATACGCGAAAACAAAATGTGCAGGGACGTATTAAACAAAGTAGAATAGATTACAGTGTATATACTATGTAATAGATCATTGTTAATTAGTGTGTTAAATTGCTTTATTAATTACTCATCATTTAGTGATCATGCCTCTATTACAATTTGACTAGATTTTTCAAAAGTAGAAAGAGGACCAGGTTCATGAATACTCAATAATATGTTACTATCAGACACGTTGTTTTGTTCAGAAATACAAAAAATTACTGAGCAGTGTAAATCATGTGAATTATACAATAAGGAACCGTCGATTCGGTGGGACAACCTAAAGTTTAAAATTAAACGATTTGCCATGAAATATTCGCAATATAAAAAGAAACGCGAAAAAGCGGTATTCTATGAAATTCAAAATAAATTGAAAATCGAATATCAAAAAGCAGCAAAACAAAACAATTATGATAGCACCAAATTAAGTATTCTAGAACAAAAATTAAACGAGTACGAAGCCGAAAGATGCCAAGGCGCAGTACTTAGACCAAAGACTCGTATTGCACTAGATATGATAGAAATACAGCATTTTTCCTAAAATTAGAACGATCACAAAAAGAATCCAGCTCCATCAAAGAGCTTCGCACAGAACAAGGCCTTTGTACTTCGACCCCCGATATATTACAAGCAGAATATGATTATTACTCTAAATTATACGAGAAAGGGGACACGGATAAAAATGAACAAGAATATATCTTTAATCTTAGTTTTAATCAAATAACAAATAACCATAAAGAATTATGCGATGGTATATTTAATCAGAATGAATATCTCAAAGCGCTCCAAGGAATGGCAAAATCTCGCTCTCCGGGAATTGATGGTCTTACAGTGGAGATGTATCTCAAATTCTGGGATCAGCTAGGCCCCCTGTATACATACGTTACAAATGCCCCGAATCATGCGAAAAGAAATGATTACACTTCCTTACAAAAATAAAGGTGATAAAGCAGATCTAAAAAATTGGCGTCCTATATGTTTACTAAATGTAGACTACAAAATTTTTTCTCGGGCTTTGGCACTTAGATTAAGAGTCGCGGTAGAATCTATTATCTCAGTTGAGCAAACCAGTTCCATTCCCGGAAGAGATATCGCCGATAATATTATGTCAATCCGAGACATCACTGATCTTATAATTCACGACAGGTCTTCTGCATATATTGCCCAGGTTGACCAGATGAAAGCCTTCGATATAGTGGACCACGACCACTTAACGAAAATATTAAATAGTTTTGGCTTCGGTGCAAAATTCGACAATTATATTAAGATATTGTATTCAAATATAAAAAGTTGCATTAAGTGCAATGGACATATTTCAAACTTTTTTGATGTTAAAAGATCTCTGCGACAGGGCTGTCCGGTGTCGGCTCTACTTTTTGTTATAATATCGGAAACCCTCAATATGTCTATAAAAGATAATAAATTAATAACAGGTGTAAAAGTACATGATTCAATATCCCTTCTCTATCAACACGCAGACGATACCACCGTTACGGTAGTCGAGGAAGATTCGGTTATCCAGTGCTTCAAATCGATTGCGCGTTATAGTAGAGCATCGGGTGGAAAGGTCAATATAGAAAAGACAGTCATTCTCGGTATTGGAGATATTCAGTCTGATTTAATTACCATCAATGATATACAAATTCCTATCAATAAGAATTGCACAAAGATTTTGGGTGTATATCTTGGGGCCAATAAGGAACAATGTGAAATATTAAATTGGAATGAAAAATTAACGAAGATAAAAACTATTTTAAATATTTGGTCACAACGTAAATTAACCCTAATGGGGAAAGCAGTCATAATAAATACTTTAATCGCATCAAAATTATGGTTTCTCACATGTGTAATCCCAGTCCCTGATTGGGTCAACACCGAATTCAAAAAGATAGTCACATCGTTTCTATTGAACAGGAAACCACCCAAAATTAAATATTCTACAATTATTGGGGAAAGGAGCAAAGGTGGGCTCAATATTCCAGATTTGAGTCTCAAAAAATGTGCTCTGCGACTAAAATTGCTAAAAAAAAGTATGTAGGCAATAAACAATTTATCTGGAAGACCACTATGACCCTCGTTTTGTCTTCCTATAAAAACTTAAATCTCAAAGAGGGGATTTTCTATCTAAAATATGAGAAATCCGGCTTAAATAAATTGCCCAAATTCTACGCAGAATTATTAATAGCTTGGGATACTTTTCGAGGTGAATTTAAATGTACACCCCGAAATATTGGCGAGGTTTTGAAACAGTCACTATTTTGTAATCTTAATTTAGAAAACGGTAAAACCATTAAGAATAGTGATATTTTTTATTTGGAGTCAATTGACAACGGTAGCAGTAAATAAAATAAAATAAAACCAAAATAAAATAAAACCAAGTACGAACAATCCAAACCATTAGACAAAATTCGAAGTCCTAAAAACGGTATACGCAAAAATGTGTAATATCGCAAAATAGTGTAATCAACATATGGACTGTTCACCGTGTACAAAATACACGACGAAAGTGGTAACAGGTGTCCTTGGAAGAGTAAGCTTACTCTGCCTGGCGATATTAGCTACGAAATCATTCCGGGTTTCTATACAACAGAAACAATAGTAGAAAAGGTGCTGGAACTGTTTCCAAATTTTAAATGCGCCACAGTTAAACAGTTGTATGGAAAAATATTAGATAGTATTCCTATGTATTGGGTAGAATTGATTTCATCACCCTCCACTGTAATAAAACGGAATGCTTTAATCGATATCGAAATAAATGTTAATTGTAGACTGATTAAGTTCTCCGAATTTAGTGTAAAAACATGCTACGATATTCTGTGATCCAAGCACTATAATCCACCAACAAGTGCGAGATTTTGGCAAGAAAGGGGTTTTAACCTCTGTCGAAATAATTATAAAAGTGTATTTCTACCATATAAACATACTGATGCGATAGAATTGGATTTCAGAATAATTCATAACATTGTGTACACGAAAGAAAAACTCTACAGAATCAAAATAACAGAAGATGATCTCTGTCCGCTATGTAAAAATGAAGTTGAAACAATTTGCCATATGTTATTTAGTTGTCCATATAATGAATATTTAGTTGAAATATTTCGAAGTTTATTCATTGACTTAAGACCGCTAGGTTTCTCTGCCACAGATCTAGAACAGTACTTCATATTAGGAATACATAATCCAGCGACGGATATAGAGCGTTATTATATGAATGTTATTTTATCCTTAGCAAGGCTATCTATTTATAAAAGAAGACAAGTTTGTCTTGATTCGGGAATTATCTTAAATGCTGTAAAAATGTTTAAATCCCTAATTAAACACCAGCTTAAATATATTAAAACACATTCTGTGAGTGTTTTTAATAATATATTCACAAGGAATAACAATTACTTCACCTATAACGAAGAAAGTATAACACTTAAGGGACCACTTTAGTAAATACAGTATAGTAGATCCACATGGATATCCACATAGTATATTTTTCTGACTAACATATATGAAAAAATAATGTACATCTGAAGTTTAAATTGTTACTAATACTATATTACTCCTTATACAATTGTTATATGACTTTTAAATTGAATAAATATGTTACAAAAAAAAAAGAAAAAAAGTTTGTTGTTAGCGAAGACTGTCGCTTGGTATATTATAGACTCTGTCAAACACTTTTTTGGTAAGGGGCAACTTCTACGATTTTCCCGTTTGCATCACTTTTAGCCAGGATTGATTTATTGTGGTTGTTGATGCTCTGTTGAATATTATTCATTGTGCAGTAGCTAATTTTGGCGTTATTTCGGTTGAATAGTTTGTGAAGTTTATTTGTGATTGGGCATTATTCGTCTAATATTTTAAGGAAATTTTTTCCAACATTTGTCTGTACGATTCGGCTGTATGGTCGGTTTTCGTTTACGGGGTCTGTTATTTTAGTTTTCTGGTATGCATAGGGGATAGGTGAGTTGATGATCATATCCGCTATTATTCAATGCCGTTTGTTATAGGGGCGCAGCCTTGTCGAATGTTTCTTTGTCACTTGACATTTCATTTAGACGTTTATTAATGGCATCTGGAATGTTTTTGAGTATACTGGGTGGGTGGTTAGACTTTTTGTTTACATACAGCGGTGAATTGTTCCGTTTGTTTACAATTTGTAAGGTTGAGCCTAACATCAAGGAAATTAACGATGCTTTTGTTTGCTTCTATTGCTATATTTAAGCCGTGTTTTTGAAATATAGAGCAAAGGTCTTTCTTCATACGTTCTATCTGTCTTGGGGGCCCTCTTGTAATGCTTAGGCCATCATCTCTGTACAGTCCAAAAATGTTGCCGTGTTTCTCCGTGATATCCTGGAGTAGAAATGAGCCGACAAGTTCACATACCTCGGCACCATCAAAACTACCCATAGTGGCATCGAATAAATCTGGCGAGTGAGTTTTACCCCATGGTTTGTCACCATCATATAAGCAAGTTATTTTTGAGTGTAGAATGATGATGCTCCGTTCGTCTTGGCTAATTGTGCAGTGTTTTGATGCAAAATCTAATGCGGTGTTTAACAAATCTTTTGAAATAGATGGGTAGAAGTAGACAACATCAAATTCAATGAATTTACACTGGTTTTTGTTTTCAAAGCTACTGAACCATTGTAATGCGGCTGCTGTGTCTTTCCATTGATTGAGTTTTAGTTTATCTCGTAGTTGTGTGTTCAATTTTCGAGCATCTGTTTACTTATTTTCCCTATTTCTGACTTAGTTGGGTTGATTAGTCTACACATTGGGTTATTTTGGAAGCTTGGTTTGTGGTCTTTTAATGTAATAAATGCATCTTTTTTAGCCGAAATTTTGATTCTATCTTCAAGTTCGAGGTCTCCAATATAGAAATTTTCACAACCCATGCAAGTCAAGACATAATATAGGAGATTTTTTGTGTCACAATTCATATTGTTATTGACGCTAAAGGTAAAGTTATGAAAATTATATTTGTTATTTGGTGTTATATGGTTACAACATATGGTCCTTGTGATAGATGAATTAAAGTTTGCATTTGTTAAAAGACGTTTCCGATTTGGTGGCTGTCTTTGTGATTTCATGAATTGTACATTGTCAAATTTCATTCTGAGATTGTCGTATGATGCCAACATCAAATTCAATGAATTTACCTTGGTTTTTGTTTTCAAAGCTACTGAACCATTGTAATGCGGCTGCTGTGTCTTTCCATTGATTGAGTTTTAGTTTATCTCGTAGTTGTGTGTTCAATTTTCGAGCATCTGTTTACTTATTTTCCCTATTTCTGACTTAGTTGGGTTGATTAGTCTACACATTGGGTTATTTTGGAAGCTTGGTTTGTGGTCTTTTAATGTAATAAATGCATCTTTTTAGCCGAAATTTTGATTCTATCTTCAAGTTCGAGGTCTCCAATATAGAAATTTTCAAAACCCATGCAAGTCAAGACATAATATAGGAGATTTTTTGTGTCACAATTCATATTGTTATTGACGCTAAAGGTAAAGTTATGAAAATTATATTTGTTATTTGGTGTTATATGGTTACAACATATGGTCCTTGTGATAGATGAATTAAAGTTTGCATTTGTTAAAAGACGTTTCAGATTTGGTGGCTGTCTTTGTGATTTCATGAATTGTACATTGTCAAATTTCATTCTGAGATTGTCGTATGATGCCAGGATTGCCCTGCTCTGGTACATTATTTTAAAGAAGTTGTGATGTTGACGGTTATGGGTAGAGACAAAGGTAACTAGACTTGAGTGGCAAGACTGAACGGCTTTCACCTTGGCCACAAGATTGACGGGTTGACTGATGCAAGACAAAGACTATCCGCGTCACTCCCGCCACGCTCCCCTTCCCTCAAAAAACCACAGCAACACACATTTGCATAACTCATATATTGACACGTTATTTGCATGCGCATTGTGATAGAAGGGAATTAAAAAATAGAGTTGAATTGACACTTCTTTGCATGCGCATTGTGATAGAAGGGAATTAACAATTCAAATCATGATAATCCTAGATCGGTAGAATCGAACAGACGCTGGCTATCAAAATATGTAATATAAAACTCAAAATTCCAAGAAATAACAATTTGAGTAAATTTTCAAATTTTTGAAGAAAATATCAGAAAGCCAGGTTATTTGAATTGCTATCTGCTCAGAAATGTCTCCAGCTGTCCAAAAATGTACATATTTGAAAAATCTGTTAAGAAGTTCGATTTTCAATTTGCGTGCACGTTAAAGATTTGACGCACTTCTGCTATGCGCACAAATTTAGTTTTACATTTAAGCACTAGCCGCCACCCTTTTTCCATATAGAAAACCAAACTTCACACCACTATCTCTTATAGTTGCTGAGGTCTAGCTTCCCCCAATAAAAAATAATAAGAACTAGACTTGCGTGCAAGACTGAACGGCTTTCACCTTGACCACAAGATTGACGAGTTGACAGTTATCGCATCCGCAATATTCCAAGCTGTACAAAAATATAACTTTTTTGAAAATCGGTTGAGCATTGACATACTTAGGGCCGGTTTTCAATTTCGTGCATGTTAAAGATTTACACCACTTCCGGTCGCAATTCGGTCGTTATGGCATCCACAATATCCTTAGCTGTACAAAAATATAACCTTTTCAAAAATCTGTTAGGAATTGACATAATTAGGGCCTGTTTTAAGTTTCGTGCACGTTAAAGATTTACACACTTTTCCGTCTCTTCGCCACTTTCGCAATAGTATTAAGTACTAACTGTTTAAATCATGGAAAACGTCAGTGTTCGGAACTCTATCGGTTGTAGTTTCGGAGATCTACACGAATTGTAAATGAAATAAAAAAAAACAGTTTTCTGAATGAGACAAAAAGCAGTCTTTTAGTCTCCGATAAGAACCAAAAACCTAAAACACACTTATCAGCATGATATCTGACTTGTTCATGAAACGGTCGAGTTCCATATAAACAGCTGCAGCGGGGAGCTTATTTTAACTGGTAAAAAGTGATGACGTCATGTAGACAAAAACCTGGGATATTAATTTCAGGAGTAACTGTTATTTACTAATATAAATTATTTTCACTGTAGAAGCACCAGTAACAGATATTGGTTCACAGTAAAACACCCTTACTTCAAATATTGCCACTTTGTAAAATAACTCTCTATATAAGCTCTATACGTTGGCTATACGGTGGTTATACGTACATATTTAATCCACTCTTACAATAAAAGATGCCGTTTTCAATTTTCGATCCCTTTGTTCTTCTACTCCTGATATTTGGGACTGTGCCGCTAGGGTTTCATACATAACAGTACGAATAAAACTCTTTGTAGAAGAAGTTTCAAAATAAATATTAAGTTGACTTTTCGAGAAAAAGACCTCTAAAAATGCTCCAAATCGTAAAAATACGCCATTTTGGATTTTCAATCTCGTTTTTCGACTACTCATGACATTTAGAGAAATTGTACAGTGGTTTCACACAATACACTATCCATTAGACTCTTAACTGAGAAAGTTCGAAAAAAAATCGTTGAAGGCGTTTCCAAGAAACATGCGTTCGAAGTTGGTGGAAATCTTAAATATCCTTACTTTTCAAAGTTCTAGAACTGTTTTTGTGTAAAAAGGAAACTAGTTGCTATAGTACCATATTGTAGATAATTCACGTGGCTATCCAACGACATAATACTTTAACTACTCGGTAAACAACGAATGAATACATCGCATTTTCCGCACAGGCACCCATTTTTTGGAATTTTGTCAAAGTTCGGATACCTTTCTTGACTACTTCCGGTGATAAGAGGATTTTCATTTATAGTTCATGGACTGGTCCGGTCCTTCGGCTTCATATTCCTGAAGTTTCAGAAAAATCGTTGGAGCCGTTTAAAAAAAAATAAGAACTCTACGATTTGACCAAAATGCGAAAAAGAGTGAAAAATCAAAGTAAACATTTCAAAATGAAACTTATATTTTTGGAATCGGATTGATGCCAGCTTTCCACATATGTAATTTAAATTTCAAAGTTCCAAAAAATAACAATTTAAGAAAATTTTGAAATTTTTCTAATTTTCACAGAAAAAATGACATCGACAAAGTTTCTAAAGTGTCTCCAGCTGTCCAAAAATGTACATATTTGAAAAATCTGTTAAGAATTAAAAGAATTATGTCCGATTTTCAATTTGCGTGCACGTTAAAGATTTGACGCACTTCTGCTATGCGCACAAATTTAGTTTTACATTTAAGCACTAGCCGCCACCCTTTTTCCATATAGAAAACCAAACTTCACACCACTATCTCTTATAGTTGCTGAGATCTAGCTTCCCCCAATAAAAAATAATAAGAACTAGACTTGCGTGCAAGACTGACCGGCTTTCACCTTGACCACAAGATTGACGAGTTGACAGTTATCGCATCCGTAATATCCCAAGCTGTACAAAAATATAATTTTTTTGAAAATCGGTTGCGAATTGACCTACTTAGGGATGTTTTCAATTTTCGTGTACGTTAAAGATTTACATCACCTCCGGTCTCAATTTTATCGTTATGGCATTCGCAATATCCCCAGCTGTACAAAATATAACTTTTTACAAAATCGGTTGGAAATTAACATAATTAGAGCCTGTTTTCAATTTTCGTGCACGTTAAAGATTTATACCACTTCCCATCTCTTCGCAACATTCGCAATGGTAATAAGTACTAACTGTTTAAAACATGAAAAAACAGTAAACAGAACTCTTTCTGTTATAGTTTCGGAGATCTTCACGAATTGTAAATGGATTTTAAAAAAACCCCAACGAAACTGATCAGCATGAAGTTTGCATTATTCATATGGACCGGCGAATTCCTTATAAAAAGCCCTAGCGGGGAGCTTTATTTTAACTGGTTAAAAGGGATGACGTCATGTAGACATAAAGCATAGGATATTAATTCCAGGAGTAACTTTTACTTACTAGGATGAATGATTTTCACCAAAGACACATCAGTAACAGATATTGGTTCACAGTAAAATACCTTTATTTCAAAAATTGCCATTTTGAAAAATAGCTCTCTCTGTATGCACTATACGTTTGTTATACGTTGGTTATACGTACAGATTGTATCTACTCTTACTGCAATGAAAGACGCCGTTTTCAATTTTCGATCCCTTTGTTTTCCCACTTCTGATATTTAGGACAGTGGGGCAATGGTTTCATATATCAGACTACATATTAGACTCTCTGTAAAACAAGTTCCAAAATAAATTTTATGTTGACTTTTGAGAAAAACACTCTAAAGATGCTCCAAATAAGTAAAAATACGACGTTTTGAATTTTCAATCTCATTTTTCGACTACTCATGACATTTAGAGAAATTGTACAATGGTTTCACACAATACACCACCAATAAGGCTGACAATTGAGAAAGTTTTAAAAAAAAGTTGGCGGTGTTTCCGAGAAACATGCGTCCAAAGATTCCCGAAATCGTGAAAAAACGTCACATTTCAAAGTCCTATAACCTTTTCAATTTTGGATAGAAACTTGTCGCTAAAGTATCATTTTGTAGATAATTTAAGTGGCTATTAAATGACATAATAATTTTCCGCACAGTCACCCATTTTTTGGAATTTTGTCAAAGTTCGGATACCTTTCTTGACTACTTCCGGTGATTAGAGGATTTTCTTTTATAGTTCATGGACTGGTTTGTTCCTTCGGCTTGATATTTCTAAAGTTTCAGAAAAATCGTTGGAGCCGTTTTTGAATTATCAAATTTTGACTAAAACTGGCAAAAATCGCCAAAAATTGACCAAAATCAAAATTCGAATTTCAAAATATAACTTATATCACTGGAATCGGATTGATATCAGCTATTAAAATATATAATTTAAATTTCAAAAATTTAAAATTAAACAATTTTAGAAAATGTTCTCAATTTTCCAATTTTCACCGAAAAAATGAGAGCAGAAAAGTTACTAAAATCGATGTTATCTGCTCAGAAATGACTGCAGCCATCTAAATATGTAAATATCTCTAAAGTCGGTTGAGAATTAGCAGAATTGTGGCCGATTTTCAATTTGCGTGCACGTTAAAGATTCTACAAAAGCCGGACATTCTGGTAATTTCGTTTTATATTTAAGCACTAAAACATGAAACAGGTAATTTGATTCCAGAGTTTTAAAACATTCGTTCAAATAGTTTCTGAGATTTAGGCTCCCCCAATTTGAGGTAAGCGTATAACATGCGTTTAAAATTTCTCGAAATCGTAAAAAAAACTTACTTTTCAAAGTCCCATAACTTTTTTAGTGTGAAACAGAAATTCTTCGCTATAATACCATCTTGTAGATAATTCACATGGCTATCAAACGACATAATAATTTAACTACTCGGTAAACAACCAATCGATACATCGCATTTTACGCACAGACACCCATTGTTCACAATTTTGTCCAACTTTGGATACCTTTCTTGATTACTTCCGGTGATTTTCATTTATAGCTGAAGGACTGGAGAAGACCTTCGACTTTATAGTCTTGAAGTTTCAGAAAAATCGTAGGTGCTGTTTTAAAAAAATAAGAACTCTACGATTTGACCAAAATGCGAAAAAAAGTGAAAAATCAAATTTAATATTTCAGAACAAAACTGATATTTTTGGAATCGGATCGATGTCAGCTATCAAAAAATATAAGTCGAATTTCAAAATTCTAAAAAATAACAATTTTAGAAAAATTAAAAAAAAATCCAATTTTCACCGAAAAAATGAGAGCAACAAAGTTACAAAATTCGACGATTTTGAACTGCTATCAGCTCAGAAATGAAACCATCTATCTAAAAAGGTAACTATCTGAAATATCGGTTAAGAATTAAAAGAATTATAGCGGATTTTCAATTTGCGTGCACGTTAAAGATTTGACCCATTTCCGCTATGCGCACAAATTTCGAAATAGCTTTAAGCACTAATTACCACCCAGTTTCCCGAGAGAAAATCAAACTTCAGACTTCTATCTCTTATACTTCCTGAGAAATAGGCAAAACGGAAAAAAAAATAATAACTAGACCTGCTTGCAGGACTGAACAGCTTTCACCTTAACCACAAGATTAACAGGTTGACAGTTATTGCATCCGCAATATCCCCAGCTGTACAGAAATATAACTTTCTCAAAAATCGGTTAGTTAAAATCTGAGACTAAAAGGTCTATTTTTTTTGTCCCATTCGGAAAACTGGGTTTATTTTATATAATTTACAATACGTGTATATCTCCGAAACTATAACAGATAGAGTTCTGTTTACTGTTTTTTCATACAGTTAGTAATTATTACTATTGCGAAAGTTGCCAAGAGACGGGAAGTGGTGTAAAACTTTAACGTGCACAAAAATTGAAAACATGCCCTAATTATGTCAATTTCCAACGGATTTTTGAAAAAGTTATATTTTGTACAGCTAGGAATATTGCGGATGTCATAACGACTGAATTGAGACCGGAAGTGGTGTAAATCTTTAACGTGCACGAAGATTGAAAATAGGCCATAATTATGTAAATTCCCAACTGATTTTCGAAAAAGCTATATTTTTGTAGAGCCGGTGATATTGCGGGTGCGATAAAGGTTGAATTACAATACCACGCCGTTCTCCTTTTTTCCTAAAAATCTGAAAATGTACTGAAATTGTAATTTATTTTAAAATTTTTGAGTCTTTGATTGCGTATTTCGATTTCTGGCGTCTGTAGGATTCTACAAATCCAAGTTCATAATGTTGTAAATTGTTCAACTATATTTTTCACTTTACTTCTATCGTAATGCGCATGCACAGAAAGTGTCAATATCTGAGTTGTTTACGTGTGTGTGTGTGTGTGTTGGTGTGTGTGTGTGTGTTTTAAGGGGTGAGTGGTGCGCATTTTGTGCTGCCTTGGGTAAGGTGAAAGCCTTCAGCCTTGCAAGCAAGTCTAGTTATTATTATTATTTTTTATTTGGGAGAAGCTAGATCTCAGGAAGTATAAGAGATAGAGGTCTGAAGTTTGATTTACTTTTGGAAACTGGGTGGTGGCTAGTGCTTAAATGTAAAACGAAATTTTACGCATAGCGGAAATGACTCAAATCTTTAACGTGCACGCTAATTGAAAATCGGCCACAATTCTGCTAATTCTCAACCGATATTACTGATAGTTACATTTTTGGATAGCTGGCGACATTTCTAAGCGGATAGCAGTTCAAAAACTTCGATTTTAGAAACTTTGTCGCTCTAATTTTTTCGGTGAAAATTGGAAAATTTTCTAAATTTTCTCAAATTGTTAAATTTTAGAATTTTGAAATTTAACTTGTATATTTGATAGCTGACATCAATCCGATTCCACTGATATAAGTTATGTTTCGAAATTCGGATTTTGATTTTGGTCGATTTTTTGACGATTTTTGCGACATTTAGTTAAAATTTGATAACTCAAAAATGGCTCCAACGATTTTTCAGAAACTTAAGGAATATGAAGCCGAAGGAACAAACAAGTCCATGAACTATAAATGAAAATCCTCTAATCACCGGAAGTAGTCAAGAAAGGTATCCAAATTTGGACAAAATTGTGAAAAATTGGGGCTTGTGCGTAAAATGCGATGTATTCATTGGTTCTTTACCGAGTAGTTAAAGTATTATGTCATTTGACAGCCACTTAAATTGTCTAACAGATGATACTATAGCGACAAAGTTTCTATCAAAAATTGAAAAAGTTATTAAACTTTGAAATGTGACGTTTTTTTTACGATTTCGGGCAACTTTGGACGCATGTTTCTCGGAAACGCCGCCTACAATTTTTTTTTAACTTTGTCAATCGACAGTCTATAAGATGTTTTTTTTATGTGAAACCATTGTACAATTTCTCCAAATGTCATGAGTAGTCGAAAAACGAGATTGAAAATCCAAAACGTCGTATTTTTACAATTTGGACCATTGTTAGAGGTATTTTTCTCGAAAAGTCATCGTAATATTTATTTTAAAACTTGTTTTACGGAGAGTCTAATCTGTAGTCTGATATATGAAACCATTGCGCCACAGTCCTAAATGTCAGGAGAGGGAAAACAAAGGGATCGAAAATTGAAAACGGCATCTTTCATTGCAGTAAGAGTGTATACAATATGTACGTATATCCAACGTATAACAAGCGTATAGAGCATACAGAGAGAGCTATTTATCAAAGTGGCAATTTTTAAAATAAAGGCGTTTTACTGTGAACCAATATCTGTTACTGGTGTGTCTTTTGTGAAAATAATTCATATAAGTAAGTAACAGTTACTCCTGGAATTAATATCCTATGCTTTATGTATAGAAGTCGCCTGTATTTTATGAACAATCCAAATTACATGCTGATCATTTGTTAAAATTTTTGATTGTTATCTGAGACTAAAGAGTCTGTGTTTTTTTTTTGTCCCATTCGGAGAATTGGGTTTTTTTAATTCCATTTACAATTCGTGTATATCTCCGAAACTATAACATATAGAGTTATGTTTACTGTTTTATCATGTTTTAAACAGTAAGTAATTATTACAATTGCGAAAGTTGCGAAGATACGGGAAGTGGTGTAAATCTTTAACGTGCACGAAAATTGAAAACAGGCCCTAATTATGTCATTTTACAACGGATTTTTGAAAAAGTTACATTTTTGTACAGCTGGGGATATCGCGAATGCCATAACGACCAAATTGAGACCGAAAGTGTGTAAATCTTTAACGTACACGAAAATTTAAAAAAGGTCATAATCGGTTGGGAATTGACATAATCAGGGCCTGTTTTCAATTTTCGTGCACGTTAAAGATTTACACACTTCCGGTCTCAATTTGGTCGTTATGGCATTCGCAATGGTCCTGTATAAAAATATAACTTTCTCAAAAATCGGTTGGGAATTGACATAATTATTGCCTGTTTTCAATTTTCGTGCACGTTAAAGATTTACACCACTTCCGGTCTCAATTCAGTCGTTATGACATCCGCAATATCCCCAGCTGTACAGAAATATAACTTTTTCAAAAATCCGTTGGAAATTGACATAATTAGGGCCTGTTTTCAATTTTCGTGCACGTTAAAGATTTACACCACTTCCTGTCTCAATTTGGTCGTTATAGCATCCGGAATATCCCCAGCTGTACAAAAATATAACTTTTTCAAAAATCCGTTGGAAATTGACATAATTAGGGCCTGTTTTCAATTTTAGTGCAGGTTAAAGATTTACACAACTTCCGTCTCTTCGCAACTTTCGCAATTGTAATAATTACTTACTGTTTAAAACATGAACAAATAGTAAACAGGACTCTATCTGTTATAGTTTCGGAGATATACACGAATTGTAAATGGAATATAAAAAACCCAGTTTTCGGAATGGGACAAAAAAAACCCAGACTTTTTAGTCTCAGATAACAACCAAATACCCCAACAAATGATCAGCATGAAATTTGAATTATTCTTAAAGACAGGTAGTGGTGGTGAAATAGCTTTATTATACGTCCGCTTCCACCGAAGTGATATCGCAGATAATTACATTTTATACATATATGGTGATAATATTTACATTGTGTTTAGTGGAATAATAAGGATAATTTATATATATATATGTACAAACAAAACATGATATAATAAGATGCGGAATTTAATGAGGTGTAAGTTGGGACAATCACAGACACAACATATGACAAGACAGACATGGACGCGGACAAACATTTGCATAGACATTTGACAAAACAGACATGAAGGTGGACAAACATATAAACGTATTATGTACATATATTTCCGGTCAATTTGGTCGGTCTGGTCGTTCTGTCCGGTTGAATGGCAGGGCGGTGCAACTCTTCCTTGGGGCTTGTTGGTGAGTATAAGTCCTGGTTCATTCTTCCTTCAATTTGGGTTTGTTGTCCGGTATGGTGGTGTTGATTCATCTTTACTTCTATAATTCATTCCTTTTGTTGTTGGTTCTCTGAAGGAAGAATCCAGCGCCTGAAAAGAGAGAAAGAGAAAAGACAGTATCTGGGCTTATGGTGTTTTTGGGTTTATTTCGTCTATTCTTAAAGACAGGCGACTTCTATATAAAAAGCTTTAGCGGGGAGCTTTATTTTAACTGGTGAAAAGGGATGACTTCATATAGACATAAAGCATAGGATATTAATTCCAGGAGTAACTGTTACTTACTTATATGAATAATTATCACCAAAGACACACCAGAAACAAATATTGGTTCACAGTAAAACACCCTTATTTCAAAAATTGCAATGTTGAAAAATAACTCTCTCTGTATGCTCTATACGCTGGTATACGTTGGTTATACGTACTGATTTTATCCACTCTTACACGAGTCGCTTAACAATGAAATATGCCGTTTTCAATTTTCGATCCCTTTGTTTTCATACTCCTGATATTTAGGACCGTGCGCAATGGTTTCATATAAAAGACTACATATAAGACTCTCTGTAAAACAAGTTCCAAAATAAACTTTACGTTGACTTTTCAAGAAAAAAACCTCTAAAAATGCTCCAAATAAGAAAAGTACGACGTTTTGAAGTTTCAATTTCATTTTCGACTACTCATGACATTTAGAGAAATTGTACAACGGTTTCACACAATATACCACCTATTAGGCTGACAATTGAGAAAGTTTTAAAAAAATCGTTGGCGGCGTTTCCGAGAAACATGCGTCCAAAGTTGCCCAAAATAGTAAAAAAAACATCACATTTCAAAGTAGTATCATCTGATAGACAATTCAATTGGCTACCAAGCGACATAATAATCTAACTACTCGGTAAACAACCAATGAATACATCGCATTTTCCGCACAGTCACCCATTTTTTTCAATTTTGTCAAAGTTCGGATACTTTTTTTGACTTCTTCCTGTGATTAGAGGATTTTCATTTATAGTTCATGGACTGGTCTGGTCCTTCGACTTCATATTCCTGAAGTTTCAGAAAATTCGAAGGCGCCGTTTTGAAAAAATAAGAACTCTACGATTTGATCAAAATGCAAAAAAAAGGAAAAATTAAACTTAACATTTCAGAACAAAACTGATATTGTTGGAATTGGATTGATGTCAGCTATCCAAAAATATAAGTCAAATTTCAAAATTCCAAAAAATAACAATTCAAGAATTTAAAAAAAAAATCCAATTTTCACCTAAAAAATGAGAGCGACAAAGTTTTAAAATTCGACAATTTTGAACTGCTATCAGCTCAGAAATGTCTCCAGCTATGCAAAAATGTAAATATCTGAAAAATCGGTTAAGAATTAACAGAATTCTAGCCGAATTTCAATTTGCGTGCACGTTAAAGATTTGACGCAATTCCGCTATGCACACAAATTTCGAAATAGCTTTAAGCACTAGCTGCACCCCACTTTACCGTCAGAAAATCAAACTTCAGACCTCTATCTCTTATAGTTGCTGAGATCTAGCTTCCCCCAATAAGAATAATAACTAGATCTGCTACTGTCCCATGCAGATATAAAAGCTTTCATATTCATCGTCACGTGTAATGAAATATGTCAAGTATCTTAAAGAAGGTAACAAGAACAAAGAATTAAAATTGGTCAAAAAGTTACAGGTTTAAATATAGTTAGAAACATTGCACCCGGGCAAAAACAAAATGATCTGAAAACATTGGTTACATCGTGGGGCATGCGCGAAATTAAAAAAAATTATGGTCGATTTGAGAATTTGGGGTATATTTTGGAGTTGTTAGGTAAATGACGGCGGATCTAAGGTGGCAGCCATAACACAATATAAAAAGCGTGGACGAATGAACAAATTTTCGTTACGGGTTTCATTCGCACCGCCCGGGCATCGTTCCGAAGGTCTGATTACCTTCAAATTTGCACCGATTGTACCTCACATATTAAAAATAGAAGAGTGTGAGATTTAAAGAACGTTGAAAATAAATTCAAAACCCACCCACCCATCAAAGTTGTTTTGATTAAAATAGTCGTATTTTATCAATTTTTATACCTTTTTATATCTGAGAAATGGATCTAAGTACTCGTACCTATCGAACATGGAAGCATGTTCCTGAAGCAACGGACGCAAGTTTTACAACATTTAACCGTTGCTTTAACACTTGGCTATTCCTAAACTTTTGCATTCCTAAACTTTTACACTGGTTGTGTTTACACGTGACTAATTAGCATTCAAAGCATTGTCCAATCAGAGGTCGTGGCACATAACACACTCACGGTGTAGCACGTGACTGTAGTAAACAAATATGGCAGCCGCCACAGAAAAATAACTAAACAAGTTTACAGCCGTTGAATGGTTTTTTCCGCTAACTCACTGACAACTAAAAACGCCAATGAAAATGTTAAACATCGACGAATCGAACCTTGACCTTTGCATCTCGATTGTCACATAGACATTTTAGCTAGAAGTGCTACACTCACGGTGTAGCACGTGACTGTAGTAAACAAATATGGCAGCCGCCACAGAAAAATAACTAGACAAGTTTACAGCCGTTGAATGGTTTTTTCCGCTAACTCACTGACAACTAAAAACGCCAGTGAAAATGTTAAACATCGACGAATCGAACCTTGACCTTTGCATCTCGATTGTCACATAGACATTTTAGCTAGAAGTGCGAGACTTGATAATCGTGACGATATTTTTAACGAAGGATAAATAGAATGAATTGAAAGTATTCTATTTTTAGTAACCAATTTAACGAAGGAATCTGATTAGATCACGGTTGGGGGCCTATACCCAATCAAATTTAGTGCCGAAAAATGCAGAGTGTTGAGTGAAGGGCTTGATAAGCTGTATGTAGTTAAGACGAGATCAAGCCTTCTAATGAAGATGACATGGAAGAGGCGATAAAATCACTTTGCATTTGCAATTTCACAATTAATTAAAACCAATTTTAAATTCCGAAAATCGATATTTTTACGTAAGAACAAATGCAGGTATCACCTTGAAAATTTCAGGGTACCTAGGTACCAGCGTGAAAAGTTCCTCGCCAGAATTTGGTACTCATGGTACCTTAGGTTCTAGCGTAGCGCATGCGCAAAGTCATGACGCACGGTAGGTGCCACGAACAAACAATTTGAACAAATGCAGATATCGCCTTGAAACTTTCAGGGTACCTAGGTACTAACGTGAAAAGTTCCTCGCCGGAATTTGGTACTCATTGTACTTTTGGTTCCAGCGTAACGCATGCGCGAAGTCAAAACAAGCTAACTCGAAAACAACCTTGTCGGCACGGAAAACAGCAAGGGGGTAATTCGAATTTTTGAAATATTCAAAAACCAATCATACGAGCCAGGTTATCCTTAAATGTATTAATTATGTACATAAGAAACAAATTCTCTAAGCCACGACCAATTGTGTATGTTTTCAAGCCCATGAATGTGGATTTTTCACTATTGTTCATTTTCAATTCAAAATGGCGTCCATCATTTGCCAAAAATGAAAATTCTAATCCCGACAATTTTTAGGCTTTTCTAAAAGGATTCGGAAAATATAATTGCCTTGTCTGTAAGTAAAATATCACCAAAGGAATATCGATTTTCACATTTCAAGATGGTGGCACTTCCGGCTTGTGCTACAATTTCCATTTTTTGTTCGAATCAGTAGTGCCGTAGCTAGTAAAAAATAAAAAATTCAAGGCAATCTGACCAATATTTCTTCGATTTTTTGAAAATTTTGATCCTTAATTTCTCCAAGGGGAGATAATTTAAAAAAATTCTATTTAAAGTCAAATGAGCAAAATCTACTGACATACTAAATTTCATAAAAATCGTTCAATTATTAAAGAAGTTGTCATTTTGATTTTAACTTCCGGTTCGAAATCAAAATTCTATTCGCGACAGTTTTTTGGCTTTTCTAAAAGGATTCGGAAAATATAATTGCCTTGTCTATAAATAAAATATCAACAAAGGAATATCGATTTTGACGTTTCAAGATGGTTGCACTTCCGGTTTGGGCTACAAACTCCATTTTTTGTGTACGAAACAGTCGTGTCGTAGCTAGTAAAAACAATTTTTTTCGAGGCAATTTGACCTATATTTCGTAGTTTTTCGGGAAAATTTTGATCCCTAATATCACCAAGGGGAGATAATTTTGAAAAATTTTAATGTCATTTTTAAAGTCGCATAAGTAATATCTACTTACATACTAAATTTCATGAAAATCGTACAACTATTAAAGAAGTTGTCTTTTTGATTTAACTTCCGGTTCGAAATCACAGCGACGAATTTTCGAAATTCGAAAATCCGAAATTGCAGATTTGAAGTCAAGATTACAAGGTGCCTAGAGAAAAAAAATTTAGTAAAATAGGTCAAAAAGTCATGAGGTTACATCAATGTAGGTCAAATGCACTTGTTCGTCAAATTCGGTGATTTCGGATGCGAAAAACATTTTGAAAATATATTTACCCAACAGCCACTACCCATTTTTTTGGGGGGGGGGGTAGGTAAAAATTTCAGAAAGATCCTATGGGTAGATTTTGAGAAAACCGAAAAGTGGATAAAACACACAAAAAAAAAAAATAATAATAGGAACTAGATCTGCTACTGTCCCAAGCAGATATGAAAGCTTTCATATTCATCATCACATGCCATCGATTATACCAAGTATCTTAATGAAAATAACAAGAAAAAAAATATTAAAATTAGTGGAAAACTCGCGAAGTTACGGATCTAAATATAGGTTGAAACCGTAAATTAGCTTTAAAAAAACAAACAACGGCAGGTGCCAAGTATCACCTTGAAAATTTCAGAGTACCTAGGCCTTTTCGTCTCTTGGCCTTAAACACTGTTTATAAATTTAAAGCCAATCGGATATTAACTTTAGCCACAAGAGCGTTCACATTATTTTTTGAGGTGATCAAGGGCCATAACTCTGGCAGTAATTACTGAAAATCAATGGGCTTCTTCGTCTCGTGACCTTAAACACTGTGTTTAAATTTAAAGTCAATCGGATATTAACTTTAGCCGCTAGAGCGTTCAAAAGGTTTTTTGAAGAGTTCAAGGGTAATAACTCTGGCAGTAACTATCGGATATCCTTGAAAATCCATATGCTTCTTTGTTTTATGACCTTAAACACTGTGCATAAATTTAAAGTCATTCGGGTATTCACTTTAGCCTCTAGAGAGTTCACAAGAAATTGTGGACGACGAACGGGCGGACCGACGGCCGGTCGGTCGGGGGCGACGGCAATATACAACCACATTTCCATACGCTTGGTCTCATGACCTTAAACACTGTGCATAAATTTAAAGTCAATCGGGTATTAACTTTAACCTCTAGAGCGTTCACAAGAAATTGTGGACGACGAACGGAGGGACCGACGGCAATATACGACCACATTTCCATGTGGGCGTATAATTAAAATATACGAAAATCATTATTATTATTATGAACTGCAGAGTGTTGGAGTTCGTTTGAGTGTCTAGAGTCAACAATTGCAAATGGCGCCGAACGACAAAATTTTATCTCTCGTGGGAAGCTTAAGTTCGGTAAAATAAATAGTTATTGATCGTTTTAGCTGAAATTTGGTGTGAGGTCATTGCTAGCCCATCTCCTATCCCCCTGAAAATTTCAAGTCTCTGTGATTTCCGTTACTGAAATAGAACCGATTTTTCACCATTGTTCATTTTCAATTCAAAATGGCGTCCAGCAGTTGACCTAAATCAAAATTCGATTCCTGAAAGTTTTTTGGCTTTCCTAAAAGGATTCGGAAAATATAATTGTCTTGTCTGTAAGTAAAATATCAACAAAGCCTTATCGGTAGGCATATTTCGCGATGGTTGCACTTCCGGTTTGGGCTACAAACGCAATTTTTTGTGTACGAATCAGTAGTGTCTTAGCTATTATAAAAAACAATTTCAAGGCTATTTGACCTATATTTCGTCGATTTTTTTAAAATTTTGATCCTTAATTTCTCCAAGGGGAGATAATTTAGAAAATTTCTAATGATATTTTTCAAATCGTATCGATAAGATATACTCACATACTTAATTTCGTGAAAATCGTGCAACTATTAAAGAAGTTGTCAAGTTGGTCTCAACTTTTGGTTTCGAAATAACATCGACGAATTTTCGAAATTCGAAAATCCGAAATTGCAGATTTGAAGTAAATGTTTCAAGGTATTCAAAGAAAAAAGAATTAATATAATAGGTCAAAAAGTCACAAAGTTACAGCAATGTTGGTCAAATGCATTCGACTTGTTCTTATTTTCAATTCAAAATGGCTTCCATCACTTGACCTAAATCAAAATTCTATTCCCGACAGTTTTTTGGCCTTCCTACAAGGATTCGGGAAATATAAGCCTTATTTATTTTTCACATTTCAAGATGGAAGCACTTCCGGTTTGGGTTACAAACTCCATTTTTTGTGTACGAATCAGTAGTGTCGTAGCTAGTACAAAAAAAAAATTAAAGGCAATCTGACCTATATTTCGTCAATTGTTCTGAAAACTTTGATCCTTAATATCACCAAGGGGAGATAATTTAGAAAATTTCTAACAACATTTTTAAAAGTCGCATGAGCGAGATCTACTTACATACCAAATTCCATGAAAATCGTGCAATTATTAAAGAAGTTGTTATTTTGATTTTTACTTCCGGCTCGAAATCACAGCGACGAATTTTCGAAATTCGAAAATCCGAAATTGCAGATTTGAAGTAAAGGAGTCAAGGTATTGAAAAAAGAATTAGTAAAATAGGTGAAATAGTCAAAAAGTTACAGCAAAGTAGGTCAAATGCATTAGTTCGTAAAATTCGGTGATTTCGGATGCGAAAAACGTTTTGAAAATATATTTACCCAACAGCCACCACCCATTTTTTGGGGGGTAGGTAAAAGTTTCAGAAAGATCCTATGAGTAGATTCTGAGAAATCCGATTTGTGGATAAAACACAAAAAAAAAAAATAAATAATAAGAACTAGATCTGCTACTGTCCCAAGCAGATATGAAAGCTTTCATATGAACAGTCATTTTCGGTCACATGTCAAGGGTCATATGTCATCAGGTATCTAAAAAAATTACACTTACCTTATAAACAAGGTGGGGAAAATACAAAACAAAATTTAGTCGGATCAAAATAGGAGTAATGCACAGCAAAAAAGCGGAACTTCTATCATGGGCTCAATTTGTATTCAAATCGTCTGAAAAATTGATACAACCTGCGCTAGGGTGCCGCGCAGGTTGTATCAAACTTTCAGATAGTTGGGGTAAAAAAATGAGCCGCCGCGACGCGATGCCGTGAAATAAACAAAAAACGGTAAATGCACAAAACACGGGATTGATCTCTTAGGCTAGTAGAGGTCAGCCAAGGTCATGACCTTGACCTCAGGGACGGCCCCGTCGACGGGTTTGTGGGTCGTGGCCTTGACCTTGACCTTGACTTTGATGCAGATTTTCGGGACGGTACCTAAGTTTTGGGAATTTTTCGACCCCAAGGTCAAAGGTCAGGTCAAAGGTCAAACTCTCTCATGAAAGGACATTGATGACTCCATCTAGGCTCATGACCCTTTTCATGCTACGAGGCCATCGAAGGTCAAGGTAGGGTCAAACTTCACTTCATGGGCCCGTTTCGCCCACTTCCGTTCCCCGAGCGGGCATTTTGACGTGACGCAGCGACTCGGCGGGGTGGATATACCTTTTAAATACCAAGCCTCGAGACCCGCCCGGGCACCCTTCGGGACGTTTACAGGTGGGGGTGGGGGTACATCGGTGAAAAATGCTGGTCCAGTGAGTCTCAGATGTAAACGACTAGAAGGAATGCAGTTATCAAGCTGAAAGTTAAAGGACACCTAGGCACCAGCGAGAGCAGGGTGGGACCAGAGTTTGGTACCGCTGGTGCTATTGGTTCCAACTGTGCGCATGCGCGAATGTCAAAAAACGCCTAAGTTTTAAATATCGTGCCGCGTGCATGGCATTCGGGTGAGAGCTGCGAACTTTTTATACAATGGAGAGAATTGTCAAGGCTATTATTCCCAGCCAACACATTTTGATTCGAACCCATAGGGGCCGAGCTATAAGGCAGCAAACATGGCCCTTCGTTTTGGGAAGCCATGTTTGACATCCTGTCACGTGACCGTGGTTAGGGTCAGGGGTTCAAACTTTTTATACGACGGAGGGAAGTGTCCAAGCTATGGATCCCGATCAAAACATATGGATTCAACCCCATAGCGGCCGAGATATGGGGCCTCAAACGTAGCGCACGAAAAAGTGACTTGTTAGTCTAAAAACATTCGAAAAATAGGCCAAAAAAATAGGCCTAACTGCGCGAGCGTGTGTTAGCAGGCGTTATGGTTGTCGGAATTTCTTGAAATCTTCAGAGATTGTGCCTTGGGATGTTAGCTAGCACATACAAAAAGTTAAAGTGATTTCTAATACGGGAACTTGGCCTAAAAAATTCGAACCCAAGCCGACCCAGCAACTTTTTTTTATTGTAAAACATGGCCATATTTTTTCGAATTTTTATTCGATCATGTTCTCCTTTTGATATGTTACTAACCTCATCGTGGCGCATCCGACCAGTATAAATTTTTTAAAAAATACCCCCCAATGATGCCTTGACAGTCTCAGAACATCAAAACTTTGACAGTCTCAAAAATATAGTCCGCCATTTTGAAAAAAATCAAACCCAATACGCATCGGTGCAGAAGACTCATATCCATCACATGAGACTAACAAAATGACTTTATCTTGTCGTTTGCAATTTCAAAATTCTAAAAAACTTTTTTAGTCTCAAAATCGGCGAAAAAAGCCGTAAATCGTTTTTTTGGCAATAACTTTTGTTTTTTTTATCGAAATCAGATGTTACCAGTACTCAAAATTCGGACTTTATCTTGTCGTTTGCAATTTCAAAATTCTAAAAAAACGTTTTTGGTCTCAAAATCGGCGAAAAAAGCCGTAAAATCGTTTTTTTGACCATAACTTTTGTTTTTTTTATCGGAATTAGATGGGACAAGTACTCAAAATTCGGGCTAGTAAATGGGCACATCGTGCAAAAAAAACCAGGTTAATCGAAGAATTTTTAGCGCTGCTAGGGCAAAAAACACTTTTTTCCCCTTACGGAGTGCGGGAGAAAAAAATCCGCCACCTCACATGTAAACGACTTGAAGGAATGCAGGTATCGATCTGAACTTTTCAGGACTTTTAGGTACCAACATGACAAGTGTGTGTGGGGCCGGAGTTTGGTAGTCATCATAACTTTGGTTCTAGCGTAGCGCATGCGCGAAGTCAAAACCGCTAACCTCGTAAACAACCTTGTCGGCACAGGAAATGTCAAAGGAGAAATTCGAATTTTTGAAATATTAGAATACCAAACACTCGACCATGAGCCAGGCTATCCTGAAATGTATTAATTTCGTTAATAGGAGACACACTCTCTAAGCCACGACCAATTGTGTATGTTTTCAAGCCCAATGAGGATTTTTTACTATATGTCATTTTCAATTCAAAATGGTGACTCCCGGTTGACCTAAATCAGAATTCTATTGCGACATTTTTTAGGCCTTCCTACAAGGATTCCGAAAATATAACTCCCCAGTCTGTAAGTAAAATAGCAAAAAAGCCTTATTGATTTTTCACGTTTAAAGATGGTGGCACTTCCGGTTCGATCGACAAACTCGATATTTTGTGTACGAATCAGTAATTCCTTGTCTAGTATAGAAAAAAAAAAGGTCATTCTGACCTATATTTCGACGATTTTTTTGAAAACTTTGATCCTTAGTTTCACCAAGGGGAGATAAGTTAGAAAATCTCTAAAGTCTATTTTCAAGTCGCATCATTAGGGTCTACTTACATATTAAATTTCATGAAAATCGTACAACTACTAAAGAAGTTGTCGAGTTGGTGTAAACTTCCGGTTCGAAATCACAGCGACGAATTTTCGAAATTCGAAAATCCGAAATTGCAGATTTGAAGTAAAGGAGTCAAGGTATTCAAAGAAAAAAGAATTAGTAAAATAGGTGAAATAGTCACAAAGTTACAGCAAAGTAGGTCAAATGCATTTGTTCGTAAAATTCGGTGATCTCGGATGCGAAAAACGTTTTGAAAATATATTTACCCAACAGCCACCACCCATTTTTGGGGGGGTAGGTAAGGGTTTTAGAAATATCTTATGGGTAGATTCTGAGAAATCCGATTTGTGGATAAAACACACAAAAAAAAAAATAACTAGATCTGCTACTGTCCCAAGCAGATATGAAAGCTTTCATATTCTTCATCACGTGCCATCGATTATACCAAGTATCTTAAAGAAAGTAACAAGGGCGTTTTGACGTGACGCAGCGACTCGGCGGGGTGGATATACCTTTTGAATACCAAGTCTCGAGACCCGCCCGGGCACCCTTCGGGACGTTTACAGGTGGGGTTGCGGGTACATCGGTGAAACATGCTTGTCCAGTGAGTCTCAGATGTAAACGACTAGAAGGAATGCAGTTATCAAGCTGAAAGTTAAAGGACACCTAGGCACCAGCGAGAGCTGGTTGGGACCAGAGTTTGGTACCGCTGGTGGTATTGGTTCCAGCTGTGCGCATGCGCGAATGTCGAAAAACGCCTTAGTTTTAAATATCGTGCCGCGTGCATGGCATTCGGGTGAGAGCTGCGAACTTTTTATACAATGGAGAGAATCGTCAAGGCTATTATTCCCAGCCAACATATTTAGATTCGAACCCATAGGGGCCGAGCTATAAGGCAGCAAACATGACCCTTCGTTTTGAGAAACCATGTTTGACACCCTGCGCGTGACCGTAGTTAGGGTCAGGGGTCCCAACTTTTGATACTATGGAGGGAAGTGTCCAAGCTATCGATCCTGACTAAAACATCTCGATTCGAACCCATAGCGGCCGAGATATAGGGCATCAAACGTAGCGCACAAAAAAGTGACTTGTTAGTCTAAAAAAAAATCGGAAAATAGGCAAAAAATAGGCCTATTTGCGCGAGCGTGTTTTAGCAGAGTTAGTGATGTCGGAATTTCTTGAAATTTTTCAGAGATTGTGCCTTCGGATGTTAGCTAGCACACATACAAAATTCAAGTGATTTCTAATACGGGCACATGGCCTAAAAAATTCGAACCCAAGCCGACCCAGCAACTTTTGTTTTTCGTGAAAAATGGCCATATTTTTTTATTCGATCATGTTCTTCTTTTGATATGTTACTAACCTCATTTCGGCGCATCCGACCAGTATAAATTTTTAAAAAAATACCCCCCAATGATGCCTCGACAGTCTCAGAACATCAAAACTTTGACAGTCTCAAAAATATAGTCCGCCATTTTGAAAAAAATCAAACTCAATACGCATCGGTGCAGAAGACTCATACCCATCACATGAGACTAACAAAATGACTTTATCTTGTCGTTTGCAATTTCAAAATTCTAAAAAACATTTTTAGTCTCAAAATCGGCGAAAAAAGCCGTAAAATCGGTTTTTTGGCCATAACTTTTGTCTTTTCATCGGAATCAGATTAGACCAGTACTCAAAATTCGAGCTAGTAAATGGGCACGTCGTGCCAAAAAACCAGGTTAATCGAAGAATTTGTGGCGCTTCTAGGGCAAAAAAGCCCTTTTTTTTCTCCTTGTGGAGTACGGTTAAATCGAGATGAACTTTCTCGGCCAAGGCAGGGATCGAACACCCGACCTCTAGGCTATGGCCCATTGTATCATATATAATACACTAAATCTCGACATTGATTTTCAGAAAAAATATTGTTTATTTTTAAACTTGAATTAGACTAGTAAAACAAATATTTTCTGGCAGTCTCAAAAATATAGTCCGCCATTTTGAAAAAATCAAACCCAATCCGCATCGGTGCAGAAGACTCATACCCATCACATGAGACTAAGTTGTACAGCACCCGGTGACCTTTTTTTATTTAACCGGGGAATAAGTGATATTTCATATTATAGCAGTAAATGATTTAAATATTTCATAAGGATTTTAATACTATGTATATCATGTATGTGTCAAGGTCATAAAACGTCCGGTCATAGTATCATCCATCGAGGTTTCCCGAATGCAGATTTTTGCGACCGGGATAGATTTGCACTGCCCAGGCAACGTTCCAGTGGTCCGTTTGCCTTCAAAGTGTCCAAGCTATCGATCCCGATCAATACATATGGATTCAAACCCATAGCGGCCGAGATATGGGGCCTCAAACGTAGCGCACGAAAAAGTGACTTGTTAGTCTAAAAACATTCGAAAAATAGGCAAAAAATAGGCCTAATTGCGCGAGCGTGTTTTAGCAGGCGTTACGGTTGTCGGAATTTCTTGAAATTTTCAGGGATTGTGCCTTAGGATGTTAGCTAGTACATATAAAAAATTTAAGTGATTTCTAATACGGGAACATGGCCTAAATAAAACGAACCCAAGCCGACCCAGCAACTTTTTTTTATTGTAAAACATGGCCATATTTTTTCGAATTTCTAATGTTCTCCTTTTAATATGTTACTAACCTCATCGTGGCGCATCCGACCAGTATAAATTTTTTTAAAAATACCTCCTAATGATGCCTCGGCAGTCTCAGAACATCAAAACTTTGACAGTCTCAAAAATATAGTTCGCCATTTTGAAAAAATCAAACCCAATCCGCATCGGTGCAGAAGACTCATACCCATCACATGAGACTAACAAAATGACTTCATCTTGTCGTTTGCAATTTCAAAATTCTAAAAAAACTTTTTAGTCTCAAAATCGGCGAAAAAAGCCGTTAAATCGTTTTTTTAACCATAACTTTTGTTTTTTTTCATCGGAATCAGATGGGACAATTACTCAAATTCGGGCTAGTAAATTGGCACATCGTGCCAAAAAAACAGCTTAGTCGAAGAATTTTTGGCGGTGCTAGGAAACACTTCTTTCCCCTTACGGAGTGCGGGAATTTACTTAGAAAAAAAAACGGCAAAAAAATCCGCCGTCTCACATGTAAACGACTTGAAGGAATGCAGGACCTGACAAGCACAGCTGTCTAGTCCTTCGGATGGGACGAAAAACCAAGGTCCCGTGTACACATTGGAGTGCACGTAAAATATCCCTAAGCAGTTGGAATTCGATACTGTTGAATAAACTCTATACGATGACTAAATGCGTAGATTGTAGTCACCCACACTGCATGTTTCGCTTAACAATGAAAGGATGCCGTTTTCAATGTTCGACCCTTTTGTTCTTCTAGTCCTGATATGTTGGACTGTTGATCGATGGTTTCATATAAAAGACTACCAATAAGACTCTTTGTAGAAGAAGTTCCCAAAAAATAGTATGTTGACTTTACGAGAAAGACCTCTAAACATGCTCCAAATTGTAAAAATACGACTTTTTTGATTTTCAATCTCTTTTTTTCGGCTATCCCTGATATTTAAAAAAAATGATACAATGATTTCACACAACAGGCTAGCTATTAGACTCTCTATTAACAAAAGTTTCACCGCCCTCCCTTTATTATAACCGAAGTTATCGTGCCCTAAAGAATCAACAAATCAGCATGATTATCTCTGCTTACCCTAAGCAGAAAATGCTCATCTTTGAACTCAATCATAACATTGACCTAGTGAACGTCTACAACAAGTTTGAACATTCTAGCTTAATTAGAATGAGAGTTATTGTGCTCCAAAGTCTCGGACCTTCAAATTGCTTCTATTTTTCATTTTAAATTCAAAATGGTGACTCCCGGTTGACCTTAATCAGAATTCTATTGCGACATTTTTTAGGCCTTCCTACAAGGATTCAGAAAATATAACTCCCGAGTCTGTGTACGAATCAGTAATTCCTTGTCTAGTAAAGGAAAAAAAAACTAGGTCATTCTGACCTATATTTCGACGATTTTTTTGAAAAATTTGATTCTTAATTTCACCAAGGGGATTTAAGTTAGAAAATTTCTAAAGTCATTTTTCAAGTCGCACTATTAAGGTCTACTTACATATTAAATTTCATGAAAATCGTACAACTACTAAAGAAGTTGTCGAGTTGGTGTAAACTTCCGGTTCGAAATCACAGCGACGAATTTTCGAAATTCGAAAATCCTAAATTGCATATTTGAAGTTAAGGAGTCAAGGTATTCAAAGAAAAAAGAATTAGTAAAATAGGTGAAATAGTCACAAAGTTACAGCAAAGTAGGTCAAATGCATTTGTTCGTAAAATTCGGTGATTTCGGATGCGAAAAACGTTTTGAAAATATATTTACCCAACAGCCACCACCCATTTTTGGGGTGGTAGGTAAAAGTTTCAGAAAGATCATATGAGTAGATTCTGAGAAATCCGATTTGTGGATAAAACACACAAAAAAAAAATAATAATAAGAAGAATAATAATCTTAACAAAAACAATAAGCTTTCATATGTAAATACATATGAAAGCTTAATAATAACTAGATCTGCTACTGTCCCAAGCAGATATGAAAGCTTTCATATTCTTCATCACGTGCCATCGATTATACCAAGTATCTTAAAGAAAGTAACAAGAAAAAAATTATTAAAATTGGTCGAAAACTCGCGAAGTTACCAAGTTGGGAATTTTTCGACCCCAAGGTCAAAGGTCAGGTCAAAGGTCAAGCTCTCTCATGAAAGGACATTGATGACTCCATCTAGGCTCATGACCCTTTCCATGCTACGAGGCCCTCGAAGGTCAAGGTAGGGTCAAACTTCACTTCATGGGCCCGTTTCGCCCACTTCCGGTCCCCGGGCGGGCGTTTTGACGTGACGCAGCGACTCGGCGGGGTGGATATACCTTTTGATTACCAAGCCTCGAGACCCGCCCGGGCACCCTTCGGGACGTTTACAGGTGGGGGGGGGGGGTACATCGGTGAAAAATGCTGGTCCAGTGGTCTCAGATGTAAACGACTAGAAGGAATGCAGTTATCAAGCTGAAAGTTAAAGGACACCTAGGCACCAGCGAGAGCTGGTTGGGACCAGAGTTTGGTACCGCTGGTGGTATTGGTTCCAGCTGTGCGCATGCGCGAATGTCGAAAAACACCTTAGTTTTAAATATCGTGCCGCGTGCATGGCATTCGGGTGAGAGCTGCGAACTTTTTATTCAATGGAGAGAATTGTCAAGGCTATTATTCCCAGCCAACACATTTTGATTCAAACCCATAGGGGCCGAGCTATAAGGCAGCAAACATGGCCCTTCGTTTTGAGAAACCATGTTTGACACCTTGCACGTGACCGTAGTTAGGGTCAGGGGTCCCAACTTTTGATACTATAGAGGGAAGTGTCCAAGCTATCGATCCTGACTAAAACATCTCGATTCGAACCCATAGTGGCCGAGATATAGGGCATCAAACGTAGCGCACAAAAAAGTGACTTGTTAGTCTAAAAAAAATCGGTAAATAGGCAAAAAATAGGCCTATTTGCGCGAGCGTGTTTTAGCAGAGTTAGTGATGTCGGAATTTTTTGAAATTTTTCAGAGATTGTGCCTTGGGATGTTAGCTAGCACAAATACAAAATTTAAGTGATTTCTAATACGGGCAAATGGCCTAAAAAATTCGAACCCAAGCCGACCCAGCAACTTTTGTTTTTCGTGAAAAATGGCCATATTTTTTCCAATTTTTATTCGATCATGTTCTCCTTTTAATATGTTACTAACTTCATCGCGGCGCATCCGACCAGTATAAATTTTTAAAAAAATACCCCCCAATGATGCCTCGACAGTCTCAGAACATCAAAACTTTGACAGTCTCAAAAATATAATCCGCCATTTTGAAAAAATCAAACCCAATACGCATCGGTGCAGAAGACTCATACCCATCACATGAGACTAACAAAATGACTTTATCTTGTCGTTTGCAATCTCAAAATTCTAAAAAACGTTTTTAGTCTCAAAATCGGCGAAAAAAGCCGTAAAATCGTTTTTTTGGCCATAACTTTTGTTTTTTCATCGGAATAAGATTAGACCAGTACTCAAAATTCGGGCTAGTAAATGGGACATCGTGCCAAAAAACCAGGTTAATCGAAGAATTTGTGGCTCTTCTAGGGCAAAAAAGCTCTTTTTTCCCCTTGTGGAGTACGGTTAAATCGAGATGAACTTTCTCGGCCAATGCAGGGATCGAACACCCGACCTCTAGGCTATGGCCCATTGTATCATATATAATACACTTAATCTCGACATTGATTTTCAGAAAAAATATTGTTTATTTTTAAACTTGAATTAGACTAGTAAAACATATATTTTCTGGCAATAGAAAGTGTAAAATGGTCGCAGGGTTCTTGAAGTTGTACAGCACCCGGTGAACTATTTTTATTTACTAGTAACTGGGGAATAAGTGATATTTCATATTATAGCAGTAAATGATTTAAATATTTCAAAAGGATTTTAATACTATGTATATCATGTATGTGTCAAGGTCATAAAACGTCCGGTCATAGTATCATCCATCGAGGTTTCCCGAATGGAGATTTTCGCGACCGGGATAGATTTGCACTGCCCAGGCAACGTTCCAGTTGTCCGTTTGCCTTCAAATTTGCAAAGATTGTACTTTGAGATTCTATCTATCGCATATAAAAAATGGAAATGAGTGAGATTCCGGGAACAATGAAAATAAATTATAAACCCACCCCCACCCATCAAACTTTTTTTGCTTGAAAAATTGTCGTATTTTATCGATTTATTTTCGTTCTTGATATCTGAATATTATCTCCTTTAATATGTGATAAATATCATCGCGGCACAGGCAACCGCTAGAAATTCCAGAGATTTAACCTTTGAATACCAAGCCTCGAGACCCGCCCGGGCACTCTTAAATATCGTAGCGCGTGCATGGCATTCGGGTGAGATCTACCAACTTTTAATACAATGGAGAGAATTGTCAAGGCTATTATTCCCAGCCAACATATTTTGATTCGAACCCATAGGGACCAAGCTATAAGGCAGCAAACATGGCCCTTCGTTTTTAGAAACCATGTTTGACACCCTGCACGTGACCGTAGCTAGGGTCAGGGGTCCCAACTTTTGATACTATGGAGGGAAGTGTCCAAGCTATCGATCCTGACTAAAACATCTCGATTCGAACCCATAGCGGCCGAGATATAGGGCATCAAACGTAGCGCACAAAAAAAGTGACTTGTTAGTCTAAAAAAATCGGAAAATAGGCAAGAAATAGGCCTATTTGCGGGAGCGTGTTTGCCTTCAAATTTGCAAAGATTGTACTTTGAGATTCTATCTATCGCATATAAAAAATGGAAATGAGTGAGATTCCGGGAACAATGAAAATAAATTATAAACCCGACCCCACCCATCAAAGTTTTTTTGCTTGAAAAATTGTCGTATTTCATCGATTTATTTTCGTTCTTGATATCTGAATATTATCTCCTTTTAATATGTGATAAATATCATCGCGGCACAGGCAACCGCTAGAAATTCCAGAGATTTAACCTTTGAATACCAAGCCTCGAGACCCGCCCGGGCACTCTTAAATATCGTAGCGCGTGCATGGCATTCGGGTGAGATCTACCAACTTTTAATACAATGGAGAGAATTGTCAAGGCTATTATTCCCAGCCAACACATTTTGATTCGAACCCATAGGGGCCGAGCTATAAGGCAGCAAACATGGCCCTTCGTTTTGGGAAGCCATGTTTGACACCCTGTCACGTGACCGTGGTTAGGGTCAGGGGTCCAAACTTTTTATACGACGGAGGGAAGTGTCCAAGCTATCGATCCCGATCAAAACATATGGATTCAAACCCATAGCGGCCGAGATATGGGGCATCTAACGTAGCGCACGAAAAAGTGACTTGTTAGTCTAAAAACATTCGAAAAATAGGCAAAAAATAGGCCTAATTGCGCGAGCGTGTTTTAGCAGGCGTTACGGTTGTCGGAATTTCTTGAAATTTTCAGATATTGTGCCTTAGGATGTTAGCTAGCACATATAAAAATTTAAGTGATTTCTAATACGGGAACACATGGCCATATTTTTTCGAATTTTTAATTCGATCATCTTCTCCTTTTAATATGTTACTAACCTCATCTTGGCGCATCCGACCAGTATAAATTTATAAAAAAAATACCCCCTAATGATGCCTCGGCAGTCTCAGAACATCAAAACTTTGACAGTCTCAAAAATATAGTCCGCCATTTTGAAAAAATCAAACCCAATCCGCATCGGTGCAGAAGACTCATACCCATCACATGAAACTAACAAAATGACTTTATCTTGTCGTTTGCAATTTCAAAATTCTAAAAAACTTTTTTGGTCTCAAAATCGGCGAGAAAAGCCTTAAAATCGGTTTTTTGACCATAATTTTTTTTTTTTATCGGAATTAGATGGGACAAGTACTCAAAATTCGGGCTAGTAAATGGGCACATCGTGCCAAAAAAACAGGTTAATCGAAGAATTTTTAGCGCTGCTAGAGCAAAAAACACTTTTTTCCCCTTACGGAGTGCGGGAATTTACTAAGAAAAAAAACGAGAAAAAAATCCGCCACCTCACATGTAAACGATTTGAAGGAATGCAGGTATCGATCTGAACTTTTGAGGACTTTTAGGTACCAACGTGACAAGTGTGCGGCCGGAGTTTGGTAGTCATCATAACTTTGGTTCTAGCGTAGCGCATGCGCGAAGTCAAAACCGCTAACCTCGTAAACAACCTTGTCGGCACAGGAAATGTCAACGGAGAAATTCGAATTTTTGAAATATTAGAATACCAAACACTCGACCATAAGCCAGGCTATCCTGAAATGTATTAATTTCGTTAATAGGAGACACACTCTCTAAGCCACGACCAATTGTGTATGTTTTCAAGCCCAATAATGAGGATTATTTACTATATGTCATTTTCAATTCAAAATGGTGACTCCCGGTTGACCTAAATCAGAATTCTATTGCGACATTTTTTACAAGGATTCAGAAAATATAACTCCCGAGTCTGTAAGTAAAATAGCAAAAAAGCCTTATTGATTTTTCACGTTTAAAGATGGTGGCACTTCCGGTTCGATCGACAAACTCCATATTTTGTGTACGAATCAGTAATTCCTTGTCTAGTATAGAAAAAAAAACTAGGTCATTCGGTGCAGAAGACTCATACCCATCACATGAGACTAACAAAATGACTTTATCTTGTCGTTTGCAATCTCAAAATTCCAAAAAACGTTTTTAGTCTCAAAATCGGCGAAAAAAGCCGTAAAATCGTTTTTTGGCCATAACTTTTGTTTTTTCATCGGAATCAGATTAGACCAGTACTCAAAATTCGGGCTAGTAAATGGGCACATCGTGCCAAAAAACCAGGTTAATCAAAGAATTTGTGGCGCTTCTAGGGCAAAAAAGCCCTTTTTTCCCCTTGTGGAGTACGGTTAAATCGAGATGAACTTTCTCGGCCAATGCAGGGATCGAACACCCGACCTCTAGGCTATGACCCATTGTATCATATATAATACACTAAATCTCGACATTGATTTTCAGAAAAATTATTGTTTATTTTTAAACTTGAATTAGACTAGTAAAACAAATATTTTCTGGCAATAGAAAGTGTAAAATGGTCGCAGGGTTCTTGAAGTTGTACAGCACCCGGTGACCTATTTTTATTTAACTGGGGAATAAGTGATATTTCATATTATAGCAGTAAATGATTTAAATATTTCATAAGGATTTTAATACTATGTATATCATGTATGTGTCAAGGTCATAAAACGTCCGGTCATAGTATCATCCATCGAGGTTTCCCGAATGCAGATTTTCGCGACCGGGATAGATTTGCACTGCCCAGGCAACGTTCCAGTGGTCCGTTTGCCTTCAAATTTGCAAAGATTGTACTTTGAGATTCTAGCTATCGCATATAAAAAATGGAAATGAGTGAGATTCCGAGAACAATGAAAATAAATTATAGCCCACCCCCACCCATCAAACTCTTTTTCCTTGAAAAATTGTCGTATTTTATCGATTTATTTTCGTTCTTGATATCTGAATATTATCTCCTTTTAATATGTGATAAATATCATCGCGGCACAGGCAACCGCTAGAAATTCCAGAGATTTAACCTTTGAATACCAAGCCTCGAGACCCGCCCGGGCACTCTTAAATATCGTAGCGCGTGCATGGCATTCGGGTGAAATCTACCAACTTTTAATACAATGGAGAGAATTGTCAAGGCTATTATTCCCAGCCAACACATTTTGATTCGAACCCATAGGGGCCGAGCTATAAGGCAGCAAACATGGCCCTTCGTTTTGGGAAGCCATGTTTGACACACTGTCACGTGACCGTGGTTAGGGTCAGGGGTCCAAACTTTTTATACGACGGAGGGAAGTGTCCAAGCTATCGATCCCGATCAAAACATATGGATTCAAACCCATAGCGGCCGAGATATTGGGCCTCAAACGTAGCGCACCAAAAAGTGACTTATTAGTCTAAAATCATTCGAAAAATAGGCAAAAAATGGGCCTAATTGCGCGAACGTGTTTTAGCAGGCGTTACGGTTGTCGGAATTTCTTGAAATTTTAAGATATTGTGCCTTAGGATGTTAGCTAGCACATATAAAAATTTAAGTGATTTCTAATACGGGAACATGGCCTAAAAAATTCGAATTCAAGCCGACCCAGCAACTTTTTTTTATTGTAAAACATGGCCATATTTTTTCGAATTTTTAATTCGATCATCTTCTCCTTTTAATATGTTACTAACCTCATCTTGGCGCATCCGACCAGTATAAATTTATAAAAAAAATACCCCCTAATGATGCCTCGGTAGTCTCAGAACATCAAAACTTTGACAGTCTCAAAAATATAGTCCGCCATTTTGAAAAAATCAAACCCAATCCGCATCGGTGCAGAAGACTCATACCCATCACATGACACTAACAAAAGGACTTTATCTTGTCGTTTGCAATTTCAAAATTCTAAAAAACTTTTTTGGTCTCAAAATCGGCGAAAAAAGCCGTAAAATCGTTTTTTTGACCATAACTTTTGTTTTTTTTATCGGAATTAGATGGGACAAGTACTCAAAATTCGGGCTAGTAAATGGGCGGAGTGCGGGAATTTACTTAGAAAAAAAACGAGAAAAAAACCCGCCACCTCACATGTAAACGACTTGAAGGAATGCAGGTATCAATCTGAACTTTTCAGGACTTTTAGGTACCAACGTGACAAGTGTGGGGCCGGAGTTTGGTAGTCATCATAACTTTGGTTCTAGCGTAGCGCATGCGCAAAGTCAAAACCGCTAACCTCGTAAACAACCTTGTCGGCACAGGAAATGTCACAGGAGAAATTCGAATTTTTGAAATATTAGAATACCAAACACTCGACCATGAGCCAGGCTATCCTGAAATGTATTAATTTCGTTAATAGGAGACACACTCTCTAAGCCACGACCAATTGTGTATGTTTTCAAGCCCAATAATGAGGATTTTTGTACTATATGTCATTTTCAATTAAAAATGGTGACTCCCGGTTGACCTCAATCAGAATTCTGTTGCGACATTTTTAAGGCCTTCCTACAAGGATTCAGAAAATATAACTCCCGAGTCTGTAAGTAAAATAGCAAAAAAGCCTTATTCATTTTTCACGTTTAAAGATGGTGGCACTTCCGGTTCAATCGACAAACTCCATATTTTGTGTACGAATCAGTAATTCCTTGTCTAGTATAGAAAAAAAAACTAGGTCATTCTGACCTATATTTCGACGATTTTTTTGAAAACTTTGATCCTTAATTTCACCAAGGGGAGATAAGTTAGAAAATTTCTAAAGTCATTTTTCAAGTCGCATCATTAAGGTCTACTTACATATTAAATTTCATGAAAATCGTACAACTACTAAAGAAGTTGTCGAGTTGGTGTAAACTTCCGGTTCGAAATCACAGCGACGAATTTTCGAAATTCGAAAATCCGAAATTGCAGATTTGAAGTAAAGGAGTCAAGGTATTCAAAGAAAAAAGAATTAGTAAAATAGGTGAAATAGTCACAAAGTTACAGCAAAGTAGGTCAAATGCATTTGTTCGCAAAATTCGGTGATTTCGGATGCGAAAAACGTTTTGAAAATATATTTACCCAACAGCCACCACCCATTTTTGGGGGGGTAGGTAAGGGTTTCAGAAATATCTTATGGGTAGATTCTGAGAAATCCGATTTGTGGATAAAACACAAAAAAAAAATAATAATAACTAGATCTGCTCCTGTCCCAAGCAGATATGAAAGCTTTCATATGAACAGTCATTTCCGGTCACATGTCAAGGGTCATATGTCATCAGGTATCTAAAAAAATTACACTTTCCTTATAAACAAGGTGGGGAAAATACAAAACAAAATTTAGTCGGATCAAAATAGGAGTAATGCACAGCAAACCAGCGGCTGCCAGGCAGGATACGCCCACATTTTCGAGAGATGGATAGAGAACAAGCAAAACCGAAAGTGATTTTTCATACAATCAAAGGCCACAATTCATTAAGTTACAATTTGATATGCGCAAATATTAAATATCGTAGCGCGTGCATGGCATTCGGGTGAGATCTACCAACTTTTAATACAATGGAGAGAATTGTCAAGGCTATTATTCCCAGCCAACACATTTTGATTCGAACCCATAGGGGCCGAGCTATAAGGCAGCAAACATGGCCCTTCGTTTTGGGAAGCCATGTTTGACACCCTGTCACGTGACCGTGGTTAGGGTCAGGGGTCCAAACTTTTTATACGACGGAGGGAAGTGTCCAAGCTATCGATCCCGATCAAAACATATGGATTCAAACCCATAGCGGCCTAGATATTGGGCCTCAAACGTAGCGCACCAAAAAGTGACTTGTTAGTCTAAAATCATTCGAAAAATAGGCAAAAAATAGGCCTAATTGCGCGAGCGTGTTTTAGCAGGCGTTACGGTTGTCGGAATTTCTTGAAATTTTCAGATATTGTGCCTTAGGATGTTAGCTAGCACATATAAAAATTTAAGTGATTTCTAATACGGGAACATGGCCTAAAAAATTCGAATCCAAGCCGACCCAGCAACTTTTTTTTATTGTAAAACATGGCCATATTTTTTCGAATTTTTAATTCGATCATCTTCTCCTTTTAATATGTTACTAACCTCATCTTGGCGCATCCGACCAGTATAAATTTATAAAAAAAATACCCCCTAATGATGCCTCGGCAGTCTCAGAACATCAAAACTTTGACAGTCTCAAAAATATAGTCCGCCATTTTGAAAAAATCAAACCCAATCCGCATCGGTGCAGAAGACTCATACCCATCACATGACACTAACAAAATGACTTTATCTTGTCGTTTGCAATTTCAAAATTCTAAAAAACTTTTTTGGTCTCAAAATCGGCGAAAAAAGCCGTAAAATCGGTTTTTTGACCATAACTTTTGTTTTTTTTATCGGAATTAGATGGGACAAGTACTCAAAATTCGGGCTAGTAAATGGGCACATCGTGCCAAAAAAACAGGTTAATCGAAGAATTTGTGGCGCTGCTAGGGCAAAAAACACTTTTTTCCCCCTTACGGAGTGCGGGAATTTACTTAGAAAAAAAAACGAGAAAAAAACCCCGCCACCTCACATGTAAACGACTTGAAGGAATGCAGGTATCAATCTGAACTTTTCAGGACTTTTAGGTACCAACGTGACAAGTATGGGGCCGGAGTTTGGTAGTCATCATAACTTTGGTTCTAGCGTAGCGCATGCGCAAAGTCAAAACCGCTAACCTCGTAAACAACCTTGTCGGCACAGGAAATGTCACAGGAGAAATTCGAATTTTAGAAATATTAGAATACCAAACACTCGACCATGAGCCAGGCTATCCTGAAATGTATTAATTTCGTTAATAGGAGACACACTCTCTAAGCCACGACCAATTGTGTATGTTTTCAAGCCCAATAATGAGGATTTTTGTACTATATGTCATTTTCAATTCAAAATGGTGACTCCCGGTTGACCTCAATCAGAATTCTGTTGCGACATTTTTAAGGCCTTCCTACAAGGATTCAGAAAATATAACTCCCGAGTCTGTAAGTAAAATAGCAAAAAAGCCTTATTCATTTTTCACGTTTAAAGATGGTGGCACTTCCGGTTCGATCGACAAACTCCATATTTTGTGTACGAATCAGTAATTCCTTGTCTAGTATAGAAAAAAAACTAGATTTGAAGTAAAGGAGTCAAGGTATTCAAAGAAAAAAGAATTAGTAAAATAGGTGAAATAGTCACAAAGTTACAGCAAAGTAGGTCAAATGCATTTGTTCGCAAAATTCGGTGATTTCGGATGCGAAAAACGTTTTGAAAATATATTTACCCAACAGCCACCACCCATTTTTGGGGGGGTAGGTAAGGGTTTCAGAAATATCTTATGGGTAGATTCTGAGAAATCCGATTTGTGGATAAAACACAAAAAAAAAATAATAATAACTAGATCTGCTCCTGTCCCAAGCAGATATGAAAGCTTTCATATGAACAGTCATTTCCGGTCACATGTCAAGGGTCATATGTCATCAGGTATCTAAAAAAATTACACTTTCCTTATAAACAAGGTGGGGAAAATACAAAACAAAATTTAGTCGGATCAAAATAGGAGTAATGCACAGCAAACCAGCGGCTGCCAGGCAGGATACGCCCACATTTTCGAGAGATGGATAGAGAACAAGCAAAACCGAAAGTGATTTTTCATACAATCAAAGGCCACAATTCATTAAGTTACAATTTGATATGCGCAAATATTAAATATCGTAGCGCGTGCATGGCATTCGGGTGAGATCTACCAACTTTTAATACAATGGAGAGAATTGTCAAGGCTATTATTCCCAGCCAACACATTTTGATTCGAACCCATAGGGGCCGAGCTATAAGGCAGCAAACATGGCCCTTCGTTTTGGGAAGCCATGTTTGACACCCTGTCACGTGACCGTGGTTAGGGTCAGGGGTCCAAACTTTTTATACGACGGAGGGAAGTGTCCAAGCTATCGATCCCGATCAAAACATATGGATTCAAACCCATAGCGGCCTAGATATTGGGCCTCAAACGTAGCGCACCAAAAAGTGACTTGTTAGTCTAAAATCATTCGAAAAATAGGCAAAAAATAGGCCTAATTGCGCGAGCGTGTTTTAGCAGGCGTTACGGTTGTCGGAATTTCTTGAAATTTTCAGATATTGTGCCTTAGGATGTTAGCTAGCACATATAAAAATTTAAGTGATTTCTAATACGGGAACATGGCCTAAAAAATTCGAATCCAAGCCGACCCAGCAACTTTTTTTTATTGTAAAACATGGCCATATTTTTTCGAATTTTTAATTCGATCATCTTCTCCTTTTAATATGTTACTAACCTCATCTTGGCGCATCCGACCAGTATAAATTTATAAAAAAAATACCCCCTAATGATGCCTCGGCAGTCTCAGAACATCAAAACTTTGACAGTCTCAAAAATATAGTCCGCCATTTTGAAAAAATCAAACCCAATCCGCATCGGTGCAGAAGACTCATACCCATCACATGACACTAACAAAATGACTTTATCTTGTCGTTTGCAATTTCAAAATTCTAAAAAACTTTTTTGGTCTCAAAATCGGCGAAAAAAGCCGTAAAATCGGTTTTTTGACCATAACTTTTGTTTTTTTTATCGGAATTAGATGGGACAAGTACTCAAAATTCGGGCTAGTAAATGGGCACATCGTGCCAAAAAAACAGGTTAATCGAAGAATTTGTGGCGCTGCTAGGGCAAAAAACACTTTTTTCCCCCTTACGGAGTGCGGGAATTTACTTAGAAAAAAAAACGAGAAAAAAACCCCGCCACCTCACATGTAAACGACTTGAAGGAATGCAGGTATCAATCTGAACTTTTCAGGACTTTTAGGTACCAACGTGACAAGTATGGGGCCGGAGTTTGGTAGTCATCATAACTTTGGTTCTAGCGTAGCGCATGCGCAAAGTCAAAACCGCTAACCTCGTAAACAACCTTGTCGGCACAGGAAATGTCACAGGAGAAATTCGAATTTTAGAAATATTAGAATACCAAACACTCGACCATGAGCCAGGCTATCCTGAAATGTATTAATTTCGTTAATAGGAGACACACTCTCTAAGCCACGACCAATTGTGTATGTTTTCAAGCCCAATAATGAGGATTTTTGTACTATATGTCATTTTCAATTCAAAATGGTGACTCCCGGTTGACCTCAATCAGAATTCTGTTGCGACATTTTTAAGGCCTTCCTACAAGGATTCAGAAAATATAACTCCCGAGTCTGTAAGTAAAATAGCAAAAAAGCCTTATTCATTTTTCACGTTTAAAGATGGTGGCACTTCCGGTTCGATCGACAAACTCCATATTTTGTGTACGAATCAGTAATTCCTTGTCTAGTATAGAAAAAAAACTAGATTTGAAGTAAAGGAGTCAAGGTATTCAAAGAAAAAAGAATTAGTAAAATAGGTGAAATAGTCACAAAGTTACAGCAAAGTAGGTCAAATGCATTTGTTCGTAAAATTCGGTGATTTCGGATGCGAAAAACGTTTTGAAAATATATTTACCCAACAGCCACCACCCATTTTTGGGGGGGTAGGTAAGGGTTTCAGAAATATCTTATGGGTAGATTCTGAGAAATCCGATTTGTGGATAAAACACAAAAAAAAAAAAAATAATAACTAGATCTGCTCCTGTCCCAAGCAGATATGAAAGCTTTCATATGAACAGTCATTTCCGGTCACATGTCAAGGGTCATATGTCATCAGGTATCTAAAAAAATTACACTTTCCTTATAAACAAGGTGGGGAAAATACAAAACAAAATTTAGTCGGATCAAAATAGGAGTAATGCACAGCAAACCAGCGGCTGCCAGGCAGGATACGCCCACATTTTCGAGAGATGGATAGAGAACAAGCAAAACCGAAAGTGATTTTTCATACAATCAAAGGCCACAATTCATTAAGTTACAATTTGATATGCGCAAATATCGAAAAGTATCAAGATATTTAGGTTATAAACATGCATTTCAAGTTTCATCAAAATCGAAATTAAAATTGTGACCTCTACAGGGTCCACAACCTTGAAATACCATTTTTTAACAGTATTCGCGTACAAACAGCAGCCATTTTGTATTGTAATTTTGGTCCTATTTTCCCGAAATTTGAACTCAACCTTCCTTAGCTTGTAACGGTGATATAATCAAACAATTTTTTAAATCAGATTATAATTGTGACCTCCAGAGAGACCACAAGCTAAACAAAGGCGATTTTGCGTATAATCAGGGGCATTAATTCAGGAAGTTACGATCCGATATGCGCAAATATCAAAAGGACCCAAGATCTTTGGGTAATATCCATGCATTTCAAGTTTCGTCAAAATCGAATTAAAATTGGGACCTCTACAGGGTCGACGACCTTGATATACCATTTTTCAACAGTATTCGCATACGAACGGCGGTCATTTTGTATGGTAATTTTGGTCCAATTATTCTGAAATTCGAACTCACCCTACCTTAGGGTGTAACGGTGATATAATCAAACGATTTTTTAAATCGGATAATAGTTGTGACCTTTAGAGGAACCACAAGCTAAACAAAGGCGATTTTGCGTATAATCAGGGGCCATAATTCAGGACGTTACGATCCGATATGCGCAAATATCGAAAGGAACCAACAACTTTGGGTTATATCCATGCATTTCAAGTTTCATCAAAATCAAATTAAAATTGTGACCTCTACAGGGTCCACAACATTGATATACCACTATAAACAGTATTTGGTACGGTCGGCGGCCAGTTTGTATGTCAATTTTGATCTGATTTTTCCAAAATTCAAACTCAACCTTCTTTAGGATGTAACGGTGATATAATCAAACGATTTTTTTAAATCGGATAATAATTGTGACCTCCAGAGAGACCACAAGCTAAACAAAGGCGATTTTACGTATAATCAGGGGCATTAATTCAGGAAGTTACGATCCGATATGCGCAAATATCGAAAGGAACCAAGATCTTTGGGTTATAACCATGCATTTCAAGTTTCAACAAAATCAAATTAAAATTGTGACCTCTACAGGGTCCACAACCTTGATATACCACTTTTTAACTGTATTCGCGTACAAACGGCGGCCATTTTGTATGGCAATTTTAGTCCGATTTTCCCGAAATTCAAACTCAACCTTCCTTGAGGTGTAACGGTGATATAATCGAACGTTTTTTTTAAATCGGATAATAATTGTCGGCTCAAGAGGGACCTCAAGTTAAAATAGGTGATTTTTTTCGGACAATCAGGGGCCATAATTCAGAAAATTACGTTCCGATAGGCGCAAATATCAAAAGGAACCAAGATCTTTGGGTTATAAACATGCATGTCAAGTTTCATCAGAATCGGTTCAAAATTGTGACCTCTATAGGGTCCACAAGCTAAAAAGGTGATTTTTCGTACAATCAGGGGCCATAACCCATGAAGTTTCGATCCGATACATGCCAATATCGAAAGCAGCCGAGATCTTTTGGGGATAAAGCTATATTTTAAGTTTCGTCAAAATCGGACAAGAATTGTGACCTGTAGAGGGTCCACAAACAATTGTGGACGGACGTCCGGACGGACGGACGGACGGACGGACGGACGGACAGGGGCGACGACATAATACGTCCACATGAAAATTTGGGCGTATAAAAAGCGGAACTTCTATCATGGGCTCAATTTGTATTCAAATCGTCTGAAAAATTGATACAACCTGCGCTACGGTGCTGCGCAGGTTGTATTAAACTTTCAGATGGCTGGGGTAAAAAAATGAGCCGCCGCAACGCGATGCCGTGAAATGCACAAAACACGGTAAATGCATAAAACACGGGATTGATCTCTCAGGCTAGTAGAGGTCAGCAAATGTCATGACCTTGACCTCAAGGACGGCCCCGTCGATGGGTTTGTGGGTCGTGGCCTTGACCTTGACTTTGATGCAGATTTTCGGGACGGTACCTAAGTATGGGGAATTTTTCGACCCCAAGGTCAAAGGTCAGGTCAAAGGTCAAACTCTCTCATGAAAGGACATTGATGACTCCATCTAGGCTCATGACCCTTTTAATGCTACGAGGCCCTCGAAGGTCAAGGTAGGGTCAAACTTCACTTCATGGGCCCGTTTCGCCCACTTCCGTTCCCCGAGCGGGCATTTTGACGTGACGCAGCGAGTCGGCGGGATGGATATACCTTTTGAATACCAAGCCTCGAGACCCGCCCGGGCACCCTTCGGGACGTTTACAGGTGGGGGGGGGGGGGGTACATCGGTGAAAAATGCTGGTCCAGTGAGTCTCAGATGTAAACGACTAGAAGGAATGCAGTTATCAGGCTGAAAGTTAAAGGACACCTAGGCACCAGCGAGAGCAGGGTGGGACCAGAGTTTGGTACTGCTGGTGCTATTGGTTCCAGCTGTGCGCATGCGCGAGTGTCGAAAAACGCCTAAGTTTTAAATATCGTGCCGCGTGCATGGCATTCGGGTGAGAGCTGCGAACTTTTGATACAATGGAGAGAATTGTCAAGGCTATTATTCCCAGCCAACACATTTTGATTCGAACCCATAGGGGCCGAGCTATAAGGCAGCAAACATGGCCCTTCGTTTTGGGAAGCCATGTTTGACATCCTGTCACGTGACCGTGGTTAGGGTCAGGGGTTCAAACTTTTTATACGACGGAGGGAAGTGTCCAAGCTATGGATCCCGATCAAAACATATGGATTCAAACCCATAGCGGCCGAGCTATGGGGCCTCAAACGTAGCGCACGAAAAAGTGACTTGTTAGTCTAAAAACATTCGAAAAATAGGCAAAAAATAGGCCTAACTGCGCGAGCGTGTTTGAGCAGGCGTTATGGTTGTCGGAATTTCTTGAAGTTTTCAGAGATTGTGCCTTGGGATGTTAGCTAGCACATATAAAAAATTAAAGTGACTTCTAATACGGAAACATGGCTTAAAAAATTCGAACCCAAGCCGACCCAGCAACTTTTTTTTATTGTAAAACATGGCCATATTTTTTCTAATTTTTATTCGATCATGTTCTCCTTTTGATATGTTACTAACCTCATCGCGGCGCATCCGACCAGTATAAATTTTTAAAAAAATACCCCCCAATGATGCCTCGACAGTCTCAGAACATTAAAACTTTGACAGTCTCAAAAATATAGTCCGCCATTTTGAAAAAAATCAAACCCAATACGCATCGGTGCAGAAGACTTATACCCATCACATGAGACTAACAAAATGACTTTATCTTGTCGTTTGCAATTTCAAAATTCTACAAAAAATTTTAGTCTCAAAATCGGCGAAAAAAGCCATAAATCGTTTTTTTGGCCATAACTTATGTTTTTTCATCGAAATCAGATGTAACCAGTACTCAAAATTCGGGCTAGTAAATGGGCACATCGTGCCAAAAAACCAAAAAGCCCTTTTTTTCCCCCTTGTGGAGTACGGTAAAATCGAGATGAACTTTCTCGGCCAATGCAGGGATCGAACACCCGATCTCTAGGCTATGGCCCATTGTATCATATATAATACACTATAACTCGACATTGATTTTCAGAAAAAATATTGTTTATTTTTAAACTTGAATTAGACTAGTAAAACAAATATTTTCTGGCAATAGAAAGTGTAAAATGGTCGCAGGGTTCTTGAAGTTTTACAGCACCCGGTGACCTATTTTAATTTAACTGGGGAATAAGTGATATTTCATATTATAGCAGTAAATGATTTAAATATTTCATAAGGATTTTAATACTATGTATATCATGTATGTGTCAAGGTCATAATACGTCCGGTCATAGTATCATCCATCGAGGTTTCCCGAATGCAGATTTTTGCGACCGGGATAGATTTCCACTGCCCAGGCAACGTTCCAGTGGTCCGTTTGCCTTCAAATTTGCAAAGATTGTACTTTGAGATTCTAGCTATCGCATATAAAAAATGGAAATGAGTGAGATTCCGGGAACAATGAAAATAAATTATAAACCCACCCCACCCTTCAAACTTTTTTTGCTTGAAAAATTGCCGTATTTTATCGATTTATTTTCGTTCTTGATATCTGAATATTTAATATTTTCTCCTTTTAATATGTGATAAATATCATCGCGGCACAGGCAACCATTAGAAATTCCAGAGATTTAACCTTTGAATACCAAGCCTCGAGACCCACCCGGGCACTCTTAAATATCGTAGCGCGTGCATGGCATTCGGGTGAGATCTACCAACTTTTTATACAATGGAGAGAATTGTCAAGGCTATAATTCCCAGCCAACACATTTTGATTCGAACCCATAGGGGCCGAGCTAAAAGGCAGCAAACATCGCCCTTCGTTTTGGAAAGCCATGTTTGACACCCTGTCACGTGACCGTGGTTAGGGTCAGGGGTCCAAACTTTTTATACGACGGAGGGAAGTGTCCAAACTATCGATCCCGATCAAAACATATGGATTCAAACCCATAGCGGCCGAGATATGGGGCCTCAAACGTAGCGCACGAAAAAGTGACTTGTTAGTCTAAAAACATTCGAAAAATAGGCAAAAAATAGGCCTAATTGCGCGAGCGTGTTTTAGCAGGCGTTACGGTTGTCGGAATTTCTTGAAATTTTCAGAGATTGTGCCTTAGGATGTTAGCTAGCACATATAAAAAATTTAAGTGATTTCTAATACGGGAACATGGCCTAAAAAAATCGAACCCAAGCCGACCCAGCAACTTTTTTTTATTGTAAATCATGGCCATATTTTTTTTGAATTTTTATTCATTCATGTTCTCCTTTTGATATGTTACTAACCTCATCGCGGCGCATCCGACCAGTATAAATTTTTTAAAAAATACCCCCCAATGATGCCTCGACAGTCTCAGAACATCAAAATTTTGACAGTCTCAAAAATATAGTCCGCCATTTTGAAAAAATCAAACCCAATCCGCATCGGTGCAGAAGACTCATACCCATCACATGAGACTAACAAGATGACTTCATCTTGTCGTTTGCAATTTCAAAATTCTAAAAAACCTTTTTAGTCTCAAAATCGGCGAAAAAAGCCGTAAAATCGTTTTTTTGACCATAACTTTTGTTTTTTTTCATCGGAATCAGATGGGACAAGTACTCAAATTCGGGCTAGTAAATGGGCACATCGTGCCCAAAAAACCAGGTTAGTCTAAGAATTTTTGGCGCTGCTAGGGCAAAAAACACCCTTTCCCCTTACGGAGTGCGGGAATTTACTTAGAAAAAAAACGGCAAAAAAATCCGCCGCCTCACCTGTAAACGACTTGAAGGAATGCAGGTATCGATCTGAACATTTCAGGACTAGTAGGTACCAACGTGACAAGTGGGGGGCCGGAGTTTGGTAGCCATCATACCTTTGGTTCTAGCGTAGCGCATGCGCGAAGTCAAAACCGCTAACCTTGAAAACAACCTTGTCGGCATTGAAAACGTCAAAGGAGAAATTCGAATTTTTGAAATATTAGAATACCAAACACTCTACCATGAGCCAGGCTATCCTGAAATGTATTAATTTCGTTAATAGGAGACACACTCTCTAAGCCACGACCAATTGTGTATGTTTTCAGGCCCAATAATGAGGATTTTTTACTATATGTCATTTTCAATTCAAAATGGTGACTCCCGGTTGACCTAAATCAGAATTCTATTGCGACATTTTTTAGGCCTTCCTACAAGGATTCAGAAAATATAACTCCCGAGTCTGTAAGTAAAATAGCAAAAAAGCCTTATTGATTTTTCACGTTTAAAGATGGTGGCCCTTCCGGTTCGATCGACAAACTCCATATTTTGTGTACGAATCAGTAATTCCTTGTCTAGTATAGAAAAAAATAGGTGAAATAGTCACAAAGTTACAGCAAAGTAGGTCAAATGCATTTGTTCGTAAAATTCGGTGATTTCGAATGCGAAAAACGTTTTGAAAATATATTTATCCAACAGCCACCACCCATTTTTGGGGGGGTAGGTAAAAGTTTCAGAAAGATCCTATGAGTACATTCTGAGAAATCCGATTTGTGAATAAAACACAAAAAAAAAAATAATAAGAATAGGAATAATAATCTTAACAGAAACAATAAGCTTTCATATATGAATATATGAAAGCTTATTAATAGGAAGAATAATAATCTTAACAGAAACAATAAGCTTTCATATGTAAATACATATGAAAGCTTAATAATAAGAAGAACTAGATCTGCTACTGTCCCAAGCAGATATGAAAGCTTTCATATTCATCATCCCGTGCCATCGATTATACCAAGTATCTTAAAGAAAGTAACAAGAAAAAAAATATTAAAATCGGTCGAAAACTTGCGAAGTTACCAAGTTGGGAATTTTTCGAACCCAAGGTCAAAGGTCAGGTCAAAGTTCAAGCTCTCTCATGAAAGGACATTAATAATAATAATAATAATAATCGCGTCATTTTACAAGGGTAGCAAATTAGGCCAGAGGCCTTTTTCCAATTTGGCCCTTGGCACAGATCGTGCGAACGATTTCGATCATTACTGCAGTGACTCCATCTAGGCTCATGACCCTTTCCATGCTACGGGGCCCTCGAAGGTCAAGGTAGGGTCAAACTTCACTTCATGGGCCCGTTTCGCCCACTTCCGGTCCCCGGGCGGGCATTTTGACGTGACGCAGCGACTCGGCGGGGTGGATATACCTTTTGAATACCAAGCCTCGAGACCCACCCGGGCACCCTTCGGGACATTTACAGGTGGGGGTGCGGGTACATCGGTGAAACATGCTTGTCCAGTGAGTCTCAGATGTAAACGACTAGAAGGAATGCAGTTATCAAGCTGAAAGTTAAAGGACACCTAGGCACCAGAGAGAGCTGGTTGGGACCAGAGTTTGGTACCGCTGGAGTATTGGTTCCAGCTGTGCGCATGCGCGAAAAACGCCTAAGTTTTAAATATCGTGCCGCGTGCATGGCATTCGGGTGAGATCTTCCAACGTTTAATACAATGGAGATAATTGTCAAGGCTATTATTCCCAGCCAACACATTTTGATTCGAACCCATAGGGGCCGAGCTATAAGGCAGCAAACATGGCCCTTCGTTTTGGGAAGCCATGTTTGACACCCTGTCACGTGACCGTGGTTAGGGTCAGGGGTCCAAACTTTTTATACGACGGAGGGAAGTGTACAAGCTATCGATCCCGATCAAAACATATGAATTCAAACCCATAGCCGGCGAGATATGGGGCCTCAAACGTAGCGCACGAAAAAGTGACTTGTTAGTCTAAAACCAATCGAAAAATAGGCAAAAAATAGGCCTAATTGCGCGAGCGTGTTTTAGCAGGCGTTACGTTTGTCGGAATTTCTTGAAATTTTCAGAGATTGTGCCTTAGGATGTTAGCTAGCACATATAAAAATTTAAGTGATTTCTAATACGGGAACGTGGCCTTAAAAATTCGAACCCAAGCAACTTTTTTTTATTGTAAAACATGGCCATATTTTTTCGAATTTTTAATTCGATCATGTTCTCCTTTTAATATGTTACTAACCTCATCGTGGCGCATCCGACCAGTATAAACTTTTAAAAAAATACCCCCTAATGATGCCTCGGCAGTCTCAGAACATCAAAACTTTGACAGTCTCATAAATATAGTCCGCCATTTTGAAAAATTCAAACCCAATCCGCATCGGTGCAGAAGACTCCTCCCCATCACATGGGTCTAACAAAATGACTTTATCTTTTCGTTTGCAATTTCAAAATTCTAAAAAACCTTTTTAGTTTCAAAATCGGCGAAAAAAGCCGTAAAATCGGTTTTTTGACCATAACTTTTGTTTTTTTTTCATCGGAATCAGATGGGACAAGTACTCAAAATTCGGGCTAGTAAATGGGCACATCGTGCCAAAAAAAAAGGGTTAATCGAAGAATTTTTGGCGCTGCTAGGGCAAAAAACACCCATTTCCCCTTACGGAGTGCGGGAATTTACGAGAAAAAAATCGGCCACCTCTAATGTAAACGACTTGAAGAAATGCAGGTATTGATCTGAGCTTTCCAGGACTTTTAGGTACCAACGTGACAAGTGGGGGGCTGGAGTTTAGTAGTCATCATAACTTTGGTTCTAGCGTAGCGCATGCGCGAAGTCAAAACCGCTAACCTCGAAAACATTGTCGGCACAGAAAACATCAAAGGAGAAATTCGAATTTTTGAAATATTAGAATACCAAACACTCGACCATGAGCCAGGCTATCCTGAAATGTATTAATTTCGTTAATAGGAGACACACTCTCTAAGCCACGACCAATTGTGTATGTTTTCAAGCCCAATAATGAGGATTTTTTACTATATGTCATTTTCAATTCAAAATGGCGTCCATGATTTGCCAAAAATCAAAAATGTTTTCGCTACCGTTTTTTGGCCTTCCTACAAGGATTCGGAAAATATAATTGCCATGTCTGTAAGTAAAATACCAAAAAAGCCTTATTTATTTTTCACATTTCAAGATGGAAGCACTTCCGGGTTGGGTTACAAACTCCATTTATTGTGTACTAATCAGTAGTGTCGTAGCTAGTACAAAATTTTTTTTTCAAGGCAATCTGACCTATATTTCGTCAATTTTTTCGAAAACTTTGATTCTTAATATCACCAAGGGGAAATAATTTAGAAAATTTCTAACAAATTTCTAATGACATTTTTAAAGTCGCATGAGCGAGATCTACTTACATACCAAATTCCATGAAAATCGTGCAACTATTAAAGAAGTTATTATTTTGATTTTTACATCCGGATCGAAATCACAGCGACGAATTTTCGAAATTTGAAAATCCGAAATTGCAGATTTGAGGTAAAGGAGTCAAGGTATTCAAAGAAAAAAGAATTAGTAAAATAGGTGAAATAGTCACAAAGTTACAGCAAAGTAGGTCAAATGCATTTGTTCGTAAAATTCGGTGATTTCGGATGCGAAAAACTTTTTAAAAATATATTTACCCAACAGCCACCACCCATTTTTTGGGGTGTAGGTAAAAGTTTAAGAAAGATCCTATGAGTAGATTCTGAGAAATCCGATTTGTGGATAAAACACACAAAAAAATAATAATAAGAAGAATAATAATCTTAACAGAAACAATAAGCTTTCATATGTAAATACATATGAAAGCTTAACTAGATCTGCTACTGTCCCATGCAGATATGAAAGCTTTCATATTTATCGTCACGTGTCATTGATTGTATCAAGTATCCTAAATAAAAGGATAAGAAGAAACTCGCGAAGTTACAAGTCTAAATATAGTATGAATCATTGCACCCAGGCATAACAATAATCTGAAAACTAAAGGGAAATAACTGAAACTTGTATTACTGTAATGAGACGGATGAGAAAATGAAATGAAAATGGCGGGGAAAAAAAATTAAAAATGGCAGGTTGGACAGGCGACCTTACTCCTTGTCACGTACAACCGAGCATTCGAAAACACGCTAGTTAACTCAATGACAGGCGCGCGTGCTAACCATTCAGCCACCCAACCCCCCTTTGAAATCAGACACGTGCAATATGTCATATAGGAAGAATAAGAACTCGCTCACAACAAAATGGTAAATTAATGAGTTTAGGTCAAAAGGTTGAGCTACTGTTTTAGAGTATTTAATAGTTTTAAAGAGACACGTTAAGAGTTGTTCATAGTTAAATGAAAGTTTAATTTTAAATAAGACCAATAAAATTAGGATTTAATAATGCCAGACTAATATTTCCAATATGTTTGGTTATAAGTAGGAAATCGTGACGACTTCTTAAGCATGTTTTAAACAAAGGGTCATAGACTGCAATATACAAGAATGGCACTCTGCAATAAAAAAAAACTGGCCAAAGCAAGATTTCTATGCAGAAATTAAATAATTGCTAGAACCAGAAAAATAGTTATCCACTATAATAAATAAGCAACATAGAGAAAATGAAATGAAATTGAATGGGGTTTAACGTCCTACTGTGCTGCTCCTAAAATAGGCTACTGAAGACGGGCATACGCCATAAAGTGTGCAATGAGGGAAATTTTACCCGGGCAGCGGCGTTACGACCTACGAGGTTGGACATGCGACCATACTCCTTGTCACGTACAACCAAGAAATCGAAACAACGCCAGTTGACTCAGTGACAGACGTTATGATACAGAGCGCACGTGCTAACCATTCAGCCACGCAACCTCCCTAAAATCGGCAAATTGCTGACCTACAGCGAGAAATATTTCAACCGGGCCAAATTTTCTATTTTAACAGTTTAATTTGCACGGTACCTTTAGTTATCAACCGAATATTACAAAACTTTTAAAAATAAGCTCCCCCTGACCAGCTTAATCGTTCGCAATAAACGTTTGCCCCTTAAAATCGGCAAATTGCTGACTTTAAATTGAGAAACATTACAACCGGACGAAATTTTCTGTTTTATCACTTTTACAGTACCTTTGATTACCAACCGATTATTACAAAACTTTAAAAATAAAAGAGAAAGAGAGAAATGCGGCCTAATGTCCATTTGACACAAACTAGGTCATTTCGGGACTAACATATGTTTTTTAATTTTATTTAAAAACTCCCCTTGCGCTTACTGGTCTTTAGCCGTTGGGAGGAAACCGAAGAACACGGAGAAAACCCACGAGATTGGACATCATACACCATGTCACGTGCAACCTGGGGATCGAAACGACGCCCGTTGACTCAATGACAAACGTTACGATACAGCGAGCACATGCTAACCATTCAGCCATCCAGCCTCCCTGAATTCGGAAAATTGCTGACTTATAGCAAGAAACATTTCAACCGGGCGAAATTTTCTGTTTTAACAGTTTAATGTGCACGGTACTTTAATAATTACCAACCGATTATTAAAAAACTTTTGAAAATAAGCTCCAACTGACCAGCTTAATCGTATGCAATAAACGTTTGGCCTGAATTGAAAGTTCTGCACGGAAAAAGTTCATCTCGATTTCCCGGCGTGGTTCCCCTTGTCAGTGAGGCAGAACGCAGGGCCTGACAAGCACAGCTGTCTAGTCCTTCGGATGGGACGAAAAACCAAGGTCCCGTGTACACATTGGAGTGCACGTAAAATATCCCTAAGCAGTTGGAATTCGATACTGTTGAATAAACTCTATACGATGACTAAATGCGTAGATTGTAGTCACCCACACTGCATGTTTCGCTTAACAATGAAAGGGTGCCGTTTTCAATGTTCGATCCTTTTGTTCTTCTACTCCTGATATGTTGGACTGTTGATCGATGGTTTCATATAAAAGACTACCAATAAGACTCTTTGTAGAAGAAGTTCCCAAAAAATAGTATGTTGACTTTACGAGAAAGACCTCTAAACATGCTCCAAATTGTAAAAATACGACTTTTTGGATTTTCAATCTCTTTTTTTCGGCTATCCCTGATATTTAAAAAAAATGATACAATGATTTCACACAACAGGCTAGCTATTAGGCTCTCTATTCACAAAAGTTTCACCGCCCTCCCTTCATTATAACCGAAGTTATCGTGCCCTAAAGAATCAACAAATCAGCATGCTTATCTCTGCTTACCCTAAGCAGAAAATGCTCAGTCATAACATTGACCTAGTGAACGTCTACAACAAGTTTGAACATTCTAGCTTAATTAGAATGAGAGTTATTGTGCTCCAAAGTCTCGGCCCTTCAAATTGCTTCTATTTTTCATTTTCAATTCAAAATGGTGACTCCCGGTTGACCTAAATCAGAATTCTATTGCGACATTTTTTAGGCCTTCCTACAAGGATTCAGAAAATATAACTCCCGAGTCTGTAAGTAAAATAGCAAAAAAGCCTTATTGATTTTTCACGTTTAAAGATGGTGGCACTTCCGGTTCGATCGACAAACTCCATATTTTGTGTACGAATCAGTAATTCCTTGTCTAGTATAGAAAAATAAAACTAGGTCATTCTGACCTATATTTCGACGATTTTTTTGAAAACTTTGATCCTTAATTTCACCAAGGGGAGATAAGTTAGAAAATTTCTAAAGTCATTTTTCAAGTCGCATCATTAAGGTCTACTTACATATTAAATTTCATGAAAATTGTACAACTACTAAAAAAGTTGTCGAGTTGGTGTAAACTTCCGGTTCGAAATCACAGCGACGAATTTTCGAAATTCGAAAATCCGAAATTGCAGATTTGAAGTAAAGGAGTCAATGTATTCAAAGAAAAAAGAATTAGTAAAATAGGTGAAATAGTCACAAAGTTACAGCAAAGTAGGTCAAATGCATTTGTTCGTAAAATTCGGTGATTTCGGATGCGAAAAACGTTTTGAAAATATATTTACCCAACAGCCACCACCCATTTTTGGGGGGGTAGGTAAAAGTTTCAGAAAGATCCTATGAGTAGATTCTGAGAAATCCGATTTGTGGATAAATTACAAAAAAAAAAAAATAATAATAAGAATAACTAGACTTGCTTGCAAGGCTAAAGGCTTTCACCTTACCCAAGGCAGCACAAAATGCCCACCACTCACCCCTTAAAACACACACACACACACCCACAAACACACACACACACTTAAACAACTCAGATATTGACACTTTCTGTGCATGCCTATTACGATAGAAGTAAAGTGAAAAATATAGTTGAACAATTTACAACATTATAAACTTTGATTGGTAGGATCCTACAGACGCCAGAAATCAAAATGCGCAATCAAAGACTCAAAAATTCTAAAATAAATTACAATTTCAGTACATTTTCAAATTTTTAGGAAAAAAGGAGAACGGCGTGGTATTGCAATTCGACCTTTATCGCACCCGCAATATCACCGGCTCTACAAAAATATAGCTTTTTCGAAAATCAGTTGGGAATTGACATAATTATGACCTATTTTGAATCTTCGTGCACGTTAAAGATTTACACCACTTCCGGTCTCAATTCAGTCGTTATGACATCCGCAATATTCCTAGCTGTACAAAAATATAACTTTTTCAAAAATCCGTTGGAAATTGACATAATTAGAGCATGTTTTCAATTTTTGTGCACGTTAAAGATTTACACCACTTCCCGTCTCTTGGCAACTTTCGCAATAGTAATAATTACTAACTGTATGAAAAAACAGTAAACAGAACTCTATCTGTTATAGTTTCGGAGATATACATGTATTGTAAATTGAATAAAATAAACCCAGTTTTCCGAATAGACAAAAAAAAATAGACCTTTTAGTCTCAGATTTTAACCAAAAGCCGCAACAAATGATAAGCATGAAATTTAAATTAATAATAAAAAAAGGCGACTTCTATATAAAAAGCTTCAGCGGGGGGCTTAATTTTAACTGGTTAAAAGGGATGACGTCATGTAGACATAAAGCATGGGATATTAATTCCAGGAGTAACTGTTATTTACTAATATGAATAATTTTTACCATAGAGGCACCAGTAACAGATATTGGTTCACAGTAAAACACCTTTATTTCAAAAATTGCCACTTTGAAAATTAGCTCTCTCTGTATGCTCTTTACGCTTGTTATACGTTGGTTATACGTACAGATTGTATACACTCTTACTGCAATGAAAGATGCCGTTTTCAATTTTCGATCCCTTTGTTTTCCCACTCCTGACATTTAGGATTGTGGCGCAATGGTTTCATATATCAGACTACAGATTAGACTCTCCGTAAAACAAGTTTTAAAATAAATATTACGATTACTATTCGAGAAAAATACCTCTAAAATGGTCCAAATCGTAAAAAATATGACGTTTTGGATTTTCAATCTCGTTTTTCGACTACTCATGACGTTTAGAGAAATTGTACAATGGTTTCACACAATACACCATCTATTAGACTGTCGATTGACAAAGTTTAAAAAAAAATCGTAGGCGGCGTTTCCGAGAAACATGCCTCCAAAGTTGCCCGAAATCGTAAAAAACGTCACATTTCAAAGTTCAATAACTTTTTCAATTTTGGATAGAAACTTGTCGCTATAGTATCATCTGTTAGACAATTTAATTGGCTATCAAACAACATAATAATTGAACTACTCGGTAAACAAACAATGAATACATCGCTTTTTACGCACAGGCATCAATTTTTGACAATTTTGTCCAAATTTGGATACCTTTCTTGACTACTTTCGGTGATTAGAGGAATTTAATTTATAGTTCATGGACTTGTTTGTTCCTTCGGCTTCATATTCCTTAAGTTTCCGAAAAATCGCTGGAGCCGTTTTTGAGTTATCAAATTTTGACTAAATCTCGCAAAAATCGTCAAAAATCGACCACAATCAAAATCCGAATATCGAAACATAACTTATATCACTGGAATCGGATTGATGTCAGCTATCCAAATATACAAGTTAAATTTCAAAATTCTAAAATTTAACAATTTGAGAAAATTTTGATAATTTTCCAATTTTCACCGAAAAAATTAGAGCGACAAAGTTTCTAAAATCGACGTTTTTGAACTGCTATCTGCTTAGAAATGTCGCCAGCTATCCAAAAATGTAACTATCTGAAATATCGGTTGAGAATTAGCAGAATTCTGGCCGATTTTCAATTTGCGTGCACGTTAAAGATTTCAGTTATTTCCGCTATGCGTACAAATTTCGTTTTACATTTAAGCACTAGCCACCACCCAGTTTCACGAGAGAAAATCAAACTTCAGACCTCTATCTCTTATATTTCCTGAGATCTAGCTTCCCCCAATAAAAAATAATAATAAGAAGAAGAATAATCTTAGTAATAACAATAGTCTTTCACCATTTTCAATGGTGAAAGCCTAATAATCTTAACAGAAACAATAAGCTTTCATATGTAAATACATATGAAAGCTTAATAATAATCTTAACAGAAACAATAAGCTTTCATATGTAAATACATATGAAAGCTTAATAATAATCTTAACAAAAACAATAATCTTAACAGAAACAATAAGCTTTCATATGTAAATACATATGAAAGCTTAATAATAATCTTAACAGAAACAATAAGCTTTCATATGTAAATACATATGAAAGCTTAATAATAATCTTAACAAAAACAATAAGCTTTCATATTGAAATATAAAAGCTTAACTAGACTTGCTCGCAAGGCTTTCACCTTGGCCAAGGCAGCACACGAACGCCAGATTCTGAGAAATCCGATTTGTGGATAAAACACAAAATAAATAAATAATAGGAATAATAATCTTAACAGAAACAATAAGCTTTCATATGTAAATACATATGAAAGCTTAATAATAATATTAACAAAAACAATAAGCTTTCATATTAAAATATGAAAGCTTAACTAGACTTGCTCGAAAGGCTGAAAGGCTTTCACCTTGGCCACGGCAGCACACGAACGCCAGATGCATGACAAAAGACAATATCCTCTACTCACCCTTAAAATAAAAAACACGCAAGCTCGCACAACTCAGATATTTACATGTACTTCGCATGCGCATTACGATATATTGAAAGTAAAAAATATAGTTGATCGATTCAGAACATAATGAACCCAATTGGATAGGTAGAATGGGACAGACATCGGAAATCTAAATACGCAACCAAGAACTAAAAAATTCCAAGAAATAATAATTTTAATAAATTTTCAAATTTTGAAGAAAAAATGAGAACGACATGGTATCTGAATTCGGTCGTTATCGCATTCGCAATATCCCCAGCTGTACAGAAATATAACTTTCTCAAAAATCGGTTAGGAATTGACATAATTATGGCATTTTTTCAATTTTCGTTAAAGATTTACACCACTTTCTGTCGCAATTTGGTCGTAATGGCATCCGGAATATCCCCAGCTGTATAAAAATATAACTTTTTCAAAAATAAGTTGGAAATTGACATAGTTAGGGCATGTTTTCAATTTCCGTGCACGTTAAAGATTCACACCACTTCCCGTCTCTTCGCAACTTTCGCAATAGTAATAGTTACTAACTGTTTAAAACATGAAAAAACAGTAAACAGAACTCTATCTGTTATAGTTTCGGAGATATACACGAATTGTAAATGGAATAATAAAAAAAAAACAGTTTTCCGAATGGGACAAAAAACAGACTTTTTAGTCCCAGCTAGCGCCTAGCAACCAAAAACGCCAACATTTGAAATATTCATAAATAGGCGACTTCTATATAAAAACTTCAGCGGGGAGCTTTTTTTTAACTGGTTAAAAGGGATGACGTCATGTAGACATGAAGCATGGGATATTAATTCCAGGAGTAACTGTTATTTACTAATATGAATAATTTTCACCATAGACGCATCAGTAACAGATATTGGTTCACAATAAAACAACTTTAGTTCAAAAATTGCCACTTTGAAAAATAGCTCTCTCTATGTGCTCTATACGCTTGTTATACGTTGGTTATACGTACAGATTGTATCCACTCTTATTGCAATGAAAGATGACGTTTTCAATATTCGATCCCTTTGTTTTCATACTCCTGATATTTAGGACCGTGCACAATGGTTTCATATAAAAGACTACATATTAGACTCTCTGTAAAACAAGTTCCAAAATAAATTTTACGTTGACTTTTCGAGAAAAAAACTCTCTAAAAATGCTCCAAATAAGTAAAAATACGACATTTTGAATTTTCAATCTCATTTTTCGACTACTCATGACATATAGAGAAATTGTACAATGGTTTCACACAATACACCACCTATTAGGCTGACAATGTTTCCGAGAAACATGCGTGCAAAGTTGCCCAAAATAGTAAAAAACATCACATGTCAAAGTCCTATAACTTTTTCAATTTTTGATAGAAACTTGTCGCTGTAGTATCATCTGATAGAAAATTCCATTGGCTACTAAACGACATAATAATCTAACTTCTCGGTAAACAACCAATGAATACATCGCATTTTCCGCACAGTCACCCATTTTTTGCAATTTTGTCAAAGTTCGGATACCTTTCTTGACTACTTTTGGTGAATAGGGGATTTTCATTTATAGTTCATGGACTGGTCTGGTCCTTCGACTTCATATTCCTGAAGTTTCAGAAAAATCGTAGGCGCCGTTTTAAAAAAATAAGAACTCTACGATTTGACCAAAATGCGAAAAAAAAGTGAAAAATTTCCAATTTTCACCAAAAATGTAAATATCTGAAAAATCGGTTAAGAATTAACAGAATTCTAGCCGATTTTCAATTTGCGTGCACGTTAAAGATTTGACGCATTTCCGCTTTGCGCACAAATTTCGAAATAGCTTTAAGCACTAGCTGCACACCACTTTATCGTCAGAAAATCAACTTCTTATAGTTGCTGAGATCTAGCTTCCCCCCAATAAGAATAATAAAAAGAAGAACTAGACTTGCGTGGCAAGACTGTACGACTTTCACCTTGGCCACAAGATTGACGGGTTGACTGATGCAAGACAAAGACTATCCACGCCACTCCCGTCACCGCACCCCCCCCCCCACAGAAGAACAGCAACACAACCTTGCATAACTCAGATATTGACACGTTCTTTACATGCGCACTGCGATAGAAGGGAATTAAAAAATAGAGTTGAACAATTCAAATCATGATAATTCTAAATCGGTAGAATCGAACAGCCGGCTATCAAAATATGTAATTAAAAACTCAAAATTCGAATAAATAACAATTCGCGAAAATTTTCAAATTTTTGAAGAAAAAAAATCGAGAGCCAAGGTATTTGAATTCGGTTGTTATCGCATCCGGGATATCCCCAACTGTACAAAAATATAACTTTTTCAAAAATCGGCTGGGAATTGACATAATCAGGACCTGTTTTCAATTTACGTGCACGTTAAAGATTAACACCACTTCCTGTCTCAATTTGGTCGTTATGGGATCCGGAATATACCCAGCTGTACAAAAATATAACTTTTTCAAAAATCCCTTGGAAATTGACATAATTAGGGCCTGTTTTCAATTTTCGTGCACGTTAAAGATTTACACCACTTCCCGTCTCTTCGCAACTTTCACAATAGTAATAATTACTAACTGTTTAAAACATGAAAAACGGTAAACAGAACCTATCTGTTATACTTTCGGAGATATACACGAATTGTAAATGGAATAACCCCCCCCCCCCAGTTTTCCGAATAGGAGAGCGACAAAGTTTCTAAACTCGACGTTTTTGAACTGCTATCAATTCAGAAATGTCACCAGCTTTTAAAATATGTAAATATCTGAAAAATCAATTTTGAATTGACGGAGTTATGGCCTATTTTAAATTTGCGCGCACGTTAAAAAATTTACGTATATCCGCTATGCGCACAAATTTCGTTTTACATTTAAGCACTAGCCACCACCAAGTTTCCCGAGAAAAAAACTAAACTTTAGACCTCTATCTTTTACAGTTTCTGAGAAATAGGCAAAACAGAAAAAAAAGAATAATAATATTAATCTTAGTAATAACAATAGCCTTTCACCATTTTCAATGGGGAAAGCCTAACTAGACTTACTCGCAAGGCTGAAAGGCTTTCACGCACAAAAAAAAAATAATAAGAAGAACTAGATCTACTACTGTCCCATGCAGATATGAAAGCTTTCATATTCATCGTCACGTGTCATGAAATATGTCAAGTATCTTAAAGAAGGTAACAAGAAAAAAGTATTAAAATTGGTCAAAAACTCGCAAAGTTACAGGTTTAAATATAGTTAGAAACATTGCACCCGAGCAAAAACAAAATGATCTGAAAACATTGGTTACATCGTGGGGCATGCGCGAAATTAAAAGAAATTATGGTCGATTTGAGAATTTGGGGTATATTTTTGAGTTGTTTGGCGGCCATAATACAATATAAAACGCGTTGAAGAATGAACAAATTTTCGTTACGGGTTTCATTCGCACCGCCCGGGCAACGTTCCGAAGGTCCGATTACCTTCAAATTTGCACAGATTGTACCTCACATATTTAAAATAGAAGAGTGTGAGATTCAAAGAACGTTGAAAATAAATTCAAAACTCACCCATCCATCAAAGTTGTTTTTATGAAAAATAGTCGTATTTTATCAATTTTTATAACTTTTTATATCTGATGAATGGATCTAAGTACTCATACCTATCAAGCATGGAAGCATGTTCCTGAAGCAACGGACGCAAGTTTTACTACATTTAACCGTTGCTTCAACACTTGGCTATTCCTAAACTTTTACACTGGCTGTGTTTACACGTGACTAATTAGCATTCAAAGCATTGTCCAATCAGTGGTCGTGCGACGTAACACACTCACAATGTAGCACGTGACTGTAGTAAACAAATATGGCAGCCCCAACAGAAAAGGAACTAGACAAGTTTACAGCCGCTGAATGTTTTATTCCCGCTAACTCACTGACAACTAAAAACGCCGCTGTAAATATTAAACGTCGATGAATCGAACCTTGTCCTTTGCATCTCGATTGTCACATAGACATTTTAACTAATTTAACGAAGGAATCAAATTTAGTGCCGAGAAATGCGGAGTGTTGAGTGAAGGGCTTGATAAGCTGTATGTAGTTAAGGCGAGATCAAGCCTTCTAATGAAGATGACATGGAAGAGGCGATAAAATCACTTTGCATTTGCAATTTCACAATTAATGAAAACCAATTTTAAATTCCGAAAATCGATATTTTTCCGTAAATTGACTTATATAGAAAAAAGCGACAAACGACAGGTGCCGAGAACAAACGACTTGAACAAATGCAGGTATCACCTTTAAAATATAGGTACTGACGTGAAAAGTTCCTCGCCAGAATTTGGTGCTCATGGTACCTTAAGTTCTAGCGTAGCGCATGCGCAATCATTGCGCACGGTAGGTGCCACGAACAAACAACTTAAACAAATGCAGATATCGCCTTGAAAATTTCAGGGTACCTAGGTACTAAGGTGAAAAGTTCCTCGTCCAAAGTTGTCCGAAATCGTAAAAAAAAGTCACATTTCCAAGTCCAATAACTTTTTCAATTTTTGATAGAAACTTGTCGATATAGTATTTAATCGGCTATAAAACAACGTAACAATTTAGCTACTCGATAAACAAGCAATGAATACATCGCATTTTCCGCACAGTCACCCATTTTTTGCAATTTTGTCAAAGTTCGGATACCTTTTTTGACTACTTCCTGTGATTAGAGGATTTTCATTTATAGTTCATGGACGGGTCTGGTCCTTCGACTTCATATTCCTGAAGTTTCAGAAAATTCGTAGGCGCCGTTTTGAAAAAATAAGAACTCTACGATTTGACCAAAATGCAAAAAAAAAGTAAAAATTAAACTTAACATTTCAGAACAAGACTGATATTGTTGGAATTGGATTGATGTCAGCTATCCAAAAATATAAGTCAAATGTCGATATAGTATTTAATCGGCTATAAAACAACGTAACAATTTAGCTACTCGATAAACAAGCAATGAATACATCGCATTTTCCGCACAGTCACCCATTTTTTGTCAAAGTTCGGATACCTTTCTTGACTACTTCCGGTGATTAGAGGATTTTCATTTATAGTTCATTGACTAGTCTGGTGCTTCGACTTCATATTCCTGAAGTTTCAGAAAAATCGTAGGCGCCGTTTTAAAAAAATAAGAACTCTACGATTTGACCAAAATGCGAAAAAAAAGTGAAAAATTTCCAATTTTCACCAAAAATGTAAATATCTGAAAAATCGGTTAAGAATTAACAGCATTCTAGCCGATTTTCAATTTGCGTGCACGTTAAAGATTTGACGCGTTTCCGCTATGCGCACAAATTTCGAAATAGCTTTAAGCACTAGCTGCACACCACTTTACCGTCAGAAAATCCAACTTCAGACCTCTACCTCTTATAGTTGCTGAGATCTAGCTTCCCCCAATAAGAATAATGAAAAGAAGAACTAGACTTGCGTGGCAAGACTGTACGACTTTCACCTTGGCCACAAGATATACGGGTTGACTGATGCAAGACAAAGACTATCCACACAACTCCCGCCACCCCCCCCCCCCACACACACACACAAGAACAGCAACACAACCTTGCATAACTCAGTTATTGACATGTTCTTTACATGCGCACTGCGATAGAAGGGAATTAAAAAATAGAGTTGAACAATTCAAATCATGATAATTATAAATCGGTAGAATCAAACAGCCGGCTATCAAAATTCGAAGAAATAACAATTCGCGAAAATTTTCAAATTTTTGAAGAAAAAAAATCGAGAGCCACGGTATTTGAATTCGGTTGTTATTGCATCCGGGATATCCCGTACTGTACAAAAATATAACTTTTTCAAAAATCGGCTGGGAATTGACATAATCAAGACCTGTTTTCAATGTTCGTGCACGTTAAAGATTTACACCACTTCCTGTGTCAATTTGGTCGTTATGGGATCCGGAATATACCCAGCTGTACAAAAATATAACTTTTTCAAAAATCCCCTGGAAATTGACATAATTAGGGCCTGTTTTCAATTTTCGTGCACGTTAAAGATTTACACCACTTCCCGTCTCTTCGCAACTTTCACAATAGTAATAATTACTAACTGTTTAAAACATGAAAAACGGTAAACAGAACCTATCTGTTATACTTTCGGAGATATACACGAATTGTAAATGGAATAAAAAAAACCCAGTTTTCCGAATAGGACAAAAAAAACCCCAGACTTTTTAGTCTCAGATAACAATCAAAAACCCGAACAAATGATCATCATGATATTTCAATTCTTCATAAAAAGCTTCAGCGGGGAGCTTAATTTTAACTGGTTAAAAGGGATGACGTCATGTAGACATAAAGCATGGAATATTAATTCCAGGAATAACTGTTATTTACTAATATGAATATATTTCACCATAAACGCACCAGTAACAGATATTGGTCCACAGTAGAACACCTTTATTTCAAAAATTGCCACTTTGAAAATTAGCTCTCCCTGTGTGTCCTATACGCTTGTTATACGTTTGATTGTATCTAGTCTGATTGCAATGAAAGAGGCCGTTTCCAATTTTCGATCCCTGTGTTTTCCCACTCCTGATATTTAGGACTGTGGCGGAATGGTTTCATATATCAGACTTCAGATAAGACTCTCCGTAAAACAAGTTTGATTATAAATATTACGATGACTTTTCGAAAAAAATACCTCTAAAAATGGTCTAAATCGTAGAAATACGACGTTTTGGATTTTTAATCTCGTTTTTCGACTACTCATGGCGGCGTTTCCGAGAAACATGCGTCCAAAGTTGCCCGAAATCGTAAAAAACGTCACATTTCAAAGTCCAATAACTTTTTCAATTTTTGATAGAAACTTGTCGCTTAAGTATCATCTGGTAGACAACATAATACTTTAACTACTCTGTAAACAACCAATGAATACATCGCATTTTCCGCACAGTCACCCATTTTTTGGAATTTTATCAAAGTTCGGATACCTTTCTTGACTACTTCGGGTGATTAGAGGATTTTCATTTATAGTTTAAGGACTGGAGAAAACCTTCAACTTTATAGTTTTGGAGTTTTAGAAAAATCGTTGGAGCCGTTTTAAAAAAAAAATAAGAACTCTACGATTTGACCAAAATGCGAAAAAAAGTGAAAAATCAAAGTTAACATTTCAGAACAAAACTGATATTGTTGGAATCGGATTGATGTCAGCTATCCAAAAATATAACTCAACTTTCAAACTTAAAAAAAATAACAATTTTAGAAAATTTGAAATTTTTTTCCAATTTTCACCGAAAAAATGAGAGCGACAAAGTTTCGTAACTCGACGTTTTTGAATTCCTATCAATTCAGAAATGTCACCAGCTATTAAAAAATGTAAATATCTGAAAAATCAATTTTGAATTGACGGAGTTATGGCCTATTTTCAATTTGCGTGCACGTTGAAAAATTTACGTATATCCGCTATGCGCACAAATTTCGTTTTACATTTATGCACTAGCCACCACCAAGTTTCCCGAGAAAAAAAACAAACTTTAGACCTCTATCTTTTACAGTTGCTGAGAAAAAGGCAAAACAGAAAAAAAAAGAATAATAATATTAATTTTCAATGGTGAAAGCCTAACTAGACTTGCTCGCAAGGCTGAAAGGCTTTCACACACAAAAAAAAATAATAAGAAGAACTAGATCTGCTACTGTCCCATGCAGATATGAAAGCTTTCATATTCATCGTCACGTGTCCTGAAATATGTCAAGTATCTAAAAGAAGGTAACAAGAAAAAAGTATTAAAATTGGTCAAAAACTCGCAAAGTTACAGGTTTAAATATAGTTAGAAACATTGCACCCGAGCAAAAACAAAATGATCTGAAAACATTGGTTACATCGTGGGGCATGCGCGAAATTAAAAGAAATTATGGTCGATTTGAGAATTTGGGGTATATTTTTGAGTTGTTTGGCGGCCATAATACAATATAAAACGCGTTGAAGAATGAACAAATTTTCGTTACGGGTTTCATTCGCACCGCCCGGGCAACGTTCCGAAGGTCCGATTACCTTCAAATTTGCACAGATTGTACCTCACATATTAAAAATAGAAGAGTGTGAGATTCAAAGAACGTTGAAAATAAATTCAAAACCCACCCCATCCATCAAAGTTGTTTTGATGAAAAATAGTCGTATTTTATCAATTTTTATAACTTTTTATATCTGATCAATGGATCTAAGTACTCATACCTATCAAGCATGGAAGCGTGTTTCTAAAGCAACGGACGCAAGTTTTACAACATTTAACCGTTGCTTCAACACTTGGCTATTCCTAAACTTTTACACTGGTTGTGTTTACACGTGACTAATAAGCATTCAAAGCATTGTCCAATCAGAGGTCGTGGCACGTAACACACTCACAATGTAGCACGTGACTGTAGTAAACAAATATGGCAGCCCCAACAGAAAAGGAACTAGACAAGTTTACAGCCGCTGAATGGTTTTTTTTCCGCTAACTCACTGACAACTAAAAACCGCCGGTGTAAATGTTAAACGTCGATGAATCGAACCTTGACCTTTGCATATCGATTGTCACATAGACATTTTAGCTAGAAGCGCGAGACTTGATAATCGTGACGATATTTTTAACGAAGGATAAATAAAATGAATTGAAAGTAGTCTATTTTTAGTAACCCATTTAACGAAGGAATCTGATTGGATCACGGTTGGGGGCCTATACCCAACCAAATTTAGTGCCGAAAAATGCACTGTTGAGTGAAGGGCTTGATAAGCTGTATGTAGTTAAGGCGAGATCATGCCTTCTAATGAAGATGACATGGAAGAGGCGATAGAATCACTTTGCATTTGCAATTTCACAATTAATTACCAATTTTAAATTCCGAAAATCGATATTTTTACGTAGGCCTACATTGACTTAAAATAGAAAAAAAAACGACTAACGGCAGGTGCCAAGAACAAACGCTTTGAACAAATGCAGGTATCACCTTGAAAATTTCAGAGTACCTAGGTACCAGCGTGAAAAGTTCTTCGCTAGAAATTGGTACTCATGGTACCTTAGGTTCTAGCGTAGCGCATGCGCAAAGTCATGACGCACGGTAGGTGCCACGAACAAACGATTTGAACAAATGCAGATATCGCCTTGAAAATTTCAGGGTACCTAGGTACTAATGTGAAAAGTTCCTCGCCGGAATTTGGTACTCATTGTACCTTTGGTTCCAGCGTAACGCATGCGCGAAGTCAAAACAAGCTAACTCGAAAACAACCTTGTTGGCACGGAAATTCGAATTTTTGAAATATTCAAAAACCAATCAGTCGACCATGAGCCAGGTTATCCTTAAATGTATTAATTATGTACATAAGATACAAATTCTCTAAGTCACGACCAATTGTGTATGTTTTCAAGCCCATGAATGTGGATTTTTCACTATTGCTCATTTTCAATTCAAAATGGCGTCCATCATTTGCCAAAAATGAAAATTCTATTCCCGACAGTTTTTAGGCTTTTCTTAAAGAATTCGGAAAATATAATTGCCTTGTCTGTAAGTTAAATATCTCCAAAGGAATATCGATTATAACTTTTCAAGATGGTGTCACTTCCGGTTTGTGCTACAATTTCCATTTTTCGTGACGAATCAGTAGTGCCGTACCTAGTAAAAAATAGAAAAATTCAAGGGAAACTGACCTATATTTCTTCAATTTTTTGAAAATTTTGATCCTTAATTTCTCCAAGGGGAGATAATTTAGAAAATTTCTAATGACATTTTTAAGTCAAATGAACAAAATCTACTGACATACTAAATTTCATAAAAATCGTGCAACTATTAAAGAAATTGTCATTTTCATTTTAACTTCCGGTTCGAAATCGTCCATCATTTTCCAAAAATCTAAATTCTATTCCCGACAGTTTTTTGGCTTTTCTAAAAGGGTTCGAAAAATATAATTGCCCTGTCTGTAAGTAAAATATCAACAAAGGAATATCGATTTTGACGTTTCAAGATGTCGGCACTTCCATTTGGGGGGGGGGGGTAGGTAATAATTTCAGAAAGATCCTATGGGTAGATTCTGAGAAAACCGAAAAGTGGATAAAACACAAAAAAAAAAAAATAATAATAATAGGAATAATAATCTTAACAAAAACAATAAGCTTTCATATTAAAATATGAAAGCTTAACTAGATCTGCTACTGTCCCATGCAGATATGAAAGCTTTCATATTCATTGTCACGTGTATTTTAAAGAAAATAACAAGAAAATAATTATTAAAATTGGTCAAAAACTCGCGAAGTTGCAGGTCTAAATATAGTTAGAAACCTTGCACCCGGGCAAAAATAAAATGAGGGAAATTTTTGCCTGGGCAGCAACTGAATTCGAACTGTCAAGGGATCTTTTACGTGCACGCCAATGTGTATACGGGACCTCGGTTTTTTCGTCCCATCCGAACGACTAAGCAGTTGTCCGTGTCAGGCCCTCCGTCTGCATCACTGACAAGTCGAAACCGTGCAGGAAAATTGAAATGAACTTTCTCGGCTAATGCATGGATCGAACACCCGGCCTTCAGGCTATCCAGAAAGCTCCTTACCCACTTAGCCACTCGACCCCCCTTATAGCATAGAACTAAATGAAATGAAATGGGGCTCAACGTCCTACTGTTCTGCTCGTAAAAGAAAATAACAAGAAAAAAAGTATCAAGATTGGTCAAAAACTCGCAAGGTTACAGGTCTAAATATTGTTAAAAACACCGCACCCGGGCAAACAATCAATCAAAAACACGAGCTGAGGAGTCGTTTCGTAATGTAACACAAACCGAAATGTAAAAACAATGCCGCGTGTGAGACTGGTATTGTGTAACAAGTTCAAATGATTTGTCGGCATTTATTATAGCATAGAATGAATAAATAAAATGGGGTTTAATGCCTACGCTTCTGCACCTAACCTGGGCTAATTGAAGACGGGCATACGCCATACAGTGTGCTATGAGGGAAATTTTTGCCCAGGCAACAACCGAATTCTAACTGCCAAGGGATCTTTAACGTGCATGCCAATGTGTACACTGGACCTCGGTCAATGCATGGATCGCATATTTTAAATAAGATTTTTTTTTAAAATTGGTTACAGGTCTAAAAATAGTTAGAAACATTGCACCAAGGTAAAACAATATTTATAGAAGCCTTATAAATTGACTTCGAAAAAAACACGAACGGCAGGTGCCACGAACAAACGACTTCAACAAATGCAAGTATCGCCTTGAAATTTTCAGGGTACCTAGGTACAAACGTTAAAAGTTCCTCGACGGAATTTGGTAATCATGGTACCGTTGGTTCTAGCTAAGCGCATGCGCGAAGTCAACCGACCTTGTGCCGTGCCACGTACAGACGACTTGAACAAATGCAGATATCACCATGAAAATTCTAGGGTATCTAGGTACCCATGTGAAAAATTTCTCGCCGGAATTTGGTGTTCATGGTACCTTTGGTTCTAGTGTAGCGCATGCGCGAAGTCACGACGCACTGCAGGTACTACGAACAAACGACTTGAACAAATACAGGTATCACCTTTAAAATATCAGGGTACCTAGGTACTAACATGAAAAATTCATCGCCGGAATTTGGTACTTATGGTACCTTTGGTTCCAGCGTAGCGCATGCGCGTATTCTAAACCAGCTAACTCGAAAACAACCTTGTCGGCACGGAAAACATGAAAGGGGTAATTCGAATTTTTAAAATATTCAAATGCCAAACATTCGACCCTGAGCCAGGCTATCCTGTAATGTATTATTTTCGTTAAGAGCCGATAGATTTTCTAAGCCACGACCAATTGTGTATGTTTTCAAGCCCATGAATGTGGATTTTTAACTATTGTACATTTTCAATTCAAAATGGCGTCCATCAGTTGACCTAAATCAAATTTCTTTTCGCGAGCGTTTTTCGGCCTAAATTTAAGGATTCGGAAAATATAATTCCCTTGTCTGTAAATAAAATATCAAAAAAGCCTTAGGGTTTTTTCACCTTTAAAGATGTCGGCACTTCCGGTTTGTGCTACAAACTCCATTTTTTGTATACGAATAAATAGTGTCGTAGCTAGTACAAAAAAACGTTTTCGAGGCAATCTGACCTATATTTCGTCGATTTTTGGGGAAATTTTGATCCTTAATATTACCAAGGGGAGATAATTTTTAAAAAATTTAATGTCATTTTTAAAGTCGCATGAGTAAGATCTACTTACATACTAAATTTCATGAAAATCGTACAACTATTAAAGAAGTTGTCTTTTTGATTTAACTTCCGGTTCGAAATCACAGCGACGAATTTTCGAAATTCGAAAATCCGAAAGTGCGTATTTGAAGTCAGGATTACAAGGTACCAAGAGAAAAAAGAATTAATAAAATAGGTCAAAAAGTCACGAGGTTACATTAATGTATGTCAAATGCATTTGTTCGTCAAATTCGGTGATTTCGGATTCGAAAAACGTTTAGAAAATATATTCACCCAACAGCCACCACCAATTTTTTTTTTTGGGGGGGGGGGGTAGGTAAATTTTTTAGAAAGATCCTATGGGTAGATTCTAAGAAAACCGAAAAGTGGATAAAACACACAAAAAAAATAATAATAAGAACTAGACCTGCAAGCAGCACTGAATCGGCTTTCAGAACCAGACAGGAAGTAAGTCATAAAATAGCCCATTCATCGAGCTAGAAAACTGTGTAAAATATCATCAAAAAATATTCATAAATAAAAAAGGTTTTCGTAATAAAATTATTTTTTTTCAAAATATCGGACATTTTTTCGACTACTTCCGGTTTTACGATCGTTGTTGTGATAGCTTTACGAAGTTCTTTGGATACTTAACTTTCTGTACCAGAAGTGTCAGAAACATCCATTGGGTAGTTTGGGAAAAAAAGATAAATTAAAGAGCGTTTCCAAAAATTTAACGATTTTTCAATTTTTTTCAAAGTCTGAGGCCATTTTTCGACCACTTATATTATTTCAATGCTTTGCATTTTGGATTTCCTATATAGACAACCGATAGGACTTTGAGTAAGAAAAGTTTAAGAAAAATAGTAGGCGTCGTTTTTGAGAAAAGGGCGTCTCAGAATGTTAAAAAATTGGAAAATACTAGATATTTGACATACAATAATTTATTTCCTTACCATCGAAATCGTATTATTTAGATACCATATGATGGTCCATTAATAGGGCTATCCAGCGAAACTTTAGTTTTTTTGGTCCGCTATTACCTGAGAGAGAAATCAAGTTTTTCCCAAGTGCGACAATTTTTTTACTCTTTTTTTTTCATTTTTTGAATACTTCCGGTATGGTTATTATTGTCGAAATAGTTTTAATAGCCGGTTTGGGCACTAAAATAGCCACAGGACTCTGTAATTATATATTATATTATCTGATCAGATATAACGCCCCTGAGAAATCCTATGTTCAAAACTGCCAAAAATGCAAACATTTTAAAATATCTTAAATTAAATTTTAATAATTACATACATATTATACATTGTTAGAGTCGTAATTAGGTAAGCTATCTGAAAATACAACCTTTTTTTAAAAATCTCTTAAAACAAAAAAAAAGTAGAGCATTTTCCAAAATTTCACCATTTTTCGACTTTTTTCGATTTTCAGTCCCTTTTTTTTTATCCTATTCCAGACATTTCAAAGTCTAATTGGATGACTTCATGCAAAATACCTCCAAAAGGACTCTCGATAGAAAAAATTTAAAAAAATTTGCAGGTTAAGTTTTCGAGATACAGGCGTCCAAAAACGCTCCAAATCAGAAAATACTTGATTTTCAGCGTGCCATATTTTGCTGTCTGTTCATAGTATCCGTATGAATGGGGTATCATATGATAGTCCAGCAATCGTGCCATCAAACGATACCTTCATTCGTTTAATCCATTGATATCGGACGTAGGAATAGCGTTTTCCCCAAAAATATCCATTTTTTGCATTTTTTTCAAAATATTGCACATTATTTCGACCACTTCCGGTTTAAGGATTCGTGTCGAAATTGCTTTATAAGTTGGTATTGGACTATAACTTCATGTTCCAGAAGTTTCAGAAACGTCAATTCTGCCATAAAACGAGACCCGAGCTCACAAAATGGGAAGGAAATTCGAAAAAAATCGAAAAATAAAAAGCGATAACTCTGAATGGAACTTATAGTACTGGAATCGGATGGACTTCAGGTATCCAAAAATGTAGGTCAAATTTGAAAATTTTGAAAAATAACAAAAATTGTCTCGTAAACAATATGTTTTCAATTTTCGAACGATAAAAATCATAGACGAATGTTCGAAATTGAAAAATGTGAGATAGCCATTGTCTAAGGGATTCCAAAAATGTAATTTGTTTGAAAATGGATAAAGAATTGACGAAACTATGGCCGATTTTCAATTTTTAGAGAAAGTACAAAGTTCGGTCACTTCCGGTATGCGCAGAAATTTCAAAAATATTTTATCAAGTAGCCACCACATGGTTTCCCGATAAAAAAGCTAATTCCAGATCGATATCTGTTTTCAAACATGGAGATCTAGGCCCTCGCAGTAAATAATAATAATAATAATAATAATTTTAGTAATCTCAATAGACTTTCAGACGAAAGTCTGAAAGCCTAACTAGATCTGCTACTGTCCCATGCAGATATGAAAGCTTTCATATTCATTGTCACGTGTATCTTAAAGTAAATAACAAGGAAAAAATTATTAAAATTGGTCAATAACTCGCAAAGTTACAGGTCTAAATATAGTTAGAAACCTTGCACCCGGGCAAAAATAATATGAGGGAAATTTTTGCCTGGGCAGCCACTGAATTCCAACTGTCAAGGGATCTTTTACGTGCACGCCAATGTGTAAACGGGACCCCGTATTTTCGTTTCATCCGAACGACTAAGCAGTTGTCCGTGTCAGGCCCTCCGTCTGCATCAATGACAAGTGGAAACCGCGCAGGAAAATTGAGATGAACTTTCTCAGCTAATGCATGGATCGAACACCCGGCTTCCAGGCTAGCGAGCCAGCACCTTACCCACTTAGTCACGTGACCCCCGTTATAGCATAGAACTAAATGAAATGAAATGGGGCTTAACGTCCTACTGTTCTGCTCGTTAAAGAAAATAAAAACAAAAAAGTATTAACATTGGTTAAAAACTCGCAAAGTTACAGGTCTAAATATTGTTAGAAACATCGCACCCGGGCAAACAATTAATCAAAAACACGAGCTGAGGAGTCCTTTCGTAATGTAACACAAACCGAAATGTAAAAACAATGCCGCGTGTGAGACTGGTATTGTGTAACAAGTTCAAATGATTTGTCGGCATTTATTATAGCATAGAATGAATAAATAAAATGGGGTTTAATGCCTACGCTTCTGCACCTAACCTGGGCTAATTGAAGACGGGTTTACGCCATGCAGTGTGCTATGAGGGAAATTTTTGCCTGGGCAGCAACTGAATTCGAACTGTCAAGGGATCTTTTACGTGCACGCCAATGTGTACACGGGACCACGGTTTTTCGTCCCATCGGAACGACTAGGCAGCTGTCCGTGTCAGGCCCTCCGTCTGCATCACTGACAATCGGAAACCACGCCGGAAAATCGAGATGAAATTTCTCGGCCAATGCATAGATCGCGCACCCGGCCTGCAGCCTAACAGGCCAGCACCTTACCAATTTAGCCACGTGACCCCCCCCCCCCTGATAGCATAGAACTAAATGAAATGAAATTGAGATCAACGTCCTACTGTTCTGATCCTAAACCGGGATAATAGAGACGGGCATGCAGTGTGCTCTGAGGGAAATTTTGCACGGACAGCGGCGCTACCTACTCTTATATCGAATTCCAACTGCCAAGCGCTCTGTTAAGTGCACGTCAATGTTTACACGGGACCTCGGTTTTTCGAACCATCAAAACGACGAGTCAGGTGTCCTTTGTCACTCACATGATCTCTCCTGCATCACTGACAAGGGGAAACCGCGCCACGCCGGAAAACCTGGCTAGCCACGTGATCCCCTACAGTTATTGGGTCCAAATTGAGAGAGCGATGGGGAGAAAAGAGAGGGAGAGAAATGGGGTTTAACGTCCACTCGACACAAAATAGGTAATTTCAGGACTAACATATGGTTCACTTTTATTTCAATAATTCGCTTGCGCGTAGGGGTCTTTAGCAGTGGGAAGAAAATGGAGGACCCGGAGAAACCCCACGAGGTTGGACAGGCAACTTCACTCCTAGCCACGTACAACCTGGGATTCAAAACCACACCAGTTGACTCAATGACAGGCTTTATGATAGTTACAGGTCTAAATACAGTTAGAAACATTGCAGCCGAGCAATGGCATACGCCATACGGTGTGCTATGAGGGAAATTTTTGCCCGGGCAGCAACTCAATTCCAACTGCCAAGGGATCTTTAACGTAAAAGCAATATTAAAATTGGTCAAAAATTCGCGAAGTTACAGGTCTAAATATAGTTAGAAACATTGCAGCCGGGCAGTGGCATACGCCATACAGTGTGCTATGAGGGAAATATTTGCCCGGGTAGCAACTGAATTCCAACTGCAAAGGGATCATTTACGTTCACGTAAATGTGTACACGGGGCCTCGGTTTTTCGTCCCATCGGAACGACTAGGCAGGTTTCCTTTGTCACTCAGGCGATCCCTCCTGCACCACTGACAAGGGGAAACCGCGCCACACGCCGAAAAACCTGGCTAACCACGTGATCCCCTACGATTATTGTGTGCAATTGAGAGAGAAGAGAGAGAGAGGGTGAGAGAAATGGGGTTTAAAGTCCACTCGACACAAACTTAGGTAATTTCAGGACTAATATATGGTTTACTTTTATTTCAATCATTCGCGTGCGCGTAGGTGTCTTTAGCAGTAGGAAGAAATTGGAGGACCCGAGAAACCCCGCAAGGTTTGATAGGCGAACTTACTCCTTGCCACGTACAACCGGCGATTCGAAACCACACCAGTTGACTCAATGACAGGCTTTATGATGTGATACAGTGCGCGCTGGGGTCCCTAATGGAGCAGGATTAAGTGCGTAAGGTCGGGTGTTCGATCCCTGCATTGGCCGAGAAAGTTCACCCAGAGAGAGAGAGAGAGAGAAATGATGTTTAACGTCCACTCCACACAAACTAATAAAAAAACCAAATTAAAATTGGTCAAAAACTCGCGATATATAGTAAAAAACATTGCACAGGGGCAAAAAAATATTCATGGAAGCTTTATAAATTGACTTAAAAAAACCCAACACGAACGGCAGGTGCCACGAGCAAACGACTTGAACAAATGCAGGTATCGCCTTGAAAATTGCAGGGTACCTAGGTACCAATGTGAAAAGTTTCTCGCCGGAATTTGGTACATATGGTACCTTTGGTTCCAGCGTAGCGCATGCGCGTATTCAAAACCAGCTAACTCGAAAACAACCTTGTCGGCACGGTAAACATGAAAGAGGTAATTCGAATTTTTAAAATATTCAAATGCTAAACATTCGACCATTAGCCAGGCTATCCTGTAATATATTATTTTCGTTAATAGACGATAGATTTTCTAAGCCACGACCAATTGTGTATGTTTTTAAGCCCATGAATGTGGATTTTTCACTATTGTTCATTTTCAATTCAAAATGGCATCCATCAGTTGACCTAAATCAAAATTCTTTTCGCGAGCGTTTTTCGGCCTAAATTTAAGGATTCGGAAAATATAATTCCCTTGTCTGTAAATAAAATATCAAAAAAGCCTTAGGGTTTTTTCACCTTTCAAGATGTCGTCACTTCCGGTTTGTGCTACAAACTCCATTTTTTGTGTATGAATCAGTAGTGTCGTAGCTAGTACAAAATTTTTTTTCGAGGCAATCTGAGCTATATTTCGTCGATTTTTGGGAAAATTTTGATCCTTAATATCACCATGGGGAGATAATTTTTAAAAATTTAATGTCATTTTTAAAGTCGCATGAGTGAGATCTACTGACATACTAAATTTCATAACTCACTGACGACTAAAAACGCCGGTGTAAATGTTAAACGTCGATGAATCGAACCTTGACCTTTGTATCTCGATTGTCACATAGACATTTTAGCTAGAAGCGCGAGACTTGATAATCGTGACGATTTTTTTAACGAAGGGTAAATAAAATGAATTGAAAGTAGTCTATTTTTAGAAACCCATTTAACAAAGGAATCTGATTGGATCACGGTTGAGAGCCTATACCCAATCAAATTTAGTGCCGAAAAATGAAGAGTGTTGAGTGAAGGGCTTGAAAAACTGTATGTAGTTAAGGCGAGATCAAGCCTTCTAATGAAGATGACATGGAAGAGGCGATAAAATCACTTTGCATTTGCAATTTCACAATTAATTATAACCAATTTTAAACACCGAAAATCGATATTTTCCGTAAATTGACTTATATAGAAAAAAACGACCAACGGCAGGTGCCAAGAACAAACGACTTGAACAAATGCATGTATTACCTTGAAAATTTTAGGGTACCTAGGTAACAACGTGAAAAGTTCCTCGCCAGAATTTGGTACTCATGGTACCTTAGGTTCTAGCGTAGCACTCAATGGTGAAATCCTAACTAGATCTGCTACTGTCCCATGCAGATATAAAAGCTTTCATATTCATCGTCACGTGTCATGAAATATGTCAAGTATCTTAAAGAAGGTAACAAGAAAAAAGTATTAAAATTGGTCAAAAACTCGCAAAGTTACAGGTTTAAATATAGTTAGAAACATTGCACCCGGGGAAAAACAAAATGATCCGAAAACATTGGTTACATCGTGGGGCATGCGCGAAATTAAAAGAAATTATGGTCGATTTGAGAATTTGGGGTATATTTTGGAGTTGTTTGGTAAATGACGGCGGATCCAAGGTGGCGGCCATAATACAATATAAAACGCGTTGAAGAATGAACAAATTTTCGTTACGGGTTTTAATTCGCACCGCCCGAGCAACGTTCCGAAGGTCCGATTACCTTCAAATTTGCACCGATTGTACCTCACATATTAAAAATAGAAGAGTGTGAGATTCAAAGAACGTTGAAAATAAATTCAAAACACACTCATCCATCAAAGTTGTTTTGATTAAAAATAGTCGTATTTTATCAATTTTTATAACTTTTTATATATGAGTACTCATACCTATCAAACATGGAAGCATGTTCCTGAAGCAACGGACGCAAGTTTTACAACATTTAACCGTTGCTTCAATTCTTGGCTATTCCTAAACTTTTACACTGGTTGTGTTTACACGTTACTAATTAGCATTCAAAGCATTGTCCAATCAGAGGTCGTGGCACGTAACACACTCACAATGTAGCACGTGACTGTAGTAAACAAATATGGCAGCCCCCACAGAAAAAGAACTAGACAAGTTTACAGCCGTTGAATGTTTTTTTCCCGCTAACTCACTGACAACTAAAAACGCCGGTGTAAATGTTAAACGTCGATGAATCGAACCTTGACCTTTGCATTTCGATTGTCCCATAGACATTTTAGCTAGAAGCGCGAGACTTGATAATCGTGACGATTTTTTTAAACGCAGGATAAATAAATTGAATTGAAAGTAGTCTATTTTTAGTAACCCATTAAACGAAGGACTCTGATTGGATCACGGTTGAGGGCCTATACCCAATCATATTTAGTGCCGAAAAATGAAGAGTGTTGAGTAAAGGGCTTGATAAGCTGTATGTAGTTAAGGCGAGATCAAGCCCTCTAATGAAGATGACATGAAAGAGGCGAAAAAATCACGTTGCATTTGCAATTTCACAATTAATTATAACTAATTTTAAATTCCGAAAATCGATATTTTTCCGTAAATTGTCTTATATAGAAAAAAACGACCAATGGCAGGTGCCAAGAACAAACGACTTGAACAAATGCAGGTATCACCTTGAAAATTTCAGGGTACCTAGGTACCAACGTGAACAGTTCCTCGCCGGAATTTGGTACTCATGGTACCTTAGGTTCTAGCGTAGCGCATGCGCAAAGTCATGACGCACGGTAGGTGCCACGAACAAACGACTTGAACAAATGCAGATATCGCCTTGAAAATTTTAGGGTACCTAGGTACTAACGTGAAAAGTTCCTCGCCGGAATTTGGTACTCATGGTACCTTTGGTTCCAGCGTAACGCATGCGCGAAGTCAAAACAAGCTAACTCGAAAACAACCTTGTCGGCACGGAAAACATCATAGGGGTAATTCGAATTTTTGAAATATTCAAAAACCAATCATTCGACCATGAGCCAGGTTATCCATAAATGTATTAATTATGTACATAAGAAACAAATTCTCTAAGCCAGGACCAATTGTGTATGTTTTCAAGCCCATAAATGTGGATTTTTCACAATTGCTCATTTTCAATTCAAAATGGCGTCCATCATTTGCCAAAAATGAAAATTGTAATCCCGACAGTTTTTAGGCTTTTATAAAAGGATTCGGAAAATATAATTGCCTTGTCTGTAAGTAAAATATCACCAAAGAAATATCGATTTTCACATTTCAAAATGGTGGCACTTCCGGTTTGTGCTACAATTTCCATTTTTTGTGTACGAATCAGTAGTGCCGTAGCTAGTAAAATATAAAAAATTCAAGGCAATCTGACCAATATTTCTTCGATTTTTTGAAAATTTTGATCCTTAATTTCTCCAAGGGGAGATAATTTAAAAAATTTCTAATAACATTTTTAAAGTCACATGAGCAAAATCTACTGACATACTAAATTTCATAAAAATCGTTCAACTATTAAGAGTTGTCATTTTGATTTTAACTTCCGGTTCGAAATCGTCCATCATTTTCCAAAAATCAAAATTCTATTCGCGACAGTTTTTTGGCTTTTCTAAACGGATTCGGAAAATATAATTGCCTTATCTGTAAGTAAAATATCAACAAAGGAATATCGATTTTGACGTTTCAAGATGGTTGCGCTTCCGGTTTTGGCTACAATCTCAATTTTTTGTGTGCGAATCTGTAGTGTCGTTGCTAGTAAAAAATAAAAAAATTCAAGGCAATCTAACCTTTATTTCGTCGGTTTTTATGAAAACTTCGATCCTTAATATCAACAAGGGGAGATAATTTAGAAAATTTCTAATGACAATTTTAAAGTCCCAATAGCGAGGTCTACTAACATACCAAATTTAATAAAAATCGTGCAACTATTTAAGAAGTTGTCATTTTGATTTAACTTCCGGTTCGAAATCACAGCGACGAATTTTCGAAATTCGAAAATCCGAAATTGCAGATTTGAAGTAAATGTTATAAGGTATTCAAAGAAAAAGGAATAAGTAAAATAGGTCAAATAGTCACAAAGTTACAATAAAATAGGTCAAATGCATTTGTTCGTAAAATAGGTGATTTCGGATTCGAAAAACGTTTTGAAAATATATTTACCCAACAGCCACCACCTATTTTTTTTTTTGGGGGGGGGGGGGGGTAGGTAAAAATTTCAGAAAGATCCTATGGGTAGATTCTGAGAAAACCGAAAAGTGGATAAAACACACAAAAAAAAAATAATAATAGGAACTAGATCAGCTACTGTCCCAAGCAGATATGAAAGCTTTCATATGAACAGTCATTTTCGGTCACATGTCAAGGGTCATATGTCATCAGGTATCTAAAAAAATTACACTTACCTTATAAACAAGGTTGGGAAAATACAAAACAGAATTTAATCGGATCAAAATAGGAGTAATGCACAGCAAAAAAGCGGAACTTCTATCATGGGCTCAATTTGTATTCAAATCGTCTGAAAAATTAATACAACCTGCGCTAGGGGGCTGCGCAGGTTGTATTAAACTTTCAGGTGGCTGGGGTAAAGAAATGAGCCGCCGCGACGCGATGCCGTGAAATGCACAAAAAACGGTAAATGCACAAAACACGGGATTGATCTCTCAGGCTAGTAGAGGTCAGCCAAGGTCATGACCTTGACCTCAGGGACGGCCCCGTCGACGGGTTTGTGGGTCGTGGCCTTGACCTTGACCTTGATGCAGATTTTCGGGACGGTACCTAAGTTTTGGGAATTTTTCGACCCTAAGGTCAAAGGTCAAACTCTCTCATGAAAGGACATTGATGACTCCATCTAGGCTCATGACCCTTTTCATGCTACGAGGCCCTCGAACTTCTATCATGGGCTCAATTTGTATTCAAATCGTCTGAAAAATTAATACAACTATTATAGAAGTTTTTATTTTGATTTTTACTTCCGGCTCGAAATCACAGCGACGAATTTTCGAAATTCGAAAATCCGAAATTGCAGATTTGAAGTAGAGGAGTCAAGGTATTCAAAGAAAAAAGATTTAGTAAAATAGGTGAAATAGTCACAAAGTTACAGCAAAGTAGGTCAAATGCATTTGTTCGTAAAATTCGGTAATTTCAGATGCGAAAAACGTTTTGAAAATATTTTTACCCAACAGCCACCACCCATTTTTGAGGGGGTTGGTAAAAGTTCAAGAAAGATCTTATGGGTAGATTCTGAGAAATCCGATTTGTGGATAAAACACAAAAAAAAATAATAATAAGAACTAGATCTGCTACTGTCCCAAGCAGATATGAAAGCTTTCATATGAACAGTCATTTCCGGTCACATGTCAAGGGTCATATGTCATCAGGTATCTAAAAAAATTACACTTACCTTATAAACAAGGTGGGGAAAATACAAAACAAAATTTAGTCGGATCAAAATAGGAGTAATGCACAACAAAAAAGCGGAACTTCTATCATGGGCTCAATTTGTATTCAAATCGTCTGAAAAATTGATACAACCTGCGCTAGGATGCTGCGCAGGTTGTATGAAACTTTCAGATGGCTGGGGTAAAAAAATGAGCCGCCGCGACGCGATGCCGTGAAATGCACAAAAAACGGTAAATGCACAAAACACGGGTTGATCTCTCAGGCTAGTAGAGGTCAGCAAAGGTCATGACCTTAACCTCAGGGACGGCCCCGTCGACGGGTTTGTGGGTCGTGGCCTTGACCTGGACATTGACCTTGATGCAGATTTTCGGGACGGTACCTAAGTTTTGGGAATTTTTCGACCCCAAGGTCAAAGGTCAGGTCAGAGATCAAACTCTCTCATGAAAGGACATTGATGACTCCATCTAGGCTCATGACCCTTTCCATGCTACGAGGCCCTCGAAGGTCAAGGTATGGTCAAACTTCACTTCATGGGCCCGTTTCGCCAACTTCCGGTCCCCGGGCAGGCATTTTGACGTGACGCAGCGACTCGGCGGGGTTGATATACCTTTTGAATACCAAGCCTCGAGACCCGCCCGGGCACCCTTCGGGACGTTTACAGGTGGGGGTGGGGGTACATCGGTGAAAAATGCTGGTCCAGTGAGTCTCAGATGTAAACGACTAGAAGGAATGCAGTTATCAGGCTGAAAGTTAAAGGACACCTAGGCACCAGCGAGAGCAGGGTGGGACCAGAGTTTGGTACCGCTGGTGCTATTGGTTCCAGCTGTGCGCATGCGCGAATGTCGAAAACGCCTAAGTTTTAAATATCGTGCCGCGTGCATGGCATTCGGGTGAGAGCTTCGAACTTTTTATACAATGGAGAGAATTGTCAAGGCTATTATTCCCAGCCAACACATTTTGATTTGAACTTATAGGGGCCGAGCTATAAGGCAGCAAACATGGTCCTTCGTTTTGGGAAGCCATGTTTGACAACCTGTAACGTGACCGTGGTTAGGGTCACGGGTTCGAACTTTTAATACGACGGAGGGAAGTGTCTAAGCTATGGATCCCGATCAAAACATATGGATTCAAACCCATAGCGGCCGAGATATGGGGCCTCAAACGTAGCGCACGAAAAAGTGACTTGTTAGTCTAAAAACATTCGAAAAATAGGCAAAAAATAGGCCTAACTGCGCCAGCGTGTTTTAGCTGGCGTTATGGTTGTCGGAATTTCTTAAAAACTTTCAGAGATTGTGCCTTGGGATGTTAGCTAGCACATATAAAAAATTTAAGTGATTTCTAATACGGGAACATGGCCTAAAAAATTCGAACCCAAGCCGACCCAGCAACTTTTTTTTATTGTAAAACATGGCCATATTTTTTCGAATTTTTAATGTTCTCCTTTTAATATGTTACTAACCTCGTCGTGGCGCATCCGACCAGTATAATTTTTTTAAAAAATACCTCCTAATGATGCCTCGGCAGTCTCAGAACATCAAAAATTTGACAGACTCAAAAATATAGTCCGCCATTTTGAAAAAATCAAACACAATCCGCATCGGTGCAGAAGACTCATACCCATCACATGAGACTAACAAAATGACTTTATCTTGTTGTTTGCAATTTCAAAATTCTAAAACCCTTTTTTAGTCTCAAAATCGGCGAAAAAAGTCGTAAAATCGGTTTTTTGACCATAACTTTTGTTTTTTTTCATCGGAATCAGATAGGACAAGTACTCAAAATTCGGGCTAGTAAATGGGCACATCGTGGCAAAAAAACAGGTTAATCGAAGAATTTTTGGCGCTGCTAGGGCAAAAAACACTTTTTTCCCCTTACGGAGTGCGGGAATTTACTTGAAGGAATGCAGGTATCGATCTGAACATTTTAGGACTTTTAGGTACCAACGTCACAAGTGGGGGGCCGGAGTTTGGTAGTCATCACACCTTTGGTTCTAGCGTAGCGCATGCGCGAAGTCAAAACCGCTAACCTCGAAAACAACCTTGTCGGCACAGAAAACGTCAAAGGAGAAATTCGAATTTTTGAAATATTAGAGTACCAAACACTCGACCATGAGCCAGGCTATCCTGAAATGTATTAATTTCGTTAATAGGAGACACACTCTCTAAGCCACGACCAATTGTGTATGTTTTCAAGCCCAATAATGAGGATTTTTTACTATATGTCATTTTCAATTCAAAATGGCGTCCATGATTTGCCAGAAATCAAAAATGTTTTTGCTACAATTTTTTGGCCTTCCTACAAGGATTCGGAAAATATAATTGCCATTTCTGTAAGTAAAATACCAAAAAGGCCTTATTTATTTTTCACATTTCAAGTTGGAAGCACTTCCGGTTTGGATTACAAACTCCATTTTTTGTGTACGAATCAGTAGTGTCGTAGCTAGTACAAAAAAATTTTTCAAGGCAATCTGACCTATATTTCGTCAAGTTTTTTGAAAACTTTGATTCTTAATATCACCAAGGGGAGATCATTTAGAAATTTTCTAACAACATTTTAAAAGACGCATGAGCGAGATCGACTTACATACCAAATTCCATGAAAATCATGCAACTATTAAAGAAGTTGTTATTTTGATTTTTACTTCCGGCTCAAAATCACAGCGACGAATTTTCGAAATTCGAAAATCCGAAATTGCAGATTTGAAGTAAAGGAGTCAAGGTATTCAAAGAAAAAATAATTAGTAAAATAGGTGAAATAGTCACAAAGTTACAGCAAAGTAGGTCAAATGCATTTGTTCGTAAAATTCGGTAATTTCGGATGCGAAAAACGTTTTGAAAATATTTTTACCCAACAGCCACCACCCATTTTTGGGGGGGTAGGTAAAAGTTTCAGAAAGATCTTATGGGTAGATTCTGAGAAATCCGATTTGTGGATAAAACACAAAAAAATAAATAATAAGAACTAGATCTGCTACTGTCCCAAGCAGATATGAAAGCTTTCATATTCATCATCACGTGCCATCGATTATACCAAGTATCTTAAAGAAAATAACAAGAAAAAAAATATTAAAATTGGTCGAAAACTCGCGAAGTTACCAAGTTGGGAAATTTTCGACCCCAAGGTCAAAGGTCAGGTCAAAGGTCAAGCTCTCTCATGAAAGGACATTGATGACTCCATCTAGGCTCATGACCCTTTTCATGCTACGAGGCCCTCGAAGGTCAAGGTAGGGTCAAACTTCACTTCATGGGCCCGTTTCGCCAACTTCCGGTCCCCGGGCAGGCATTTTGACGTGACGCAGCGACTCGGCGGGGTTGATATACCTTTTGAATACCAAGCCTCGAGACCCGCCCGGGCACCCTTCGGGACGTTTACAGGTGGGAATGCGGGTACATCGGTGAAACATGCTGGTCCAGTGAGTCTCAGATGTAAACGACTAGAAGGAATGCAGTTATCAAGCTGAAAGTTAAAGGACACCTAGGCACTAGCGAGAACTGGATGGGACCAGAGTTTGGTACCGCTGGTGCTATTGGTTCCAGCTGTGCGCATGCGCGAATGTCGAAAAACGCCTAAGTTTTAAATATCGTGCCGCGTGCATGGCATTCGGGTGAGAGTTGCCAACTTTTTATACAATGAAGAGAATTGTCAAGGTTATTATTCCCAGCCAACATATTTTGATTCGAACCCATAGGGGCCGAGCTATAAGGCAGCAAACATGGCCCTTCGTTTTAAGAAACCATGTTTGACACCCTGCACGTGACCGTAGTTAGAGTCAGGGGTCCCAACTTTTGATACTATGGAGGGAAGTGTCCAAGCTATCGATCCCGACCAAAACATCTCGATTCGAACCCATAGCGGCCGAGAAGACTCATACCCATCACATGAGACAATAAAATGACTTTATCTTGTCGTTTGCAATTTCAAAATTCTAAAAAACTTTTTTAGTCTCAAAATCGGCGAAAATAGCCGTAAAATCGATTTTTTGACCATAACTTTTGTTTTTTTTCAGCGGAATCAGATGGGACAAGTACTCAAAATTCGGGCTAATAAATGGGCACATCGTGCCAAAAAACCAGGTTAATCGAAGAATTTTTGGCGCTGCTAGGGCAAAAAACACCTTTTTCCCCTTACGGAGTGCGGGAATTTACTTTAAAAAAAAAAGAGAAAAAAATCCGCCACCTCACATGTAAACGACTTGAAGGAATGCAGGTATCGATCTAAACATTTCAAGACTTTTAGGTACAAACGTGACAAGTGGGGGGCCGGAGTTTGGTAGTCATCATACCTTTGGTTCTAGCGTAGCACATGCGCGAAGTCAAAACCGCTAACCTCGAAAACAACCTTGTCGGCACAGAAAACGTCAAAGGAGAAATTCGAATTTTTGAAATATTAGAATACCAAACACTCGACCATGAGCCAGGCTATCCTGAAATGTATTAATTTCGTTAATAGGAGACACACTCTCTAAGCCATGACCAAATGTGTATGTTTCCAAGCCCAATAATGAGGATTTTTTACTGTATGTCATTTTCAATTCAAAATGGCGTCCATGATTTGCCAGAAATCAAAAATGTTTTTGCTACCGTTTTTTGGCCTTCCTACAAGGATTCGGAAAATATAATTGCCATGTCTGTAAGTAAAATACCAAAAAAAACTTATTTATTTTTCACATTTCAAGATTGAAGCACTTCCGGTTTGGGTTACAAACTCCATTTTTTGTGTACTAATCAGTAGTGTCGTAGCTAGTACAAAAAAATATATCAAGGCAATCTGACCTATATTTCGTCAATTTTTTTGAAAACTTTGATCCTTAATATCACCAAGGGGGGGAAATTTCTAACAGCATTTTTAAAGTCGCATGAGCGGGATCTACTTACATACCAAATTCCGTGAAAATCGTGCAACTATTAAAGAAGTTGTTATTTTGATTTTTACTTCCGGCTCGAAATCACATCGACGAATTTTCGAAATTCGAATATCCGAAATTGCAGATTTGAAGTAAAGGAGTCAAGGTATTCAAAGAAAAAAGAATTAGTAAAATAGGTGTAATAGTCACAAAGTTACAGCAAAGTAGGTCAAATGCATTTGTTCGTAAAATTCGGTGATTTCGGATGCGAAAAACGTTTTGAAAATATATTTACCCAACAGCCACTACCCATTTTTTTTTGGGGGGGGGGGGGTAGGTAAAAGTTTCAGAAAGATCCTATGAGTAGATTCTGAGAAATCCGATTTGTGGATAAAACACAAAAAAAAAATAATAAGAACTAGATCTGCTACTGTCCCAAGCAGATATGAAAGCTTTCATATGAACAGTCATTTCCGGTCACATGTCAAGGGTCATATGTCATCAGGTATCTAAAAAAAAATACACTTACCTTATAAATAAGGTGGGGAAAATACAAAACAAAATTTAGTCGGATCAAAATAGGAGTAATGCACAGCAAAAAAGCGGAACTTCTATCATGGGCTCAATTTGTATTCAAATTGTCTGAAAAATTGATACAACCTGCGCTAGGGTGCTGCGCAGGTTGTATTAAACTTTCAGATGGCTGGGGTAAAAAAATGAGCCGCCGCGACGCGATGCCGTGAAATGCACAAAAAACGGTAAATGCACAAAACACGGGATTGATCTCTCAGGCTAGTAGAGGTCAGCCAAGGTCATGACCTTGACCTCAGGGACGGCCCCGTCGACGGGTTTGTGGGTCGTGGCCTTGACCTTGACTTTGATGCAGATTTTCGGGACGGTACCTAAGTTTTGGGAATTTTTCGACCCCAAGGTCAAAGGTCAGGTCAAAGGTCAAACTCTCTCATGAAAGGACATTGATGACTCCATCTAGGCTCATGACCCTTTTCATGCTACGAGGCCCTCGAAGGTCAAGGTAGGGTCAAACTTCACTTCATGGGCCCGTTTCGCCCACTTCCGTTCCCCGAGCGGGCATTTTGACGTGACGCAGCGAGTCGGCGGGATGGATATACCTTTTGAATACCAAGCCTCGAGACCCGCCCGGGCACCCTTCGGGACGTTTACAGGTGGGGGTGGGGGTACATCGGTGAAAAATGCTGGTCCAGTGAGTCTCAGATGTAAACGACTAGAAGGAATGCAGTTATCAGGCTGAAAGTTGAAGGACACCAAGGCACCAGCGAGAGCAGGGTGGGACTAGAGTTTGGTACCGCTGGTGCTATTGGTTCCAGCTGTGCGCATGCGCGAATGTCGAAAAACGCCTAAGTTTTAAATATCGTGCCGCGTGCATGGCATTCGGGTGAGAGCTGCGAACTTTTTATACAATGGAGAGAATTGTCAAGGCTATTATTCCCAGCCAACACATTTTGATTCGAACCCAAAGGGGCCGAGCTATAAGGCAGCAAACATGGCCCTTCGTTTTGGGAAGCCATGTTTGACATCCTGCCACGTGACCGTGGTTAGGGTCAGAGGTTCAAACTTTTTATACGACGAAGGGAAGTGTCCAAGCTATGGATCCCGATCAAAACATATGGAATCATAGCGGCCGAGATATGGGGCCTCAAACGTAGCGCACGAAAAAGTGACTTGTTAGTCTAAAAACATTCGAAAAATAGGCAAAAAATAGGCCTAACTGCACGAGCGTGTTTGAGCAGGCGTTATGGTTGTCGGAATTTCTTGAAATTTTCAGAGATTGTGCCTGGGGATGTTAGCTAGCACATATAAAAAATTAAAGTGACTTCTAATACGGGAACATGGCCTAAAAAATTCGAACCCAAGCCGACCCAGCAACTTTTTTTTTATTGTAAAACATGGCCATATTTTTTCGAATTTTTATTCGATCATGTTCTCCTTTTAATATGTTACTAACCTCATCGCGGCGCATCCGACCAGGATAAATTTTTTAAAAAAAAAACCCCAATGATGCCTCGACAGTCTCAGAACATCAAAACTTTGACAGTCTCAAATATATAGTCCGCCATTTTGAAAAAATCAAACCCAATACGCATCGGTGCAGAAGACTCATACCCATCACATGAGACTAACAAAATGACTTTATCTTGTCGTTTGCAATTTCAAAATTTTTTTGGCCATAACTTTTGTTTTTTCATCGAAATCAGATGTAACCAGTACTCAAAATTCGGGCTAGTAAATGGGCACATCGTGCCAAAAAACCAGGTTATTAGAAGAATATTGTTTATTTTTAAACTTGAATTAGACTAGTAAAACAAATATTTTCTGGCAATAGAAAGTGTAAAATGGTCGCAGGGTTCTTGAAGTTGTACAGCACCCGGTGACCTATTTTTATTTAACTGGGGAATAAGTGATATTTCATATTATAGCAGTAAATAATTTAAATATTTCATAAGGATTTTAATACTATGTTTATCATGTATGTGTCAAGGTCATAAAACGTCCGGTCATAGTATCATCCATCGAGGTTTCCCGAATGCAGATTTTCGCGACCGGGATAGATTTGCACTGCCCAGGCAACGTTCCAGTGGTCCGTTTGCCTTCAAATTTGCAAAGATTGTACTTTGAGATTCTAGCTATCGCATATAAAAAATAGAAATGAGTGAGATTCCGGGAACAATGAAAATAAATTATAAACCCACCCCCACCTATCAAACTTTTTTTGCTTGAAAAATTGCCGTATTTTATCGATTTATTTTCGTTCTTGATATCTGAATATTTTCTCCTTTTAATATGTGATAAATATCATCGCGGCACAGGCAACCGCTAGAAATTCCAGAGATTTAACCTTTGAATACCAAGCCTCGAGACCCGCCCGGGCACTCTTAAATATCGTAGCGCGTGCATGGCATTCGGGTGAGATCTACCAACTTTTTATACAATGGAGAGAATTGTCACGGCTATTATTCCCAGCCAACACATTTTGATTCGAACCCATAGAGGCCGAGCTATAAGGCAGCAAACATGGCCTTTCGTTTTGGGAAGCCATGTTTGACACCCTGTCACGTGACCGTGGTTAGGGTCAGGGGTCCAAACTTTTTATACGACGGAGGGAATTGTCCAAGCTATCGATCCCGATCAAAACATATGGATTAGAACCCATATGGGGCCTCAAACGTTGCGCACGAAAAAGTGACTTGTTAGTCTAAAAACATTCGAAAAATAGTCAAAAAATAGGCCTAATTGCGCGAGCGTGTTTTAGCAGGCGTTACGGTTGTCGGAATTTCTTGAAATTTTGAGAGATTGTGCCTTAGGTTGTTAGCTAGCACAAATAAAAAATTTAAGTGATTTCTCATACGGGAACATGGCCTAAAAAATTCGAACCCAAGCAGACCCAGCAACTTTTTTTTATTGTAAAACATGGCCATATTTTTTCGAATTTTTAATTCAATCATGTTCTCCTTTTACTATGTTACTAACCTCATCGTGGCGCATCCGACCAGTATAAATTTAAAAAAAAATACCCCCCAATGATGCCTCGGCAGTCTCAGAACATCAAAACTTTGACAGTCTCAAAAATATAGTCCGCCATTTTGAAAAAATCAAACCCAATCCGCATCGGTGCAGAAGACTCATACCCATCACATGAGAAAACAAAATGACTTTATCTTGTCGTTTGCAATTTCAAAATTCTAAAAAACTTTTTTAGTCTCAAAATCGGCGAAAAAAGCCATAAAATCGGTTTTTTGACCATAACTTTTTTTTTTTTTTTTCATCGGAATTAGATGGGACAAGTACTCAAAATTCGGGCTAGTAAATGGGCACATCGTGCCAAAAAACCAGGTTAATCGAAGAATTTTTGGCGCTGCTAGGGCAAAAAACACCTTTTTCCCCTTACGGAGTGCGGGAATTTACTGACAAAGAAACGAGAAAAAAATCCGCCACCTCACATGTAAACGACTTTAAGGAATGCAGGTATCGATCTGAACATTTCAGGACTTTTAGGTACAAACGTGAAAAGTTACGGGCCGGAGTTTGGTAGTCATCATACCTTTGGTTCTAGCGTAGCGCATGCGCGAAGTCAAAACCGCTAACCTCGAAAACAACCTTGTCGGCACAGAAAACGTCAAAGGAGAAATTCAAATTTTTGAAATATTAGAATACCAAACACTCGACCATGAGCCAGGCTATCCTGAAATGTATTAATTTCGTTAATAGGAGACACACTCTCTAAGCCACGACCAATTGTGTATGTTTTCAAGCCCAATAATGAGGATTTTTTACTATATGTCATTTTCAATTCAAAATGGCGTCCATGATTTGCCAGAAATCAAAAATGTTTTTGCTACCGTTTTTTGGCCTTCCTACAAGGTTTCGGAAAATATAATTGCCATGTCTGTAAGTAAAATACAAATAAAGCCTTATTTATTTTTCACATTTCAAGATGGAAGCACTTCCGGTTTGGGTTACAAACTCCATTTTTTGTGTACGAATCAGTAGTGTCGTAGCTAGTACCAAAAAAAATATCAAGGCAATCTGACCTATATTTCGTCAATTTTTTTGAAAACTTTGATCCTTAATATCACCAAGGGGGGATAATTTAGAAAATTTCTAACAACATTTTTAAAGTCGCATGAGCGAGGTCTACTTACATACCAAATTCCATGAAAATCGTGCAACTATTAAAGAAGTTGTTATTTTGATATTAACTTCCGGCTCGAAATCACAGCGACGAATTTTCGAAATTCGAAATTGCAGATTTGAAGTAAAGGAGTCAAGGTATTCAAAGAAAAAAGAATTAGTAAAATAGGTGAAATAGTCACAAAGTTACAGCAAAGTAGGTCAAATGCATTTGTTCGTAAAATTCGGTGATTTCGGATGCGAAAAACGTTTTGAAAATATATTTACCCAACAGCCACCACCCATTTTTTGGGGGGTAGGTAAAAGTTTCAGAAAGATCCTATGAGTAGATTCAGAGAAATCCGATTTGTGGATAAAACACAAAAAAAAAAAAATAATAAGAAGAATAATAATCTTAACAGAAACAATAAGCTTTCATATATGAATATATGAAAGCTTAATAATAATAATAGGAAGAATAATAATCTTAACAGAAACAATAAGCTTTCATATATGAATATATGAAAGCTTAATAATAATAGGAAGAATAATAATCTTAACAGAAACAATCAGCTTTCATATATGAATATATGAAAGCTTAATAATAATAGGAAGAATAATAATCTTAACAGAAACAATAAGCTTTCATATATGAATATATGAAAGCTTAATAATAGGAAGAATAATAATCTTAACAGAAACAATAAGCTTTCATATATGAATATATGAAAGCTTAATAATATTAATCTGAGTAATAACAATAGCCTTTTACCATTTTCAATGGTGAAAGCCTAACTAGACCTGCTTGCCGGACTGAACGGCTTTCACCTTGACCCCAGCTGTACAGAAATACAACTTTCTCAAAAATCGGTTGGGAATTGACATAATTATGGCCTTTTTTCAATTTTCGTGCACGTTAAAGATTTAAACCAATTCCTGTCGCAATTTGGTCGTTATGGCATCCGGAATATCCCTAGCTGTACAAAAGTATAACTTTTTCAAAAATCCGTTGGAAATTGACATAATTAGGGCCTGTTTTCAATTTTCGCGCACGTTAAAGATTTACACCACTTCCCGTCTCTTCGCAACTTTCGCAATAGTAATAATTACTAACTGTTTAAAACATGAAAAAACAGTAAATAGAACTTTATCTGTTATAGTTTTGGAGATATACATGAATTGTAAATGGAATTAAAAAAATCAAGTTTTCCGAATGGGACAAAAAGCAGATTTTTTAGTCTCATATAACAACCAAAAACCCCAACAAACGATCAGCATGAAATTTTAATTATTCATGATTACAGGCGACTTCTATATAAAAAAAATTCAGCGGGGAGCTTTTTTTTAACTGGTTAAAAGGGATGACGTCATATAGACATAAAGCATGGGATATTAATTCCAGGAGTAACTGCTTCTTACTAGGATGAATTATTTTCACCAAAGACACACCAGTAACAGATATTGGTTCACAGTAAAAAACCTTTATTTCAAAAATTGCCATTTTGAAAAATAGCTCTCTCTGTATGCGCTATACGTTTGTTATACGTTGGTTATACGTACAGGTTGTATCTACTCTTACTGCTATGAAAGATGCCGTTTTCAATTTTCGATCCCTTTGTTTTCCCACTCCTGATATTTAGGACAGTGGGGCAATGGTTACATATATCAGACTACATATTAAACTCTCTGTAAAACAAGTTCCAAAATAAATTTTACGTTGACTTTTCGAGAAAAAACCCTCTAAAAATGCTCCAAATAAGTAAAAATACGACGTTTTGAATTTTCAATCTCATTTTCGACTTCTTATGACATTTAGAGAAATTGTACAATGGTTTTACACAAAACACCACCAATTAGGCTGACAATTGAGAAAGTTTTAAAAAAATCGTTGGCGGCGTTTCCGAGAAACATGCGTCCAAAGATGCCCGAAATCGTAAAAAACGTCACATTTCAAAGTCCTATAACTTTTTAAATTTTTGACAGAAACTTGTCGCTAAAGTATCATCTTGTAGATAATTTAAATGGCTATCGAATGACATAATACTTTAACTACTCGGTAAACATCCAATGAATACATCCCATTTTCCGCACAGTCACCCATTTTTTGGAATTTTGTCAAAGTTCGGATACCTTTCTTGACTACTTCTGGTGATTAGAGGATTTTTATTTATAGTTCATGGACTGGTTTGTTCCTTCGGCTTGATATTTCTAAAGTGTCAGAAAAATCGTTGGAGCCGTTTTTGAATTATCAAATTTTGACTAAAACTCGCAAAAATCGCCAAAAATTGACCAAAATCAAAATCCGAATTTCAAAACATTACTTATATCACTGGAATCGGATTGATGTCAGCTATCTAAGTATATAATTTAAGTTTCAAAATTTTAAAATTAAACAATTTTAGAAAATTTTCCAAATTTTCCAATTTTAGAAAATTTTCCAAATTTTCCAATTTTCACCGAAAAAATGAGAGCAGCAAATTTACTAAAGTCGACGTTTTTGAACTGCTATCTGCTCAGAAATGACTGCAGCTATCCAAAAATGTAAATATCTGTAAAATCGGTTGAGAATTAGCAGAATTGTGGCCGATTTTAAATTTGCGTGCACGTTAAAGATTCTACAAAAATCGGACATTCTGGTAATTTCGTTTGATATTTAAGCACTAATACATGAAACAGTTAATTTGATTCCAGAGTTTTGAAACATTCGTTCAAATAGTTTCTAAGGTTAAAGCTCCCACATTTGAGTTAAACGTATAACATGCGTTTAAAATTGCTCGAAATCATAAAAAAACCTACTTTTCAGAGTCCTATAACTTTTACAATATTTGATAGAAATTTGTCTCTGTAGTATCATCTGATAGACAATTCAATTGGCTATCACATGATATAACATTTCATTTGTTTTGCAAAGATATAATGAATACATCGCATTTTTTCGCAAAGGCACTAATTTTTTAAAATTTTGTCAAAGTTCGGATACCTTTCTACACTACTTCCGGCGATTAGAGGATTTTCATTTATAGTTCATGGACTGGTCTGGTCCTTCGACTTCATATTCCTGAAGTTTCAGAAAAACCATAGGCGCCGTTTTAAAAAAAATAAGAACTCTACGATATGACCAAAATGCGAAAAAAAAGTAAAAAATCAAAATTAAGATTTCAGATCAAAACTGATATTGTTGGAATCGGATTAATGTCAGCTACCTAAAAATATGAGTCAAATTTCAAAATTCAAAAAAAATAACAATTTTAGAAAAAATTTGAAAATTTTCCAATATTCACCGAAAAAATTAGAGCGACAAAGTTTCTAAAATCGACGATTTTGAACTGCTATCTGCTCAGAAATGTCACCAGATATCCCAAAATGTAAATATTTGAAAAATTGGTTGAGAATTAATATAATTATAGCCGTTTTTCAATTTGCGTGCACGTTAAAGATTTGACGCATTTCCGCTATGCGCACAAGTTTCGAATTAGCTTTAAGCACTAGCTGCACACCACTTTTCTAACAGAAAATCAAATTTCAAACCTCTATCTCTTATAGTTGCTGAGATCTAGCTTCCCCCAATAAGAAGAATAACTAGACTTGCGTGCAAGACTGAACGGCTTTCACCTTGACCACAGGATTGACGAGTTAACAGTTAACGCATCCGTAATATCCCAAGCTGTACAAAAATATAAATTTTTTGAAAATCGGTTGGGAATTGACATACTTAGGGATGTTATAAAATGTTCGTGTACGTTAAAGATTTACATCACTTCCGGTCTCAATTTTATCGTTATGACATTCGCAATATCCCCAGCTGTACAAAAATATAACTTTTTACAAAAATGGTTGGTAATTGACATACTTAGGGATGTTTTCAATTTTCGTTCACGTTTAAGATTTACACACTTCCGGTCTCAATTTGGTCGTTATGGCATTCGCAATATCCCCAGTTGTACAAAAATATATCCTTTTCCAAAATCGGTTGGGAATTGACATACTTAGGGCTGGTTTTCAATTTTCGTGCACGTTAAAGATTAACACCACTTCCTGTCGCAATTCGGTCGTTATGGCATCCGTAATATCCCTGGCTGTACCAAAATATAACTTTCTCAAAAATCGGTTAGGAATTGACATAATTATGGCCACTTTTTAATTTTCGTGCACGTTAAAGATTTACACCACTTAACTTCCGGTCTCAATTCAGTCGTTATGACATCCGCAATATCACCAGCTGTACAAAAATATAACTTTTTCAAAAATCCGTTGGAAATTGACATAATTAGGGCCTGTTTTCAATTTTAGTGCACGTTAAAGATTTACACAACTTCCCGTCTCTTCGCAACTTTCGCAATTGTAATAATTACTTACTGTTTAAAATATGAAAAAATAGTAAACAGAATTATATCTGTTATAGTTTCGGAGACATACAAGAATTGTAAATAGAATTTAAAAAAACCTGTTTTCCGAATGGGACAAATAAGCCCAGACTTTTTAGTCTCAGATAACAACCAAATACCCCAACAAATGATCAGCATAAAATTTGAATTATTCATAAAGTCAGGCGACTTCTATATAAAAATCCTCAGCATGGAGCTTTATTTTAACAGGTTAAAAGGGATGACGTTATATAGACATAAAGCATAGGATATTAATTCCGGGAGTAACTGTTGCTAACTTATATGAATTATTTTCACAAAAGACACACCAGTAACAGATATTGGTTCACAGTAAGACATCTTTATTTCAAAAATTGCCACTTTGAAATTTAGCTCTCTCTCTCTGTGCTCTATACGCTTGTTATACGTTGGTTATACGTACAGATTGAATCAACTCTTATTGCAATGAAAGATGCCGTTTTCAATTTTCGATCCCTGTGTTTTCCCACTCCTGATATTTAGGACTGTGGCGAAATGGTTTCATATATCAGACTACAGATTAGACTCTCCGTAAAACAAGTTTAAACATAAATATTACGATGACATTTCGAGAAAAATACCTCTAAAAATGGTCCAAAGCGTAAAAATACGATGTTTTGGATTTTCAATCTCTTTTTTCGACTACTTATGACATTTAGAGAAAATGTACAATGGTTTCACACAATACATCATCCGTTAGACTCTCGACTGAGGAAGTTTAAAAAAAATCGTTGGCGGCGTTTCCGAGAAACATGCGTCAAAAGTTGCCCGAAATCGTATAATACGTTACATTTTAAAGTCCTATAACTTTTTCAATTTTTGATAGAAACTTGTCACTGTAGTATCATCTGATAGACAATTCAATAATTTAACTACTCGGTAAAGAACAAATCGAAACATCGCATTTTACGCACAGACACCCATTTTTCACAATTTTGTCCAACTTTGGATACCTTTCTTGACTACTTCCGGTGATTAGAGGATTTTCATTTATAGTTCATGGACTTGTTTGGGCTTTCGACTGTATATTTCTGAAGTTTCAGAAAAATCGTTGGAGCCGTTTAAAAAAAATAAGAACTCTACGATTTGACCAAAATGCGAAAAAAAGTGAAAAATCAAAGTTAACATTTCATAACAAAACTGATATTGTTGGAATCGGATTGCTGTCAGCTATCCAAAAATATAAGTTAAATTTAAAAATTCAAAAAAAAAACAATTTTAGAAATTTTTTGAAAATTTTCCAATATTCACCGAAAAAATTAGAGCGACAAAGTTTCTAAAATCGACAATTTTGAACTGCTATCCGCTCAGAAATGTCTCCAGGTATCCAAAAATGTAAAGATCTGAAAAATCGGTTAAGAATTAACAGAATTATTGCCGATTTTCAATTTGCGTGCACGTTAAAGATTTGAAGTATTTGCAATTTACGCACAAATTTCGAAATAACTTTAAGCAGTAGCTGCACACCACTTTTATGATATAAAATCAAATTTCAAACCTCTATCTCTTATAGTTGCTGAGATCTAGCTTCCCCCAATAAAAAATAAATAATAATATTAATCTTAGTAATAACAATAGCCTTTCACCATTCTCAATGGTGAAAGCCTAATAATCTTAGTAATAACAATAGTCTTTCACCATTTTCAATGGTGAAAGCCTAATAATACCTAGTAAAAACAATAGTCTTTCACCATTTTCAATGGTGAAAGCCTAATAATATTAATCTGAGTAATAACAATAGCCTTTCACCATTTTCAATGGTGAAAGCCTAATAACTAGATCTGCTACTGTCCCATGCAGATATGAAAGCTTTCATATTCATCGTCACGTGTCATGAAATATGTCAAGTATCTAAAAGAAGGTAACAAGAAAAAAGTATTAAAATTGGTCAAAAAGTCTCAAAGTTACAGGTTTAAATATAATTAGAAACATTGCACCCGGGCAAAAACAAAATGATCTGAAAACATTGGTTACATCGTGGGGCATGCGCGAAATTAAAAGAAATTATGGTCGATTTGAGAATTTGGGGTATATTTTGGAGTTGTTTGGTAAATGACGGCGGATCTAAGGTGGCGGCCATAATACAATATAAAACGCGTTAAAGAATGAACAAATTTTCGTTACGGGTTTCATTCGCACCGCCCGGGCAACGTTCCGAAGGTCCGATTACCTTCAAATTTGCACCGGTTGTACCTCACATATTAAAAATAGAAGAGTGTGAGATTCAAAGAACGTTGAAAATAAATTCAAAACCCACCCCATCAAAATTGTTTTGATTAAAAATAGTCGTATTTTATCAATTTTTATAACTTTTTATATTTGAGCAATGGATCTAAGTACTCATACCTATCAAACATGGAAGCATGTTCCTGAAGCAATGGACGCAAGTTTTACAACAGTTAACCGTTGCTTCAACACTTGGCTATTCCTAAACTTTTACACTGGTTGTGTTTACATGTGACTAATTAGCATTCAAAGCATTGTCCAATCAGAGGTCGTGGCACGTAACACACTCACAATGTAGCACGTGACTGTAGTAAACAAATATGGCAGCCCCCACAGAAAAAGAACTAGACAAGTTTACAGCCGTTGAATGTTTTCTTTCCGCTAACTCACTGACAACTAAAAACGCCGGTAAAAATGTTAAACGTTGATGAATCGAACCTTGACCTTTGTATCTCGATTGTCACATAGACATTTTAGCTAGAAGCGCGAGACTTGATAATCATGACGATTTTTTTAACGAAGGATAAATAAAATGAATTGAAAGTAGTCTATTTTTAGTAACCCATTTAACGAAGGAATCTGATTGGCTCACGGTTGGGGGCCTATACCCAATCAAATTTAGTGCCGAAAAATGCAGAGTGTTGAGTGAAGGGCTTGATAAACTGTATGTAGTTAAGGCGAGATCAAGCCTTCTAATGAAGATGACACGGAAGATGCGATAAAATCACTTTGCATTTGCAATTTCACAATTAATTATAACCAATTTTAAATACCGAAAATCGATATTTGTCCGTAAATTGACTTATATAGAAAAAAACGACTTGAACAAATGCAGGTATCACTTTGAAAGTTTCATGGTACCTAGGTACCAACGTGAAAAGTACCTCGCCGGAATTTGGTACACATGGTACCTTAGGTTCTAGCGTAGCGCATGTGCAAAGTCATGACGCACGGTAGGTGCCACGAACAAACGACTTGAACAAATTAAGATATCGCCTTGAAAATTTCAGGGTACCTAGGTACTAACGGGAAAAGTTCCTCGCCGGAATTTGGTACTCATGGTACCTTTGGTTCCAGCGTAACGCATGCGCGAAGTCAAAACAAGCTAACTCGAGAACAACCTTGTCGGCACGGAAAACATCATAGGGGTAATTCGAATTTTTGAAATATTCAAAAACCAATCAATCGACCATGAGCCAGGTTATCCTTAAATGTATTAATTATGTACATAAGAGACAAATTCTCTAAGCCTCTACCAATTATGTATGTTTTCAAGCCCATGAATGTGGATTTTTCACTATTGCTCATTTTCAATTTAAAATGGCGTCCATCATTTGCCAAAAATGAAAATTCTATTCTCGACAGTTTCTTGGCTTTTCTAAAAGGATTCGAAAAGTATAATTGCCTTGTCTGTAAGAAAATATCACCAAAGGAATATCGATTTTCACATTTCAAGATGTTGGCACTTCCGGTTTGTGCTACAATTTCCATTTTTTGTGTACGAATCAGTATTGCCGTAGCTAGTAAAAAATCAAAAAATCAAGGCAATCTGACCTATATTTCGTCGATTTTTTTTGAAAATTTTGATCCTTAATTACTCCAAGGGGAGATAATTTTAAAAATTTCTAATGACATTTTTAAAGTCACATGAGCAAAATCTACTGACAGTATGTCATAAAAATCGTGCAAATATTCAAGAAGTTGTCATAATGATTTTAATTTCCGGTTCGAAATCGTCCATCATTTTCCAAAAATCTAAGGTCTATTTCCGGCAGTTTTTTTGGCTTTTCTAAAAGGATTCGGAAAATATAATTGCCTTGTCTGTAAGTAAAATATCAACAAAGAAATATCGATTTTGACGTTTCAAGATGGTTGCACTTCCGGTTTGGGCTACAAACTCAATTTTTAGTGTACGAATCAGTAGTGTCGTAGTTACAGCAATATAGGTCAAATGCATTTGTTCGTCAAATTCGGTGATTTCGGATTCGAAAAGCGTTTTGAAAATATATTTACCCAACAGCCACCACCCATTTTTGATGGGGTAGGTGAAAGTTTCAGAAAGATCCTATGGGTAGATTCTGAGAAATCCGATTTGAGGATAAAACACACACAAAAAAAATAATAACTAGATCTGCTACTGTCCCATGCAGATATGAAAGCTTTTATATTCATTGTCACGTGTATTGGTCAAAAACTCGCGAAGTTACAGGTCTAAATATAGTTAGAAACCTTGAACCTTGGAAAAAATAATACGAGGGAAATTTTTGCCTGGGCAGCAACTGAGTTCCAACTGTCAAGGGATCTTTTACGTGCACGCCAATGTGTACACGGGACATCAGTTTTTCGTCCCATCCGAACGCCTAAGCAGTTGTCCGTTTCAGGCCCTACGTCTGCGTCACTGACAAAAGGAAACCGCGCAGGAAAATTGAGATGAACTTTCTCGGCTAATGCATGGATCGAACGCCCGGCCTCCAGGCTAGCGAGCCAGCACCTTACCCACTTAGCCACGTGACCCCCCTTATAGCATAGAATTAAATGTTATGAATGGGGCTCAATGTCCTACTGTTCTGCTCGTAAAAGAAAATAACAAGAAAAAAGTATTAACATTGGTCAAAAACTCGCAAAGTTACAGGAGTCGTTTCGTAATGAAACACAAACCGATATGTAAAAACAATGCCGCGTGTGAGACTGGTATTGTGTAACAAGTTCAAATGATTTGTCGGCATTTATTATAGCATAGAATGAATAAATTAAATGGGGTTTAATGCCTACGCTTCTTAACCTAACCTGGACTAATTGTAGACGGACATACGCCATACAGTGTGCTATGAGGGAAATTTTGCCCAGGCAACAACTGAATTCCAACTGCCAAGGGATCTTTTACGTGCATGCCAATGTGTCAGGCCCCCCGTCTGCATCACTGACAATGAGGAAACCACGCCGGAAAATAGAGATAATCTTTCTCAGCCAATGCATGGATCGCACACCCGGTGTCCAGGCTAGGGAGCCAGCACCTTACCCACGCAACACCCCCTTATAGCAGAGAACTAAATGAAATTGGTCAAAAACTCGCTAAGTTACAGGTCTAAATATAGTTAGAAACATTGCAGCCAGGCAATGGCATACGCCATACAGTGTGCTCTGATGGAAATATTTGCCCGGGCAGCAACTGAATTCCAACTGCCAAGGGATATTTTACGTGCACGCCAATGTTTACACGGGACTACGGTTTTTCGTCCCATCGGAACGACTAGGCAGCTGCCTGTGTCAGGCCCTCCGTTTGCATCACTGACAATGGGAAACCACGCCGGAATATCGAGATGACATTTCTCGGCCAATGCATGGATCGCGCACCCGGCCTGCAGCCTAGCGGGCCAGCACCTTACCAACTTAGCAACGTGACCCCCCCCCCCCCTGATAGCATAGAACTAAATGAAATGAAATTGGGATCAACGTTCAACTGTTCTGATCCTAAACTGGGATAATTGAGACGGGCATGCAGTGTGCTTTGAGGGAAATTTTGCGCGGACAGCGGCGCTACCTACTCTTATATCGAATTCCAACTCCCAAGGGCTCTGTTGAGTGCACGACAATGTTTACATGGGACCTCGGTTTTTCGAACCATCAAAACGACTAGTCAGGTATCCTTTGTCACTCAGACGATCCCTCCTGCATCACTGACAAGGGGAAACCGCGCCACGCCGGAAAACCTAACTAGCCACGTGATCCCCTACAGTTATTGGGTCCAAATTGAGAGTGTAGGACGTTAAACCCCATTTCATTCATTCATTCATTCCAAATTGAGAGAGCGAGAGAGAGAAGAGAGAGAGAGAGAAATGGGGTTTAACGTCCACTCGACACAAAGTAGGTAATGATAGGACTAACATATGGTTCACTTTTATTTCAATAATTCGCTTGCGCGTAGGGGTCTTTAGCAGTGGGAAGAAATTGGAGGACCCGAAGAAACCCCACGAGGTTGGACAGGCGGCCTCACTCCTAGCCACGTACAACCTGGGATTCAAAACCACACCAGTTGACTCAATGATAGGCTTTATGATACAGTTACAGGTCTAAATATAGTTAGAAACATTGCAGCCGGGCAATGGCATACGCCATACAGTGTGCTATGAGGGAAATTTTTGCCCGGGCAGCAACTCAATTCCAACTGCCAAGGGATCTTTTACGTAAAAACAATATTTTATGTTCACGCAAATGTGTACACGGGGCCTCGGTTTTTCGTCCCATCGGAACGACTAGGCAGGTTTCCTTTGTCACTCAGGCGATCCCTCCTGCATCACTGACAAGAGGAAATCGCACCACGCCGAAAAACCTGGCTAGCCACGTGATCCCCTACGGTTATTGGGTGAAATTGAGAGAGAGGAGAGAGAGAGAGAGAGAGAGAGAGAGAGAGAGAGAGAGAGAGTGAGAGAGAGAAATGGGGTTTAAAGTCCACTCGACACAAACTTAGATAATTTCAGGACTAACATATGGTTTACTTTTATTTCAATAATTCGCGTTCGCGTAGGTGTCTTTAGCAGTGGGGAGAAGTTGGAGGACCCGAGAAACCCAACACGGTTGGACAGGCGACCTTACACCTTGCCACGTACAACCGTGGATTCGAAGCCACACCAATTGACTCAATGACAGTGATACAGTGCGCGCACGGGGTCCCTAATGGGGCAGGGCTAAGTGCGTAAGGTCGGGTGTTCGACCCCTGCATTGGCCGAGAAAGTTCATAAAGAGAGAGAGTGAGAGAAAAGATGGTTAACGTCCACTCCACACAAACTAATAAAAAAACAATTAAAATTGGTCAAAAACTCGCGAGATATAGTTAGAAACATTGCCCAAGGGCAAAAAAATATTCATGGAAGCTTGATCAAATGCAGGTATCGCCTTGAAAATTTCAGGGTACCTAGGTACCAACGTGAAAAGTTCCTAGCCGGAATTTGGTACTCATAGTACCTTTGGTTCTAGCGGAGCGCATGCGCAAAGTCATGACACACGAGGTGCCACGATCAAACGACTTAAACCAATGCAGATATCACCTAAGTACTAACGTGAAAAGTTCCTCACTGGAATTTAGTACTCATGGTACCTTTGGTTCCATCGTAACGCATGCACGAAGTCAAAACAAGCCAACTCGAAAACAACCTTGTCGGCACTGAAAACATCAAAGGGGTTTTTCGAATTTTTGAGATATTCAAAAATCAAACATTCGACCATGAGCCAGGCTTTCCTTAAATGTATTAACTATGTATTTAAGAGACAGATTCTCTAAGCCACGACTAATTCTGCATGTTTTCAAGCCCACGAATGTGGATTTTTCACTATTGCTCATTTTCAATTCAAAATGGCGTCAATCATTTGCTAAAAATGAAAATTCAATTCCCAACAGTTTTTCGGCTTTTCGAAGACAATTCGGAAAATATAATTGCCTTGTCTGTAAGTAAAATATCAACAAAGGAATATCGATTTTAACATTTCAAGATGGTGGCACTTCCGGTTTGTGCTACATTTCCATTTTTTGTGTACGAACCAGTAGCTAGTAAAAAAAATAAAATTTCAAGGCAATCTGACCTATATTTCGTCGCATGAGTAAAATCTACTTACATATTTTCGAAAAACGTCTTGAAAATATATTTACCCAACAGCCATCACCCATTTTTGGGGGATAGGTTAAAATTTCAAAAAGATCCTATGCGTAGATTCTGAGAAAACCGAATTGTGGATAAAACACACAGAAAAAAAAAATAATAATAGGAATTAGACCTGCGTAGCAGGAATGACGGGTTTCACTGGTACCACATTACCTTTGCACTTATGTCACTTTAAGTACCACGTTACCCTTACACACATATCACTTGCAGTACCAATGGAACCGATAAACATATTTCCACTTAAACATTGCACACATAAAATACAATGGAAGCAGAATCAACCAAATACAGTAATATCGATTCATTTTACACATTTGTTGCATGTAAGTGTGCAGTACTTCCGGTGAATGAAAATGTTCAAATACTTTTATGATATCATAACTGGCATAAGGCATCACATGGTGAAAATTTTAAGAAAATCTAATAATATATGCCACTTTTATAGACCCACAACCTTGAAAAATGACTTGTAGCAAATCGGATATTTCTCGGCAACGGTACAAGTTAGAAACAATTTTGTGGCATCTGTATGATAGTATGGGTCCATTCTATTTAATGAATGGCATTAAATATCATAATTCAAAAAACACTACATATCAGACTCATTTGATTAAAATATCTTTTTTGAAGGCTAAAAATACAGTTTTGCCGAAATGACATTACTTCAGGTGATACTGAAAACTTTTTATTTGTTTTATAACATCGTGCATGACATTAGGCCTCAAAGGGTGAAAAATTTATGAAAATCGAATAATAATTGGCCCTTTTATAGGCCAAAAACCTTCAAAAGTGACATTTAGAAAACAGCCTATATCTTGGCAACCGAACAAGTTAGAAACAAATTTATGGTATCTAGTGACCGTATGATGTTCGTTAATATGTGAATTTAAACCAAAAGTTAATTTTAATATTACATATTAAATAATTTTTGGTTGAAAAAAATATCGATTTTAAAAGTTAAAAATGCAGTTTTTGACCAAATGGCGTCATTTCCGGTGTCAATTTTAAATTATAATTAATTTGATATGACGCATACTTGCTTTTTGAATCAAATGATGTCACTATTATGAATATCCATTAATAATTGACTATTTTACAAACTAATTTTCACATACATTCTCTTCGTATGGATTATAGCTACATGTTTATAAAAGTAACGTAGACGTATTTTAAAATCTAAAAAAGCCTGAATGGGTTGTAAATAGGTCAACTTTACGTCCTTTTTCACCTCTTAATCCAATTTGCTAGAAAGTGAAATTGAAATTAAAAAAAATGCTTCCGACATTTTTTGCGCTTTCAAAGGACACACTTTTTGAGTCATATAATTTTTCAAAAAAATAATATTTGTTTTTGAAGATTGTATTTAACTGTCAAAATTGTAGTTTTTGCAAAAATTATGCCACTTCCTGTGCCGACAGATAACACTTTTGGTAATAAAAAAAATGACAATTGAGACAACGGAGCATATGAACTTTGTTTTATACAAATCGAACAACAAATAATTAATCTATGGCTGAAAAACTGAATTAGCCAATGGCGGTCAAGCAAAATTACGGAGACAAAAAAAAATAACATTTTTGTGCAAGTCAGATGACTCTTTAATTCTGTGTACAACACGACTACAAAATATTCATAAATAAAAAAGTTTTTTGTAAAATTTAAAATTTTTGAAATTTGGTGCCTAATATCTTCGAAGATATGCCAAAAATCAAAAATCGAAAGTAGCGTAGCTATGTGCCCTGTCACTGGCTATGCTAAAATGTATCGTAAATTAAAATCCAAAGATTATTGTTAAGATAAGTGCAATTTTTAAAAAAATGATAACTTCGGTGATTTAGGACTTTCGCATTGTCGCAGAGCGTTTAAAATAGCTTTATCTTCTAAGTCACTCCCTTTTTACCTAATGAAACCGAAAAAAGTGTAACGATTCGACAAGCAGTTGCTGAGATCTACTCAAAACAAAAGAATAATAATAATAAGAAGAACTAGACCTGCAAGCAGCACTGAATCGGCTTTCAGGAATCAGACACGAAGTATGTCATAAAATATCCCATTCATCGAGCTACAAAACGATACTTTAATTGTTTTGATTCAGTGACACCTGGCTGAGAAATGCAGATTTTTGCAAGAGTACCAATTTTTTACTGTATTTTCTTTTTTTTAAATTTTTTTGTGTTTTTTTCCCAAATATCTGATATTTTTTTAAACTACTTCTGGATTTTGGATTATTGTCGGGATAGTTTTAACAAGTTGTTTGAATAGATATCTTTCTGTACCAGAAATGTCAGAAACATCTATTCAGTAGTTGTTTGTAAAAAAGATAAATAAAAGAACATTTTCGATAATTTAACCATTTTTCTACTTTTATCAAAGATTGAGGCCATTTTATGACACCTTAAATTATTTCAAACCTTTTGGATTCACGCCACAGACCACAGATAGGAGTCTGAGTAAAAAAGGTTTTAAAAAAATCGCAGAAGTCGTTTTCGAGAAAAGGGTGTCTCGAAAGGCTCCAAAAACGAAAAATGCTAGATTTTCGGCGTAACATAATTTATTTACTAACCATCGAAATCGTACCATTGAGATGCCATATGATAGTCTATTAATGGGGCCATCCAAAGACACTTTATTTCTTTTGGGCAGATAATATCTGAAGGAGAAATCCAGCTTTTTGCAAGAACGCCATTTTTTTATCCTTTTTGTTTTCATTTTTTGAATACTTCCGGTATGGTGATTATTATCGAGATAGTTTTAATAACCGGTTTAGGCAATTGAATAGCGACATAGCTCTGTAATTTTATATTACAATATATGATCAGATAAAATGCCCCTGAGAAATCCTATGTTTAAAAGTGCCAAAAATGCAAAAATGTCAAAAATTAAATTTCAATAACTGAATACATATTATACATATTTGGATTCGACATTAGATCAGATATCTAAATATCATAAAGTTTTTTGAAAATCAGTAAAAAAAATAAAATAATAGAGTATTTTCCAAAATTTCACGATTTTTCGACTTTTTTCGATTTTCAGTTCGTTATTTGACCTATTACGGATATTTCAAAGTCAAAACGGACTGTTTCATACACAAGACTACCTAAAGGTATCTTGATAGAGAAAGTTGAAGAAAAATCACAGGAGCAGTTTTCGAGATACAGGCGTTCAAAAACGCTCCAAATCAGAAAATACTTGATTTTCAGCGTGCCCTATTTTACTTGCTGTTCATGTTATCTGTAATAATAGGATATCATATGATACTGCAATTCTCAGGCAACCCAACGATATCTTAATCGTTTTTATCCGTTGATATCGGACTGAGAATTCATGTTTTTCCCAAAAGCATTCATTTTTTGCGTTTTTTTCAAAATATCGGCCATTATTTCGACTACTTCTGGTTTATAGATGTTTGTCGAAAAAGCTTTATACGTTAGTTTTGAACTATAACTTCATGTTCCAGGAGTTTCAGAAACGTCGATTCGGCCGTAAAACGAAACTCGAGCTCACAAAATGGGCAGAAAATTCGAAAAAAATCGAAAAATAAAGGGTGATAACTCGGAATGAAACTTATATTTCTGGAATCGGATGGTCTTCAGGTATCCAAAAATGTAGGTCAAATTTTAAAAAATGACAAAAATTGTCTCTTTAATTTGTTTTTCTCATTTTTCGAACGACAATAGTCCAATAGAAATTTTCGAAATTGAAAAATGTGAAATAGCCATTTCCTTAGGAAAGATTCAGGGTTTACAAAATTGTCATTTGTGTGAAAATAGGTACAGAATTAACGAATCTACGGCTTTTTTTAAAATTTTTGAGACGGTACGAAATTCGGCCACTTCCGGTCCGCGCAGAAGTTTCAAATATAGCCCATATGTTGCAAACACATGGTTAAATGATAGAAAATGAGGTTCTAGATCGGTATCTGTTACAGGCACTAAAAATAGGCTCCCCCGAAAAAAAAAATAATAATAAATAATAATAATAATAATAATTTTAGTAAAAACAATAATAATAATAATAATTTTAACAAAAACAATAGTGTTTCATACAAGCTTCGCAGTGTGAAACCCTAATAATAATCTTAACAAAAACAATAAGCTTTCATATAAAAATAATCTTAACAGAAACAATAAGATTTCATATGTAAATACATATGAAAGCTTAATAATAATAGAAATAATAATCTTAACAAAAACAATAATCTTTTATATTAAAATATGAAAGCTTAATAATATTAATCTTAGTAATAGCAATAGTCTTTCATCATTTTCAATCAGTAGTGTTCTAGCTAGTAAAAAAAAGATTCAAGGCAATTTGACCTATATTTCGTCGATTTTTTTGAAAACTTTGATACCTAATATCACCAAGGGGAGTAATTTAGAAAATTTCTAACAAAATTTTTAAAGTCGCATGAGCGAGATCTACTTACATACCAAATTTCATGAAAATCGTGCAACTATTACAGAAGTTGTCTTTTTGATTTAACTTCCGGTTCTAAATCACAGCTACGAATTTTCGAAATTCGAAAATCCGAAATTGCAGATTTGAAGTCAAGGTTACAAGGTACCAACAGAAAAAAGAATTAGTAAAATAGGTCAAATAGTCACCCTTAAAAAACACACACACACGCTAGCACAATTCAGATATTGACATGTTCTTCGCATGCGCATTACGATAGAATGAAAGTGAACAATATAGTTGAACAATTCATAGCATAATGAACTTCGATAGGTAGAATCGGACAGACACCGGAAATCTAAATACGCAATCAAAAACTCAAAATTCCAAGAAATTACAATTTAAGTACATTTTTTTAAAATTTTCAAGAACATAAACGAACGGTGTGGTATCTCAATGCGACCTTTATCACATCCGCAATATCCCCAGCTTTCCAAAAATATAAGTTTTTCAAAAATCGGTTGGAAATTGACAGAATTAGGGCCTGTTTTCAATTTTCGTGCACGTTAAAGGTCTCTTCGCAACTTTCGCAATTGTAATAATTACTTACTGTAAAACATGAAAAAACAGTAAACAGAACTCTATCTGTTATAGTTTTGGAGATATACACGAATTGTAATGGAAGAAAAAAAACAGTTTTCCGAATGGGACAAAAAAACCCCAGACTTTTTAGTCTCAGATAACAACCAAAAACCCCAACAAATAATCAGCATGAAATTTGAATTATTCATAAAGACAGGCGACTTCTATATAAAAAGCTTCAGCGGGGAGCTTTTTTTTAACTGGTTAAAAGGGATGACGTCATATAAACATCAAGCAATTGCATTTGCAATTTCACAATTAATTAAAACCAATATTAAATTCCGAAAATCGATATTTTTCTGTAAATTGACTTAGAAAAAACGACTAACGGCAGGTGCCAAGAACAAACGACTTGAACAAATGCAGGTATCACCTCGAAAATTTCAGGGTACCTAGGTACCGTCGTGAACAATTCCTCGCCGGAATTTGGTACTCATGGTACCTATGGTTCTAGTATAGCGCATGCGTAAATTCATGACGCACGGTAGGTGCCACGAACAAACAACTTGAACAAATGCAGATATCGGCTTGAAAATGTTAGAGTACATAGGTACTAACGTGAAAAGTTCCTCGCCGGAATTTGGTACTCATGGTCCCTTTGGTTCCAGTGTAACGCATGCACGAAGTCAAAACAAGCTAACTCGAGAACAACCTTGTCGGCACGGAAAACATCAAAGGAGTTGTTCGAATTTTTGAAATATTAAAAGATAGTAAGCTGGCACTGCCAGGCAGGATACGCCCACATTTTCGAGAGATGGTTAGAGAACAAGCAAATCGGAAAGTGATTTTTCCTACTATCAAAGACTATAATTCATTAAATTACAATTTGATATGCGCAAATATCGAAAAGAATCAAGATCTTTAGGTTATAAACATGCATTTCAAGTTTCATCAAAATCGAATTAAAATTTTGACCTATACTGGGTCCACAACTTTGATATACCATATTTTAACACTATTAGCGTACAAACAGCGGCCATTTTGTCTGGCAATTATGGGCCGATTTCCCTGAAATTCAAACTCAACCTTCCATATGGTGTAACGGTGATAGAGTCAACGTTTTTTTTAAATGGGATAATAATCGTGACCTCAATCAGGGGCCATAATTCAGGAAGTTATGATCTGATATGTGCAAATAACAAAAGGAACCAAAATCTCTGGGTTATAACCATGCATTTCAAGTTTCATCAAAATTGAATCAAAATTGTGACCTATACTGGGTCCATAACCTTGATATACCATTTTATAACAGTATTCGCATACACGCGGCGGCCATTTTGTATGGCAATTTTGCTCCGATTTTTCCGAAATTTGAACCCAACCTTCCTTAAGGTTTAACGGTGATATAATCAAACGGGTAATAATTGTGACCTCCAGAAGGACCACATGCTAGACGAAGGCGATTTTGCGTATAATCAGGGGCCATAATTCAGAAAGTTACGATCCGATATGCGCAAATATCGAAAGGAACCAAGATCTTTGGGTTATAACCATGCATTTCAAGTTTCATCAAAATCGAATTAAAATTGGGACCTCTACAGGGTCCACAACCTTGATATATCATTTTTTAACAGTATTTGCGTACGAATGGCGGCCATTTTGTATGGCAATTTTGGTCCAATTTTTCCGAAAATTAAATTCAATCTTCCATAGGGTGTAACGGTGATATAATCGAGCGGTTTTTCAAATCGGATAATAATTGTGACCTCCAGAGGTACCACGAGCTAAAATAGGTGATTTTTCGGACAATCAGGGGCCATAATTCAGGAATTTATGTTCCGATAGGCGCAAATATCGAAAGGAACCAAGATCTTCGGGTTATAAACATGCATGTTAAGTTTCATCAAAATCAGTTCAAAATTGTGACCTCTATAGGGTCCACAAGCTAAAAACGTGATTTTACGTACAATCAGGGGCCATAATCCATGAAGTTTTGATCCGATACATGCCAATATCGAAAGCAGCCGAGATCTTTTTGGGATAAACCTATATTTCAAGTTTCGTCAAAATCGGACAAGAATTGTGACCTGTAGAGAGTCCACCAACAATTGTGGACGGACGTCCGGACGGACAGGGGAGACGACATAATACGTCCACATGAAAATGTGGGCGTATGAAAACAAACATTCGACCATGAGCCAGGCTATCCTTAAATGTATTAATTATGTACATAAGAGACAAATTCTCTAAGCCACGACCAATTGTGTATGTTTTCAAGCCCATAAATGTGGATTTTGCACTATTACTCATTTTCAATTCAAAATGGCGTCCATCATTTGCCAAAAATGAAAATTCTATTCCCGACAGTTTTTAGGCTTTTCTAAAAGGATTCGGAAAATATAACTGCCTTGTCTGTAAATAAAATATCACCAAAGGAATATCGATTTTCACATTTCAAGATGGTGGCACTTCCGGTTTGTACTACAATTTCCATTTTTTTGTGTACGAATCACTAGTGCCGTAGCTAGTAAAAAAAAAAATTCAAGGCAATCTGACCTATATTTCTTCGATTTTTTGAAAATTTTGATCCTCAATTTCTCCAAGGGGAGATAATTAAGAAAATTTCTAGTGACATTTTTAAAGTCACATGAGCGAAATCTACTTACATACTAAATTCATAAAAAATCGTGCAACTATCAAAGAAGTTGTCATTTTGATTTTAACTTCCAGTTCGAAATCGTCCATCATTTGCCAAAAATCAAAATTCTATTCCCGGTAGTTTTTCGGCGTTTCTAAAAGGATTCGTAAAATTTAAGGGAGTGATATTAATTTGCACTGTGTGAAGTGGGGGTATTTACACTCTATTGTTATTCATACTTTTATTTATTATCAATGTGTATTTTTATATTTGTATATATGTTTCGGCTACAGCAAAAAATTTTGCTTCGCCTGTAATAAAGTTCAAGTTCAAGTTCAAAATATAATTGCCTTGTCTGTAAGGAAAGTATCAACAAAGGAGTATCGATTTTCAAATTTCAAGATGGTTGCGCTTCCGGTTTGGGCTACAAACTCAATATTTTGGGTACGAATCAGTAGTGTTCTAGCTAGTAAAAAAAAGATTCAAGGTAATTTGACATATTTCGTCGATTTTTTTGAAAACGTTGATACTTAATATCACCAAGGGGAGATAATTTAGAAAATTTCTAACAACATTTTTAAAGTCGCATGAGCGAGATCTACTTACATACCAAATTTCATGAAAATCGTGCAACTATTACAGAAGTTGTCTTTTTGATTTAACTTCCGGTTCTAAATCACAGCTACGAATTTTCGAAATTCGAAAATCCGAAATTGCAGATTTGAAGTAAAGGTTACAAGGTACCAACAGAAAAAAGAATTAGTGAAATAGGTCAAATAGTCACGAAGTTACAGCAATGTAGGTCAAATAATTTGTTCGGATGCGAAAAACGTTTTGAAAATATATTTACCCAACAGCTACCATCCATTTTATGGGGGGTCGGTAAAAGTTTCAGAAAGATCCTATGGTTAGATTCTGAGAAATCCGATTTGTTGATAAAACACACACAAACAAATAAGAATAATAATCTTAACAGAAACAATAAGCTTTCATATATGAATATATGAAAGATTAAATATAGGTTCGCTTGTCCATTATCCGGCTATAAACCTTATGTTAGTCACGTAATTACCCAGTTTGTGTCGAGTGGACGTTAAACCCCATGTCGCTCTCTCTCTCTCATTGATGAATTTATTTAGGGTCACAGTCTGAATTTTCCGTCGTGGTTCCCCCTTGTCAGGGATGCAGGACGGAGGGCTCAGAAATGTCCCAAACTGTCAAAAAGGGTAAAGATCAGAAAAATCGGTTGAAAATTAGCAAAATTTCTTGGCCGATTTTTAATTTGCGTGCACGTTCAAGATTTACACCAAGTCCGGTACTAACTGTTTAAAACATGGAAAAAAATGTATAGGAGATGTACACGAATTGTAAATGGAAATAATAAAAAAAAAATTCCGAATGGGACTAAAAACATTCTTTTTAGTCTCGGATAACAACCAAAAACATAAATCACTCATCAGCTTGAAATTTGCTTTATTCAAACCGACGGGCGACTTCCTTATAAATAGCTCCAGCGGGGAGATTTTTTTAACTGGTAAAAAGTAATGACGTCACGAAGACAAAAAATCTGGGATATTAATTTATTTCAGGAGTAACAGTTGTTTACTAACATGAATTATTTTCACCAAAGAAGCAAGAGTAACAGATATTGGTTCACAGTAAAACACATTTAAGTAAAACACATTTACTTCAAATATTGACACTTTGAAATATAGCTCTTTCTATAATAATATGCTCTATACCTTGGTTATACGCTGGATATACGTACAGATTGTATCCACTCTTATGTACATGTACATGTAAAGGAGTCGCTTAACAATGAAAGATGCTGTTTACATTTTTCGATCCCTTTATTCTCCTACTCCTGATATTTAGAACTGTTGTACAATGGTTTCATACATAACACAACCGATAAGACTCTCTGTAGCAGAAGTTTTAAAAAAATATTATGTTAACTATTCGTGAAAAAACCCCTCTAAAAATGCTCCAAATCGTAAAAATACGACGTTTTGGATTTTCAATCTCATTTTTCAACTACTCGTGACATTTAGAGAAAATGTGCTGAGAGAATCTATCCCGAGTCACAATGTGGCTTCAGAGCTCAGCGGTCCACCACTGACATGATATTCACACTGAGGCAACTACAGGAGAAGTGCCGGGAACAGAAGCAGCCCCTGTACATTGTCTTCGTGGACCTGAGGAAGGCGTTTGACCTCGTAAGCAGGAAGGGCTTATTTCAGCTCTTGGAAAAGATAGGGTGTCCACAGAAGCTTTTGAAGTTTGTGACGTCATTTCACGAGGACATGAAGGGCACAGTGCTGTTTGACGGGTCCTTGTCCACCGCTTTCCCCATCAACAGCGGCGTGAAGCAAGGCTGCGTCCTCGCCCCAACACTCTTTGGTGTCTTCTTCTCCTTGCTGCTGTCTTACGCCTTCAGCGAAGCCGAAGATGGAGTATATCTCTACACACGAACAGATGGCAAGCTCTTCAACATGTCCCGTCTACGAGCTAAGACGAAAGTACGCTAACTACTGCTGAGAGAGATGCTGTTCGCTGATGACGCTGCCTTGGCGTCCCACACACAAGAAGGATTACAGAGGCTCGTCAACTGCCTGGCTCATGCGTGTAGGGTATTCGGCCTCACCATTAGCCTGAAGAAAACAACAGCGACGGGTCAGGATGTCAGTGAAGGGCCCAACATATCCATTGGGAATTACACCTTGGAAGTGGTCGAGGATTTCACTTACCTCGGCTCTACCATCTCCAGCAACCTGTCCCTCGAGGCCGAAATCAACAAACGCATCGGCAAAGCAGCATCAGCCATGTCCAAACAAGGGTGTGGGAAAACTCAAAGCTCACCACAAACACTAAGATCGCAGTGTACAACGCATGTGTGCTAATCACACTTCTCTGTGGCAGCGAAACGTGGACTACTTATGCCCGGCAGGAACGTCGCCTAAATAGTTTCCACATGCGTTGTCTGCGACGCATCCTAGGCATTCCATGGAAGGATCGAATCTCCAACAAGGATGTGCTCGACCGTACCAACACCCAAAGCATGATCGCCATGCTCCCTCAGAGACGCTTACGTTGGCTCGGCCACGTGAGGCGTATGGGGGGTGGTCGCCTGCCGAAGGATATTCTCTAAGGTGAGCTCTCATCTGGCTCCAGACCAGTTGGCCGACCAATGCTGCGCTACAAAGATGTCTGCAAAAGAGACATGAGGTCTGCTGACATCAACCCAGACACATGGGAAGCAGTCGCAGCCGACCGCAGCAACTGGCGTCAAGTGGTGCGCACAGGGGCGAATGGAGCGGGGGCAAAGAGGAATCTACGGCTTTTTTTAAAAATTTTGAGACGGTACGAAATTCGGCCACTTCCGGTCCGCGCAGAAGTTTCAAATATAGCCCATATGTTGCAAACACATGGTTAAATGATAGAAAATGAGGTTCTAGATCGGTATCTGTTACAGGCACTAAAAATAGGCTCCCCCGAAAAAAAAAATAATAATAAATAATAATAATAATAATAATTTTAGTAAAAACAATAATAATAATAATAATTTTAACAAAAACAATAGTGTTTCATACAAGCTTCGCAGTGTGAAACCCTAATAATAATCTTAACAAAAACAATAAGCTTTCATATAAAAATAATCTTAACAGAAACAATAAGCTTTCATATGTAAATACATATGAAAGCTTAATAATAATAGAAATAATAATCTTAACAAAAACAATAATCTTTTATATTAAAATATGAAAGCTTAATAATATTAATCTTAGTAATAGCAATAGTCTTTCATCATTTTCAATCAGTAGTGTTCTAGCTAGTAAAAAAAAGATTCAAGGCAATTTGACCTATATTTCGTCGATTTTTTTGAAAACTTTGATACCTAATATCACCAAGGGGAGTAATTTAGAAAATTTCTAACAAAATTTTTAAAGTCGCATGAGCGAGATCTACTTACATACCAAATTTCATGAAAATCGTGCAACTATTACAGAAGTTGTCTTTTTGATTTAACTTCCGGTTCTAAATCACAGCTACGAATTTTCGAAATTCGAAAATCCGAAATTGCAGATTTGAAGTCAAGGTTACAAGGTACCAACAGAAAAAAGAATTAGTAAAATAGGTCAAATAGTCACCCTTAAAAAACACACACACACGCTAGCACAATTCAGATATTGACATGTTCTTCGCATGCGCATTACGATAGAATGAAAGTGAACAATATAGTTGAACAATTCATAGCATAATGAACTTCGATAGGTAGAATCGGACAGACACCGGAAATCTAAATACGCAATCAAAAACTCAAAATTCCAAGAAATTACAATTTAAGTACATTTTTTTAAAATTTTCAAGAACATAAACGAACGGTGTGGTATCTCAATGCGACCTTTATCACATCCGCAATATCCCCAGCTTTCCAAAAATATAAGTTTTTCAAAAATCGGTTGGAAATTGACAGAATTAGGGCCTGTTTTCAATTTTCGTGCACGTTAAAGGTCTCTTCGCAACTTTCGCAATTGTAATAATTACTTACTGTAAAACATGAAAAAACAGTAAACAGAACTCTATCTGTTATAGTTTCGGAGATATACACGAATTGTAATGGAAGAAAAAAAAAACAGTTTTCCGAATGGGACAAAAAAAACCCAGACTTTTTAGTCTCAGATAACAACCAAAAACCCCAACAAATAATCAGCATGAAATTTGAATTATTCATAAAGACAGGCGACTTCTATATAAAAAGCTTCAGCGGGGAGCTTTTTTTTAACTGGTTAAAAGGGATGACGTCATATAAACATCAAGCAATTGCATTTGCAATTTCACAATTAATTAAAACCAATATTAAATTCCGAAAATCGATATTTTTCTGTAAATTGACTTAGAAAAAACGACTAACGGCAGGTGCCAAGAACAAACGACTTGAACAAATGCAGGTATCACCTCGAAAATTTCAGGGTACCTAGGTACCGTCGTGAACAATTCCTCGCCGGAATTTGGTACTCATGGTTCTAGTATAGCGCATGCGTAAATTCATGACGCACGGTAGGTGCCACGAACAAACAACTTGAACAAATGCAGATATCGGCTTGAAAATTTTAGAGTACATAGGTACTAACGTGAAAAGTTCCTCGCCGGAATTTGGTACTCATGGTCCCTTTGGTTCCAGTGTAACGCATGCACGAAGTCAAAACAAGCTAACTCGAGAACAACCTTGTCGGCACGGAAAACATCAAAGGAGTTGTTCGAATTTTTGAAATATTAAAAGATAGTAAGCTGGCACTGCCAGGCAGGATACGCCCACATTTTCGAGAGATGGTTAGAGAACAAGCAAATCGGAAAGTGATTTTTCCTACTATCAAAGACTATAATTCATTAAATTACAATTTGATATGCGCAAATATCGAAAAGAATCAAGATCTTTAGGTTATAAACATGCATTTCAAGTTTCATCAAAATCGAATTAAAATTTTGACCTATACCGGGTCCACAACTTTGATATACCATATTTTAACACTATTAGCGTACAAACAGCGGCCATTTTGTCTGGCAATTATGGGCCGATTTCCCTGAAATTCAAACTCAACCTTCCATATGGTGTAACGGTGATAGAGTCAACGTTTTTTTTAAATGGGATAATAATCGTGACCTCAATCAGGGGTCATAATTCAGGAAGTTATGATCTGATATGTGCAAATAACAAAAGGAACCAAGATCTCTGGGTTATAACCATGCATTTCAAGTTTCATCAAAATTGAATCAAAATTGTGACCTATACTGGGTCCACAACCTTGATATACCATTTTATAACAGTATTCGCATACACGCGGCGGCCATTTTGTATGGCAATTTTGCTCCGATTTTTCCGAAATTTGAACTCAACCTTCCTTAAGGTGTAACGGTGATATAATCAAACGGGTAATAATTGTGACCTCCAGAAGGACCACATGCTAGACGAAGGCGATTTTGCGTATAATCGGGGGCCATAATTCAGAAAGTTACGATCCGATATGCGCAAATATCGAAAGGAACCAAGATCTTTGGGTTATAACCATGCATTTCAAGTTTCATCAAAATCGAATTAAAATTGGGACCTCTACAGGGTCCACAACCTTGATATATCATTTTTTAACAGTATTTGCGTACGAATGGCGGCCATTTTGTATGGCAATTTTGGTCCAATTTTTCCGAAAATTAAATTCAATCTTCCATAGGGTGTAACGGTGATATAATCGAGCGGTTTTTCAAATCGGATAATAATTGTGACCTCCAGAGGTACCACGAGCTAAAATAGGTGATTTTTCGGATCCGATACATGCCAATATCGAAAGCAGCCGAGATCTTTTTGGGATAAACCTATATTTCAAGTTTCGTCAAAATCGGACAAGAATTGTGACCTGTAGAGAGTCCACCAACAATTGTGGACGGACGTCCGGACGGACAGGGGAGACGACATAATACGTCCACATGAAAATGTGGGCGTATGAAAACAAACATTCGACCATGAGCCAGGCTATCCTTAAATGTATTAATTATGTACATAAGAGACAAATTCTCTAAGCCACGACCAATTGTGTATGTTTTCAAGCCCATAAATGTGGATTTTGCACTATTACTCATTTTCAATTCAAAATGGCGTCCATCATTTGCCAAAAATGAAAATTCTATTCCCGACAGTTTTTAGGCTTTTCTAAAAGGATTCGGAAAATATAACTGCCTTGTCTGTAAATAAAATATCACCAAAGGAATATCGATTTTCACATTTCAAGATGGTGGCACTTCCGGTTTGTACTACAATTTCCATTTTTTTTTGTGTACGAATCAGTAGTGCCGTAGCTAGTAAAAAAAAAAAATTCAAGGCAATCTGACCTATATTTCTTCGATTTTTTGAAAATTTTGATCCTCAATTTCTCCAAGGGGAGATAATTAAGAAAAATTCTAGTGACATTTTTAAAGTCACATGAGCGAAATCTACTTACATACTAAATTCATAAAAAATCGTGCAACTATCAAAGAAGTTGTCATTTTGATTTTAACTTCCAGTTCGAAATCGTCCATCATTTGCCAAAAATCAAAATTCTATTCCCGGTAGTTTTTCGGCGTTTCTAAAAGGATTCGTAAAATATAATTGCCTTGTCTGTAAGGAAAATATCAACAAAGGAGTATCGATTTTCAAATTTCAAGATGGTTGCGCTTCCGGTTTGGGCTACAAACTCAATATTTTGGGTACGAATCAGTAGTGTTCTAGCTAGTAAAAAAAAGATTCAAGGTAATTTGACATATTTCGTCGATTTTTTTGAAAACGTTGATACTTAATATCACCAAGGGGAGATAATTTAGAAAATTTCTAACAACATTTTTAAAGTCGCATGAGCGAGATCTACTTACATACCAAATTTCATGAAAATCGTGCAACTATTACAGAAGTTGTCTTTTTGATTTAACTTCCGGTTCTAAATCACAGCTACGAATTTTCGAAATTCGAAAATCCGAAATTGCAGATTTGAAGTAAAGGTTACAAGGTACCAACAGAAAAAAGAATTAGTGAAATAGGTCAAATAGTCACGAAGTTACAGCAATGTAGGTCAAATAATTTGTTCGGATGCGAAAAACGTTTTGAAAATATATTTACCCAACAGCTACCATCCATTTTATGGGGGGTCGGTAAAAGTTTCAGAAAGATCCTATGGTTAGATTCTGAGAAATCCGATTTGTTGATAAAACACACACAAAAAAATAAGAATAATAATCTTAACAGAAACAATAAGCTTTCATATATGAATATATGAAAGCTTAAATATAGGTTCGCTTGTCCATTATCCGGCTATAAACCTTATGTTAGTCACGTAATTACCCAGTTTGTGTCGAGTGGACGTTAAACCCCATGTCGCTCTCTCTCTCTCATTGATGAATTTATTTAGGGTCACAGTCTGAATTTTCCGTCGTGGTTCCCCCTTGTCAGGGATGCAGGACGGAGGGCTCAGAAATGTCCCAAACTGTCAAAAAGGGTAAAGATCAGAAAAATCGGTTGAAAATTAGCAAAATTTCTTGGCCGATTTTTAATTTGCGTGCACGTTCAAGATTTACACCAAGTCCGGTACTAACTGTTTAAAACATGGAAAAAAATGTATAGGAGATGTACACGAATTGTAAATGGAAATAATAAAAAAAAAATTTCCGAATGGGACTAAAAACATTCTTTTTAGTCTCGGATAACAACCAAAAACATAAATCACTCATCAGCTTGAAATTTGCTTTATTCAAACCGACGGGCGACTTCCTTATAAATAGCTCCAGCGGGGAGATTTTTTTAACTGGTAAAAAGTAATGACGTCACGAAGACAAAAAATCTGGGATATTAATTTATTTCAGGAGTAACAGTTGTTTACTAACATGAATTATTTTCACCAAAGAAGCAAGAGTAACAGATATTGGTTCACAGTAAAACACATTTAAGTAAAACACATTTACTTCAAATATTGACACTTTGAAATATAGCTCTTTCTATAATAATATGCTCTATACCTTGGTTATACGCTGGATATACGTACAGATTGTATCCACTCTTATGTACATGTACATGTAAAGGAGTCGCTTAACAATGAAAGATGCTGTTTACATTTTTCGATCCCTTTATTCTCCTACTCCTGATATTTAGAACTGTTGTACAATGGTTTCATACATAACACAACCGATAAGACTCTCTGTAGCAGAAGTTTTAAAAAAATATTATGTTAACTATTCGTGAAAAAACCCCTCTAAAAATGCTCCAAATCGTAAAAATACGACGTTTTGGATTTTCAATCTCATTTTTCAACTACTCGTGACATTTAGAGAAAATGTGCTGAGAGAATCTATCCCGAGTCACAATGTGGCTTCAGAGCTCAGCGGTCCACCACTGACATGATATTCACACTGAGGCAACTACAGGAGAAGTGCCGGGAACAGAAGCAGCCCCTGTACATTGTCTTCGTGGACCTGAGGAAGGCGTTTGACCTCGTAAGCAGGAAGGGCTTATTTCAGCTCTTGGAAAAGATAGGGTGTCCACAGAAGCTTTTGAAGTTTGTGACGTCATTTCACGAGGACATGAAGGGCACAGTGCTGTTTGACGGGTCCTTGTCCACCGCTTTCCCCATCAACAGCGGCGTGAAGCAAGGCTGCGTCCTCGCCCCAACACTCTTTGGTGTCTTCTTCTCCTTGCTGCTGTCTTACGCCTTCAGCGAAGCCGAAGATGGAGTATACCTCTACACACGAACAGATGGCAAGCTCTTCAACATGTCCCGTCTACGAGCTAAGACGAAAGTACGCTAACTACTGCTGAGAGAGATGCTGTTCGCTGATGACGCTGCCTTGGCGTCCCACACACAAGAAGGATTACAGAGGCTCGTCAACTGCCTGGCTCATGCGTGTAGGGTATTCGGCCTCACCATTAGCCTGAAGAAAACAACAGCGATGGGTCAGGATGTCAGTGAAGGGCCCAACATATCCATTGGGAATTACACCTTGGAAGTGGTCGAGGATTTCACTTACCTCGGCTCTACCATCTCCAGCAACCTGTCCCTCGAGGCCGAAATCAACAAACGCATCGGCAAAGCAGCATCAGCCATGTCCAAACTGTCAACAAGGGTGTGGGAAAACTCAAAGCTCACCACAAACACTAAGATCGCAGTGTACAACGCATGTGTGCTAATCACACTTCTCTGTGGCAGCGAAACGTGGACTACTTATGCCCGGCAGGAACGTCGCCTAAATAGTTTCCACATGCGTTGTCTGCGACGCATCCTAGGCATTCCATGGAAGAATCGAATCTCCAACAAGGATGTGCTCGACCGTACCAACACCCAAAGCATGATCGCCATGCTCCCTCAGAGACGCTTACGTTGGCTCGGCCACGTGAGGCGTATGGGGGGTGGTCGCCTGCCGAAGGATATTCTCTAAGGTGAGCTCTCATCTGGCTCCAGACCAGTTGGCCGACCAATGCTGCGCTACAAAGATGTCTGCAAAAGAGACATGAGGTCTGCTGACATCAACCCAGACACATGGGAAGCAGTCGCAGCCGACCGCAGCAACTGGCGTCAAGTGGTGCGCACAGGGGCGAATGGAGCGGGGGCAAAGAGGAATCTACGGCTTTTTTTAAAATTTTTGAGACGGTACGAAATTCGGCCACTTCCGGTCCGCGCAGAAGTTTCAAATATAGCCCATATGTTGCAAACACATGGTTAAATGATAGAAAATGAGGTTCTAGATCGGTATCTGTTACAGGCACTAAAAATAGGCTCCCCCGAAAAAAAAATAATAATAAATAATAATAATAATAATAATTTTAGTAAAAACAATAATAATAATAATAATTTTAACAAAAACAATAGTGTTTCATACAAGCTTCGCAGTGTGAAACCCTAATAATAATCTTAACAAAAACAATAAGCTTTCATATAAAAATAATCTTAACAGAAACAATAAGCTTTCATATGTAAATACATATGAAAGCTTAATAATAATAGAAATAATAATCTTAACAAAAACAATAATCTTTTATATTAAAATATGAAAGCTTAATAATATTAATCTTAGTAATAGCAATAGTCTTTCATCATTTTCAATCAGTAGTGTTCTAGCTAGTAAAAAAAAGATTCAAGGCAATTTGACCTATATTTCGTCGATTTTTTTGAAAACTTTGATACCTAATATCACCAAGGGGAGTAATTTAGAAAATTTCTAACAAAATTTTTAAAGTCGCATGAGCGAGATCTACTTACATACCAAATTTCATGAAAATCGTGCAACTATTACAGAAGTTGTCTTTTTGATTTAACTTCCGGTTCTAAATCACAGCTACGAATTTTCGAAATTCGAAAATCCGAAATTGCAGATTTGAAGTCAAGGTTACAAGGTACCAACAGAAAAAAGAATTAGTAAAATAGGTCAAATAGTCACCCTTAAAAAACACACACACACGCTAGCACAATTCAGATATTGACATGTTCTTCGCATGCGCATTACGATAGAATGAAAGTGAACAATATAGTTGAACAATTCATAGCATAATGAACTTCGATAGGTAGAATCGGACAGACACCGGAAATCTAAATACGCAATCAAAAACTCAAAATTCCAAGAAATTACAATTTAAGTACATTTTTTTAAAATTTTCAAGAACATAAACGAACGGTGTGGTATCTCAATGCGACCTTTATCACATCCGCAATATCCCCAGCTTTCCAAAAATATAAGTTTTTCAAAAATCGGTTGGAAATTGACAGAATTAGGGCCTGTTTTCAATTTTCGTGCACGTTAAAGGTCTCTTCGCAACTTTCGCAATTGTAATAATTACTTACTGTAAAACATGAAAAAACAGTAAACAGAACTCTATCTGTTATAGTTTCGGAGATATACACGAATTGTAATGGAAGAAAAAAAAAACAGTTTTCCGAATGGGACAAAAAAAAAACCCAGACTTTTTAGTCTCAGATAACAACCAAAAACCCCAACAAATAATCAGCATGAAATTTGAATTATTCATAAAGACAGGCGACTTCTATATAAAAAGCTTCAGCGGGGAGCTTTTTTTTAACTGGTTAAAAGGGATGACGTCATATAAACATTAAGCAATTGCATTTGCAATTTCACAATTAATTAAAACCAATATTAAATTCCGAAAATCGATATTTTTCTGTAAATTGACTTAGAAAAAACGACTAACGGCAGGTGCCAAGAACAAACGACTTGAACAAATGCAGGTATCACCTCGAAAATTTCAGGGTACCTAGGTACCGTCGTGAACAATTCCTCGCCGGAATTTGGTACTCATGGTTCTAGTATAGCGCATGCGTAAATTCATGACGCACGGTAGGTGCCACGAACAAACAACTTGAACAAATGCAGATATCGGCTTGAAAATTTTAGAGTACATAGGTACTAACGTGAATAGTTCCTCGCCGGAATTTGGTACTCATGGTCCCTTTGGTTCCAGTGTAACGCATGCACGAAGTCAAAACAAGCTAACTCGAGAACAACCTTGTCGGCACGGAAAACATCAAAGGAGTTGTTCGAATTTTTGAAATATTAAAAGATAGTAAGCTGGCACTGCCAGGCAGGATACGCCCACATTTTCGAGAGATGGTTAGAGAACAAGCAAATCGGAAAGTGATTTTTCCTACTATCAAAGACTATAATTCATTAAATTACAATTTGATATGCGCAAATATCGAAAAGAATCAAGATCTTTAGGTTATAAACATGCATTTCAAGTTTCATCAAAATCGAATTAAAATTTTGACCTATACCGGGTCCACAACTTTGATATACCATATTTTAACACTATTAGCGTACAAACAGCGGCCATTTTGTCTGGCAATTATGGGCCGATTTCCCTGAAATTCAAACTCAACCTTCCATATGGTGTAACGGTGATAGAGTCAACGTTTTTTTTAAATGGGATAATAATCGTGACCTCAATCAGGGGCCATAATTCAGGAAGTTATGATCTGATATGTGCAAATAACAAAAGGAACCAAGATCTCTGGGTTATAACCATGCATTTCAAGTTTCATCAAAATTGAATCAAAATTGTGACCTATACTGGGTCCACAACCTTGATATACCATTTTATAACAGTATTCGCATACACGCGGCGGCCATTTTGTATGGCAATTTTGCTCCGATTTTTCCGAAATTTGAACTCAACCTTCCTTAAGGTGTAACGGTGATATAATCAAACGGGTAATAATTGTGACCTCCAGAAGGACCACATGCTAGACGAAGGCGATTTTGCGTATAATCGGGGGCCATAATTCAGAAAGTTACGATCCGATATGCGCAAATATCGAAAGGAACCAAGATCTTTGGGTTATAACCATGCATTTCAAGTTTCATCAAAATCGAATTAATATTGGGACCTCTACAGGGTCCACAACCTTGATATATCATTTTTTAACAGTATTTGCGTACGAATGGCGGCCATTTTGTATGGCAATTTTGGTCCAATTTTTCCGAAAATTAAATTCAATCTTCCATAGGGTGTAACGGTGATATAATCGAGCGGTTTTTCAAATCGGATAATAATTGTGACCTCCAGAGGTACCACGAGCTAAAATAGGTGATTTTTCGGACAATCAGGGGCCATAATTCAGGAATTTATGTTCCGATAGGCGCAAATATCGACAGGAACCAAGATCTTCGGGTTATAAACATGCATGTTAAGTTTCATCAAAATCAGTTCAAAATTGTGACCTCTATAGGGTCCACAAGCTAAAAACGTGATTTTACGTACAATCAGGGGCCATAATCCATGAAGTTTTGATCCGATACATGCCAATATCGAAAGCAGCCGAGATCTTTTTGGGATAAACCTATATTTCAAGTTTCGTCAAAATCGGACAAGAATTGTGACCTGTAGAGAGTCCACCAACAATTGTGGACGGACGTCCGGACGGACAGGGGAGACGACATAATACGTCCACATGAAAATGTGGGCGTATGAAAACAAACATTCGACCATGAGCCAGGCTATCCTTAAATGTATTAATTATGTACATAAGAGACAAATTCTCTAAGCCACGACCAATTGTGTATGTTTTCAAGCCCATAAATGTGGATTTTGCACTATTACTCATTTTCAATTCAAAATGGCGTCCATCATTTGCCAAAAATGAAAATTCTATTCCCGACAGTTTTTAGGCTTTTCTAAAAGGATTCGGAAAATATAACTGCCTTGTCTGTAAATAAAATATCACCAAAGGAATATCGATTTTCACATTTCAAGATGGTGGCACTTCCGGTTTGTACTACAATTTCCATTTTTTTGTGTACGAATCAGTAGTGCCGTAGCTAGTAAAAAAAAAAATTCAAGGCAATCTGACCTATATTTCTTCGATTTTTTGAAAATTTTGATCCTCAATTTCTCCAAGGGGAGATAATTAAGAAAAATTCTAGTGACATTTTTAAAGTCACATGAGCGAAATCTACTTACATACTAAATTCATAAAAAATCGTGCAACTATCAAAGAAGTTGTCATTTTGATTTTAACTTCCAGTTCGAAATCGTCCATCATTTGCCAAAAATCAAAATTCTATTCCCGGTAGTTTTTCGGCGTTTCTAAAAGGATTCGTAAAATATAATTGCCTTGTCTGTAAGGAAAATATCAACAAAGGAGTATCGATTTTCAAATTTCAAGATGGTTGCGCTTCCGGTTTGGGCTACAAACTCAATATTTTGGGTACGAATCAGTAGTGTTCTAGCTAGTAAAAAAAAGATTCAAGGTAATTTGACATATTTCGTCGATTTTTTTGAAAACGTTGATACTTAATATCACCAAGGGGAGATAATTTAGAAAATTTCTAACAACATTTTTAAAGTCGCATGAGCGAGATCTACTTACATACCAAATTTCATGAAAATCGTGCAACTATTACAGAAGTTGTCTTTTTGATTTAACTTCCGGTTCTAAATCACAGCTACGAATTTTCGAAATTCGAAAATCCGAAATTGCAGATTTGAAGTAAAGGTTACAAGGTACCAACAGAAAAAAGAATTAGTGAAATAGGTCAAATAGTCACGAAGTTACAGCAATGTAGGTCAAATAATTTGTTCGGATGCGAAAAACGTTTTGAAAATATATTTACCCAACAGCTACCATCCATTTTTTGGGGGGTCGGTAAAAGTTTCAGAAAGATCCTATGGTTAGATTCTGAGAAATCCGATTTGTTGATAAAACACACACAAAAAAATAAGAATAATAATCTTAACAGAAACAATAAGCTTTCATATATGAATATATGAAAGCTTAAATATAGGTTCGCTTGTCCATTATCCGGCTATAAACCTTATGTTAGTCACGTAATTACCCAGTTTGTGTCGAGTGGACGTTAAACCCCATGTCGCTCTCTCTCTCTCATTGATGAATTTATTTAGGGTCACAGTCTGAATTTTCCGTCGTTCTTCCCCCTTGTCAGGGATGCAGGACGGAGGGCTCAGAAATGTCCCAAACTGTCAAAAAGGGTAAAGATCAGAAAAATCGGTTGAAAATTAGCAAAATTTCTTGGCCGATTTTTAATTTGCGTGCACGTTCAAGATTTACACCAAGTCCGGTACTAACTGTTTAAAACATGGAAAAAATGTATAGGAGATGTACACGAATTGTAAATGGAAATAATAAAAAAAAAATTTCCGAATGGGACTAAAAACATTCTTTTTAGTCTCGGATAACAACCAAAAACATAAATCACTCATCAGCTTGAAATTTGCTTTATTCAAACCGACGGGCGACTTCCTTATAAATAGCTCCAGCGGGGAGATTTTTTTAACTGGTAAAAAGTAATGACGTCACGAAGACAAAAAATCTGGGATATTAATTTATTTCAGGAGTAACAGTTGTTTACTAACATGAATTATTTTCACCAAAGAAGCAAGAGTAACAGATATTGGTTCACAGTAAAACACATTTAAGTAAAACACATTTACTTCAAATATTGACACTTTGAAATATAGCTCTTTCTATAATAATATGCTCTATACCTTGGTTATACGCTGGATATACGTACAGATTGTATCCACTCTTATGTACATGTACATGTAAAGGAGTCGCTTAACAATGAAAGATGCTGTTTACATTTTTCGATCCCTTTATTCTCCTACTCCTGATATTTAGAACTGTTGTACAATGGTTTCATACATAACACAACCGATAAGACTCTCTGTAGCAGAAGTTTTAAAAAAATATTATGTTAACTATTCGTGAAAAAACCCCTCTAAAAATGCTCCAAATCGTAAAAATACGACGTTTTGGATTTTCAATCTCATTTTTCAACTACTCGTGACATTTAGAGAAAATGTGCTGAGAGAATCTATCCCGAGTCACAATGTGGCTTCAGAGCTCAGCGGTCCACCACTGACATGATATTCACACTGAGGCAACTACAGGAGAAGTGCCGGGAACAGAAGCAGCCCCTGTACATTGTCTTCGTGGACCTGAGGAAGGCGTTTGACCTCGTAAGCAGGAAGGGCTTATTTCAGCTCTTGGAAAAGATAGGGTGTCCACAGAAGCTTTTGAAGTTTGTGACGTCATTTCACGAGGACATGAAGGGCACAGTGCTGTTTGACGGGTCCTTGTCCACCGCTTTCCCCATCAACAGCGGCGTGAAGCAAGGCTGCGTCCTCGCCCCAACACTCTTTGGTGTCTTCTTCTCCTTGCTGCTGTCTTACGCCTTCAGCGAAGCCGAAGATGGAGTATACCTCTACACACGAACAGATGGCAAGCTCTTCAACATGTCCCGTCTACGAGCTAAGACGAAAGTACGCTAACTACTGCTGAGAGAGATGCTGTTCGCTGATGACGCTGCCTTGGCGTCCCACACACAAGAAGGATTACAGAGGCTCGTCAACTGCCTGGCTCATGCGTGTAGGGTATTCGGCCTCACCATTAGCCTGAAGAAAACAACAGCGATGGGTCAGGATGTCAGTGAAGGGCCCAACATATCCATTGGGAATTACACCTTGGAAGTGGTCGAGGATTTCACTTACCTCGGCTCTACCATCTCCAGCAACCTGTCCCTCGAGGCCGAAATCAACAAACGCATCGGCAAAGCAGCATCAGCCATGTCCAAACTGTCAACAAGGGTGTGGGAAAACTCAAAGCTCACCACAAACACTAAGATCGCAGTGTACAACGCATGTGTGCTAATCACACTTCTCTGTGGCAGCGAAACGTGGACTACTTATGCCCGGCAGGAACGTCGCCTAAATAGTTTCCACATGCGTTGTCTGCGACGCATCCTAGGCATTCCATGGAAGGATCGAATCTCCAACAAGGATGTGCTCGACCGTACCAACACCCAAAGCATGATCGCCATGCTCCCTCAGAGACGCTTACGTTGGCTCGGCCACGTGAGGCGTATGGGGGGTGGTCGCCTGCCGAAGGATATTCTCTAAGGTGAGCTCTCATCTAGCTCCAGACCAGTTGGCCGACCAATGCTGCGCTACAAAGATGTCTGCAAAAGAGACATGAGGTCTGCTGACATCAACCCAGACACATGGGAAGCAGTCGCAGCCGACCGCAGCAACTGGCGTCAAGTGGTGCGCACAGGGGCGAATGGAGCGGGGGCAAAGAGGAAGCAGCAGTGGCATGACAGAAGGGAGTGGCAGAGATCGCAAACAGCCCAAATGACCCAAACATCAACAACATATACCTGCAGCAACTGTGACAGAGACTGCCACTCTAGAATTGACATCCCAGGCGCAGTCTATTGTCTTTTGAGACAGACGGAGACTAACAGAAAGAACCAATCGATACATCGCATTTTACGCACAGATACCCATTTTTCACATTTTTCTCAAAGTTTGGATACCTTTATTGAACACTTCCGGTGATTAGAGGTTGTTCATCTATAGTCTAAGGACTGGAGTAGACCGTTAACTTTATATTCCTAAAGTTTCAGAAAATTCGTAGGCGCAGTTTTAAAAATATAAGAACTCTACGATTTGACCAAAATGCGAAAAAAAGTGAAAAATCAAAGTTAACATTTCAGAACAAAACTGATATTGTTGGAATCGGATTGATGTCAGCTATCCAAAAATATAAGTCAAGTTTCAAAATTCCCCAAAAAACAATTTTAGAAAATTTTTAAAAATTTCCAATTTTCACCGAAAAAATGAGAGCAACAAAGTTTCAAAATTCGACGATTTTGAACTGCTTTCAGCTCAGAAATGTCTTCAGCTATCCAAAAATGTAACTTTCTGAAATATCGGTGTAGAATTAACAGAATAATAGCCGATTTGCAATTTGCGTGCACGTTAAAGATTTGACGCATTTCCGCTATGCGCACAAATTTGGTTTTACATTTAAGCACTAACCACCACCCATTTTTCTGATAGAAGTTCTATCTCTTATAGTTACTGAGATATAGCTTCCCCCAATAGAGATTAATAATAATAATAATCTTAGTAACTAGACTTGCGTGCAAGACTGAACGGCTTTCACCCTGACCACAAGATTGACAGGTTGACAGTTATTGCATCCGCCATATCTCCAGCTGTACAAAAATATATTTTTTCAAAAATCGGTTGGTAAGTGACATAATCAGAGCCTGTTTTAAATTTTCGTGCACGTTAAAGATTTACATCACTTCCTGGCAATTCGGACGTTATGGCATCCGCAATATTCCCAGCTGTACAGAAATATAACTTTGTCAAAAATCGGTTAAGAATTGACATAATTATGGCCTTTTTTCAATTTCCGCGCACGTAAAAGATTTACACCACTTCCTGTCTCAATTTGGTCGGTATGGCATCCGGAATATCCCCAGCTTTACAAAATATAACTTTTTCAAAAATCCGTTGGAAATTGACATAATTAGGGTCTGTTTTCAATTTTCGTCCACGTTAAAGATTTACACCACTTCCCGTCTCTTCGCAACTTTCGCAATAGTAATAATAACTAACTGTTTAAAACATGAAAAAACAGTAAACAGAACTCTATCTGTTATAGTTTCGGAGATATACACGAATTGTAAATGGAATATAAAAAAAAACAGTTTTCCGAATGGGACAAAAACAGACTTTTTAGTCTCGGCTAACAACCAAAAACCCCAACAAATGATCAGCATGAAATTTGAATTATTCATAAATACAGGCGACTTCTATAGACAAAGCTTCAGCGGGGAGCTTTTTTTTAACTGGTTAAAAGGGGTGACGTCATGTAGACATAAAGCATGGGATATTAATTCCAGGAGTAACTGTTATTTACTAATATGAATAATTTTCACCATAGACTCAGCAGTAACAGATATTGGTTCACAGTAAAACACCTTTAGCTCAAAAATTGCCACTTTGAAAAATAGCTCTCTCTGTGTGCTCTATACGCTTGTTATACGTTGGTTATACGTACAGATTGTATCCACTCTCATTGCAATGAAAGATGACGTTTTCAATTTTCGATCCCTTTGTTTTCACACTCCTGATATTTAGGACCGTGCGCAATGGTTTCATATAAAAGACTTCATATTAGACGCTCTGTAAAACAAGTTCCAAAATAAATTTTACGTTGACTTCTCGAGAAAAACCCCTCTAAAAATGCTCCAAAGAAGTAAAAATACGACGTTTTGAAATTTCAATCTCATTTTTCGACTACTCATGACATATAGAGAAATTGTACAATGGTTTCACACAATACACCACCTATTAGGCTGAATTTGAGAAAGTTTTAAAAAAAATCGTTGGCGGCGTTTCCGAGAAACATGCGTCCAAAATGGCCCAAAATAGTAAAAAACATCACATTTCAAAGTACTATAACCTTTTCAATTTTTGATAGAAACTTGTCGCTGTAGTATCATTAATTCAATTGGCTACCAAACGACATAATAATCTAACTAGTCGGTAAACAACAAATGAATACATCGCATTTTCCGCACAGTCACCCACTTTTTGCAATTTTGTCAAAGTTCGGATACCTTTCTTGACTACTTCCGGTGATTAGAGGATTTTCATTTATAGTTCATGGACTGGTCTGGTCCTTCGACTTCATATTCCTGAACAAAAAACTAACGAGGTCTGCCGAATGCGTCTATTTGTGTGACCGTTGACCTCAGACCGTCATGGTTTCTGGGACATAATGGATATTGTCGAAAATAATGTAAATATTGGAAACAATTGGCTATGATATCGTTTTGTGGGAGTATTTATGCAAATCAAAACGACTGGATTGAAGAAAAAACATATCTGAGTGGATCTGCAGAGGTTTGATTGCCTGACATTACGAATTGTAAGAAATAAACGAGTTGAAGCGAGAGCAGGTAAAGTCGAGTCTTGAAAAGGCATTGCATTCCTGTTCTTTTTATTATATTATTGTCTGGTACGACATGGTGTATGCATATATATACGGATAGAAGGTCATATTCCTGTGCTCAAATTGCTGACCTTTATCACTATGTATCCATTGTGGAATTCCATAATAAACGACAAAGTTTTCGAAAAAATGCCTTCGCTGTAATATGCTATTTAAAAAAATGGGGGATATTTGATTTTTAAGTGTTGTTAAAGTCACCTAATGGAACTGACGAAGAAACAAATGACAAAATGAAATGAGGTTCAGATTCATCGATTTATTCCAAATGATCGTTAGACTAAGTAAGGCACAGACTGACCATTATAAGGGTAAAAAAATACCCGGGGTCAAACAGCAAAGTTACCACAGCATCACAACAAAGTCAGTAACGGGTAAATCCTCCTCTGTTTGCCAAACAAGCATTGATCCGACGTGGCATACTCCTAAAGAGACGTCTAAAGTCATTTTGGTCCAGATTATCCCATTCCTGTTGCAACGCAGCAGCAAGTTCTTGGACATTGGCAGGACGTTGTTGACGTTGACGTAACCCCTGTCCAAGCATGGGGGAGAGGTCGGGACTCAGTGCTGGCCAAGGTAATGTGGTGATGTTCTGTTGTTGAAGGTAACCTGTAACGATCCTGGCCCTGTGGCACCTTGCGTTGTCATCCTGGAAGATGAAACGGCGGCCATGACGTCGTGCGAACGGCACAACATGGACTGCCAAGATGTTGTCCCGGTAGTACTGGCCTGTTACACGCCCTGTAACAACATGTACAGCCGTTCTTCCAGCAACAGTAAATGCCTCTCCAAACCATAACAGAACCACCCCCATATCGATCATGCCTGATGACGTTAATGTCTTGGAAGCGCTCGTTTCGACGACGCCACACCCTCCTACGTCTGTCCAAAAATTCAACAGTGAGCCTTGACCCATCTGAAAACATCACATTGCTCCAGCGTCGATTATCCCAGTGTTGACGATCCCTACACCAACGACGTCTTGCCTGAATGTGATAACTTAATTCAATGTTCCGCTAGTTTACTAAATACTTGGGATAACCTATCGATGTGTTCTTCATAGCTCTTGCGTGAGATTATTAAATCGTCTATGGAGACGGCACATATCTTCCAATTCAGGTCTCCTCGGCAATCTTGCTAGACGAATACCCATGGAAGCTGCGAAACAAAACGAAGTGTGTTAACTGGTTGGTGGTGAAGGAGCATAACCATTTCCTGGGGTGGACGATGAATGTAGATCAGCAGATGTTTCATCCTTTACCTTCCATATTAGATCTTAGATAACCATACATCCAATCTGTCAGTTGTTCTGGTAAATCTGCTTTAGGTTTAACCCCCATATCTGAAAACGCGTTAATTAAATTATGTTTCCTTTCCTCGGACAAGGTGCTGTCAGGATTTTCGTGCAATCTACCGGTTGCCGTCTCGAAATAGCTTGAACTCACTGGAACCCTTTATAGAACAGGATAATTTGAAGAGGCAGTGATGTGTAACATATTATCTAAGATTAAATTATCATTGTGACCTTATTAAAATACCCATAAAATACAAAACCCCACTCTACCACAGTAGTGATAAATAATTATGGGCCATTTAATTATTTGGGAGACGTTTCGGAGAGTATTCTCTCAACGTTATCAAGCTAATGCAGTAATTTGATATTATGGACACGTTGATTTAATTGAATTATTTACACTTAATGGGTTTAAAATTGGTAAAAGCGTATATTACAAACGCTCTTGTATATCAAAAGTCTCCTTGAAGTTGGTGAAACATTTCATTTGGAATGTCTTACTGTGGTAGCGGCGTAGGGGTATGTCGACCGGGGAAGCTGAGCATGCCTATTGAAGCAGGTAGGGAGTATAATTCACAAAATGGTTCGTGTGTTTAGGGAATCTCCTACGAGTCTTTTTTGGTATCAAAAAATATCAACACAAGTTGATAAAGTAAAAACACGAGACTCTGTAGTATCTCTGTTAGAACAAGGGAAGGGCAGCAGCAGAAAAAGGGGCACAATGTTTCTCATTAGGGTGGGCAGTTCCTTGAATATTAAAGGTAACTCTGTTGAAATATCATCGAATTTGAGCGTTATCAACCATTTCCAGTTCCTTTTGTTTTTTGATTTATGATTGACTACCTGCCCAGCACGAGATTTTTTGCTTAGGTTACACAGAGTGATGTATTATTTTGATACAAAATGCTTTACAGTTATGTTACATGTGCAAGTAATTAAAGATACATCATGCAAGATTTAGATAAAGAGCTAGCCATTCTTGCTATACTAGTTCGAAAAAAAACACCATAATAACCTATATAAATAAAACAATGATTACACATTTATTCGGGGGTCCTTGTCTACGATATCACCTTTGGTGAAAGTGGACGTAAAACTACAGGAACGATATAAACAAGAACGAATGGGCGAACTCATTAGGGGTTGTTGCGCTAAACACAGTCTGCCCTACTTCTGTTAATATGTTACATTTTCGGTTTCTGAAATCTAGAACCCGATTTTAGACCACCCCTTCTGGTAAAAGTATGGACTCGAATTAAAACAGTTAGCCCAATGACCCTTTTAGAGCACACGGTTACTAGTGCAGCCCCCATCCCCTCACACCACTCATCCCCTGAAGTGGTAATGAAGATGATAACGATGAAAAGCGTCATTCATTTATCACATTGAGTGTCTCTACAACAATGATATTCACAAGGTTATTATTTCTGATTACAGATTGAAGTAAAAAAGGATATAGATTTGCGGGTAATAAAACAAAGGAAACAGCAGTAAGTAGTGACAAATTATATACCCTATGATATATAGTGACAATCTAACTCACTGATTTGATTTAAGGTGCTTCTGACATATAATTCAGCTGAAGTACAGTTTTTGGTATGATTATAAGCCGAACGTTTACCACCACAATCTCTTCCTCAAAACATAAATCCAATCTGTTTCAGATTGTGAATGGTTTATCTATTAATCACAGTAATATTTTCCAACACAAGAAAACCTAAAGAGGCCATAACAGCTTTACTCTATACGCCATGCTCCGTATAGTCACAATGAAGGAGACAAGCCTCAAATGTCTGGTTGTTGTAGTATCTTAATTCCGTTGCATCGTTGCTGCCGGTGACGTATGGGCCTGTCACATTATAACGTTTTAGACAACTTATTCCGACGTATGAAATAAGAGTTCCAACACGCTTGCATGCGCGAAAGCTGAATTTAAAAATCAAGAGGACGCTCTTTTCGGACGCATACATAACGTACTTCTTACGCCTGAACGAATATATATATCCCATGTTTAACGTATGAGTAACTTATTCATAACTTATCCCCATGTGCCAGCATGTTCCCAGCGAGTTTTTAGCGTGTTTGCTAAATCTCTCATACGTCGACATACGCTGATGCTATACGTCAATATGTGACAACTCCATTATGTAATGGATAATGGCCGAAGACTGTCCATTATGTAAATAGCGCTATTATCTAACTTAAACCATGGCCACTCGTTGTCTAAAATAAAAGACATCTTACTTAGTCATAGCTTACTGTTAAACAAACTCAGTGGTCAAATAATGCACCATCACTCACACGCCAAATACCACTCACTATGTTAAAAAATACACAAAATAATGGATAGTTTCATAAATTAACATCCATTTGTAATTATACACTTCATAGAAGTAGTTCAGTTTAACCATGTCTTCTTGTGGAGGGGGTATTATTATTACTTAATCTAAAACCATATTTAATGGTGGCACTGATATAGATACAGACAATGTGTTGAATGACGTTTTAGACATACATGGAAATCAAGTAATGAGTTTTCCCAAGTTTGATTTGGAGCATAACCTATATTCGGACATTTCTGATGGGGATGTTAAACCGGATGAAAAACCCAGTACAAGTAGGTTTGCTGAACCTCTTCAGTTTCATAAATTAACATCCATTTGTAATTATACACTTCATAGAAGTAGTTCAGTTTAACCATGTCTTCTTGTGGAGGGGGTATTATTATTACTTAATCTAAAACCATATGTAATGGTGGCACTGATATAGATACAGACAATGTGTTGAGTGACGTTTAAGACATACATGGAAATCAAGTAATGTGTCTTCCCGAGTTTGATTTGGAGCATAACCTATATTCGAACATTTCTGATGGGGATGTTAAACCGGATGAAAAACCCAGTACAATCGGACCTTCAAAAAAACCTTGTAATCACTGGATTATGCCAGCAAACTGAACAGAAGGCGAAATTGACAATAAATTTATTTGAGAAATGGTCAAACTAACGACAGAATTTACCGTGTAAAGATTTACTTCAGGTGACCGAACGAATATCTGAGTTATTTTATTGCTGAGATTAGGAACGTATCTGACAATGAGCACAGACCAAATACCCTATATGAAATAGTTGTGTCTATACAACGTTTCCTGTGCAAAAATGGACTATTTGTGAAACATCCAATTTAAGGAACTGAGGAATGTGCTAGATGCCAAAATTAAAGATCTTTTAAGGAAAGGTATTGGATTAGAAAGACCAAATACCCTATATGAAATAGTTGTGTCTATACAACATTTCCTGCGCCAATTGTTTACCAATTTGGTCTTCATTTTGCATTGAGAGCTGGTAAAGAACATCGAAATTTGCTTGTTGAAATTTACCGTGTAAAGATTTACTTCAGGTGACCAAACGAATATCTGAGTTATTTTATTGCGGAGATTAGGAACGTATCTGACAATGAGCACAGACCAAATACCCTATATGAAATAGTTGTGTTGAAATGGGCAAACGCAGACGGTTTTGTTAATAGCGCCGAAAGTATTGCAATATGTGACCTACAGCTGGTCGGATAGCCGTGGCGATAGAGAGGCGGCTTCTCACCAATGCAACGAGGGTTTAATCCCAGCTCAGGGCAAGAAATTTATCGTTGTAATTTAGAGGGATATTCGGTCTCCTGTCCGATCAGGCAGGTTTCCCCCGAGTTCTTCGGTTTCTTCCCGCAGTAATGATCGAAATCATTCGCACGATCTGTGCCAAGGGCCAAATTGAAAACAAGCCTCAGGCTTAATTTGCTACCCTTGTAAAATGACGAGATTATTATTATTATTATTATTATACAAGGACACGTGTTGTAGATATGCATATTCTGCGTACACTATGTAAAATATAAATAGTTTTATAAAACAAAATGACTATTGTTATATCCAAAATATCCCGTTTGGAAACATTATCAATTGAGATATTTAGAATAAAAGCTGCATGCCGACTATGCTCAAGGTATTACTTTACAGGTTTAATTCGCACAATCCAGTAACTTGAATATTATACTTGAAGTAAACAAACGCGAGGAACTACGTATACAAGCGACAGGAAATGATAAACATACTTTGTAAAATTTGGCTATTTCATTAGCATATTACATAAATTGTTTGAAATACGTTTCTTTTTGCATATTATGAGAGTGCTTATTTCTTTGTTTCGGTGTCCCCTGTAGTCATGGTGGCTCGTTCGTTCGTTTCTGGAATTTAACGTCGACTTCCAACAAGTGATGGCTCTGTATATAGGGCATGTACGGCAATTGTGCACTCGGTGACCCAGTGTTTATGTACTTGATGACCCCATGACCATGCATTTGACGGATCATGTGACCTAGTTCAACCCTGGGGTTGATATGTGTGACATAGGTCACCATTACGTGGTGATGACCAATGACCCTGGTTATGATAAAGTGAAGTAATATGTGACCTACTTAGTGGGAAGAGTAAGACAAAAACGAACGAAGGAGAAGAAGAAGGGGGAAGAACGACGAGTGCAAAGCGAATCAAGGGAGGGGGGACTGTATTAGCATTGAATTTTGTTGCGCTAAAAAAGGCCGTTGTCCTCTCATTCGACGCCCTTTGCGCCGTTTGAATCTTGCCGATGCTCGCCTTCGAGGAGAGACTTTATTTTTCCGAGACCTGTCAGATGTGCCACGGATACAAGCCATTTGATACCAAAACAAAGACTAGCCATCGATGCCACCGAGTGTTCGTGTACTGCCGGAGTTTCGAAAACTGCTTCGCCATTCGTCAGTGCCAAGTATGTCGTCTCTGTACACAAGAGATAAGTGTCAGAGGGAGTAGGGTGTCATCAAGGCACAGTGAGACTTGAAAGAACACCACTGTGATGACCCGCTTTGCCATCTTCTACTTTGAATACCAGCAAGATTCCGGTGAACACGTCCCGAACCTGAGAACAGTACGACATGTTTCGGAATATCTGAGGGCGCTAGAAAACCAGAATGGCCCCGCCCGAGCCCCCGACACATCGCGGCACATTCTGCTACACATCGCTACGGATAAAGACATGCGCTACATCGACTGCACGTTTCCCATCAAGTAGCCCAAGATCGTCACGCAACCGATAAAGACAACTGTATGAAGAATAAATTCCGTGTTCGTTTTTTCGCTCCGCGGTGTGTACTATCCGGGTTTCCATTTTCGATGCAAGTAGAACTTGGTTTTTGCCCTGTGTCGAAGCTGCGTCGACGAATAAAGGCGAGATCGCCGAAGACGAACCTTGTCACCGCACCGACAAACAACGAGCCCATAGAACTGAAGAAAGTGGCAGCACTGGAATATCGCGTATTGGGGGTGTACGGGGTGTGACACTGTAAAGGATTCAGTACCTACGATCCAGACGCCATAAATGGCAGGCCTGTCTACCGGTTACACCAAAAACTGCCTGGAGAAGAAGAGTGAAAGTATCAGTTATCTCGACATTCCCAAGACCTGTTTCGTGGACGATGTGGACAACATCGAAGGTATTCGTCTGGATCCTAGGTCGATAAATGCGGGCCAGCAGTAAGCTTCAGCTCCATTCGGCAAACCTCGACAGATTCTACGCCTCTAATCTCTGTCGTATGACGAATTCCATTATATTTGAACTATTTTAAAGGTTTCAAATGAAAAATTGCTGCCCCAATGGAGATTTCTGTGGAAAGTGTATTATATAAACAAACATCAAGTTTTTTAATTAATAACATCTTTGTTGAATTTGCAGGGGAAATATATCAGCAAGTGGTTGGCATTCCCATGGGCACCAACTGAGCATCTTGCTTGCTGATCTGTTTCTTTATTATATTCGTACGGAGCCGATTATATACAGATGTTCATAAAAACAAATAAACGATCAGTCAGACTTTTTATTTTCACTTATCGATATATCTCTTAATAACCCTTAATTTAGTGATTATGTAGAACTCATATATCCTGATGAGCTCGAAATTAAAAACACCACTGACAGTGACAATTACGCTTCTTACTTGGATCTGCGTCTCGACTTTGACAATTGCCATAAACCGAGTGTTAAATTGTACGATAAACGTGATGTATTTGACTTTCCGATTGTGAACTTTCCTGTTATTAGTAGTAACATTCCAATATCACCAGCTTATGGGGTGTTTGTGTCCCAGCTAATTCGTTACGCTTGAGATTGTTCCTTTTTTCTGTTTCTTTGTTAAAGTAGATTGAGGCATTAGTCATCTAAACTTCAACTACAAGGATACTTACGCACTTAACTTATCAAAACCTTAAACAAGTTTCATAGCCGTCATATTGATTTGATTGGGAAATATAACGTGTCTCCCTCTGCAAATATTCTAGATATATCTTATTGACGCGTATAATATTACTATCTCCTGATAATGTCTACTACATCGTTAACACAGTTCATCGCGTGCATTTTGCATACCGATAGTTCATTGGCTATTCAAGCTTTTTTAACGACATTTCGCCTCATAGTTTGGATGCAGCTATGGCGGGCGTGGCGCCAGGCAGGGTAATCTTACTCTTTCGGACACCTGTTACGACTCTCTGTCGTGTATTTTGTAGTGTTGTACACGAAGAGCAGTCCATTTGCTGATTACACTTTTTTGCTTGAATACACTATTTTGCCTAAAACGTTTTTAAAGCTTGGGCCGCCACCATCGAAGATTGCCCTTTTCAAATCCAATATTGGCATTTAACCAATTAATTAGTTTTACTACTAGATTGAAAAGTCAAATTACCGACCTCCATTGGGTATAGGTGTCATTAAAGGTCAATCTGTTTTCATTTATACCAAAAATATAGTGTTATTATCTACATCTTAAAGAGTTATTTTCCTAAAAGTCCACGTGGTTTAAAAATCAATCTCTATTTATTTTACCATAATTTTGTTATTATCTTCATCTTTGTTTTAATTTTTTAAACTGATATCTTACTAAAATCCAATAAAGGAAATGCAGTAGGAACCGCACACAATAATCACCACGAAATTCAGAAGACAAACATGTGGACTGGACACGTATCTTGTTCAATCTCTTTTGAGGTCATCTTTTTAAAAGACTGTCCCTTTAAAATCCAATATTGGCATTTAACCAATAAATTAGTTATATACTACTGGAATGGAAAGTCAAATTACCGACCGGGCAGTCGCACTTTAAAAAGTAAATATTTGTCATATATTTTTTTTATAGTTGTTATGGTTTTATTTAAATGTGAACCATTGGTTATTTTCTTAACGAAATCTGCCAAACTACACAAAGGCACATTTAAAATATAGTGGCCGAGAAAGAATTGTTGTCCATAGTCAACGATTATCATCATTAATATAGGTTATCGAATAAATTCATATCCTTTTTAACAGAATTGTTTTTTAAACTTAGCGCTTTAGTATTGGTAATGATTCAACTATTAAATGCACAAAACAATAAATACGAAAACCATATAAGACACGTTAATTGTGAACTTTTTTGTTATAATCTAGATTTTCAAGAAAGTTTAATTTTAAACTTTAATATAACCTTACAGATACACCAATGCTCACGCTGTATAAATGTATTTATCTTATGTTTATATGTTACTATTTTGAAGCAATTTTAATTAGTTTACATACCATCTACATAGTGGTTCAGGCTCAAAATATTTCAAAACAAACATACACTTTTTCGGGATTATTTTTACATTATATAATAAAACTTACGCTATCAACTTCATACACCAACAATAGACGTCTGGCTACATTTGATTTTTGAGGCTATAACCATTTGGAAATAAGTTAGAAATTATTCAATCTACCCGGCTTCCATAATCATAGGAGTTAACTCTTAGTGCCAATAAGAGTTACGTCCCTTAGCTGCGTTCAAAATACTACGCGCCCCTCTGAAACGAAGTAACTTTATCGCAGTTGGAAAACAACACATTTCCTTGCTGCGAAGTAACGAGATAACACTCTGCGGGACGATTGATTTTACATATGTACACATGTGTTTTTATAATACACCCGAGCCTTCAAATGTCTTAATAAAAACTTTTTATAATGCTACAGTGGGGAAATTAAAATACACGTTTAGCTGGATGTGAAAAGATCGACGTTTGACATTGTTTGAATATTAGCCTAATACATGTATTAAAATGAACAGTGCTTTCAATTGTGTATACCCACGGACACTGGTCTGTTTCTTTACAGAGGTGGGAGAGAGGGGGAGAGGCGTCTATAAATCTAATAACGAACACTTTAATTTTTAGTTCCAAAGATAAATATATTTATTTTGCAGTATGATGTTTGTTATGAAAAAAAAGTTGTCGGGTAAAGTAAGAGAAAATTATAATGGCATGTAATACGGAGATAAAGACCTCTAAAAATCTATCATTTGAAGACTTTATTTTTTTGTCCCACACATAAATGAATATTTTTTGCGGTATGATGTTTGTTATGGAAAAGAACATCGAGCTACGGGGAGATTTGAATTCGAATTTGGTATATAGCGGAGAGGAGTAAATGCAACCTTTAATTAGATTTTCGTCCCGCGGCAGCCATACATGCGGATATCGAGCGCTCTAGATACTAAGTCGAGCGCTCACGATAATATAATCGAAGACGTCCCAACGGATGTTTTAAGCAGTATAATGTTGTTCATAATTTGACGATAAACTTGCAGAATAAAGACACCCATTTGTTCATTTTAACACCCCCCCCCCACACACACACACTCCATCCCGTGTTCATGCTAATAACCACCACTAAATATTCCCCGTTATATTTACCCTTTTCTAAGCGGGAAGTATATCGCATGGTATGCACAAAATGATACAAATTTAAACATCGGTTGAAACGTGTTTGGTTACATTATCTCCAGCACTCGACTTAGTATCTCGAGCGCTCGATTTAACTATCTCGAGCGTTCGACTTAATATATCGAGCGCTTCAGATATTATTTTTTTGCGTGCCCTAAATCAGCCACCGTATCCGAGTCTCTGTATTTACGAAATTATTTGCAAAGTCCTTTATATTGACCAAATGAGCTGTTCTTTGAAAAAAAATGAACTGTTCTTTGAAAATAAAAAGATAGTGAGCTGGCACTGCCAGGCAGGATACGCCCACATTTTCGAGAGATGGATAGAGAACAAGCAAAACCGAAAGGGATTTTTCCTACAATCAAAGGCTATAATTCATTAAATTACAATTTGATATGCGCAAATATCGAAAGGAATCAAGATCTTTAGGTCATAAACATGTATTTCAAGTTTCATCAAAATCGAATTAAAATTGTGACCTATACAGGGTCCACAACCTTGATATACCATATTTTAACACTATTAGCGTACAAAAGGCGGCCATTTTGTCTGGAAATTATGGTCTGATTTCTCTAAAATTCAAACTCAGCCCTCCGTATGGTGTAACGGTGATAGAGTCAAGCGTTTTTTTTTTTAATCGGATAATAATCGTGACCTCCAGAGGGACCATAGGCGATTTTTCGGACAATCAGGGGCCATAATTCAGAAAGTTATGATCTGATATGTGAAAATAACAAAAGGAACCAAGATCTGTGGGTTATAACCATGCATTTCAAGTTTAATCAAAATTGAATCAAAATTGTGACCTATACTGGGTCCACAACCTTGATATACCATTTTATAACAGTATTCGCGTACACGCGGCGGCCATTTTGTATGGCAATTTTGTTCCGAATTTTTCCGAAATTAGAACTCAACCTTCCTGAGGGTGTAACGGTGATATAATCAAACGATTTTTAAATCGGATAATAATTGTGACCTCCAGAGGGACCACAAGCTAAACAAAGACGATTTTTGCGTATAATCAGGGGCCATAATTCAGGAAGTTACGATCCGATATGCGCAAATATCGAAAGGAACCAAGATCTTTGGGTTATAACATGCATTTCAAGATTCATCAAAATCGAATTAAAATTGTGACCTCTCCAGGGTCCACAACCTCGATATACCATTTTTAAACAGTATTCGCGTACGAATGGCGGCCATTTTGTATGGCAATTTTGCTCCAATAATTCCGAAATTCGAACTCAACCTTCCTTAGGGTGTAACGGTGATATAAATCAGATAATAATTGTGACCTCCAGAGGTACCACAAGCTAAACGAAGGCGAATTTGCGTATAATCAGGGTCCATAATTCAGGAAGTTACTATCAGATATGCGCAAATATCGAAAGGAACCAAGATCTTTGGGTTATAACTATGCATTTCAAGTTTCATCAAAATCGAATTTAAAATTGTGACCTCTACAGGGTCCACAACCTTGATATACCATTTTTTAACATTATTCGCGTACGAATGGCGGCCATTTTGTATGGCAATTTTGGTCCAATATTTCCGAAATTCGAACTCAACCTTCCTTATGGTGTAACGGTGATATAATCAAACGATTTTTCAATCGGATAATTATTGTAACCTCCAGAGGGACCACAAGCTAAACCAAGGCGATTTTGCGTATAATCAGGGGCCATAATTCAGGAAGTTACAATTCGATATGCGCAAATATCGAAAGGAACCAAGATCTTTGGGTTATAACCATGCATTTCAAGTTTCATCAAAATCGAATTAAATTTGTGATCTCTACAAGGTCCACAACTTTGATATACCATTTTTTAACAGTATTCGCGTACAAACGACGGCCATTTTGTATGGTAAGTTTGGTCCGATTTTTCCGAAATTTGAACTCAACCTTCCTTAGGGTGTAACGGTGATATAATCGAACGGTTTTTTTAAATCAGATAATAATTGTGACCTCCAGAGGTACCACGAGCTAAAATAGGTGATTTTTCGGACAATCAGGGGCCATAATTCAGGAAATTACGTTCCGATAGGCGCAAATATCGAAAGGAAACAAGATCTTTGGGTTATAAACATGCATGTCAAGTTTCATCGAAATCGGTTTAAAATTGTGACCTCTATAGGGTCCACAAGCTAAAAAACGTGATTTTTCGTACAATCAGGGGCCATAATCCATGAAGTTTTGATCCGATACATGCCAATATCGAAAGCAGCCGAGATCTTTTGAGGATAAACCTTATTTTTCAAGTTTCGTCAAAATCGGACAAGAATTGTGACCTGTAGAGAGTCCACAAACAATTGTGGACGGACGTCCGTCCGGACGGACGGACAGACAGGGGCGACGACATGATACGTCCACGTGAAAATGTGGGCGTATAAAAATGTAGTTCCTTTCAATTAAAGTGATATCTCCTTATATGGAAATATAAATTATAAGCTTTTCATTTGATATATCGCTAACTGTGATAATAATCTTTAATAGCGCTGCACATAATGCACTACAGGATCAGAAATTCGTGAAGGGGTGAGTCTTGAGGGCATGCTTGAACTTTTGCCCATTTTCAGATTCCTTAATGTCGGCAACTCATTCTACCATGTTGCTCCAATGACAATAAAGGCACGTACAACCGTGAAATCGAAACCGCTCGAGATGATACAAGGCGTGTGCGTAGGGGTTTTTTTAGCATCGGGAGGAAACCTTTATCCTTGTCACGTATAACCGAGGAATCAAAATCGCGCCAGATGATACAAAGCGTACGCGGTAACCATTCGCCCCACCCCTCCTAACCCGTTTGGGACACAAATTAACGTTCATGTTTTGAATGTAACATCATGTCATGACAATCACGATGGTATAAAATGTGGTCGTTAAAAACAAGAGTCAGTACAAACTATGAAGGTTTATGGCAGAACCAGCACGGTACTTTCAATAAATAAAATGAAATGAATTGAAATGAAATGGGGGTTAACGTTCTACCGTTCTGCTCCTATACTCCGCTAACGAAGACGGGCATATACCATACAGTGTGCTATGGGGGATATTTGACCGGACAGCGGCACTATGGCCTACTCTTGCATTGAATCCAAACTACAGCTGCATCTTTTACGTGCACGCTAATGTGTACACGGGTCTTCGGTTTTTCGTGCCATCCGAACGACTGGACACCTTCACTTGTCAGGCCCTCCGTCCTGCACCACTGACAAGGGGAACGTCGGAAAATACATTAGATAACGTCATTGCATCAATTCAATACGCCGTGGGTACCAGACGGATCGCACTAGCAGCCAGTTTGTTGCATGTCGTGTGTGGCTGATAGAGGCGGATACACATGCTACGCTAAAGTTGTTGTGGCTTACTTTGGTTGTCGATTATCCTGTATATATTTGCTCAATTATGCAGAATATATTGTTTGCTTCTCAAATCTTACATTTAAATTTCATGTACAGGATTTCCATACCACACACGCCTCAAACTGCAGATTTAGCGAACAGACAAAATGTGGCGGTGTTCACTGATTTAAAGCATAGAGGTAAGTATTTTTTGATATATGAATGCAAATTTCACGAGACACTACAAAGCAAAAATGAGTGCATAAATTTTAACCTGCTGTCAAAAGCAGCCTATGAACCGACCCCAGCGCAACACCAATCATTACGGTGATTACTAACCATTACGGTGATTACCTTACAAATGTCAAAGACCGAATGCCTTTTTTTTACTTGGACGGGACGGGCCTGTCGCTTGTACGGGATAATTTGCACGCACCAATCCGAATAAAAATGGACTAGATTTGTCGGAGGCATTCTTGTTTACGTTAATCGAAACCTAAATTATTTTAAAAGAAGGCCCGACCTTGAAATAGGCACCATCAAATGCATCTGGACGACCTCGCGCCTGGTACGTTCGTGCATTTTTATGCGCGAACTCTTAGTTTTTCTGTTACTGGCACGCGCACGGGCACTATTTCTTTTTCTTTTACATGTACCAAAATCTGGGATTTCGCTCGGAGGTACTTTTGAGTTATTAGTCTGTGAAGTAGAACACTTGCCAATGTACCTGTGTATCGCTAATTATAAACCGAATGTGTGAAGACAATTCATATATATCACGCACAAAATATATATCACGTACAGAGTTGATTCACGCTCGATTTGTTGTTAAGCAAACCAATGGGATTATTTTCTCAACAGTGTATGAACTTATCCATAGCGATAATATCCTTACACCGAGAGAAATTATCTAGTCTCGGTGAATAGAACCATGGTTGTCTGGTAGAAAATTACTTTTGTATTTTTTGGAACGGAAAACAGTGATTGTAGAAGCAAGCTAACCTGCCGCACATGATGAAGTCATTATACTAATAATAAAAGGCGAGAACTTTTTTGCGGCGGAGAAATCTCACTGAGTAATAGGTCAAGGTTAAAACATACGTTTGCCTTATAAAAATCTAGCAAAATGGTAAATACCTACGGATCTCGATAAAAAAAATAACATTCGGATTACAACTCTAGATAAAGTGTGTTAATTAACAAGGGTGTAAATGGAATATTATAATATGTGTAGGAAGCCTAGTGACGAGTGTAGTAAGTAGGCTATAGACTATAGTTTTAAGTCGAGATTACTTGTAATGTTTTGAAAAATTACAGGCCGGTCTCAAATATAAGTTTTATTTCTAAAATTTTTGAAAAATGTATTGCCAGTCAGTTGAAGTGTCATATTGAAGATAATTCTCTTCACGAGCCTCTACAGAGCGCATATACAAAATTCCACAGTACTGAAACTGCTTTGACGCGTGTTTCAAACGATATTCTTTTATCTCTTGATAACCAAAAATGTATTCTTTTATTATTGTTAGACCTGTCTGCTGCCTTTGACACAGTCGACAACAGCATTCTTTTAAATCGTCTTTGTTTTAGATTTGGTATTAATAAATCTGCTCTTAATCTTTTAGAAAGTTATTTAATTGGTAGGCAGCAATGTGTTGTTTTAAATAGTAAATATTCTTCTCATTGTGTTTTAAAATCTGGCGTTCCCCAGGGTTCTGTCCTTGGTCCTATTTTATTTACGTTATACACCTCACCACTTGGGGATATAGGTAGAAAATATGATTTACAATTTCATCTATACGCAGATGACACCCAATTATATATTTCTTTTTCACCTAAAAATCCAGATTATTATGTCAGTTCAAAAGTTGTTATTGAAGAATGTATATCTGAAATTAAATTGTGGATGTCAAAAAACTTTCTAAAATTAAATGACGATAAAACTGAATATTTATTAATTGGCTCAAATAAACAATTGTCAAAAATTGGCTGCAAATCTCCCATCCTAATTGGTAATAGTGAAATTAATCCCTCGTCATCTGCACGTAATATTGGTGTAATATTTGATATGAATATGAGTATGGAAGCTCAAGTAAATTATATATGTAAATTGTGTTTTTGTAATATAAGAAATATTGGTAGAATACGTAAATTTATCTCCTTAGACTCCACAAAAACACTTGTTAATGGTTTGGTCACTTCTAGACTGGACAATTTTAATTCATTGTTAGCTGATCTTCCAGCCAAACTTTTAGATAAACTTCAACGAGTCCAAAATACAGCTGCACGCCTTATTACACGCATTAAAAAATATGATCATATTACCCCAATTTAAAAAAAATTACACTGGTTACCTATTTCTTATAGAATTGATTTTAAAATTTTATTGTTAACTTTTAAATGTTTGAACAAATTAGCACCTGTTTATTTATCTGATCTTTTAAATATGTATATACCAGGGCGATGTTTACGCTCTTCAGATGGTAATCTTCTTTTAAAGCCCAAATATTCAAACCTGTTAACTTTTGGCCAAAGATCTTTTAGTGTTCAAGCTCCAGCTTTATTGAATAAGCTACCATATGATATTATGTCCTGTAATAATGTTAATACTTTTAAGAAAAAACTAAAAACCCATTTGTTTCTTCAAGCGTTTTAAATGTACATATCTTGTTTTGACTTAGTATTGTATTGTTAATTTTATGAGTTTAAAATTATAAATATTTATATCTCTGAACAAGTGTATGTGAAAGAGGGGCTATAACAAATGTTTGTAATAATAATAATACTCGCTTTCAGTTTACTCTGTTTTTGCGATAACCAATTATGTGAGAAATACGATACTGACATTCGGTGTTTAAAAGTTAAACGCGAACTAAATGCGTTTGTTAAATACTGACAGAGCAGCCCGGAGTCGAACAATCGCCGCCCGAGCTGTCTTCGTCAGCTACTTTCAAAATGGCGTACAACCAGTGCAAGTGGGAAAAGACGACAATAAAATCAGAAATATGTAATTTATTATTGTCGGACTTATTACATCACCCCTGTCTAACAAATCATAGAGTTGTGGTGTTACGATGGCAGCATAGTATTTCACCGTAACACCACAGCCATTCTACCCAGTCATAATACATCTAACTATCACTCCCTACACATTTCCCCTCGTCTACTATCCCAAACGTCAACAACACATCACATACATCTATTTCGCTGATTAACCCTTGTACCATGTCTACTGGATCCTAGTGAAGCTTTACACTAAGTATGTTCCTTTCCTGGTTAATGCTACTATCGACCATAGAGTAGAAGTTACTGTGGCAAAAGCTCGAGGCATCTCTTGAATTGGCGCTCCAAGAATCATCCACCATCTAACAACCGAAATACTAAATTAAACGAAAGTATCGTTACAAATTGCCTTACTATATAATTAATGAACCAATAAAGGTGACACCTACTTGCTCCTAACTACTTGACGTTATACTTTATGACAGGGGATTTGAGTCAAAAGTCAGTGCTATGTTGCTGGTGCTATTACACTGGTCCAATGTTGCAAATGTTTAATGTAAAACCGTTTACACATCGTGTAAATGGACATCTACTTTTTGTCATTTAACATTTCGCATTAGACTTTTGACATCAAGCCTAAGTCCATCTACCCAGAAGTTTTAAACTCTGACATCTTCTCATTTGACACTCGCGCTATGTATTGTAATAGGCCGGGAGACCAGGGGTTTAACCTAGCTGGAAAATGTATCCAATTGTCACCTATATGGTATCAAAGCATGCATGTTTGGTACCTTAAAAGTGTAAGTCTGTCGGGTTTCTGGTGGTGGGTGTGGCTGGAGGGCTAGGATTATGGGCATGAATTCGTGAGCTAGATTAGCTCAAAAGTGTACCACACGAAAATGGTGCAGCAGTGTACCTTAGATCTTCAAGTATTACAAAATCACTCTGACAGACATTTCTAGTGGTGGGGTGCCCGCCCAGAGTTATGTAATCGTCAGACCACAGCTAAGCTAGACTAGCTGAAAACTGTACCACCTAAAACTACTTGGAAGATGTTCAGCACAACTACAGGAACCAGGAATGACCACTGCCAGTACCTGCTACAACTGCTTGGGAGTTGATTAGCACCACCACGGGAATCATGAATAGCCACATTGCGGTGGGTTACCCCTAACAGACACACACAAAAATGCCCCCACCCATCCTATTAGGCTAGATTAGCTGAAGTTCGTACCGACAAAAACTCCTTGGAAGTTGTTCAGCACCACCACATGAATCATGAATAATTGCGGCCAGACCATTGTGCGGTTAGGTACCCCCAACAGACACACACAAAATCTCCCCCTCCCCTCCCAATTAGTCTAGATCAGCTAAAGTTCGCACAGCCTAAAACTGTTGGAAGTTGTTCAGCACCACCACAGGAATCATGAATGATCACAGCCAGACCATTTTGCGATGGGTTACCCCTAACAGACACACACAAAAATACCCCCCCCCCCCCCACACACACACACACACTCAATTAGGCTAGATTAGCTAAAGTTCGCACAGCCTAAAACTGTTGGAAGTTGTTCAGCACCACAACAGGAATCATGAATGATCACATTCAGGCCATTTTGCGGGGGGTTACCCCTAACAGACACACACAAAAATTAGCTAAAGTTCGTACCGCCTAAAATTGCCTGGGAGGTGTTCAGCACCACCACATGAATTATGAATGACCGCGGCAAGACCAGTTTGCGGTGGGGTAGTCCTAACGGACACACACAAAATGCACCCCCCCCCCCTAATTAGGCTCGATTAGCTAAAGTTCGTACAGGCTAAAACTGTTGGAAATTGTTCAGCACCACCACAGGAATTATGGATGATCGCGGCCAGACCATTTTGCGGTGGGGTACCTCCAACAGATACACACATAGCCCCCCCCCCCCTCAATTAGGCTAGATTAGTTAAAGTTTGCACAGCCTAAGACTGTTGGACGTTGTTCAGCACCACCACAGGAGTTATGAATGATCGCGGCCAGACCATTTTGCGGTGGGGTACCCGCAACAGATACACACCTAATGCCCCCATCCCAATTAGGCTAGATTAGCTAAACAACTTCCCGCCGTGAATCGTGAAGCAACAAGGCCTCGACGTCACAGGAAAACAACACCACAATAATGTGCTAACTAATAGATCTACTCAAAATAATGGATGGAAACACTTGTGTTTTCTATTGGGGAAAGAAACCTAGAATCTAGAGAAAACAATGGAAAAATCAAATCGGGAATTTTAAATTTACGAGTGACGGCTGAACTTTTACTTAAAACTTTGATATGTATTTTGCTGAGCTAAAGTCAGTGGACGTTACTATGATGAGCGGACGTTTTGTGACCTTGACCCTAATGTACGTTGTTATGATGAGCGGACGTTTTGTGACCTTGACCCTAATGTACGTTGTTATGATCAGCGGACGTTTTGTGACCTTGACCCTAACGTAAACAAACTTACAGCGATGGCTGCCTCCATAAAATCTACCGAACTGGCTGTTATTGACAACGAACCCACACAAAATGAAACACCCTAATAAAAAGTGTCTTTTCAACTAAATCGGGACATGCTAGATATAAATATTAAGTTGTTAATTATAATTCCACTTATTTTGTCAAGAACCATAGTGATTCAAAAAACAAATACACAGCCAATAAAGATAATTCAGATGTTGGATTTTTTAATTGATAATATCTTTGTTGAATTTTGAGGGGAAATTTATCAGCAAGTGGTAGGTATCCCCATGGGTACCAACTGTGCACCTTTGCTTGCTGATTTGTTTCCCTATTCCTACGAAGCCGAGTACATGCAGGCACTCGTAAAATCTAATAAACGTTTAGTTAGACATTTTAATTTCACTTATCGATATATCGATGATGTTCTATCACTGAATAATCCAAAATTCATTGATTATATAGAATTCATATATCCTGATGAGCTCGAAATTAAAAATACTACTGACAGTGACAATTGCGCTTCCTACTTGGATCTGCGTCTCGATTTTGACAATTGCCATGAACTAAGTGTTAAATTGTACGATACACGTGATGACTTTGACTTTCCGATTGTTAACTTTCCATTTATTAGTAGTAACATTCCAATATCACCAGCTTATGGAGTGTTTGTGTCTCAGCTAAATCGTTACGCGAGAGCTTGTTCATTCTATTCTGATTTTTTGAGTAGATCGAGGCATTTGTCATCTAAGCTTCAACTACAGGGATACTTGCGAACTAGACTTATTAAAGCCTTTAAAAAGTTTTATGGTCGTCATATTGACTTGATCGGTAAATATAACATGTCTCTCTCGACTATTATTCTAGACATATTTAGTTGACGGGTATACTATCTACCTGATTATATATGTGTACTACATCGTTAACACTGTTCATCACGTGCATTTTGCATACCGATAGTTCATTGGTCTATCACGCTATTTTACCGAGTTTTCGCTTAATAGATTGGATGTAGCTATGGCGGGTGTGGCGCGCCAGGCAGGGTAAGCTTACTCTTCCTAGGACACCTGTTACCACTGTTCGTCGTGTATTTTGTACACGGTGAACAGTCCATATGCTGATTACACTATTTTGCGTTTTTACACATTTTTGCCTATACCGTTTTTAGGACTTCGAATTTTGTCTAATGGTTTGGATTGTTCGTACTTGGTTTTATTTTATTCCCTTAATATCTTGGAATGTCTGAGAAAGCAAATCGCCGCTTCTTATAGAAACAATATTAATATAAACATAACAAAAGGTGGCATTGTAATCTAGTTTAACTGTGGATATTATCAAGTTTTTAAAAGATGTGCCAATTTGTTTTACAAAAATCTAAGTCATCAGGAAAATGTAAATACAAATGTAAAATTAACACTTGATAAATCGAAAAGAGAGACCGGTTCTATAACAAGAGTTCAAATGTCAACAAAGATGAAGTCAAAGTCAAAGTCATACACTCTCAATCTGTATCACACAACGTGCACAGCACTAATAAATGGAGAACTGCAAACTTTATTTTTAAGTGAACATTTTAACTCCATGTTTGATCTGATAAACTGCGAGGAGGCTAGCGAACTCAACATTCATGTCCGCGAATCATTCAAAAGCGCTGTAAGAAGTAACGCCAAAGAAGATTATTCAGTTCCGCTATTGCTAAGTAAAAATGATTCTATATTGCAACCTCTCTCGCCTTATCAAAGTATTAAAACCACTCTGACTCCAAGAAATTGCAGTACCCCCTACCACTCTCATAATAGCAGTATGATGTTAACTCTGTCTGAATGTGAAACCCATCTACCTGTAGTTTACCTTACACCTGTGAATATCCAGGTGGACACCATTCATTCTGGGTCTTTTTTAGATACATCTTTTGGTACTGGCCGTAATATCAAAAACACAAAAACCGATTCCTCTGATAATGATCAAACCATAGCCAAAGAACTATTTTTCGCTGGGGATCCTGATGACACCCGTTACAACAATGATAAATATAAAGCCTCTATTGAAAAACTAAACTGTGATGTGTTACTTTTGACAGACAAAATTAAGAAGCTTGACTCTGAAATTCAATCTATTACTACATTGCTGAAAAATGTAAACAGTCAGGAATCATTTAAACCACTTGTTACAAAAGACCATACATTGTCATGTAACTTAGGCCCAATTCATAAAAAATTCTCTAATGTGAAAAAACTGGAATATAAACGTAACATTGTTATAGGATCATCCATTCTTAAAGGTATCAAACCGAACGGATTGGATAAAACCAAATCCACAGAAGTGAGAACTCTACCAGGGGCGACTATACAAGATGTCATCACCTATGTTGATAATTGTACCTCATCAAATAATGTCCGCAATATAATATTTCTAATTGGATCTAATGACTCAAAATATGGCCCGTATGTAGACTATACTCGTAATTATTATAAAACTTTAATAGAATTATGTTTTACTAAATTCCCTTATGCATCTGTTAAATTCATTAGATTATTGCCAAGGTTTTCTCGCTCTTCAAATATCATTATAAACCGAATTAATGACATACTATATGATGTATGTGAGGATTGTGGAAATGACATACCTATTGATCATGGAAACGTATTTTATAATTATCACCTAAGTAAAATCAGACAGAATTTATATCATGATTCTGTACATCTTAATTCTTATGGTTATACCTGTTTAAGCAAACTAATTAAGAAGCATATTATCTCCCCAAGCATGCCAAATTAGGATACCCGGTATCTTTATTTTCCAGAAATTTACATTTCCTGTCATGCTGTGGTTTGCAACCCCTCCCTCACAAAGACAGCTTATACTTGCACTTGTTTTTCCATCCACACCACACCATTATAATATGTTGGTGTAACGGTTTTAACATTAAAAGTGTTATTGTTGTGTCGCGCTTTGAGCATAAACTTAGTTTGTGGATATAGCGCATTATAAATATTCACATTATTATTATTTGTTATAATTAATTCTTACTTTGTGTTATTTACAAAGATACCTAGTTTATTCCTTTCATCATATATTACAATTATATAATAGATGAACCCAGTTTTAAGTAAAAAAGGTTTACATGTAGGTCATCTAAATGTTCAATATTTTTTTAAACAAAATTCCAGAACTTAGTCTTTTCATCCAAAACTTTGATATATTTGCTATTTCCGAATCACACTTAACTACTTCTATAGATGATGATCAATTACATATTACTGGATTTCATAAACCGTTAAGAAAAGATAAGTCTCAATTAAGTTCTTCTGGAACATTGCTCTACATAAAAGATAACTTCATTTATAAACATCGCCCAGATCTGGAACATCCAAATATTGAATTGATCTGGATAGAACTAAATTTAAAGAAGTCAAAGCCAATTCTCATATGCTGTATATTGCGTAATCCAGCCTCAACTAAACTATGGATTGATTCTTTTTCGGAAATGATGGAATCTGTATGGAATAATCAAAATGAAATTCTTATGATTGGAGATTTAAACATAGATCTTTACAAAAATCAAAATAAATATTGGACCGATTTGTTACAAACTTTTGGCCTCAGTCAACTTATTAAATCACCTACAAGAGTTACTGATAAAACGAAAACATTAATAGACCATCTCATTGTTTCAGACCCTGATCATGTCAAAGAAATCAAAATTCCTTGTTATGCTGCCTCGGACCATTACCCAGTATGTTTTACCTGGCAGAAAAAGGGTGCTTCTTTTCCTAAAAATAAACATGTGACAATTAAATATAGGTCTTTTAAAAACTTTAATGGAGATCAATTTTTGTATGAATTGCATACAGCTCCCTTTGACTATATTTATAATTATTCTGATCTAAATTTAGCTTTATCTGTCTGGTATTCAATTATTACTCCAATAATAAATAAACATGCCCCCTTAAAAACTAAGAGAGTAAGAAACGTTGATAAACCAGTTTGGTTAACTCATGAAATATTTCAACTTATTCATAAACGAGATTATTTAAAGAAAAAAGGTGATGTTACTAATTATAAAAAAGTAAGAAATGAAGTTAAAACAGCTATTAGAGCAAGTAAACGAAAATACTTAGAATCCTTGATATCTGACCGAAAATACAGTAAAAATATTTGGGATGCGATAAAACTGGCAAATAATACTTTTCATAAAACTTCATCGCAACCTACTCAAATGGATCCTGACACTTTCAATGATTATTTTATAAATGTTGCAAATAACTTACTCAACAATGTCCCAACTTCGTTAAGCAAATATGGTTCTAATAGTATTTCTAATTTTGTAAACCATCAAATTTCATCTTGTACTCCTCAATGTAAAATACCTTTTATTTCTACTTGTGATGTATACAAATATCTTTCAAATTTAGATACATCAAAATCTGTAGGAATTGATGGTGTTAGATCGTATTTTCTCAAAACCGGATCCTAAATTTTAAATACCTCTCTAACATATGTATTTAACCTTTGCATTGAAAAGAACATATTTCCTGACATTCTAAAACAGGCAAAGGTACTACCATTCTTCAAATCAGGTGATAAAAGCCTTACCGGTAATTATAGGCCAATATCTATTTTGCAAATTCTCTCTAAACCCCTTGAAAAACATATAAATTTAAATATTACTAATTATTTAAATAAAAATAATCTTGTATATTTAAATCAATCTGACTTCCGCTCAAATAGCTCCTGTCATACAGCCCTTGTTAATATCATTGAAAATGTTTATAACGCTCTAAATAATAATATGCTAACAGGATTATTATTTTTTGATTTCAGAAAAGCTTTTGACGTGGTAAATCATAATCTTCTTCTACAAAAACTTCAGTTGTATAATTTTTCTGAAAACTTACTTTCATTATTGAAAACTTACTTTCATTATTGAAATCATACCTTAATAATCGAAAACAGTGTATATCAATTGGACAAAATAAATCTTAATTTCAATATATAACTTCTGGTGTACCCCAAGGATCAATCCTTGGACCTTTACTTTTTAATCTCTTTATAAATGATCTACCGTTTTCTCTTTCTGTAAATTGCGATCTGTTTGCAGATGACACCACCGTTTATACCTCTTCTCCGGATATAACATCTCTTAATAATAAACTCCAATTAGAAAGCAATAAAATAAAACAATGGTGTCAAAATAATGCTATGATTATCAATGAACCAAAAACTAAATCAATGTTAATAGCTACAAATTATCAACTTAAAAATCCATTAAATAAACTTGACATTCAAATCAATAAAAATCAAATTGAAAATGTTTCTGAATTTAAACTCCTAGGAGTAATCATTGATAGTAAATTGTCTTGGAATAAACATACTGAATACATGTGTAAAACACTAAATAAAAAACTGTATCAACTAAAAAAGATAAAATCACTTCTTCCGTCAAACTTGTTAAAATTATTCTATTTTGGCCATTTTCAGTCACATCTAGATTATTGCTCCACCATATGGGATACCTGTAGTAAAACATCTTTGAATTACTTACAGCGTGTGCAAAAATTGGCTTTTAAATTAATTAGTGATAAACCGCTACCGAAAAATTCAACCTTATCTACTTATGAAACCTTGGCTACATCATTAAATATTTTAACCATTCAAAATCGGTTCACCTTCAATAAATACATATTTCTGTTCAAATTAGTTCATAAAAAATGCCCAAACTACTTAACTAATATTCTCGTAAAAATACACCTTATACTAATATTAATCTTCGATTTAATATTCCTAAACCTAATAAATCAATATACAAAAATAGCTTAACATACATTGGACCTTGTCTCTGGAATAATCTACCTACCTCAATTAAAAAAACACCTGTATTATCAAACTTTAAAGCGAATATCCTTTTACACATAAATTCCAACCTCAGTAAACCTTATGTACATAATTTTAATTCATAATAGAGAAGGTAGTTAACCTTATTGCAAATTTTATATTTTAATATTGTAATTTTAAATTTTGTATCTCTTTATTTGATCTCATTGTTGTTATTGTTGTTCTTATATTGTTTTGTTATGTTTCAAGGGCAGAATTGTAAAAAGGCCTGGCCTAATTTCTTACCCTAATAAAGATATTATTATTATTATTATTATTATTATTAAGTTCGAACAATTGTCTTGTCAGTTTAATGTATTACAGACTTCGGCTACCCCACCGCGGTCATTCATAATTGATGTGGTGGTGCTGAACCAAGCAGTTTTAGCCTAATGAGGGGGGGGGGGGCATTTTTGTGTGTGTCTGTTAGGGGTAACCCCCGCAAAACGGCCTGAATATGACCATTCATGATTCATGTGGTGGTGCTGAACCAACAGTTTTAGGCTGTGCGAACTTTAGCTAATCTAGTCTAATTGAGTGGGGGAGGGGTATTGTTGTGTGTGTCTGTTAGGGGTAACCCACCGCAAAATGGTCTGGCTGTGATCATTCATGATTCCTGTGGTGGTGCTAAACAACTTCCAACAGTTTTAGGATGTGCGAACTTTAGCTAATCTAGCCTAATTTAGGGGGGGGGGGCATTATGCGTGTATCTGTTGGGGGTACCCCACCGCAAAATGATCTGTCTGCGATCATTCATAATTCATGTGGTGGTGGTGGTGGTGGTGGTGGTGGTGCTGAACAAACTTTCAAGCAGTTTAATCTAGCCTAACTGAGTGTGGGGGGGGGGGCATTTTTGTGTGTGTCTGTTAGGGGTAACCCCCGCAAACTGGCCTGAATGTGGTGCTGAACAAGTTCTAACAGTTTTAGGCTCTGCGAACTTTAGCTAATCTAGCCTAATTGAGTGGGGGGGGGGGGGTATTTTTGTATGTGTCTGTTAGGGGTAACCCACCGCAAAATGGTCTGGCTGTGATCATTCATGATTCCTGTGGTGGTGCTGAACAACTTCCAACAGTTTTAGGCTGTGCGTACTTTAGCTAATCTAGTCTAATTGAGTGGGGGAGGGGTATTGTTGTGTGTGTCTGTTGGGGATACCCCACATGTGCGAGCTTTAGCTAATCTAGCCTAATTGGGGGGGGGGGCATTATGTGTGTGTCTGTTTGGGGTACCTAACCGCAAAATGGTCTGACCGCGATTATTCATAAATCCTGTGGTGGTGCTGAACAACTTCCAAGCAGTTTTAGGCGGTACAACTTCAGATAATCTAGCATAATTCGGTGGGTGGGTGGGTGTCATTGTTGTGTGTGTCTGTTAGGGGGTAACCCACCGCAATGTGGCTATTCATGATTCCTGTGGTGGTGCTAAACAACTCCCATGCAGTTGTAGAAGGTACTGGCTTCAGCTAATCTAGCCTAGTTGTGGGTCGGAACATTTTGGGCGTGTCTTTGAGGGGTAACCCATCGCACAAACTGTCTGGCAGTGATCATTCCTGGTTCCTATAGTTGTGCTGAACAACTTCCAAGTAGTTTTAGGTGGTACAGTTTTCAGCTATTAGAGCCTAGCTGTGGTCTGACAATTACATAACTCTGGGTGGGTACCCCACCACCAGAAATGTCTGTCAGAGTGATTTTGTAATACTTAAAGATCTAAGGTACACTGCTGCTGCACCATTTTCGTGTGGTACACTTTTGAGCTAATCTAGCTCACGAATTCATGCCCATAATCCTAGCCCTCACAGCCACACCCACCACCAGAAACCCGGCAGACTTACATTTTTAAGGTACCAGACATGCATGCTTTGATACCATATAGGTGAAAATTGGTACATTTTTCAGCTAGGTTAAACCCCTGGGCTCCGGCTCTATAACCTTCAGCATGTGTCTTGTGTATCGCAATCCAGAACAAGTCATAAAATCAGCCTTTGCAAATTAGTTAACACGGTACCTATTTTTAATCACGTGAGATCTCGCGTGAAAAACAAATAGTGGTCAAACATGGAATCAATGTAGTATGCAATGAGATATAAATATTAATACTGCTGATATCCCGTACACCTCAACCCAATAGCTTATACAGTGTCGTATCGTTCCCACTGGTCTATAATATAGGTCACCAAGAGTGTATATTATATACGCTTATAATAAAGAGTTTGGCCGTTTCATGTATATCTGAAATCAGCGCCATATACAGAATAGATGTCTACCATATTAGGTAAAGCTTAGATATCCACTGTGACCTTCATACAGAAATTGGTTAAACGAAAACATTGTTGTGTGTATATGTAATCGAATACAGTAATTTGGATTTCTCTGACTGAATCTCCTTAGACATTCATTCGTGCACCACTAACGAAACTATTTAGAAAAACGCTTAAAATAACGGAAAAGTATAAAACTGAATAAATGCTGATAAAGAACTAGATAAAAAAAACTGATTAATAAGGATTTATCGGAATTATTTCATCTATTCCGAAAATTCGGAATTTTTTCCGACTTTTCGGTCAAACACCTAGTCAAAACCTACAACTCGGAAATGCAGTTAAAACAAAATTATATAATGATTACATTTTAGTCTCCATAATCATCCGGGGTCTATTTGGAAACTTTCTTAAAATCCGCATAAGCTGAAAAAATCTCTCTGCCGACAGCCAACAATGCTTAGCCAAAGTCTATCAAATACAGTTTGAATAAGAGTAGGCGAGACCTGTGTGATATACTATAAAAATGTGTTTTATTTTAACAGGCTTCCACCATAATGCCCACAATTTTTGTCAAGGGAGATAGGTAGAAATGGGGTTTAATGTCTAGTCGACACAAACTAGGTCATTTCGGAATAAGCATAATGGTACAACTTTATTTCAATAATTCGCATGCCCGTAGGATTATTTAGAAATGGTCGAAAACCAGAAGACACGGAGAAGAGCCACATACAAGCTTGGGGTGTCACTCGACCTAATGACAAACCTTATGATCTAAAACAAACACGTTAGATCAATCGATAACCCGACCCGCTAAAATATAAACAGAACATTATATAAACAGATAAAAAAAATCTGAAATTTCGTTTTTACACTATGCAAAAAAACCAAAAACTCAATTTTCCCTGTGTCGAATACTTTTATTTCCAAGATTTAGATAAAACATCGAGTCGCAACATAGAACTCAGAACTGTTGAAACTCGGAAAATATTTTCGGTATGGCCGATTTGGACTGTGTTGTAAGTTGTCTGCAGGAAACCGCGGCAAGACGGATTATAGGAACTATATATTCAGGGTCGGCGATTTGGGCTAAAAATAAAGTAGTATCGGTCTGTTAAACGTAAACACACGTTTTTAAATTTTTTTTAAAATACATGATTTCAACAAAACTAGTCCCCAATCTGTGCATTACACATTCACATACATTAGAAATTACAGGGCGTTATAAACACGTGAAAATATATAAAACTACAACTTTGTACTGTGCTGGGACGGTAAAGACGAAAACAAAATCTCAAATCTAATCAATTATATATTTGCAAACGATATGACAAGAAAAATAAAGTGGACTTGAAAATTATGTTACTTTCACGCGAAATGTCACGTGATTAAAAATTTGCATACTGGCTTATTTTCTGTCGTGAGTTCTGTGTTGCAATGCAAAAGTAAAATGTTGAAGGATACAATACATAGTACGAGTGTCATATTATGAGAAGATGTTAGAGTTCAAAGTTTAAAGATCTGTAGATGGAGTTTGCCTTGTTGTGTTGTTTGGAAATGCCTAATGTGAAATGTTTAATGTATTTGTTAGTATTACAAAATATCTTTTTACATTTGACTTCTAACAATTTACACCTAACATGAAATATTTGCAACATTGAAGATGTAATAGCACTAATAACATAGCACTGACTTTTGACTCAAATCCCCCGTCATAATACTTGTCAATTCAGATATACAGGTCACTGCTCTAGTTGGCCATGTTAGAGAAGTTGTGCTCTGCAATCGTGGCAATTTTGATGAATGAACTTTTACAACTAGACGCACTCAGGACTATATGCGGTTCTGTGAAAGGTACAAGCCACCAACTGTTATATAGGGAAACCGGGTTTATTACACTGCAGGAGAGAAGAAGGCGACATAAATTAATGTTATTCTACAAAATCATAAACCATATCACTCCCGAATACTTATTTCAACTTATACCACCTAATATCAATTCTTATCGCCTACGAAACCAAAGTAACATCCCAATTTACCTCTGCAGAACTTCTTTATTTTCTTCTTCTTTTATACCATCTACAATTCGAGAATGGAATCTTCTTGATCTGTCTACTAGAAACTTACCAACATAATCTTCTTTTAAATCTAAACTCGGCTACCATGATCGAATTATACCTTCATTATACTACTCTGGCAGCAGGAAAAATCAAATTCAACACTCCCGCCTTCGGCTCTGGACATCGTTTTCTCAGGCATATTTCTGACAGCCCTATATGCGATTGTGGTCACACCTTTGAAGATTCAGAACATTTTCTTTTAATCTGTCCCTTACGTTCAGATGCACGATCTGAGTCAATATCAAAACTCCCTAGATATTATCAAAATTCTCAAAATTTATTATACGGAACTGAAGACAAAAACAATTCTGAAGTAATTTTTTCGGCAGTACATACCTTTCTCGACATCTCCAAATGATTTTAAAACATCCGTAAGAAAATTGTATCAAATATAAACATCCTGATTGTGGTTTGTACATATTGTGTATATAGTGTAAAAAGCTATCTTATAATTTATTTGTTCCTCTACTTTACTTTACTTTACTACACTTTTCAATATATATTTATGTTTGTACTTTTATGGAGAGGGGGGTCTATAGGCTTCTGCCTGTTCTCCAATCCAGTTTATGTGAATAAATATTGTTTTTTAAAAAAATGAAGTAAAATAACCTTATCAAAAGTTATGTTTATAGTGTCCGATTTGCAAACTCAGTGATTTCATCAACAAATGCATTTCCAAAAGACGGGTATTAATACGCCCAAATGATAAACCATGTTTTAACCCAGAACTACGTAAAAATATAAGGAAGATGGTTGAATCAGATACCGAGACTTGTGACGATGAGAAAAAAATATCTAACAATCGCTCAACCATGGACCAAGTCGAACGAAAGGAAAGCAATGCAATTTGCCAGTGAAAAGGTAACTTCCCAAACAAACAACGATCGTGTCTGTTCATGCGGAGGCAACATCGAACAAAGGACGCGTGCATAAAAATAAGAAGGTAACTTCTCAAACAAACAACGATCGTGTCTGTTCATGCGGAGGCAATATCGAACAAAGGACACGTGCCTAAAAATAAGAAGAACTCCAAGGCTAATGACAAAATAAAAAATAAAAATACTAACGAATATTCAAACGTGCTGATTAGGAATTAAATTTCTCCAATCAAAATAATCCAATAACTCGCATCGATATATCAATAAGTTAACCATAATGCAATTAAACACTAATGATCTCAGACCATATTTGGCACAATTAAACCACGTTGTTAGCAAATCCAAACTTATTGATATACATGTAATATGCATACAGGAAACAAAGCAGAAGGACCCAAAGGAAAGATCGCCCAAACCTGACAAGGGGTTCTGCGGCTGTTGCAATGTTCGTCAGTGAACAAGTCTCACATAAGTTTATTTGAATAGACGCTAGTGAAGTTGAGGAAACCAGATTAGAATTAGCTACAGCCGACGAACAAAATATGACCGTAGTTAACATTTATAATCCGTGTAAAATCATCGAGTAAGAAGCGTATCAAAAAATATATGATCAAATAAAACTAAAGATATTATAATATGTGGAGATTTTAACAGTCTACATTCCACATTGGGACTCCCCTCCGAGGAGCTTTCCTTAATAATAAGACTGGAGATAAACTGAATAATTTTATTGAAAATTTTAATTTATTTCTATTAAAAAACGATGACCCAACATATTTCGATTCTGGCAACAAGCCGGGTGCAACACACCTTCATCTTACCCTAACATCTTTCAGTATAGCTTTAAATTGTAAGTGGCCGACTAAAGTGCAGTAAGACCCGAAGATATTAGGGGTGGGCACAAATTGGACTTTTTGGAATGAGACAAATAAACATATGATTTTCTATGGCCATTTAGTGTGTTATAACCGAATCTAATGAGATCAGTTGTCAAATTTGGATATTTCGATTAGATCATGCCATTGTTCCAATATGGCGACTAAAAATACATATTTTTCGGAATTCTACCTCTATAACATATAAATAATGGCTTCTAATCTCTTTTTCTATGTTTTTGGACACACTGAACAAGATAAAGACATTTCTGCACCGAATGGGCAATGTTTTATCGAATTTATATTTAAAAAAATCCTCAAAAACCTGCAAAAACTTTTGTTTTTGGTAATTTTGTTACAATAAATGGTATTTTGCATTGTTTTCTACTTCGGCGATGTTAAAAAGCTGTGGAATCAATTTAAATGTTTTATTTGCATCTAACTATTCAATTTCATCATGTATTTTTATATTTGAATGTATATATACTATGTAACAGCAGACCATAGCCTCGAGTTAAATAGACATAAAGAGGAGAAGTAAGGCGAGGAGAGATTGTGTGGTGAAATTTACAAACAGGAGCACATGTTTGTTACGAAGCGAAATTATAGACTGGCATATTCGTGATTGGTAGGATACTTCATTGGTGAAAAACAGAGAACATAAAAAAACGATCATTAGAGACGATGCTAGCAAATTTGTAGTACAAGCAATACAAAACGAATGTTAACAAAAAAAATGTCTCCCCTTTAATAGAAATTTCCATCTCTAAAAAGATTAGAAAAGAGTACAAAATGCTTTGAGTTTGAGAAAGAGTGAGGGGATGAATCGCGAACCAGAAGTGAAAGGTGGTACGAAAATGCGAAAGATTTCAAAGAGAAAATGGCACAGCGCCCGTACGATATCAGAACCCATAATGCGAATATCAGTAACAACTAGAGATAGAATTCAATGTCAAGATGAATACAGAAGACGAAAAGTTATATAAGTATAGCTGATGTGACGCTCACCAAGCAATCTGCACTCCTACAGTGCCTAAAGTTTGGACCAAGAATGGAAGAGAGAAACCGTGAGCAAACCGTGAGCAAACCTAGCTATCTGCACTCCTACAGGGGTGGGAAGATTTACCCAATACTACCCAATACTACCCAGTTTCTTCCTGCAGTAATGATCGAAATCATTCGCACGATCTGTGCCAAGGGCCAAATTTGAAAAAGGCCTCAGGCCTAATTTGCTACCCTTGTAAAATGACGTGATTATTATTAATACCACCCCCATAACACCTCAATATCACCACATACAACCCAGTACTACAAAATAATGATTCAAAATGTGCAAATCAATTAAAAAAATTCAAAAACAATTAGTTATACCGCGAGAATCGTACTTTAAATGCTACACCGCTGTCTGGCTGTTCCATTTGCCGGCGTCAATCATACTTGACACGTTTTGCTCAATTACTTTCTTTAGTAGCACTTTCATCGAGAGATAATGTAGATTAACCAGAACTTAATTAGCCAATCCACAATCTAAACACCGTTCATTAATTAGGTCAGGTGGATTGTATTTTCTATGAGTACAGCATTACACATTTGTAATAAACATGTGCAATTTCGTTCATTTTAAAAGTTGTCATGAAAACATAAATATAAACATGCAGTTATTTTGAGGTGTGTTTTGTTAAAGGACATACCTCCTGACAATAACCATGTAGGGGTTGATATAGTATTTGAAGACTGCTGGCCATCTTATATAATAATACAAACTGTGGTTAATTATATATAATGATTAAAATATACGCAACAAAATACTTGTTTTTCTTATTTTAATTGGAAACTCACTGCAAAGCAAAAGAAAATGATCAATCTGAATAGAAATCTAAAATATAGTTATTGATTGTAAAGGGGGGTAACTGCTCAAACATTTCATTTTTTTTCTGCAAATTAACGAATATTCGCTTCAGTAAATAACCTAATGTGCCACTATTTGACAATATTAGGTTGTTAACTGATTATATTGGGTAGTATGTACTAAGTATTTGGTAGTATTAGGTTAGTATTTGCTTGTTTTGGTATATGTAGGGAGGCAAATGGAACAGCCAGACAGTGGTGTAGCATTTAAAGTACAATTCTCGCGATATAACTTTTTTTGTGGAATTTTTTAAATTGATTTGCTCAATTTGAATCATTATATTGTAGTATTGGGTAGTATGTGGCGATATTGAGGTGGTATTAGGGTGGTATTTGGTAGTATTGGGTGGTATTGGGTAGTATTGGGTAAATCGTCCCGCCGCTCCCGCAGTGTCTAAAGTCTGGACCAAGAATGGAAGAGAGAGAGAGAAAAAAACAAGTAACAGAAGAATTTCTGAAAGAACCAATCGATCGATATAGACTATTCTGAAACAACTCCAGATCCTACATTTGAACCTTTGTCAATGTCCGCACCATTTTACTTCAAAGTCTGAAACTCTTTCATCAATACTGCACTGGACTTGAAAAGAGTCCATATATCGATTGATTGGTTCCATTCTTGGCCCAAACTTTAGGCAATGTCAGCTCGTTGTGCCTCACTCAATTCGAAGGACATTTCATCTACTTCTTGCAACAAACTTCCCCTTTTTGCGGACTATTTCAATTTTTTTCGTGTTTTTTTACTTAATTGAATTGTCAGATATCCTCTTGCAGTCCCATATGACAACTGTTGGTCTTCGAAGGAATTATTAGTGAGTAGATATTCTACCGTTTATCTGTTATCACTCGTCACTTCAGGCAGTTTTTATAAAGGGGTAACTCGTGTTTTTCTTTTGCGTTCGTCACTTCCGATTCATGAAACCTTTATTACGCATCTGTCGTAGCCATGATCTCTGTGTTAAAATTATATTTATATTTGGAATGTGTTTAACCAGTTATATCACACATTATGTGATAATGACTGACATAATTTGTCTTTTAACGCCCTAAACAACCACAATACTTGTTTTCCATATGTTGAAACCTGGCGATCGATTAAGGGTAACAAAAACAGGCAGGCCACGCCCAAATCCTGTATCAAGCAAAGTGTGCACATCTGGTTAGCTATCGAACTACCAATTATTATCTCCTGACTGATTGAAGTATTCTCACTACACCTATATCAGCTTACTAAAAATAATATTGCTACACGATAATTATGTCAAAATAACAGAAAAACCTTCTTACCCCACAAATCTACCAACCAATACCAACCGATTTTCTTATTTCGTGAATGTTTAGGACAACAGTGAAAAAACACCCCAAAAAGTCTAGTTTTATCGTTCCAAAATAGTTATGTTTTCACTTCAGAAGGGTATAAGGTCCATGTTGTTGACATAAACTCACGGGACAAAATGTCAACACAAAAACATATCGCCATCCAAAATTATGTCTTTTGAATTGATAATCATAAATAACAACATGATTGTGACCTTTTGAAGTGAAAACATACCTATTTGATGTGTGCGCAGATATAGGTGCGCACTGTTAGGGGAATTCCTCCTGGTAAAATGACTGCTCGCTACCTGTCGTTATATTGAAGTCAGAATAACGCCGAGACGTAGGGACAGCCCTGAAGTTGTGGATGTATTCAATGAATTAACCCAAAATCATAAATTCTCGTTTGAAGGTATGGACAAAGTTTTTAAAATATTTTGATTAACAATTGGGTAGTGGTGGGGTATCAATATCTTTATTTAGCATGTAATAATAGCAATTCCAAGAAAATTCACTTTTTTGCGTTTCCGTGCATACCAGACAAACTACAGCCTATATTCTGTAGCGTTTTTGGACCTGCAATTAGCATTGTTTATTCCAAATTTGATGAAGACGCATGCAGATAATTCGACATTTGCTGTCATGAGCACCCTGTATTAGCATACCTTTGAGCCAAGTTTGGAACATAGTTGGTAAATAAAACTGGTACTTGTTTTGGTTATTAATATTTAGTTTATCACCCTAAATAACAAAAAAATGTCATATCTTATCAACAACAACTAGAGTGCTAGCTTTGAAATGTACATTTTAGACACCCCGAACGCCTGCTTCCACCCAAGTGCCGACAAGTACAACGCTACGCGAAAAGTATTAAACATATTATATAAAAGTGACAAAGTACGACCAGAAAAAACTTGCATTAGTGAAAAAAAAAAAGATTAACCAACGGCCGCCAAATGGATAGAGAACAAGCTTAACAAAAAGCGATATTTCGTACCACCAGAGGGGCCATAGATGAGGAAGTTACGATCCGATATGCGCAAATTTCGAAAGGAACCAAGACCTTTAGGTTATAACCATGAATTTAAAGTTTAATCAAAGTCGAATTAAAATTGTGACCTCTACATGGTCCACAACCTTGATACACCATTTTTAAAAGGTATTCGCGTACCAACGGCGGCCAGTTTGTATGGCAATTTTGGTCCGATTTTTCCGAAATTCGAACTCAACCTTTCTTAGGGTGTAACGGTGATATAATCAAAGTTTTTTTTTAAAAAATCGGATAATAATTGTGACCTTCAGACGGACCACAAGCTAGAAATTGGTGATTTCGTACAATCAGGGGCTATAATTCCGGATATTACGTTCCGATAGTCGCAAATATCGAAAGGAACCAAGATCTTTGGGTTATAAACATGCATGTCAAGTTTCATCAAAATCGGTTCAAATTGTGAACTCTATAGGGTCCACAAGCTAAAAACGTGATTTTTCGTACAATCAGGGGCCATAATTCACGAAGCTTTGATCCGATACACGCCAATATTAAAAGCAGCCGAGATCTTTTGGTGATAAACCTATATTTTAAGTTTCGTCAAAATCGGGTAAGAATTGTGACCTGTAGAGAGTCCACAAACAATTGTGGACGGAAGGACGGACGTACTCCCGTAGATATACTTGTGCAATTTCTGACTTGCGGGCATCATGGGGGTACGAACATTACCTGCGTGATACGTTTTCGGACGGCAATTGAGGGGTAAAAGTGACAAAATGGTGAGGAATTCTTGCGGTTTTTAGTGGGGAATATTTTTTGCAGTTCATAAATTATTTTTTCTCATTTTTCCAAATCTTCCGCGGAACTTGTCCTCGCGACTCCCCCTACTAAATCGACCCCTGTGCGTGACATGGAGCTCTCGAAAATTTTCTGCGGCGACTGAAAGTGGGACAAAATGGTTCATGATTGCCATTTGACCATGACCTTGACCTTAAAGGATCAAACAAGATCACCACGCGACTCCCAGGGGTCGATTTAGTTCAAGAGGGCGCGACCTCAATGTCGTCAGATGCGATTCGGGAGATGCAAGTTATCTCCCTTTGACAACAACAGTAAAAAGCCAGCTATTTGACTTTCACAGACAATTTTAACCAAAAATGTCTTCATACCGACCCGGGATTTAGTGACCGGATAGACCGACCCCATATTTGTTCTTCATTTTTAAATTTTACCCACAAAAAGTCGCGACCTTGACCCACTGGGAGCCCCGGAAGTTTATCGGTTTTTTACCCTTAGGGGCAAAACTAATAAATTCAAGACCTGTACCTTCCGATATGTCATCATTACCAACGTGACCTTGACAGGTCAAGGTCATCTGAAAGGGTCAAGGTCAGCAAAATTTCTACCTTCTCCTGTCTTTCTCGGGCTCTCGCAGTGCCCAAGTTCTACGTGGCATTGGATGAACACCCCACTGACCATTTGAATTTGGTTTTGAACTTTGACCTGAACTTTGACTTTGGTATTGCAAAAGTCCCAAAACTTCATGTACCGTCCAGAATTTCGCCATAAGTGTCAAGTTCAATTCCAAGGTCACGGCAAACAAGGCCGGTGACGGGGCTCTCTCACGGGTCAAGGTGCTGGCAGATCATCTCCTCGTCGGCATTTTAGGTATAACGTCACATTCCAAACGGCTCTTGGGCAGGGTGCCAGATTAGGTATTTGTAAGTATATTAAACCCGAAAAGTCACATAAAAATGACCTTACGGATACCGGAAGTGGGCGAAATTGACGCCCAAAACACGACCCAAAAGAGCTGGTTTTTTGGGCCCGATTCCAAGAACCGGTAGTCTGAGTTGTTTTAATTTTTGGGTTGTGACGCCGAAGGATACCACGCACCTGGTCCAATGCTCTAAAGCCCCGACCACCGTCTCTTGGGGCTCCGGGGCACCAAGACGTCTTATTTCATTATAATAATAATAATAATAATAATTGTTTTATATAGTGCTGGAATTCCCACTAAAGACTGCTCCTTGGACGCGGAACTTGTACTAGCAACTGCCCTTCACTAAATCGACCTTGCTCGTCACATGGTACCCTCGAAAATTTTCTGTGGAAGTGGTTAAAAATAGTCCATGACAGTCATTTGATAATGTCCTTGAATTTTTGAGGGGGTTCCGAATATATAAAAGTCCTCGGGTAGGTACCCAGTGAATTTTACCTTGAAATCCCCGAAGGTGCAGATGATGTGAGCAAACAGATGGGTGATGTACCTTCCCTGAAACTTTGGTGTCGATCGGCTCTCTTGAAAGATCGGGCGTAGCGTAAACATAAAAATCGATTTTGGCATTTCGGTGCCCCCTAGAAAACGCCTCATCCCCTATGGGTAAGAGGTCAGTGAAATTTGGAGGGCGGTCAGTGGGGATCCATGGACAGGTGTCCACCACATATAAGCAAGATCGGTAAGGGGATAATAACCGGAATTATTTCCCTTTTTTCCCGGTTTAGGTGGGTTAGGCCTAATACCTAGTCCATCTGGTCTAACAATTAAAATCGGAGTATTCTACGATTTAACGAAACAAAATTCATTTCGGTTACCTGGGTAAAATGGCCACCACTCGACTTACTTAAGCCGGAACCGGTGATATTGGATGCTGTGTAATGACCTAGGGTAGGTACCCAGAGAATTTCACGTTAAAACCCCAAAAGGTACGGATGTTATGAGCAAGCATATTCGGATTTTTAGTTAAAATTATTGGAATTTTGCTCCGAAAAGGTCGATGTGGTGATGTATCTGTCCTAAAAAATTGGTGTCGATTGGCCTGGTGGGAGAATTGCATTTTCCCGAAACCAGGGGAAAAAATTAGGGAAGAAATGATTCTTCTTTTTTCTGAAAGTATATGACTAGGACATCATCCAAAAAAAAAGTCCCACGTTATCCCGCTTGGGGAATTTTTTTTACAGCATTTTGACAAGTATTGTCAATATATCAGTGAGTACTAGTAACACGGTCATCAAACGTGGTAGGAATCGGCTCCAGTTGATCCTCGATGACTTTCTATAAGTTTCACTCGCTATCTGTGATGTCATCACCTGAAAAAACAAGATGGCGAACCATTTTTTTCGCGAAATGAAAGTTCGTCATAATTCGTCTTGAACTAGGGGTATCAACAAAAGGCATTTTCGGTTTATCCTGCAAGATGCATCTAGTTTTTGGAGGCCAAATTTACTGAAAAAAAAGCCAAATCTGGAGAAAAAAAAATCTCTACAATGGGTTTTTGGTTGGAGCCTGGCGATTTTCCAAAATGGCGGCTAATATGGCTAATATCGGTTTTCACGTTTTTTACACAGTTGAATCGTTTTAGATACCTTGTTTGGTGTCTTTTTGGTGGTTTTCATGGTTGCAGAGTCCAATGGTAGCATCATCAATGGTGTCACGTTCACGTGTATACCAAAAATAATCCAAAATGGCGACCAAAATGACGTCATAATGACCGATTTTGCAAGAAAAAAGTTGATTGAAGGAGAATCAGGTTGTGTATGGGAGATTGGTGGCGAGTGAGTCAGATCAGGAGGTCTAATTACCTGGCTATACCACCAGGGTCGATTTGGTCAAACTCTGCGGCTTAATAATAATAATAATAATAATGCTTTATTTTGTACTCATAGTACACAATACAATACATAATTTACATAATTTACATAATTATAAACATATATGTAATATAACTAAACTTTTCTCTATGATGTACATAAATAGTTGATAATTTCTTCATGGTTTCTAGCATCATCATAGTTTACATCTCTATATTTAATAAATTCTCTTATACTATTTCCGGGTTGGGTGTCTTTATCAGTAATTGGACATGAAATGGCTGTGGCAATTTTAGATAATTTAAAATTACACAGGTCATATTTACATAAATTATATTTAAAACAAATAAAATTGATACTATTAGAAACTGCAGACTGGCTTCCATACAGAGCATGTTTACTAGATATGCTTAAACATGTATTACTGCTATTATATGAACTAAGATAAAATCTTATAAATCTTTTGTGTAATTGACAATCTATAGGAACATCATTACAAATAATATGTACAAGATTACTGTGTGTACGTTTAGAAATACAAAATAACCGTCTTATAAATTTACGCCATGCTGTATAAAATAAATGAATGCTTTTATCAGAATAATCCCAAAGGTGACACCCATATAATGGCATACAATATGTTTTAAACAATTCATATTTAGTGACAGATGATACAAGTTTAAAATTCTTTAGGGTTACATTAACTCTAACTAAGAAGTTGTTAACACAGTTTAGTAAGTGTTCAGATTTGGAGGCTGAGTTCAGTGTGTTACCCAAGTGATTATCTGACGACACGACCTTAATGACCTTGCCATCCAAATATATATCTTTATCAGGGTTGATACAGTTTTGATTAAAGGGGAATAGTAGAATTTTTTTTTTATCTGGATTGAACTTCAGATCAAATTCTTCAGAAAATTGACTTGCTATGTCTAGCAGTTTAGTAAGAGCTTGTCCGGTAGGTGTGACAAAAGTAATATCATCAGCGTATGCTAAAGCGCCGACATAAACATGGCCTATATAACAGCCAATTCCATTATTTTTACACCGAGACAATAACTCGACTCAATAAATTGTAAACAATATCGGAGACAAAACCCCACCCTGTTTGACACCATTACCCACATTAAATGTCCTACTAGTTGTGTCGCCCATTTTACTCTAATTTTCTGATTTAAATACATATTTAAAAGAAATCTTGCAATTACAGGACAAATTCCTCGAGACAATAATATTTTAAACAGTTTTACATAATTTACACGGTCAAATGCTCGTGTTGCATCTAGCAGTGCTACATAAACATCAGATTTCCTGTTAATATAATATCTTATTGTTTCATTAAGTACAAATGAACAATGTGAAGTTGAGTGTTTTGCTTTAAAACCAAATTGCAAGTCTGAGCACTGAAATATATCTTTGTTTTGTTCAATTAATATCCAGTCAAAGAATTTACCAATTATGCTACTAAGAGCAATGCCTCTATAGTTACGGCTGGCCACCGGATCCATTCACTTGATTTGTTAATTGTTTAGTGTTTGCAGTGTCTATTTTCTGTCTTGTCCGCAGGTTTATCTTGTAGGTTTTTTTTGTTTGTTTTGTTTTGCGTGTAGTGCAGTCCTCCTGCATTTACTATTAAAGACTTATTCCGGTTCTTTGGAATGGGTATGATTGAACATAGAACAAAGTTTCTAGGAGAAAAGCCATGTACTATCATGGAAGTTAATAACATTGAAAAGTGAACAAATAAGGAGTTTGAAGCATGTATTATATGATTTGAAGTTTGGCCAAAATTACCATCCTTTTTACCATGTTTCAAGTGCTTTACAGCCTTAATAACATCGTCCGCACACAATACACGCTTACAATTGCAATTATAATGTTTATTTATATTATTTCCAATTTCATTCTGAAGATTCAACATATCATCATTATTGAAAGACACTGAATTAAATAACTTGTCGTACTTATTACAAAACAGATTACATATATTCTCTGTTCCTATCTTACCATCAATCGTATTAGGTAAAGAATTACATGACCCAATAATTTTCTTAATTTCATTCCAGAAATCTTTATGTCTATTTGACATTAAACTGTCCGCAAGTTTGTTTGAACAAATTATATCTTTGTTACGCTTAACCTGTCTCAATACATAATGGTATTTAGCCCTTGAAGACCTACGTATTGTAGCTAAAGTGCCAGATTTGGGGGAACTGTTGTCCTTCCATAGCTGATGCCAAAATATAGCCGTATCCCGAAAGGCCCTGACCTCTTCGTTCCACCCAGGAATAGTGCCACCCCTGCGTTTATTTCCTGCTTTTGGGATGCATATTTCGTCAGCTTTTAGAGTGAAACAGACTAATTCGTCAAAATAAGTATCTAATTCACTATTATGATTGGAACACGTGTGGTTTTTACAGTTTAAAGCATCAATTGGGATATATAAATTATGTAAAAGTACATTCAATGTGTGTTTATATCTTTCTATATGTTGATCTGTAGCTTCATCCAATTTCAACTTTTGGCGGCCATCTTGACTCGCAGATGATTTGTCATAATAGCCAAGGGGGATATTAAGTGACAAACTAAGAACTGAATGATCAGAAAAGTTATCAAAATCATGCACAGATTCATGACTTACAATGACATTTAACAAATTTGGGGTGAGGAAAAAGTGATCAATGATAGATCTACTGTTGTTTTTTTTACTTTCATAAGTATAAGAAACATGACTTGAGGGGTGGTTATAGGCCCCTTCTAAAGTACAATCAGACATAAATTTAAGAAGGTTCTGTGTCTGTTTAGAAGTGGTTCGTGTAATCTCAGTATTGAAGTCTCCGCCAACGATTAAATGATCGCTTTGATTCTCGTCACATAGTTGTCTTATCTGGTGAAGGGTGTTCTGGAATCATTCATGTTTACATTGTCACATGGCATATACACATTGCATAATAGAATAGATATGTCACCACACTGAGCTAACACAGCACAGATACGTTTTGATTCGAATAAAATGGACTTTATATTGCACAACAGTGTGTTGCGCCACAATATCGCACACCCGCCATAAGGCCGGCCCTGAATAAAAGCACTACTATCCATACCTGATGTTCCATGAGCTGAAATGATTGGGATTTTAGACTGTAATACTGGAAGTTGCCCGTTTAGCAGCCAATGTTCTTGAATAAAGACAAAATCATGAGAACGACACAGTTTATCTATGTATTCGACCCGACCTGTCCCCAGACCATGGGAATTATATGTTGCTATGCGTAAAGATGTCACTCTATTGTTCTTATGTGGTTATCCACTCTAGGTGGGACATATTTTCTGATACAGACTCCGCTAGGCCATAATTCTTCATCAAATAGTTTCTGGAATTCTGGTTGGAGGACCGATAACTTGAAGGATTTATATTTCGCATCAGGGTTCGATATGCACATAAGTTGAATAACATTTATTCCATTGTCTTTAAGATTACTCGATATCTGATTATCCTCTGTGTTTTTATCTACATGGTATATGAACAAGTCCCGATTTGGATCGGCACCACCTTTAAATGTTGACTTAGACGTGGAGTTCCCGACGATAAATCTTCTTCGTTTCCTTTCCTGTCTTTTTAGAGTTTTGCAACATGTGGAGGGAGTTGAAATTCGTCTTGGGCAACGTCAGCAGTGTCACTTACGCCTGATCTGATACTTTCGATATCTGCATTGGCGTCCGATGGGTATTTCTTTCGTTGTTGTTTATTCTCTTGTCTGTCATGATGACTGAGAACTGGTGTATGCTTAAATATTTTCTCTTTAGGTTCAGAGGCAGTGGTTAAAGTTTTGGGAACAATTATGGACGATATTTTTGCGTATGACTTGTGAGACTTTGATGCTAAAGACGTTAGTTGTTCTTTAATACGTCATAAGCTTAATCTATGACGTCACGAGAATTAGTTTTCGGTGATATAGGGTTTTCTGGGCCAATAAGTAAATAGTAATGCATCAGTTCGGAGACAGACTTATTATTCTGTTAACTGCTATGAGAGAAAACACCTCTAGAATGAAACTTGCTCAACATAAAGCGTGTCCAGATAATTTCTTGATTTATTCATCCCCGTTTGATATAAAAATGACCAATATTAAAACATAACACATGAATAGAATATAAGTAATCAGCTAAATGTATCATAATATTAAAAATAAGCGGGAATCATATCAAACAGAAACAATAAAGATCACAGTTCTGATTTCTGTCATTGTTAATCCTTAGGATTCTAAGCAGCCCCCCCCCCAGTCCATGTACTTCTATTCAGATCACAGGTACACATACGTTCAGTCAAAGCAGCTCTTAAATAGTGCCAAGGTCGTTCTCAGCCTTGTTCTCTGTGCTCACTGCTACTTGTATTGCTGCTCGCAACTCGACAACAGAGAAGTTCGTCTAGCCATCTTAGCTTGCTCGAAACTCCTCGCCCATTTCCATTTCTTTTACCGGTCATCTTCACTCATCTCGCAGAAGTTCGAGTTCGTCAGCAAACCATTTTGCTTTACTATCGCCTTGCGGGAGTGGGTCTCAAGTTATGTGAAACCTCCGGTTGTTCAGATACGATTGTCGAGGCCAGCAAACTCAGATTCACAACCCAAGTTAGTTAGCGGCGCAAATTGTAACTTTCGCTTATCGATGCCGTCTGCATCATTTTATACTGAATACGGTAAACACCGGAAAACCACTAAATACCGGAAAACACACTAAATACCGGAAAACACCCTAAAATATGTCGTGGTGTCGTGATGTCGGTTTATCGGCCATATTCCTCCCAATACTATGATTATAATACCCTGATCCTTGGGTTGGTCAAGAAACTTCCCCTAAATTTTGCAGTGTGGTTTCTCTCTGTTGGTAGTACAGGATAAAGGGTATGTCAAAATACAGTGTCTTAGGTTAGGTTTAAGAATTTGGGAGGGGTTAAATCTCCACATAAGCACTGGCCTAGGGTGATGAAAAATTAGTTCGTGATATTTCCGAGTTTTATTGAAGATACATACAATACATTATGTTTATATACATAGGTAATTAAACAGTTTGTGGTGCTGGTGGTGATCATGGTCTTCCTCGGACGGTGCTTATGGTGTTCTGGTTTTTGTTCCTGAAAAGAAAGGAATAAATTGGATTTTGGATTAGGATGGAGACTGGCCTTATTTAATCTAATTTACTATGCCCTAGGATGTCGTTCGGTTTTTAGAATATGCAACTATAAGTTTTTGTGTAGAGATTTTCGGGTGATTTTCTTGGAGATCAGTATAGTGTTTTCTGATGATTTTGGGTGCGCGTGCAGCTGTTGCACTATATGGAACTACAGAAGGGGCTATTGCGCTAGCCGTATGAATATTCAAACCTAAGGGGGTTGTTGTTTTTAATTTTTCAATCCAGAATTGTTCTTGTGTTAATCTAAACGTCTTAATTTCTTCTGTAGTTTCGAAATCGCCTTAGCCTGTTCTATCGGCGTGACAATTAGATCAGAGATGTCATGATTTGGTTGGTTAAAGTGATTTGAGACCGGTTTATCTTTTTGAGTGACTATGTCTTACCGGTGACCGTAAATTCTTTCCCGAAGTGCATTTGTGGTCTCTCCTACATATTGCATGTCACATTGTCTGCATGAAATTAGATATATTATGTTTGAACTACTGCATGAAAGATGGTCTAATATTGGGAATTGTGTGCCTGATATTTTGTTATGGAAGTGATCGGAGACATTTATGATTTTGCATGTTTGACATCTTGGGTGGCCACAAGTTTTGGTTTTGACTGCTGATTGCATACTATTTGTTTCTTTGGCTTCAAGTTCAGGTAGAGTGTTGTTTTTTATACGTCGGAGATATCGTTTTGAATATCCCCTTTCCCTTAGTTTGCTAAATACCAATGTACACGCTGACTCAAAGTCGGTCTTCTGAGTACATATCCTATGAAATCGGAGAATCTGAGATTTTATGATGCCAGAGAAAGTATGTTTTGGGTGAAAAAAGCTTTTGAAAAATAATTGGTGTGTGTCGGTTTCTTTGAAAAATACTTTAGTTTCCAATTGGCCTGAAATTGTGGTGTTGCTAGTTTAAAAGACGGTAGTATCAAGGAAATCTATGCTATTATGGCTTACATTTGCGGTTAACTTAACAGATGGATGATGATTGTTCAAAATGTTGAAATGCCCAAAATTCGTCTAACGTGTACGTCCAGACTATGAAAACGTCATCTAGAAATCGTCCATACGCCCGTGCCACCACCAAGACTCATAAGAACCCAATCAAAGCCAGATTACTTGTATGCTCAAGAGACTCTGTTTTCTACAATGTTGCCCAGCATCTTAGCAAACTACTTTCTCCTCTAGGCAAGGTTGCATCATCTTTCATTACAGATTCTACCATGTTTTGTGAAAAGATAAGAAATATTAATGGCCCAGGAAAATTGTATCATATGATGTAGTAGACTTATTCACCAATGTGCCAAGAGAGGAAGCCATGGAAGCCCTAAGATCAAAAATCGACAATCTAGAACAGCCGTTGGATACTAATTTGTCAACAGATAATATAGTTGGTTTAGTCAGCATGTGTATTAACTCCACCTTCTTCACCTGGGGAGATGAAACCTATGAACAAATCCATGGCCTACCAATGGGAAGCCCATTATCCCCACTCATCTCAGAAATCTTTGTTACAAGTTTTGAAGAACGTGCCCTCCAGTCAACTCCGATTATCCCGGTTTGTTATTTCCGCAAAGTTGATGATACCTTCGTTATACTAGAAGAAGAAGATCATCCAGTAGCTCTCCTTGACCACCTCAACAACCAGCATCCGAGGATAAAATTTACCATGGAGACAGAAGTTGACCAATCACTCCCCTTCCTAGATATGCACGTACACAGAGAAAACAATGCCATAACAACCAGCGTGTACCGGAAACCGACCCATACGGACCAATATATCAACTTCTTATCTACACATCCCATCAATGTTAAAAAGTCTGTAGTTTCTTGTTTAGTCCGTAGAGCCATCAACATTTGTGATCCTGATCACCTCGATGCAGAGTTAGACCATCTTCGACATGCCTTCTGTACCCTAAACAGCTACCCGGTTAAATTTGTCAACAACATTATTCAATCTACCCTTAAACCTACCCACCTGAAAGATGAATCAAAACCTGATAAACCAGACATCAATGTGATGTTACCTTTTTATGGTAAAATATCTTACCAGGCTAGCAGAATCTTGAAGAAAGTCAATATAGGAACCACATTTACCACCTCCACAACTTTAAAAAGAATTCTAAAGGCGAATGGGAAACAACTACCAACCAACCCAAGTAAACCAAAAGGAGTGGTATATAAAGTTGACTGTTCCACCTGCAACATGTCTTACATAGGTGAAACGAAGAGGCCCCTTGATAAGCGTATGGCAGAACACAAATCCAGAGCCAAGACTAATGTATCTGCCATAGCTGAACCTGTCAGCAAGAACCAGGGCCACAAACCTGACTGGAACAATGTCCAAACTCTAGCCTTGTTCAAACACAAGAAGAAAAACAGGAAACTAATAGAAGCTATACAAATTAAACGTCATAGCCTAGAGCTGAATAGAGACACGGGATTATACATACCAAAGGCATATGATGAATTAATTAAGATGGAGAAATAAGATTTTTAATTGGCCCACAGTACTATAGGACTTTCATAGTTAATACAGAACCCACCTCATCACTTTGCTCTCGTTACTGTTTAACCCCCCAATCAGTTCAGTGATGTATAATAAACTATAAATACAGTTCATAACTTGTAATTATGCCTACTATTAATAGGGCCTCATAATTGTGTTTATTTATTGTCTTATTATAGTTTTTTCTTTGTCCCCCCCCCCCTGATTATTGTTAACCTATTAATTTTAATATTATCAAAGTGTTATTTACCCTTTCATTAATGTAACTATTATCTTAGATTATAACAGCTACAACTATTGTCATACATTTCTTATTAATATGGCTTCATAATTGTGTTTACTTTACTTATTGCTCATTACATTTATGTCTTTATTACCCCCGGATTATTGTTAACCCCCTATTAATTAAATATATTTAAGTGTTAATTACCCTTTCATAAATTGAACTATTATCTTGGATTATAACAGCTTCAGCTAATAGTAAATGAAGGAGGACTGCACTACACGCAAAACAAAACATCTACAAGATAAACCTGCGGACAAGACAGAAAATAGACATTGCAAAAACTAAACAATTATCAAATCAAGTGAATGGATCCGGGGGCCAGCCGTAAGAGTCCACTGCGCTGTACAGTCCCGGGCCTGTCTTGGTACAGGCTTCACTAAAAATGATTTACATAAAAGACGCAAAAAAAAAAAAAGAAAAAAAAAGCGACCGATCTTGTAAGTGGTCGTCTCTTCAATGGCGATATTCGGCCAATTGACGTCAGGTGTTAGAACGTCAAATAATTTTAACAATACGGGCGATAATCCGGACAGAAACTCGGAAAACGCTAAAAAAAATAAATGTAGTGAGCTAACAGGAGCAAAGCCCGACAACGAGAACATTCTGCAGTACGAAGGGCTAAAACTCTACTCTAATAGTAAATGCAGGAGGACTGCACTACACGCAAAACAAAACATCTACAAGACAAACCTGCGGACAAGACAGAAAATAGACATTGCAAAAACTAAACAATTATCAAATCAAGTGAATGGATCCGGGGGCCAGCCGTAAGCGTCCACTGCGCTGTACAGTCCCGGGCCCGTCTTGGTACAGGCTTCACTAAAAATGTCATTCATTCTTCATAATTGTGTTTACTTTACTTATCGCTTATTACTTCATGCCTTTGTTACCCCTACATTATTGTTAACCCCTATCAATTACTATTAGTTAAGTTTTCATTATCCTTTCATTGATTTAACTATTATCTTGTATATATAACAACATATGCCTATGGCTTCTTCTTTGTATTACTATAAATATAGTTTAACTAATTATCATTTGTGCTTGATAACGATAAGAGAATACTTGTCGAAACGTCGTGCTATATGTATATAAACCAGTGATTGTTATTTCCATATAAATTGTGTTGTGTTTTTTTTCATAGAAATCTGGTTTTAATAGGCATAGTGGCAGAACTTCCCTTTCCCACTCCGCCATGAAGAGATTTGCATAACTCGGGGCAAATCGTTTTCTCATGGCAGTTCCGGCAGACTGGAGGTATACTTGATCGTTGAATGTGAAATCATTCCTCCTCAGACAAATGTCGAGTAATTTGAGGATTTCTTGGTCCGGTCTGGAAGTTTGTGGGTCCCTAAGAAATGCTTTCCTAACTGCTTCAACTGCTGTGGTATTGTCGATGTTCGTGTACATGCTCTGTACGTCAATAGATATTAAAATGGTGTGCTCAGGTACTCTTAACTGTTTGATTTTGTGACTGAAATCGTTAGTGTCTTTAAGGTAGGATGGGTGTTGGCAAGCTAGGGGCATTAAGAAATGGTCTATATATTGTGATACATTGTATGATTCACTGCCACAGTCCGATATTATTGGACGTCCCTTTGGTAATTTATTAGGTATAAACCATTCCGTTTCTGGATTTTTATGTATTTTTGGTAGCGTATAGAGACGTCGTTGCCGACAGTCAGATTTAGCGGATAGATAATCATATTGTTTTACTGTTAGGTATTCATTGTCTTGTAATTCATGTAAGATGTGGTTTATTAAGGTTGCAATGTCCTTAAAGATGGGTTGGTCGAATTAAGTGTAATGTTTAGGATTATTTAATTGTCTTTCTGCCTCAGAGATATGGTATGCGCGATTCATTATGACACAACAAGAGCCTTTGTCGCTCTTCTTTATTATTATATTTTTGTCTTTTTTGAGTGTGTTTAATGCTGTTTTTGTTGCTCGATTGATATTTGGTTTTTGTGATTGTGGTTGAATGGATGTTATTTCTGTGCTTATTTCGTCGAAAGTTTTTAAGATGGTTGGCGATAAAGATTTTTTACCTCTGCCGGGTTTGATCCTAAAAAATAAGTTAGCGATAGGGTCCTTTGAAAGCGATCGGTTGCCTGTGTGATGGGGTCTATGGATGTTATTGTAGGGGTGGGGATGCATTTAAGGCCTCTGTCAAGAATGTTCATTTCTAGGGGGCTGAGAAGTCTGTCGCTCAGATTGACAATTGTCTGCCCTAAAGACGGCTCCTCGTTCCTTTTCCCTAAACCTAGTTTAAATTTCTCATCCAGCATTTGATGATCTCTCTGGCCGTTTACGGGCTCCAGTGGATTGCGTCGTTACCTTTCAGTCCAATTTTGCCCTTGAAGTTTGGTAGTGTGATGGCGTTTGGTGAAGGTGTAGTAGAGATCATTTGGTTGTAGCTGGTTAGGTTTTCGTAGGCGATCGGGTGTTCATGTCGGAGTCGGGAAGAAGTGGGGATCTGTGTGGTGAAGAGCTTGGTTGTTGGGAAAGCTGCTCTGGTCACCTTGAGTAGATCTAGCATCTGCTCGTGTATCCTTGGTCTACTTTCCTCCATGTTGTTGAGCCCGACATGAATCACTAACTCTTCTGGTGCAGGTCCCATGTAGTTCTGTAGAATCTGTTTGATATGGCTGATCTTGGCTCCAGAATAGCTATGGATCTCCCAATCCCCGAGAGAGGATACAATCCTAGACAGGTTAGAGGATTGACGGCCGGTAGGTACCATAGATCCTTCTTGTCTTTACCTTTGTAGCTGTGTGGTCTCTTTAGGGATAGGTTGAGTGAGCGTCTACATCTGGTGGAAGATCTGGTGGTGATTCTAGGGCTAGGATTGATGGGCGATCTAGGGAACAGACAGTTGAAGCGCGTTTAGTGGCGATATAGATCCCGTGGAAGTAGGTGAGCCAGACACAACGCGGGGCGAACTGGTTGATCTAGCTGCACGCTTCGAGGGAGTGTTAATGCATGTACCTTCTCCGGGGGATAATTTTCTCTTGTTTGGTGTGTTTCGTTTTGGTGTGTCCTGGAGAAGGTTGTGTGTGATGTGCATTGGTGATAGGGGAGGGTGTGTAACAGTTTTAGAGACCGTGGACAGGAGACGATGGAACTCTGCCTTCACACTATCCTGAAGTCGCTTGCCGTAGGACTTCTTGACCCATGCTAGGGCGTGGCTAGAGTAATCTTGTACAACATCTTTGGTAAACTGACGTGACTTCAAGTACTCTTTTTCCCCGCTAGCATGGCTCGGTAGTGTGTTGACAAGGATGAGGCGACGTCCTTGGCCCATTTCATGTTCAATGCCTCAATGGTAGTGGCTATGGTGGGCGTCTTCATGGCCGGCTTCACGAACTTATTCAGGTCTTGAATCTTCCAAGTGAAACTTCTGGTGGGTGTCCCATTCTCCTGAATCTCCATAATGGTCAAGTGGTGGAGGCATTGCAGGACCTGGAAGAAGGCTTTCACGATGCCTGCATTCTCTGGGGGTGGTTGTCGCTGGTTTGGTTGTCGGTTTGGTTGGCGCTGGTTTGGTTGTCGACTTGGTTGGTGCTGGTTTGGTTGTCGACTTGGTTGGTGCTGGTTTGGTTGTCGACTTGGTTGGCGCTGGTTTGGTTGTTGAGTTGGTTGGCGCTGGTTTGGTTGTCGACTTGGTTGGCGCTGGTAGTGGAATCCTGGTGGTGGTTGGTGAAATCCAGGTGGTGGTCGGTGGAAGCCTGGTGGTGGTCGGTGGAAGCCTGGTGGTGGCTGGAATCTGTTACGGAGCTGTGGCCATTCCATTGGTTGATGAGTGGGCGTTGAAAGGAGAGGACGTCTGGTGTGGGACCTATCCATGAGTGGTGGTGTTAAAAGGGGGGGGGGGCTGTTTGTGTGCAAATTGGACAAGATAAAAGCTGTTAAGACGAGATACAGTAGAGATCGAAAAACAAGGAGGGGAGGGGGGTCGGAATGTATACTTGCAAAGTTAGATCTTCGAGATATGTGAACAATTGAATGGAATAATTATTAAACAACTTATGAATCGAGCATGTGCTCAAGCGTGTACTGATTTCACAATGTTACTGATAATGTGACGTAATGCAACTAGAATATGGGACTGTGGTATATGTTGTATGACACAGAGAGTGTAAGACTAAAAGTATATGTGACGAAGTTAGATGTTCGGGATATGTGAGCAAATGAATAGAATTTCTATTAAATAACGTTCCAATAAGGCTTGTGCTCAAGCGTGTACTGATTTCACAAAACGACTGGTAACGTGACAAAATGTAACTAAAAATATATAACACAAGTATGAAACAAATAAATAGTTTGAACTTTGGGGTTTATTGAATTGATTATACAGTATAGTATATTGTTGAATTCCAAACGTCAATTAAAATCTTCTAACAAATATTAAAAAATAACATAAGAATATACAAAGAGAAAAAAAGGGTTCTTACGTATAATATAGACGGGTCGTTCCTCGATTATATCGCGATGTACATTTCGGAGTAGTATCCTTTGTCAAGCGATGATAGTCTAACTTAATTGGGACTTTCAAGCCTATTTGTACCCTTCAATGAGAGATGAGCCAGTCAAAGTTAATTTGGACAAGCCCTGATACAAATTAAACACACACCTTTGTAAGTTGATTAGGTAGCGGCTTTAATTGAAGTGCTGAGTTTATTGAACAGATTAAAATAAGTATTCATCAATGTAGTTTATTGTTTTGATTGGATATGATCAAAAGATAAGGAATTTAAACTAATAATTTTGTTTTAATTTTGAATTTCAGTCGTGATTGCATTGGTGATTAATAATAATAATAATAATAACTAGACCTGCAAGCAGCACTGAATCGGCTTTCAGGAATCAGACAGGAAGTATGTCATAAATTAGCCCATTCATTGAGCTACAAAACGATACTTTAATTGTTTTGATTCAATGACACCTGGCTGAGAAATGTCGATTTTTGCAAGAGTACCAATTTTTTACTGTATTTTCTTTTTTTTAAATTTTTTTTCGGTTTTTTCCTAAATATCTGATATTTTTTCGACTACTTTTGGATTTTGGATTATTGTCGGAATAGTTTTAACAAGTTGTTTGGATAGATATCTTTCTGTACCAGAAATGTTAGAAACATCTATTCAGTAGTTGTTTGTAAAAAAGATAAATAAAAGAACATTTTCGATAATTTAACGATTTTTCGACTTTTATCAAAGATTGAGGCCATTTTATGACACCTTAAGTTATTTCAAACCTTTTCCTTTTGGATTCACGCCACAGACAATAGATAGGAGTCTGAGTAAAACAGGTTTTAAAAAAATCGCAGTAGTCATTTTCGAGAAAAGGGTGTCTCAAAAAGGCTCCAAAAACGAAAAATACTAGATTTTCGGCGTAACATCATTTATTTACTAACCATCGAAATCGTACCATTGAGATGCCATATGATAGTCCATAAACGGGGCCATCCAAAGACACTTTATTTGTTTTGGGCCGGTAATATCTGATGAAGAAATCCAGCTTTTTGCAAGAACGCCATTTTTTTATCCTTTTTTTTCATTTTTTGAATACTTCCGGTAGGGTGATTGTTATCGAGATAGTTTTAATAACCGGTTTAGGCAATTTAATAGCAACAGAGTTCTGTAATGATATGTTACAATATATGATCAGATAAAATGCCTCTGAGAAATTCTATGTTTAAAAGTGCCAAAAATGTCAAAATATCAAAAATTAAATTTCAATAACTGAATACATATTATACATTTTTGGATTCGACATAAGATCAGATATCTAAATATCATAAAGTTTTTTAAAAATCAGTAAAAATAAAAAAATAATAGAGTATTTTCCAAAATTTCACGATTTTTCGACTTTTTTCGATTTTCAGTTCGTTATTTGACCTATTACGGATATTTCAAAGTCTAAACGGACTGTTTCATACACAAGACTACCGAAAGGTATCTTGATAGAGAAAGTTGAAGAAAAATCTGTGGCAGCGTTTTCGAGATACAGGCGTTCAAAAACGCTCCAAATCAGAAAATACTTGATTTTCAGCGTGCCATATTTTACTTGCTGTTCATGTTATCTGTAATAATAGGATATCATATGATACTGCAATTCTCGGGCAACCCAACAATATCTTAATCGATTTAATCCGTTGATATCGGACGGAGAAATAGCGTTTTCCCCAAAAATATCCATTTTTTGCATTTTTTTCAAAATATTGCACATTATTTCGACCACTTCCGGTTTAAGGATTCGTGTCGAAATTGCTTTATCAGTTGGTATTGGACTGTGACTTCATGTTCCAGGAGTTTCAGAAACGTCGATTCGGCCGTAAAACGAAACTCGAGCTCACAAAATGGGCAGAAAATTCGAAAAAAATCGAAAAATAAAGGGTAATAACTCGGAATGAAACTTATACTTATGGAATCGGATGGTCTTCAGGTATCCAAAAATGTAGGTCAAATTTGAAAATTTTGAAAAATGACAAAAATTGTCTCTTAAATTCTTTTTTTCATTTTTCGAACGCTAGAAGTCAGCGACGAAGTTTCGAAATATCGAAATTTTCAACTGCTATCATCCGAGAAAAGATTTGGTGTTGCCGAAAATGTCATTTGTATGAAAATAAGTACAGAATTGACGAATTTACGGCCGTTTTTTGATTTTTTGACACCGTACGAAATTCGGCCATTTCCGGTCTGCGCAGAAGTTTCAAATATAGCCCATATGTTGCAAACACACGGATTTATGATAGAAAATGAGGTTCTAGATCGGTATCTGGGACAGGCACTGAGAAATAGGCTCCCCCGAAAAAAAAAATAATAATAAACTAGATCTGCTACTGTCCCATGCAGATATGAAAGCTTTCATATTTATCGTCACGTGTCATTGATTGTATCAAGTATCCTAAATAAAAGGATAAGAAGAAACTCGCGAAGTTACGAGTCTAAATATAGTATGAATCATTGCACCCAGGCATAACAATAATCTGAAAACTAAAGGGAAATAACTGAAACTTGTATTACTGTAATGAGACGGATGAGAAAATGAAATGAAAATGGCGGGGAAAAAAATTAAAAATGGCAGGTTGGACAGGCGACCTTACTTCTTGTCACGTACAACCGAGCATTCGAAAACACGCTAGTTAACTCAATGACAGGCGCGCGTGCTAACCATTCAGCCACCCAACCCCCCTTTGAAATCAGACACGTGCAATATGTCATATAGGAAGAATAAGAAGTCGCTCACAACAAAATGGTAAATTAATGAGTTTAGGTCAAAAGGTTGAGCTACTGTTTTAGAGTATTTAATAGTTTTAAAGAGACACGCTAAGAGTTGTTCATAGTTAAATTAAAGTTTAATTTTAAATTAGACCAATAAAATTAGAATTTAATAATGCCAGACTAATATTTCCAATATGTTTGGTTATAAGTAGGAAATCGTGATCTTAAGCATGTTTTAAACAAAGGGTCATAGACTGCAATATACAAGAATGGCACTCTGCAATAAAAAAACTGGCCAAAGCAAGATTTCTATGCAGAAATTAAATAATTGCTAGAACCAGAAAAATATTTATCCACTATAATAAATAAGCAACATAGAGAAAATGAAATGAATTTGAATGGGTTTAACGTCCTACTGTGCTGCTCCTAAAATGGGCTACTGAAGACGGGCATACGCCATAAAGTGTGCAATGAGGGAAATTTTACCCGGGCAGCGGCGTTACGACCTACAAGGTTGGACATGCGACCATACTCCTTGTCACGTACAACCAAGAAATCGAAACAACGCCAGTTGACTCAGTGACAGACGTTATGATACAGAGCGCACGTGCTAACCATTCAGCCACGCAACCTCCCTAAAATCGGCAAATTGCTGATCTACAGCGAGAAATATTTCAACCGGGCCAACTTTTCTATTTTAACAGTTTAATTTGCACGGTACCTTTAGTTATCAAACGAATATTACAAAACGTTTAAAAATAAGCTCCCCCTGACCAGCTTAATCGTTCGCAATAAACGTTTTCCCCTTAAAATCGGCAAATTGCTGACTTTAAATTGAGACACATTACAACCGGACGAAATTTTCTGTTTTATCACTTTTACAGTACCTTTGATTACCAACCGATTATTACAAAACTTTAAAAATAAAAGAGAAAGAGAGAAATGCGGCCTAATGTCCATTCGACACAAACTAGGTCATTTCGGGACTAACGTATGTTTTTTAATTTTATTTAAAAACTCCCCTTGCGCTTACTGGTCTTTAGCCGTTGGGAGGAAACCGAAGAACACGGAGAAAACCCACGAGATTGGACATCATACACCATGTCACGTGCAACCTGGAGATCGAAACGACGCCCTTTGACTCAGTGACAAACGTTACGATACAGCGAGCACATGCTAACCATTCAGCCATCCAGCCTCCCTGAATTCGGAAAATTGCTGACTTATAGCAAGAAACATTTCAACCGGGCGAAATTTTCTGTTTTAACAGTTTAATGTGCACGGTACTTTAATAATCACCAACCGATTATTACAAAACTTTTGAAAATAAGCTCCAACTGACCAGCTTAATCGTATGCAATAAACGTTTGGCCTGAATTGAAAGTTCTGCACGGAAAAAGTTCATCTCGATTTCCCGGCGTGGTTCCCCTTGTCAGTGAGGCAGAACGCAGGGCCTGACAAGCACAGCTGTCTAGTCCTTCGGATGGGACGAAAAACCAAGGTCCCGTGTACACATTGGAGTGCACGTAAAATATCCCTAAGCAGTTGGAATTCGATACTGTTGAATAAACTCTATACGATGACTAAATGCGTAGATTGTAGTCACCCACACTGCATGTTTCGCTTAACAATGAAAGGGTGCCGTTTTCAATGTTCGATCCTTTTGTTCTTCTACTCCTGATATGTTGGACTGTTGATCGATGGTTTCATATAAAAGACTACCAATAAGACTCTTTGTAGAAGAAGTTCCCAAAAAATAGTATGTTGACTTTACGAGAAAGACCTCTAAACATGGTCCAAATTGTAAAAATACGACTTTTTGGATTTTCAATCTCTTTTTTTCGGCTATCCCTGATATTTAAAAAAAATGATACAATGATTTCACACAACAGGCTAGCTATTAGACTCTCTATTAACAAAAGTTTCACCGCCCTCCCTTCATTATAACCGAAGTTATCGTGCCCTAAAGAATCAACAAATCAGCATGCTTATCTCTGCTTACCCTAAGCAGAAAATGCTCATCTTTGAACGCAATCATAACATTGACCTAGTGAACGTCTACAACAAGTTTGAACATTCTAGCTTAATCAGAATGAGAGTTATAGTGCTCCAAAGTCTCGGCCCTTCAAATTGCTTCTATTTTTTATTTTCAATTCAACATGGTGACTCCCGGTTGACCTAAATCAGAATTCTATTGCGACATTTTTTAGGCCTTCCTACAAGGATTCAGAAAATATAACTCCCGAGTCTGTAAGTAAAATATCAAAAAAGCCTTATTGATTTTTCACGTTTTAAGATGGTGGCACTTCCGGTTCGATTGACAAACTCCATATTTTGTGTACGAATCAGTAATTCCTTGTCTAGTATAGAAAAAAAAACTAGGTCATTCTGACCTATATTTCGAAGATTTTTTTGAAAACTTTGATCCTTAATTTCACCAAGGGGAGATAAGTTAGAACATTTCTAAAGTCATTTTTCGAGTCGCATCATTAAGGTGTACTTACATATTAAATTTCATGAAAATCGTACAACTACTAAAGAAGTTGTCGAGTTGGTGTAAACTTCCGGTTCGAAATCACAGCGACGAATTTTCGAAATTCGAAAATCCGAAATTGCAGATTTGAAGAAAAGGAGTCAATGTTTTCAAAGAAAAAAGAATTAGTAAAATAGGTGAAATAGTCACAAAGTTACAGCAAAGTAGGTCAAATGCATTTGTTCGTAAAATTCGGTGATTTCGAATGCGAAAAACGTTTTGAAAATATATTTATCCAACAGCCACCACCCATTTTTGGGGGGGTAGGTAAAAGTTTCAAAAAGATCCTATGAGTAGATTCTGAGAAATCCGATTTGTGAATAAAACACAAAAAAAAAAATAATAAGAAGAATAATAATCTTAACAGAAACAATAAGCTTTCATATATGAATATATGAAAGCTTAATAATAATTTTAGCAAAAACAATAGTCTTTCAAAGTCTGAAAGCCTAATAATGAGTCTTGTATTGCGCTAAAATCCACACCACAAAATGGGTATGCTCAAAGCGCCGACCACACAACGAACACACACTATCACTCAATAGCACACTAGTTATATCGTTTGAAGAGATAGGTCTTGAGGTTTGATTTCAACGAACTTAATGTTTTAGCACTCTTGAGATTTAATGGCAAATTATTCCAAAGTGTTGCAGAGCCGTGGGAAAATGTCCGCGCACCAAATGTCTTTAAATTGTAGCATGGAGTCTCAAGTAGAGATTGATCAGAAGAACGCAAACATCGTGAAGGAACATATGGGTTTACAAGTTCTCGTAGATAGACTGGTGCCATTTTGGACACTGATTGGTAGGTTAGGCACAAGATATTGAAATCGATTCTTTCTGAAATCCTAAGCCAGTGGAGGGAATCAAGAACAGGAGATATGTGACATCTTTGTTTAGTTCTCGTTACAACTCTGGCACATTTATTCTGGATTTGCTGAAGTCGTTGAATTTGTTGCTTGGAGATTCCTATAAAAAGACTGTTGCAATAGTCCAGTCTAGAAATCACCATACATCGAACAAGTGTGGCAGCTGCATCCCTAGTGATAAGATTTCTAATGGATCCAATATTTCGAAGGTGATAATGAGATATTTTACACAAGTAACTGACATGTTTTTCCATTGTTAACGAAGAGTCAATATGAATTCCGAGATTCTTAACGGATGGAGCGAAAGGAATGTTAGATTCATTTATATTTAGCGACTGTACTTTACATTTTTAAGTCGAGATTGAGGACCAATAAGAATTGCTTCAGTTTTATCAGAATTGAGTTTTAACATGTTATCGCCCATCCATTTCTGAACATCATTTATACAATTTTCCAATTGTGACAGGCAGCAACTTGACTTTTATGTGATGGAAGGAAGCTGTTAAACAGTTGAGTATCATCAGCATAACAGTGATGTGTTATCAAGTACCGATTTAACAAGTCTACGAGAGGTTTGGTGTAAAGACAAAATAGGATTGGTCCAAGAACAGATCCCTTGGGTACACCACATGTTAGAGTTATGGAAGTTGACACCGATTGTCTAACAACAACAGCTTGAGATCTTTGAGACAAGTATGATGAGCACCAGTTTAAAACAGTGGAACTAATTCCATATTCAAACTCGAGACGCTGTAGAAGTTTCCTATGGTCTATCGTGTCAAAAGCAGTTGATAGATCTAGTAGAACCAAAATTGACACCTCACCTTAGTCGACAGATTCCTTAGCTGCATTTAAAACACAATTTAAGGCAGTTTTGGTACTGTGTGCAGTCCGATATGCAGATTGAAATTTGTTCCACAGATTGCTTCTATCAAAATAGTGAACCAATTGCTTTTTGATGACCTTTTCAAGAATTTTTGACATGAAAGGTAGGTTTGAAACTGGACGATAGTTTTTATACGCCCACATTTTCATGTGGACGTATTATGTCGTCGCCCCTGTCCGTCCGTCCACAAACAATTGTGGACTCTCTACAGGTCACAATTCTTGTCCGATTTTGACGAAACTTAAAATTTATAGGTTTATCCCCAAAAGATCTCGGCTGCTTTTGATATTGGCATGTATCGGATCAAAACCTCATGGATTATGGCCCCTGAGTGTACGAAAAATCACGTTTTTAACTTGTGAACCCTATAGAGGTCAAAATTTTGAGCCGATTTTGATGAAACTTTACATGCATGTTTATAACCCAACGGTCTTGGTTCCTTTCGATATTTGCGCCTATCGGAACATAATTTCCTGAATTATGGCCCCTGATTATCCGAAAAATCGCCTATTTTAGCTCGTGGTACCTCTGGAGGTCACAATTATTATCCGATTTGAAAAACCGTTCGATTAAATCACCACTACACCCTAGGGAAGATTGAATTTAAATTTCGGAAAAATTGGACAAAAATTACCATACAAAATGGCCACCGTTCGTTTGCGAATACTGTTAAAAAATGGTATATCAAGGTTGTGGACCCTGTAGAGATCACAATTTTAATTCGATTTTGATGAAACTTGAAATGCATGGTTATAACCCAAAGATCTTGATTCCTTTCCATATTTGCGCATATCAGATCTTAACTTTCTGAATTATGGCCCCTGATTATACGCAAAATCGTCTTTGTTTAGCTTGTGGTCCCTCTGGAGGTCACAATTATTATCCGATTTAAAAAATCGTTTGATTATATCATCGTTACACCCTAGGGTAGGTTGAGTTCGAAATTTGGAAAAATTCGGAACAAAATGGCCGCCGCGTGTACGCGAATACTGTTATAAAATGGTATATCAAGGTTGTGGACCCAGTATAGGTCACAATGAATTATAGCTTTGGATTGTAGGAAAAATCACTTTCGGTTTTGCTTATTCTCTAACCATCTCTCGAAAATGTGGGCGTATCCTGCCTGGCAGTGCCAGCTTACTGTCTTTTAACAACTCAGGGTCCAATGATGGCTTTTTGAGAAGAGGTTTTATAATTGCATGTTTAAACGACTGAGGCACAATTCCAAGCTTCATGCTGGTATTGACTATTTTGGTTAATACTGGAAGGAGAACATCCAGGACTTGAATGAGAAGACTGGTTTGGATGGGATCTAATGCACACGATGTTGGTTTTGATTGCATAATAATATCTTTCAGTTCATCTTTTCTGACAGGATTAAAATATTGAAAGCTTAGTTGAGCATGATCTACTGCACGAGTATTAGATACTACATTAGTCACGTTAAAACTAGTTCTGATTTTAGCAATCTTATCAATGAAAAAGGTGTCAAAATTTGTGGCGTTATTAACATCATCTTCTTTGGGATAAATCACATCTTGAGACTTACCAAGTAGGTAGTTTAAGGTTCCAAACAGTGCTTTAGGGTTATGTACATTATCTTCTATCGCTTTGACGTAATATTGAGCTTTCGATTTTTTCACCAGATTCGATGTAATGTTGCGGCACTCATTATACAATTGTCGTTCAATTTCTAGCCTTGTCTTTCTCCACTTTCGCTCAGTCTTGCGTCTACGCTTTCGAGATTCGAGTACAGAAGGAGTTATCCACGGTGCTTGTTTGTTGATTCGCACAAACTTGGTTTTGAGTGGTGCATGTTTGTCTAGTATTTCTGCCAGCGTAGTATTATTCAAATCCACAATTCCATCCAAGTCTTCAGGAGGATTACAGATGAGATTTGATTGAATAATATCAATTTGAAATTCATCAATGTTAATCTTTTTGATATTGCGGATCTGGGTGATCCGTTTACTTGGTAGCGGTTTAGCAGACGAAATGATATAATAAAATGATCTGACATTTGTTTGACTTCAACTTCAATTTGCTAAATATTTGAGTCGTCTCTAGTGACAACCCAGTCAATGATATGGCCTGATTTATGAGTAGGTATGGACACAAGTTGTTTTAGGTCATGATTGTCCAAGATTGTGCATATTTTCTTAGTAAGACTGTTGTCAGGAATATCAAAATGTACATTGAAGTCTCCTAGAATAACTGTTGTTTCTTGTTTCTGATCAAGGATATCTGTTAGAGCCGAAAATTCATGATTTGTTTTTCTTGGAGGGTGGTGGTTTGTAAATACATAAAAACCTCAAGGACTTGCCACCGACACTAGCAGCATTCACCGTCTACACTAGCCTTGTAAATCCCGGTTTTTTTCCTAAAAGCCGGCTTTTTCAATTTCTCAATCGAAAAAGCCGGCTTTTTAAAAGCCGGCAATAATTGAGGGATTTTTCAAATCAAAAAGCCGGCTTTTTCAAAAAAACGGCAATTTTATGTGTGTAGACGGTAAAATACGGGATTTATCGGGTACCCGGATGTCATTCTTCCCGAACTTCCGTACATTCATAACATTGGCACAAATAACGAAGGTCGGTGTTCATCGTCTTTTACAGTTACAAAACTTCAGTCAGTGTAGACGCTACACTTGAAGAAGCAGGCTTTTGAAAAAGCAGGCTTTTGAAAAAGCAGGCTTTTGAAAAAGCAGGCTTTTGAAAAAGCAGGCTTTTTCAAGTGTAGTGAAGACGAAGCTTTATTACAGTTCCAAATAATTCGAAAGATAAGAAAGTCTGAGCTGGCTTAAAAGGTTGTAGTGTAAGGTTGTCTTTAAATATCATTGCTATGCCCCCTCCCATTCCACTGGTCCTGGGTATGTGCTGAATGTGATAGCCTACAGGAATCATATCCCTAACTTTTGCATTATCACCACCTCGTCTTAACCATGTTTCAGTAAGTAAGAGGACATCATATTCATTTTCAAAAATAAGTTCATTAATATCTGCTGTTTTATTTTTGGCTGATTGGGCATTCCATAATCCAAACTTCAGAAGTGAAAACTGTTTAGTAGGACTGTGGTCACAGTGAGGCGAGTTAGTTTTAAACTGATTAACAGAATGATATATTTTTCTCCTACCACCTCTCTTTCCACGCTTGGTTGGTTTGTCTGTGTTAAGACCAAATTGTTTGATCAAATTGAAAACTTGATTATCCAGTCTGGAATGACTTTGTTTTGAACAGGATATTTGAGTAAACTCATTAGACTGATATTGAACAATGTGTTTACCTGTGTTTATCTTTAAATCTAAACAGAGGGTTGTGTTGGCTATCAAACCTATAGGCGATAACAACTCAGCACTAGACACATAATAAGAATTACAAATATTCTCCTAAAATGCATAGTTTAAAATAAAAAAAAAAAAACACTTTCAAAAGTATCCAAATACAATCCTGGGTACATCCACTGCATGATTTATAGAAAGTTAGTCCTACGAATAAACTGATTATTTGAGAAAAATGTCAAGAGCTCACACACACACCCTGTGCTGCCTGTCAGGCGCACTCCGATATTGATTAGTTGATCACTGGAGTAATTACAGTAAAAGAATTTTGAATAATGCAAATTAAAATAGGGGATTAAGCGTTTTTTTTTTAAAAACACCTATCTATTGAACAAATAGGCCTGTCTGCTTGGGAGAATCAGTTAAGGCGAGGAAATATTGGATATGGACATAAATATAGAAATTGAGTTTAAATTGTATGATGCAATTCTAGTCGATGGACTCTTACTAAAGTTGTTAATATTTATATACATTGCTTTAGGAGACTATTTAAATGGTACATTTAACATAAAGGTAATATAATATCAAGAAGAACATGTATCATAGGCTTACACATATTATATATATATATATATATATATATATATATATATATATACCAAAAATACTAAGATTTGGATGGAAAGACTATATTTTAATTACAATTACATATTTGCTAAGATCTTTCGGCCTTACGTAAAAAGACAATAACGTCGCTTAGTTACATAATAGCGCGGCGTCAATAAGGGGACATAACTCCAATATTCCCTGATCAGGGGACATAACTCCAATATACCCTAATCAAAGGGGTAATTTTATAATCATAATGATTTTCATTTCAAACGGCGGTTCAGTTTAGGAGAAAATAACTCTATCAGTCTGTTCTCTTTGGCTTCCAATATTTGTTCATTTATGAAATTTAACTTATATATTGGCGCGACTTTGTGGTGATAAACGGTGTGCATTATGTAATGACATCATGGAAGGCTCTACATTCGCCATGCCAAAAAACCGAGTATTCAGTGTTAAACAAACTATGAACTGCAAAACTAAACATGTTGTTTATTTGTTACGTTGCTCGGGATGCGGTGAAAACTATATAGGCAAAAGCGACCAACAATTGAACCTTAGAATGAACCTGCACAGGTCCCAGATACTCCACCCAGAAAACAGGACAATTCCACTAAGTGGCCATCTAGACATATGTGGTAAAGGAAAGTTCAAAGTCGCGCCAATATATAAGTTAAATTTCATAAATGAACAAATATTGGAAGCCAAAGAGAACAGACTTTCCATCCAAATCTTAGTATTTTTGGTATATAAACCTGAGAGTTGAATTTAGAATCTTTTAAATATATATATATATATATAAGAAAAAAATATATAAAACGATCTAACTCTCAGTTCATCATATAAATAAAATTAAAATATTAGAGAAAAAACACTAAAAATTAAAATTTTGGCTAGTACTTTCATCGTTATCAAACGAATCATCAGGCCATTTTTAATGCGTATTAAAAATGGCCTGATGATTCGTTTGATAACGATGAAAGTACTAGCCAAAATTTTAATTTTTAGTGTTTTTTCTCTAATATTTTAATTTTATTTATATATATATATATATATATACCAAAAAATACTAAATTTGGATGGAATAAACTATATTTAAATAACTTTTACATTAGTGCCAAGATCTCTCGGCCTTTCGGCTTCTTAGCGACGCCATTAGCCCTGAAGAAGCCGAAAGGCCGAAAGATCTTGGCACTAATGTAAAAGTTATTTAAATATAGATTATTCCATCCAAATTTAGTATTTTTTGGTATATTTATCTGAGAGTTTGTTATTTTAAATCGTTTAATTATATATATATATATATATATATATACCAAAAAATACTAAATTTGGATGGAATAATCTATATTTAAATAACTTTTACATTAGTGCCAAGATCTTTCGGCCTTTCGGCTTCTTCAGGGCTAATGGCGTCGCTAGTTACACAATAGCGCGACGTCATTACAGGGACATAACTCTAGTATGTCAAAGGGGAATGATTATTTTAAAAAAAATGAATGTTCATCTTCGACCATTAAGCTTCGGGGAGAATAATTCTATTAGTCTGTTCTCTTTGGCTTCAAGAAGATGTTCATTTATGAAATTTAATTTATATATCGGTGCTACTTTGAATTTTCCCTTTCCACAGGTTTCCAGATGACTACTAAGCGGAATTGTTCTATTTTCCGGATGTAGTATTTGAGACCTGTGTAAGTTCATTCGTAGATTCAGCTATTGGTCGCTTTTGCCAATATAATATTCCTTACATCCCGAGCAAGCTAACAAGTAAACCACATGTTTGGTTTTACAGTTCATGTTTTGTCTGACTTCGAACACTCGGTTGTTTGACATAGGGAATGTTGATCCTTCCATTATGTCTTTACACATAACCAAGTACTCGACGAATTTTTAGAAAAAATAGAGAATTCACCCTTAGGAGACCGAAAAATCAAGTCGAACATAAAAAGGGAAGAAAAATCTGGTTTGGAACAACTAAGAAATAACGATGAAATTGTAATTAAAGAGGCGGATAAAGGTGGAGCCATTGTACTTATGGATAAAGATTACTACAGGTCTAAAATCCTATCAATTCTTAACAATAATGAATATTACAAGGAATCAAAAGAAGTACACCAATTGGCAGTTAAACGAAAAATTAAAAAACTTATACAAGTTAATAAATATCTAACGGATGATGAGCAGGACTATCTAGTAAATTATGAATCTTAACCGGCCTACTTTTATGGATTACCTAAAATTCATAAAAGTATAGAAATTCAAGAACAAGTAGAGAAACAGAATTCCGAGGTAATAAACGTTAAAAAACCGGAAGATCTAAGTTTCCGACCAATTGTTGGAGGGCCAGAAAGCGTCACACAAAGACTAAGTAATCTTGTCGATATCATCCTTAAACCTTTATGCAAACATGTGAAAAGCTTTCTGAGAGATGGTATAGATTTCCTATCAAAATTACCCAAAACAACGATACCGGGAAGCACATTAGTAAGTTTTGACGTTGTCAATCTCTACAGCAACATCGACTCAAAACTAGGAAATACGGCCATAGAATACTGGGTCAATAAACACAGAGATGAAATCCCAGACCGCTTTAAAACAAAGTTTATTCTTGAGGCATTAGACCTAGTAATTACAAACAACATCTTCTTTTTTGTGCAAAATACTACAGCCAAATTAAGGGAGTAGCTATGGGAACAAAAGTAGCCCCGACCTATGCAACATTATCTCTGGGCTATTTAGAAGTACTATTTTATAACGATGTAGAGAGAAGACTGGGGTTCGATAAACGACAACATTTAGAAGAATCTTGGATGAGATTTCTAGATGACTGCTTTGACATTCTTTCGGATGAAGATGACCTAAAAACAATCCACGAAATACTAAACTCGTTGGATTCATCGCTCAAGTTCACAATGGAAAGCAGCAAATCCAAATTAAGCTTCTTAGATGTTGAAGTACATTTATCGAAAAGCGGTGTTATTGAAACGGACTTATTTTATAAGAAAACATATACTCACCAATACCTTAACTTCAAATCGAGTCATCCCGCACACACGAAACGAAATATCCCGTTTAATCTTGCAAGACGGGTCTGTACAATTGTGTCGAATGAAACGTGGAAGAATCAAAGACTTGCTGAGCTAAAACAATTTCTGATAAAACAAGATTATCCAATAAAGCTGATCGACAATGCCATAAAGACAGCTTTAGAACTAGATCAAGATAATCTACGAGTCCCAAAACAGAAGAAAGAGAACGATAACATCATGACATTAGTCACAACATTTAACCCACACCACAATAGACCGATGGACCTTATCGACATGAACAAACAGATTTTGGATAAATGCCCCAAAATGAAGAAGATTGTTTCCAATACCAACTTCATAAGCAGCTATACACAGCCAGTAAATCTAAGGAAACTGTTGACATCGTCCCGTTTTGATATGAATAAAAATATGGAAAGACCATGCGTTTCAAAATGCGGAGATAAACGGTGTGGAATGTGTAAAGACATAATGGAAGGATCAACATTCCCTATGTCAAACAACCGAGTGTTCGAAGTCAGACAAAACATGAACTGTAAAACCAAACATGTGGTTTACTTGTTAGCTTGCTCGGGATGTAAGGAATATTATATTGGCAAAAGCGACCAACAGCTGAATCTACGAATGAACTTACACAGGTCTCAAATACTACATCCGGAAAATAGAACAATTCCGCTGAATCTATGAATGAACTTACACAGGTCTCAAATACTACATCCGGAAAATAGAACAATTCCGCTTAGTAGTCATCTGGAAACCTGTGGAAAGGGAAAATTCAAAGTAGCACCGATATATAAATTAAATTTCATAAATGAACATCTTCTTGAAGCCAAAGAGAACAGACTAATAGAATTATTCTCCCCGAAGCTTAATAGTCGAAGATGAACATTCATTTTTTTTTTAAATAATCATTCCCCTTTGACATACTAGAGTTATGTCCCTGTAATGACGTCGCGCTATTGTGTAACTAGCGACGCCATTAGCCCTGAAGAAGCCGAAAGGCCGAAAGATCTTGGCACTAATGTAAAAGTTATTTAAATATAGATTATTCCATCCAAATTTAGTATTTTTTGGTATATTTATCTGAGAGTTTGTTATTTTAAATCGTTTAATTATATATATATATATATATATATATAAACATAAGTCATATATAATAAAATGAGAGTAATAGAATTTGTAATCAAACATAATTATATATACAGGCGTGATTTGACTATCTTTATAAGGGAAATATCTCGAGCAAGGTTTTCATCTGCCTGGTTTAAGAATTTGGGGAGGGGTTAAATCTCCACGTAAGCACTGGCCTAGAATGATGAAAAATTAGTTCGTGATATTTCGCGTGCAGCTGGTTTTTTTTGTTTTTTTTTAAACAAAATTTTATTCAAGTTTTCTGAATGGGATTGGGGAACAGGCTTAGCCTATGTAAAACCCCTCTCCCTAAATAATTTGTATACATATATTATAAATGCAAAAAGGGTGTATATACATAGTTATAGTGGCAAACACATACATATTATATAAATACAGTAAAGTGGATAAAAATGTACAATATAATATAATAATTATACATATACAAGCATATATCAATATTAATAGGCAACTGTAAAAAGACTAGCGATAATTATTGTACATAACATATATAGAGGATACAATATTATTTGATCGAGATTAAAATCTGTTTGTCATATCTATAAACTTATGGACCTGATTAAAAATATTAGTGTTAACATCAAGACTGTAGGTTGTGGAGCCGAACAAAAGCCAGTTTATATTTTTAAAATTATGCTGTAATGTGTCTATGGTTGCTGTTCGTGCATTTGAATGTAAGGAACATCGTAGAAGGTAATGGTCAGGATCTTCAAATATGTGACCGCAGAGGCACGCGGGACTGTCCGCAATATGTCTTAGGAATTTTTGACCCTGCAGGTCAGAGCATCGAAGTCGTAATTACAATGAATTATTTGGGGTTTCCGGTGACCGTTATAATAAAACGAAGGAACTTTGATATCGAATTTTGATAGATGATAGGAAAATGTTTTCATAGTTTTGCAATTCCTCGCTGGGGTACTGAGTTTATTCCACTCTCTTATGCTGGATGGGATAGATGATTTAGCAAATATTTCAGTACGGCATCAAAATTCTTTTAATTTATCTTCATTACGAAGGGAATATTTATTTGTCGGTTCAAGGTTTATGAGATTCTTAAGATAAGAAGGGGTTAGGTTATTGATAATTTCGTAAAGTAATTTTAATTTATGTCGATTTCGTCTTTCTTTGAGTGGAATAAACCCAGTTTCTGCGTAGAGGGAAGCATGGCTAGTACCCTTAACTGCCCCGCAAATAGTGCGAAGTGCGTCAAGCTGAAGGCATTCAAGATTATTACTGAGGTAGTCAGTGCACCCGTCCCAGATAACATCGGCATAATCAAAGTGCGGTAGAATGAAGGAAGAATATAGGGTATGTAGCGATTTTCTGTTTAAGCGATATTTTAGGGAGCGAAGACTGTTTACTAATTTGATACTTTTTTAATATGGCTGTTCCATTTGCAATTGCTTTGAAAGATAAGTCCGAGGTGTTTATGTTCAGTTACTTCTTTTATTCTTATTGAGCTCATTAGAAGAGGTGGTTTTGAAACATTTCGTTTGGTGGAGAGGGTTAAAGTTTCTGTCTTGAGGGGGTTAAAGGTTACTAGCCATGTTTCCGCCCATGTATTGATTGCTTCGAGATCTTTATTTAATGTAAGTGCGCGTGCCTCTGGGTCATCTATTTTTAGGTATAAAGAGGTATCATCAGCAAAAAGTCGGATGTTCGATTGTATACTATCCACAATGTCGTTTATATACAATAAAAATAATAATGGCCCCAATACGCTGCCATCCGGGACACCAGCGGGAATACTCCTGTGGTCAGAGGATATTCCGTTTATGACGACGGATTGTTGTCGATTTTCAAGTTAATTCTTGAACCATGACAACAGTCCTCCTCTGATCCCAGCAGCCTCCAACTTATGGCAGAGTCCGGCATGCCAGACTCTGTCAAAAGCCTTGCTTATGTCACAAAGACGATCCTGGTGTATTTGTTCTGATCAATGGCTTGACAAAAGAAGTGATATAGGTCTATTAATTGGAAGATAGTTGAATCACCCGGAAGAAAGCCACTTTGAAGTGCTGTTAGTATTGAATTTTCCTTGAAGAAGTTAAAGACATGTTTATATATTATTTTCTCAAATATTTTTATAATAATGCTTAGGAGTGAAATGGGTCTATAATTGCTGCAGTTAGTTGGGTCTCCTTTTTTGAAAATAGCCATGACATTTGCAAATTTCCATATGTTTGGAATAGTATATGAATCTAGTGAAAAACGAAAAAGTTGGCATAAGGGATTGCTAATTTCATTTACGATATATTTTAAGATTTTTGAACTTACATGTATTTCATCTGGACCTGAGGCTTTTGTTGTATCAAGGCTATTTATTAAGTCCTTAACTTCTCCAGGGGTTGGTACAATCGAGTCTAGGCTATTAGTATTCATTTGGAGGAGTGGAAGAGTTTTGTTAGTACTTGGCAGTTCGGTTTGCTGAATGAAAAAATTATTAAGGGCATTGACTTTATCAGTGGGCGTAAACATTGTATCATTTTCAACTGTTAGTGGAAAGGGCTCGTTTGAGGATGCAGCCTGTGTCTTTGTGTATGCGTTTACTAGATTCCACCATTTTTTAGTGCCAAAGTTTTCCTTATCATTAATTTTTGCGTCAATATTCTCAAAGTATTTTTTTTTACATTTCCTTATCAAATTTATGTAGTCATTTCTAATTTTACGAAAATTTTGCCAATCAGTTTCCAGGTTTCTTTTTACTGCTCTCTTATGTAGTCTATTTTTTTTTCTTTTTCATTCTTCTAATGCTGTTCTTCATCCAAAGTTTATCATTTTGTCTAATTGTCAATATTAAAAACTCCTAAAATTATGCTCTTATCAATAGGATCGGTAATAGCTTGTTGGAAAGAATTAAAAATCTGTTGATTGAGATTGGACGGTCTGTAGTAATTACCAACTTGTTGTTATTAGAGTTAATCTCTATCCAAATTGATTTAATATTTACATTTTCTAAATCATGTCTGCGTTTGAATGATATGGAATTACGGATATATATAATTACCCCGCCATCACGATTATTTCGATCTTTCCTGACTGGCAGATAGTAGTTAGGTAAAGCTATAGACTCAGATGTGACGTTTTTGTCAAGCCATGTTTCGCTTAATGTTATTATATCAAAACAAGTTAATTCTGCGGTTACCAAATCAAGTTTATTTTTGAGGCTTCTTACATTCAAATGCACTACTGAGAGTCTGTTATTGTTGTGTGTATTTGGGCCTGGATTAGGTTCGATATTGCCTGAGAGTAATAATAGGGTGCGAATGAGTAGTGGCGACAATGACAGACAAACTGCGGGGACAGTAATGATAATACAACTGCGTAGGCAGGCGAGCGAAAGTCCTTGATTGTTAATCTTAAAATTTAACGATATTATATATATTTTGTGAAAGTCTTTGTATATAGCAATTATCTTTGGCTTATTCGAAATGATAAATGAATAATTAAAATCTGAAAAAATCGTAAGTTTTATGCCTATATAAAAGGTAGTGTTTATCAATTTGAAAATATATACACAAGCGTGCAGCTGTTGCACTAAATGGAACTACAAAAGGGGCTATTGCGCTAAGGGGGTTGTTGTTTTTGATTTTTCAATCCAGAATTTTTCTCGTGTTAGCCTAAACGTCTTAATTTCTTCTGTAGTTTCGAAATCACTCTTAGCCTGTTCTATCGGCAGGACAATTAGATCAGAGATGTCATGATTTGGTTGGTTAAAGTGATTTGAGACCGGTTTATCTTTTTGAGTGACTATGTCTGACCGGTGGCCGTTAATTCTTTCCCGACGTGCATTTTGGTTCTCTCCTACATATTGCATGACACATTGTCTGCATGAAATTAGATATATTACGTTTGAACTACTGCATGAAAGTTGGTCTAATATTGGGAATTTTGTGCCTGATATTTTGTTATGGAAGTGGTCGGAGACATTTATGATTTTGCATGTTTGACATCTTGGGTGGCCACAAGTTTTGGTTTTGACTGACGATTGCATATTATTTGTTTCTTTGGCTTCAAGTTCAGCTAGGGTGTTGTTTATTATACGTCGGAGATATCGTTTTGAATATCCCCTTTCCCTTAGTTTGCTAAATACCAATGTACACGCTGACTCAAAGTCGGTCTTCTGAGTACATTTCCTATGAAATCGGAGAATCTGAGATTTTATGATGCCAGAGAAGGTATGTTTTGGGTGAAAGGAGCTTTTGAACAATAATTGGTGTGTGTCGGTTTCTTTGAAAAATACTTTAGTTTCCAATTAGCCTGAAATTGTGGTGTTGCTACTTTTAAAGACGGTAGTATCAAGGAAATCTATGCTATTATGGCATACATTTGCGGTTAACTTAACAGATGGATGATGATTGTTCAAAATGTTGAAAAATGCCCAAAATTCGTCTAACGTGTACGTCCAGACTACTATGAAATCGTCATCTAGAAGAAATCGTCCATAGAAATGAAATCGTCATCTAGAAGAAATCGTCCATAGAAATCTGGTTTTAATGTGCATAGTGGCAGAACTTCCCTTTCCCACCCCGCCATGAAGAGATTTGCATAAGTCGGGGCAAATCGTTTTCCCATGACAGTTCCGGAAGACTGGAGGTATACTTGATCGTTGAATGTGAAATCATTCCTCCTCAGACAAATGTCGAGTAATTTGAGGATTTCTTGGTCCGGTCTGGAAGTTTGTGGGTTCCTAAGAAATGCTTTCCTAACTGCTTCAACTCCCCTGGTATTGTCGGTGTTCGTGTACATGCTCTGTACGTCAATAGATATTAAAATGGTGTGCTCAGGTACTCTTAACTGTTTGATTTTGTGAATGAAATCGTTAGTGTCTTTAAGGTAGGATGGGTGTTGGCAAGCTAGGGGCAATAAGAAATGGTCTATATATTGTGATACATTGTATGAATCACTGCCACAATCCGATATTATTGGACGTCCCTTTTGTAATTTATTAGATATAAACCATTCTGTTTCTAGATTTTTATGTATTTGTGGTAGCGTATATAGTCCGATTTAGCGGATAGATAATCATATTGTTTTGCTGTTATGTATTCCTTGTCTTGTAATTCATGTAAGATGTTGTTTATTAAGGTTGCAGTGTCCTTAAAGATGGGTTTGTCGAATTTAGTGTAATGTTTAGGATTATTTAATTGTTTTTTTTGCCTCAGAGATATAGTCTGCGCGATTCATTATGACACAACAAGAGACTTTGTCGCTCTTTTTTATTGTTATATTTTTGTCTTTTTTGAGTGTGTTTAATGCTGTTTTTGTTGCTCGATTGATATTTGGTTTCTGTGATTGTGGTTAAATGGATGTCATTTCTGTGCTCATTTCGTCGAAAGTTTTTAAGATGGTTGTCGATAAAGATTTTTTAGGTGGTTTCCATGTGGATTTTTCTGTGAATAATTTTTTACCTCTGCCGGGTTTGTTCCTAAAAAAAATAAGTTAGCGATAGGGCCCTTTGGAAGCGATTGGTTGCGTGTGTGGTTGGGTCTATGGATGTTAGGGGTGGGGTGTAGGGGTGGGGATGAATTAAAGGCCTCTGTCAAGAATGTTCATTTCTAGGGGCTGAGGAGTCTGTCGCTCAGATTGACAACTGTCTGCCCTAAAGACGGCTTCTCATTCCTTTTCCCTAAACCTAGTTTAAATTTCTCATCCAGCAGTTGATGATCTCTCTGGCCGTGTCCGGGCTCCAGTGGATTGCGTCGTTACTTTTCAGTTCAATTTTGCCCTTGAACTTTGGTAGTGTGGTGGAGTTTGGTGAAGGTGTAGTGGAGATCAATTGGTTGTAGCTGGTAAGGTTTTGGTAGGCGATCGGGTGTTCTTGTCGGAGTTGGGAAGAAGTGGGGATCTGTGTGGTGAAGAGTTTGGTTGTTGGGAAAGCTGCTCTGGTCACCTTGAGTAGATCTAGCATCTGCTGGTGTATCCTCGGTCCACTTTCCTCCCTGTTGTTGAGCCCGACATAAATCGCTAACTCTTCTGGTGCAGATCCTATGTAGTTCTGTAGAATCTGTTTGATATGGCTGATCTTGGCTCCAGTGTTTAAACGGTTATTTTCCGATTGTTTTCCGATGTTTTCCGGTATATAGTATGGCCCCCAACTCAGTATCTTAACAATAATCAACTAGAAATATTGAACATATACATTATAAGAGTTAAATATATAATACAAAATATGATATAAATTAACATATTTACATAAATGAGACCTAACTAAAATATAGGTATATACTAAATCAATGACTAAGTTGCATGTTAATAGTAAGTGCAGGAGGACCGCACAACATACAAAACAAAACTCTACAAGATAAACCTGCGGACAAGACAGAAAAAAGACATTGCGAAAAATAAACAATTATCAAATCAAGTCAATGGATCCGGGGGTCAGCCGGTAAGAGTCCACTGCGCTGTACAGTCCCGGGCCTGTGATGATCTTGACAGTGGTCGTCTCTTCAATGGCGATAGTCTGCCAGTTGACTTCCGGTGTTAGCACGTCAAATAATTGTAACAATAAGGGCGATAATCCGGACAGAATCTCGGAACACGCTAAAATAATAAGTGTAGTGAGCAAACAGTAGCAAAGCCCGACAACGAGAACATTCTGGGCTGAAGCTCTACTCTTAAAGTACGTGCAGGAGGACCGCACTACACGCAAAACAAAAATCTACAAGATAAACCTGCGGACAAGACAGAAAATAGACATTGCAAACAATAAACAATTATCAAATCAAGACCTCTACGCTGTACAGGCTTCACATAATATGATTTACAAAAAAAAACCATAACAAAAATAATGCGACCGATCTTGACAGTGGTCGTCTCTCCAATGGCGATAGTCTGCCAGTTGACTTTAGGTGTTAGAACGTCAAATAATTTTAACAATAATGGCAATAATTCGGAACACGTTAAACTAATAAGTGTAGTGAGCAAACAGGAGCAAAGCCCGACAACGAGAACATTCTGCAGTACGAAGGGCTAAAATTCTACTTTAATACTAAGTGAAGGAGGACCACACTACACTTAAACCTAGTGAAACACAGAAAGCCTTATCATATTTTAAGCTCCGCGTATTCTAGGGTGTATTGTATTATTATTTCCGGTATTCGAAGGAACAATAATACAATCTCCCAAACAGAGCTATCTTCCCATGCAGTTTACACTAACCTCTTGGTGTTGATAGACAATGATAACCAATACGACGAATAAACCATTTTCATGTAGTGAATCACGTGACCAATGACCTCTAAGCCAACCACTGTAGTGCGTGAGTCGACGACAGAGTCGAATGGCGAGACCTATATGGAGAATGACAATAATACTTTTGAAGAGACTTTTTAAGTTGTTTGACCTTTTGTTTAATCCTTTTGTATTGTACAATGATATGTCGAGTTTGGGCTAATAATTTCGGTACAATATGCCGGTATTAAGACAATTAAGTATCCCGACCTGCTTTGTAATCCGACACCTTATATCGATCCCATACAATGTCGGAATTGACAGGATCCACTGTATTTGCTTTCTTGCTAGGGGCATCCATTATTTGATAAACACAATTATGAATTTTATCTATTTTTTCGTTGCCATTTCCGAAACAGATATGCCTTATAGACAAGTCTTCAGGTGCATGTTCCCAGAGGTACCCCATACTAATAGAAAGTTAGAATGGCAACAAGCAAGATTATTGAAACAACAAGAAGAAACACTGAGAGGATTAAGATGTAAGTTTTATTTTAGTTAATATAAAACGATAAAACACACTTTACAGTAGAAAACAAGCGACTGTCTTGTAAAATACGTCCACATTTTGCAAGACCAAGAAATATGTTTCACTTTTAAATACCGTAGCTTCATACCAAATTTGAAATGGATCCGCTATAGTCTATATCACATTCAGAGTTTTTTATACGCCCACATTTTCATGTGGACGTATTATGTCGTCGCCCCTGTCCGTTCGTCCAAAATTGTTTGTGGACCCTCTACAGGTCACAAATCTTACCCGATTTTGACGAAACATGAAATATAGGTTTATCTCCAAAAGATCTCGGCTGCTTGCGATATTAGCATGTATCGGATCAAAACTTCATGGATTATGGCCCCTGATTGTATGAAAAATCAAGTTTTTAGTTTGTGGACCCTATAGAGGTCACAATTTTTAACCGATTTTAATGAAACTTGGCATGAATGTTTATAACCCAAAGATCTTTGTTCAATTAGATATTTACGCCTATAGGAACGTAATTTACTGAATTATGGCCACTGACTGTCCGAAAAATCACCCTTTTTAGCTCTTGGTACCTCTGTAGGTGACAATTATTATCTAATTTGAAAAACCGTTTGATTATTTCACCGTTTTATTTCAAGTTGAGTTCGAATTTCGGGAAAATCGGACCAAAATTGCAACACAAAATGGCCGCCGTTTGTACGCGAATATTGTTTGAAAATGGTATATTTTTTTTTTTTTTGTATAAACATATTTTATTCAAACAACATGAATAGGATTGGGTAACAGGCATAGCCTATGTGAAAACCCTCTCCCTGTATACAATATAATTTACAATAATAAAGTATTTACATATATACCAGATATTTACAGTACATGTAATTATATTAGATAAAAAATGAAAAACTTATATGATATATCAAATTAGGGAATTTTAATAAAAATTGAAAATAATAATTTTCAGAATCGTTGAGAAAGGTTAAAAAACTCATGTAAGGTCTTAAAAATGTTAATATTTTTATCAACGGAAAGTTTATTTGATCCAAATAATAGATGGTTGCTATTTCTGTATTCGAGAGGCAAAGTGTTTATATCAAGGTGGTGGACTCTGTAGAGGTCACAATTTTAATTCGATTTTGATGAAACTTGAAATGCATGGTTATAACCCAAAGATCTTAGTTCCTTTCGATATTTGCGCATATTGGATCGCAACTTCCTGAATTATGGCCCCTGATTATACACAAAATCGCCGTGGTTTAGTTTGTGGTACCTCTGAAGGTGACAATTATTATGCGATTTAAAAGATTGAGTTCGAATTTCGGGAAAATCGGACCAAAATTGCCAAACAAAATAGCCGCCGTTTGTACGCAAATACTGATAAAAAAAAATATGGTATATCAAGGTTGTGGACCCTGGAGAGGTTACAATTTTAGTTCGATTTTGACGAAACTTGAAGTTCATGGTTATAACCCAAAGATCATGGTTCCTTTCGATATTTGCGCATATCGGATGGTAACTTCCTGAATTTTGGCCGCTGATTATACGAAAAATCGCCTTTGTTTAGCTTTTGGTCCATCTGGAGGCCACAATTATTATCCGATTTTAAAAAAAAAGTTTGATTATATCACCGTGTCACCCTAAGAAAGGTTGAGTTCAAATTTCGGGACAATCGGACCAAAATTGCAATACAAAATGGCCGCCGTTTGTACGCGAATACTGTTTTAATTTGATTTTGATGAAACTTGAAATGAATGGTTATTACCCAAAGATCTCGGTTCCTTTCGTTATTTACACATATCGGATCATAACTTCCTGAATTATTGCCCCTGATTGTACGAAAAATTCCTATGGTCCATCTGGAGGTCACGATTATTATCCGATTTAAAACAAACGTTTGACTCTATCACCGTTGCACCCTACGGAAGGCTGAGTTCGAATTTCTTGAAAATCGGACCATAATTGCCAGACAAAATGGCCGCCGTTTGTACACAGATAGTGTAAAAATATGGTATATATATCAAAGTTGTTGAACCTGTAGAGGTCACAATTTTAATTCAATTTTGATGAAACTTGAAAAGCATGTTTATAACCTAATTGATTCTTTTCGATATTTGCGCATATCAATATGTAACTTAATGAATTAAGGCCTTTGATTGTAGCAAAAATCATTTTCGGTATTGCTTGTTCTCTATCCATCTCTCGAAAATGTGGCCGTATCATGCCTGGCAGTGCCAGCTTACTATTTTTTATAGCTTAATTTGATCTGTAAAGTTTTCGGCTAAGGCGACATAGCGCTGATTTTAGAAAAGGTTAGTCGTCCCATGACCCAAGTGTGGCATTACAGAGTTAGTATGCGCATGCGTGAGTGAACCTTTACCTTTAAACGGCACGGAGTTTGATTTTCGATAAATTATATATTTATCGATATTGGAAATGATTAATTTTTACTTTATTATGTGTGCGTGATCGCCAGGAACATTTTTATGTGTAATAGATGCATACTGTTTTGCTGTTTGTCGTAGTTATAAACAAGAACTTTTGGATCAGCTGTTAACTGTCAAATATTTAAACACGGTTTAATGATAGAAAATGAGGCTCTATATCGGTATCTATTACAGGCACTGAGAAATAGGCTCCCCCGAAAAAAAATTAATAATAACTAGACCTGCAAGCAGCACTGAATCGGCTTTCAGGAATCAGACAGGAAGTATGTCATAAAATAGCCCATTCATCGAGCTACAAAACAATACTTTAATTGTTTTGATTCAGTGACACCTGGCTGAGAAATGCAGATTTTTGCAAGAGTACCGATTTTTTACTGTATTTTCTTTTTTTAAATTTTTTTTGGTGTTTTTTCCCCAAATATCTGATATTTTTTCGACTACTTCTGGATTTTGGATTATTGTCGGGATAATTTTAACAAATTGTTTGGATATATATCTTTCTGTACCAGAAATGTCAGAAACATCTATTTAGTATTTGTTTGTAAAAAAGATAAATAAAAGAACATTTTCGATAATTTAACGATTTTTCTACTTTTATCAAAGATTGAGGCCATTTTATGACACCTTAAATTATTTCAAACCTTTTCCTTTTGGATTCACGCCACAGACCACAGATAGGAGTCTGAGTAAAAAAGGTTTTAAATAAATCGCAGGAGTCGTTTTCGAGAAAAGGGTGTCTCAAAAGGCTCCAAAAACGAAAAATACTAGATTTTCGGCGTAACATAATTTATTTACTAACCATCGAAATCGTACCATTGAGATGCCATATGATAGTCCATTAATGGGGCCATCCAAAGACACTTCATTTCTTTTGGGCCGGTAATATCTGATGGAGAAATCCAGCTTTTTGCAAGAACGACATTTTTATACCTTTTTTTTTTTCATTTTTTGAATACTTCCGGTATGGTGATTATTATCGAGATAGTTTTAAAAACCGGTTTAGGCAATTAAATAGCGACAGAGTTCTGTAATGATATATTACAATATATGATCAGATAAAATGCCCCTGAGAAATCCTCTGTTTAAAAGTGCCAAAAATGCAAAAATGTCAAAATATCAAAAATTAAATTTCAATAACTGAATACATATTATACATTTTTGGATTCGACATTAGATCAGATATCTAAATATCATAAAGTTTTTTGAAAATCAGTAAAAATAAAAAAAATAATAGAGTATTTTCCAAAATTTCACGATTTTTCGACTTTTTTCGATTTTCAGTTCGTTATTTGACCTATTACGGATATTTCAAAGTCTAAACGGACTGTTTCATACACAAGACTACCAAAAGGTATCTTGATAGAGAAAGTTTAAGAAAAATCATTGGAGCAGTTTTCGAGATACAGGCGTTCAAAAACGCTCCAAATCAGAAAATACTTGATTTTCAGCGTGCCATATTTTACTTTCTGTTCATGTTATCTGTAATAATAGGATATCATATGATATTGCAATTCTCGGGCAACCCAACGATATCTTAATCGATTTAATCCGTTGATATCGGACTGAGAATTCATGTTTTTCCCAAAAGCATTCATTTTTTGCGTTTTTTTCAAAATATCGGCCATTATTTCGACTATTTCCGGTTTATAGATGTTTGTCGAAATAGCTTTATACGTTAGTTTTGAACTATAACTTTATGTTCCAGGAGTTTCAGAAACGTCGATTCGGCCGTAAAACGAAACTCGAGCTCACAAAATGGGCAGAAAATTCGAAAAAAATCGAAAAATAAAGGGTGATATCTCGGAATGAAACTTATATTTCTGGAATCGGATGGTCTTCAGGTATCCAAAAATGTATGTCAAATTTGAAAATTTTGAAAAATGACAAAAATTGTCTCTTAAATTTAGTTTTTTTAATTTTCGAACAACAATAGTCCCATAGAAATTTTCGAAATTGAAAAATGTGAGATAACCATTTCCTTGGGAAAGATTCGGGGTTTACAAAAATGTCATTTGTATGAAAATAGGTACAGAATTAACGAATCTACAGCTGTTTTTTGATTTTATGACACCGTACGAAATTCGGCCACTTCCGGTCCGCGCAGAAGTTTCAAATATAGATCACATGTTGCGAACACATGGTTCAATGATAGAAAATGAGGTTCTAGATCGATATCTGTTACAGGCACTGAGAATAGGCTCCCCCGAAAAAAAAAATAATAATAAACTAGATCTGCTACTGTCCCATGCAGATATGAAAGCTTTCATATTTATCGTCACGTGTCATTGATTGTATCAAGTATCCTAAATAAAAGGATAAGAAGAAACTCGCGAAGTTACAAGTCTAAATATAGTATGAATCATTGCACCCAGGCATAACAATAATCTGAAAACTAAAGGGAAAATAACTGAAACTTGTATTACTGTAATGAGACGGATGAGAAAATGAAATGAAAATGGCGGGGGAAAAAAATTAAAAATGGCAGGTTGGACAGGCGACCTTACTCCTTGTCACGTACAACCGAGTATTCGAAAACACGCTAGTTAACTCAATGACAGGCGTGCGTGCTAACCATTCAGCCACCCAACCCCCCCTTGAAATCAGACACGTGCAATATGTCATATAGGAAGAATAAGAAGTCGCTCACAACAAAATGGTAAATTAATGAGTTTAGGTCCAAAGGTTGAGCTACTGTTTTAGAGTATTTAATAGTTTTAAAGAGACACGTAAAGAGTTGTTCATAGTTAAATGAAAGTTTAATTTTAAATAAGACCAATAAAATTAGGATTTAATAATGCCAGACTAATATTTCCAATATGTTTGGTTATAAGTAGGAAATCGTGACGACTTCTTAAGCATGTTTTAAACAAAGGGTCATAGACTGCAATATACAAGAATGGCACTCTGCAATAAAAAAAAAACTGGCCAAAGCAAGATTTCTATGCAGAAATTAAATAATTGCTAGAACCCGAAAAATATTTATCCACTATAATAAATAAGCAACATAGAGAAAATGAAATGAAATTGAATGGGGTTTAACGTCCTACTGTGCTGCTCCTAAAATGGGCTACTGAAGACGGGCATACGCCACAATGTGTGCAATGAGGGAAATTTTACCCGGGCAGCGGCGTTACGACCTACGAGGTTGGACATGCGACCATACTCCTTGTCACGTACAACCAAGAAATCGAAACAACGCCAGTTGACTCAGTGACAGACGTTATGATACAGAGCGCACGTGCTAACCATTCAGCCACGCAACTTCCCTAAAATCGGCAAATTGCTGACCTACAGCGAAAAATATTTCAACCGGACCAAATTTTCTATTTTAACAGTTTAATTTGCACGGTACCTTTAGTTATCAACCGAATATTACAAAACTTTTAAAAATAAGCTCCCCCTGACCAGCTTAATCGTTCGCAATAAACGTTTGCCCCTTAAAATTGAGAAACATTACAACCGGACGAAATTTTCTGTTTTATCACTTTTACAGTACCTTTGATTACCAACCGATTATTACAAAACTTTAAAAATAAAAGAGAAAGAGAGAAATGCGGCCTAATGTCCATTCGACACAAACTAGGTCATTTCGGGACTAACATATGCTTACTGGTCTTTAGCCGTTGGGAGGAAACCGAAGAACACGGAGAAAACCCACGAGATTGGACATCATACACCATGTCACGTGCAACCTGGAGATCGAAACGACGCCCGTTGACTCAATGACAAACGTTACGATACAGCGAGCACATGCTAACCATTCAGCCATCCAGCCTCCCTGAATTCGGAAAATTGCTGGCTTATAGCAAGAAACATTTCAACCGGGCGAAATTTTCTGTTTTAACAGTTTAATGTGCACGGTACTTTAATAATTACCAACCGATTATTACAAAACTTTTGAAAATAAACTCCAACTGACCAGCTTAATCGTATGCAATAAACGTTTGGCCTGGATTGAAAGTTCTGCACGGAAAAAGTTCATCTCGATTTCCCGGCGTGGTTCCCCTTGTCAGTGAGGCAGAACGCAGGGCCTGACAAGCACAGCTGTCTAGTCCTTCGGATGGGACGAAAAACCAAGGTCCCGTGTACTCATTGGAGTGCAAGTAAAATATCCCTAAGCAGTTGGAATTCGATACCGTTGAATAAACTCTATACGATGACTAAATGCGTAGATTGTAGTCACCCACACTGCATGTTTCGCTTAACAATGAAAGGGTGCCGTTTTCAATGTTCGATCCTTTTGTTCTTCTACTCCTGATATGTTGGACTGTTGATCGATGGTTTCATATAAAAGACTACCAAAAAGACTCTTTGTAGAAGAAGTTCCCAAAAAATAGTATGTTGACTTTACGAGAAAGACCTCTAAACATGATCCAAATTGTAAAAATACGACTCTTTGGATTTTCAATCTCTCTTTTTCGATAGAGAAAATGAAATGAAATTGAATGGGGTTTAACCTCCTAGTGTGCTGCTCCTAAAATGGGCTACTGAAGACGGGCATACGCCACAAAGTGAGCAATGAGGGAAATTTTACCCGGGCAGCGGCGTTACGACCTATGAGGTTGGACATGCGACCATACTCCTTGTCACGTACAACCAAGAAATCGAAACAACGCCAGTTGACTCAGTGACAGACGTTATGATACAGAGCGCACGTGCTAACCATTCAGCCACGCAACTTCCCTAAAATCGGCAAATTGCTGACCTACAGCGAAAAATATTTCAACCGGGCCAAATTTTCTATTTTAACAGTTTAATTCGCACGGTACCTTTAGTTATCAACCGAATATTACAAAACTTTTAAAAATAAGCTCCCCCTGACCAGGTTAATCGTTCGCAATAAACGTTTGCCCCTTAAAATCGGCAAATTGCTGACTTTAAATTGAGAAACATTACAACCGGACGAAATATTCTGTTTTATCACTTTTACAGTACCTTTGATTACCAACCGATTATTACAAAACTTTAAAAATAAAAGAGAAAGAGAGAAATGCGGCCTAATGTCCATTCGACACAAACTAGGTCATTTCGGGACTAACATATGTTTTTTTAATTTTATTTAAAAACTCCCCTTGCGCTTACTGGTCTTTAGCCGTTGGGAGGAAACCGAAGAACACGGAGAAAACCCACGAGATTGGACATCATACACCATGTCACGTGCAACCTGGAGATCGAAACGACGCCCGTTGACTCAATGACAAACGTTACGATACAGCGAGCACATGCTAACCATTCAGCCATCCAGCCTCCCTGAATTCGGAAAATTGCTGGCTTATAGCAAGAAACATTTCAACCGGGCGAAATTTTCTGTTTTAAAGGTGTAATGTGCACGGTACTTTAATAATTACCAACCGATTATTACAAAACTTTTGAAAATAAGCTCCAACTGACCAGTTTAATCGTATGCAATAAACGTTTGGCCTGAATTGAAAGTTCTGCACGGAAAAAGTTCATCTCGATTTCCCGGCGTGGTTCCCCTTGTCAGTGAGACAGAACGCAGGGCCTGACAAGCACAGCTGTCTAGTCCTTCGGATGGGACGAAAAACCAAGGTCCCGTGTACTCATTGGAGTGCACGTAAAATATCCCTAAGCAGTTGGAATTCGATACCGTTGAATAAACTCTATACGATGACTAAATGCCTAGATTGTAGTCACCCACACTGCATGTTTCGCTTAACAATGAAAGGGTGCCGTTTTCAATGTTCGATCCTTTTGTTCTTCTACTCCTGATATGTTGGACTGTTGATCGATGGTTTCATATAAAAGACTACCAATAAGACTCTTTGTAGAAGAAGTTCCCAAAAAATAATATGTTGACTTTACGAGAAAGACCTCTAAACATGCTCCAAATTGTAAAAATACGACTCTTTGGATTTTCAATCTCTTTTTTTCGATAGAGAAAATGAAATGAAATTGAATGGGGTTTAACGTCCTACTGTGCTGCTCCTAAAATGGGCTACTGAAGACGGGCATACGCCATAAAGTGTGCAATGAGGGAAATTTTACCCGGGCAGCGGCGTTACGACCTACGAGGTTGGACATGCGACCATACTCCTTGTCACGTACAACCAAGAAATCGAAACAACGCCAGTTGACTCAGTGACAGACGTTATGATACAAACCGCACGTGCTAACCATTCAGCCACGAGACCTCCCTAAAATCGGCAAATTGCTGACCTACAGCGAGAAATATTTCAACCGGGCCAAATTTTCTATTTTAACAGTGTAATTTGCACGGTACCTTTAGTTATCAACCGAATATTACAAAACTTTTAAAAATAAGCTCCCCCTGACCAGCTTAATCGTTCGCAATAAACGTTTGCCCCTTAAAATCGGCAAATTGCTGACTTTAAATTGAGAAGCATTACAACCGGACGACATTTTCTGTTTTATCACTTTTACAGTACCTTTGATTACCAACCGATTATTACAAAACTTAAAAAATAAAAGAGAAAGAGAGAAATGCGGCCTAATGTCCATTCGACACAAACTAGGTCATTTCGGGACTAACATATGTTTTTTAATTTTATTTAAAAACTCCCCTTGCGCTTACTGGTCTTTGGCCGTTGGGAGGAAACCGAAGAACACGGAGAAAACCCACGAGATTGGACATCATACACCATGTCACGTGCAACCTGGAGATCGAAACGACGCCCGTTGACTCAATGACAAACGTTACGATACTGCGAGCACATGCTAACCATTCAGCCATCCAGCCTCCCTGAATTCAACGGGCGAAATTTTCTGTTTTAACAGTTTAATGTGCACGGTACTTTAATAATTACCAACCGATTATTACAAAACTTTCGAAAATAAGCTCCAACTGACCAGCTTAATCGTATGCAATAAACGTTTGGCCTGAATTGAAAGTTCTGCACGGAAAAAGTTCATCTCAATTTCCCGGCGTGGTTCCCCTTGTCAGTGAGGCAGAACGCAGGGCCTGACAAGCACAGCTGTCTAGTCCTTCGGATGGGACGAAAAACCAAGGTCCCGTGTACACATTGGAGTGCACGTAAAATATCCCTAAGCAGTTGGAATTCGATACTGTTGAATAAACTCTATACGATGACTAAATGCGTAGATTGTAGTCACCCACACTGCATGTTTCGCTTAACAATGAAAGGGTGCCGTTTTCAATGTTCGATCCTTTTGTTCTTCTACTCCTGATATGTTGAACTGTTGATCGATGGTTTCATATAAAAGACTACCAATAAGACTCTTTGTAGAAGAAGTTCCCAAAAAATAGTATGTTGACTTTACGAGAAAGACCTCTAAACATGCTCCAAATTGTAAAAATACGACTTTTTGGATTTTCAATTTCTTTTTTTCGGCTATCCCTGATATTTAAAAAAAATGATACAATGATTTCACACAACAGGCTAGCTATTAGACTCTCTATTAACAAAAGTTTCACCACCCTCCCTTCATTATAACCGAGGTTATCGTGCCCTAAAGAATCAACAAATCAGCATGCTTATCTCTGCTTACCCTAAGCAGAAAATGCTCATCTTTGAACTCAATCATAACATTGACCTAGTGAACGTCTACAACAAGTTTGAACATTCTAGCTTAATTAGAATGAGAGTTATTATGCTCCAAATTGCTTCTATTTTTCATTTTCAATTCAATATGGTGACTCCCGGTTGACCTAAATCAGAATTCTATTGCGACATTTTTTAGGCCTTCCTACAAGGATTCAGAAAATATAACTCCCGAGTCTGTAAGTAAAATAGCAAAAAAGCCTTATTGATTTTTCACGTTTAAAGATGGTGGCACTTCCGGTTCGATCGACAAACTTCATATTTTGTGTACGAATCAGTAATTCCTTGTCTAGGATAGAAAAAAAAACTAGGTCATTCTGACCTATATTTCGACGATTTTTTTGAAAACTTTGATCCTTAATTTCACCAAGGGGAGATAAGTTAGAAAATTTCTAAAGTCATTTTTTAAGTCGCATCATTAGGGTCTACTTACATATTAAATTTCATGAAAATCGTACAACTACTAAAGAAGTTGTCGAGTTGGTGTAAACTTCCGGTTCGAAATCACAGCGACGAATTTTCGAAATTCGAAAATCCGAAATTGCAGATTTGAAGTAAAGGCGTCAAGGTAATCAAAGAAAAAAGAATTAGTAAAATAGGTGAAATAGTCACAAAGTTACAGCAAAGTAGGTCAAATGCATTTGTTCGTAAAATTCGGTGATTTCGGATGCGAAAAACGTTTTGAAAATATATTTATCCAACAGCCACCACCCATTTTGGGGGGGTAGGTAAAAGTTTCAGAAAGATCCTATGAGTAGATTCTGAGAAATCCGATTTGTGAATAAAACACAAAAAAAAAAATAATAAGAAGAATAATAATCTTAACAGAAACAATAAGCTTTCATATATGAATATATGAAAGCTTAATAATAATAACTATCAGTAAAAATAAAAAAATAATAGAGTATTTTCCAAAATTTCACGATTTTTCGACTTTTTTCGATTTTCAGTTCGCTATTTGACCTATTGCTGATATTTCAAAGTCTAAACGAACTGTTTCATACACAAGACTACCAAAAGGTATCTTGATAGAGAAAGTTGAAGAAAAATCTGTGGCAGCGTTTTCGAGATACAGGCGTTCAAAAACGCTCCAAATCAGAAAATACTTGATTTTCAGCGTGCCATATTTTACTTGCTGTTTATGTTATCTGTAATAATAGGATATCATATGATACTGCAATTCTCGGGCAACCCAACGATATCTTAATCGTTTTAATCCGTTGATATCGGACTGAGAATTCATGTTTTTCCCAAAAGCCTTCATTTTTTGCGTTTTTTTCAAAATATCTGCCATTTCTTCGACTACTTCCGGTTAATAGATGTTTGTCGAAATAGCTTTATACGTTAGTTTTGTACTATAACTCCATGTTCCATAAGTTTCAGAAATGTCAATTCGGCCGAAAAACGAAACTCGAGCTCACAAAATGGGCAGAAAATTCGAAAAAAATCGAAAAATAAAGGGTGATAACTCGGAATGAAACTTATATTTCTGGAATCGGATGGTCTTTAGGTATCTAAAAATGTAGGTCAAATTTGAAAATTTTGAAAAATGACAAAAATTGTCTCTTAAATTTTTTTTTCATTTTTCGAACGCTAGAAGTCAGCGACGAAGTTTCGAAATTTCGAAATTTTCAACTGCTATCACCCGAGAAAAGATTTGGTGTTGCCGAAAATGTCATTTGTATGAAAATAGGTACAGAATTGACGAATTTACGGCCGTTTTTTGATTTTTTGACACCGTACGAAATTCGGCCACTTCCGGTCTGCGCAGAAGTTTCAAATATAGCCCATACACGGTTTAATTATAGAAAATGAGGTTCTAGATCGGTATCTGGAACAGGCACTGAGAAAAAGGCTCCCCCGAAAAAAAAAAAATAATAACTAGACCTGCAAGCAGCACTGAATCGGCTTTCAGGTATCAGACAGGAAGTAAGTCGTAAAAAAGCCCATTCCTCGAGCTACAAAAAGATACTTTAATTGTTTTGATTCAGTGACACCTGGCTGAGAAATGTCGATTTTTGCATGAGTACCAATTTTTTACTGTATTTTCTTTTTTTTTAAATTTTTTGGGTGTTTTTTTCCATAATATCTGATATTTTTACGAATACTTCTAGATTTTGGATCATTGTCGGGATAGTTTTAACAAGTTATTTGAATAGATATCTTTCTGTACCAGAAGTGTCAGAAACATCCATTGAGTAGTATTGGAAAAAAAAGATAAATTAAAGAGCGTTTCCAAATATTTAACGATTTTTCAATTTTTTCAAAGTCTGAGGCCATTTTTCGACCACTTATATTATTTCAATGCTTTTCATTTTGGGTTCCCTATATAGACAACCGATAGGACTTTGAGTAAAAAAAGTTTAAGAAAAATCGTAGGCGTCGTTTTCGAGAAAAGGGCGTCTCAGAATGTTAAAAAATTGGAAAATACTAGATTTTTGGCATACAATAATTTATTTCCTTACCATCGAAATCGTATTATTTAGATACCATAATAGGGCTATCCATCGACACTTTAGTTCTTTTGGTCCGCTATTACCTAAGAGAGAAATCAAGTTTTTCCCAAGTGCGACAATGTTTTTACTCTTTTTTTTCATTTTTTGAATACTTCCAGTATGGTTATTATTGTCGAAAAAGTTTTAATAGCCGGTTTTGGCACTAAAATAGCCACAGGGCTCTGTAATGATATATTACATTATATGATCAGATATAATGCCCCTGAGAAATCCTATGTTCAAAAGTGCCAAAAATGCAAAAAATTTAAAATATCTTAAATTAAATTTTAATAATTACATACATATTATACATTGTTAAAATCGTAATTAGGTCAGCTATCTGAATATACACCTTTTTTAAAAAAATCTCCTAAAATAAAAAAAAAGTAGAGCATTTTCCAAAATTTCACGTAGCTTCGACTTTTTTCGATTTTCAGTCCCTTTTTTATCCTATTCCAGACATTTCAAAGTCTTATATGACTTCATGCAAAATACCTCCAAAAGGACTCTCGATAGAAAAAATTAAAAAAAATTTGTAGGTTAAGTTTTTGAGATACAGGCGTCCAAAAACGCTCCAAATCAGAAAATACTTGATTTTCAGCGTGCCATATTTTACTTGCAGTTCATGGTATCTGTACGAATTGGATATCATATGATACTGCAATTCTCGGGCAACCCAACGATATCTTAATCAATTTAATCCGTTGATATCGGACTGAGAATTAATGTTTTTCCCAAAAGCATTAATTTTTTGCGTTTTTTTCAAAATATCGGCCATTATTTCGACTACTTCCGGTTTATAGATGTTTGTCGAAATAGCTTTATACGTTAGTGATGAACTATAACTTCATGTTCCAGAAGTTTCAAAAACGTCGATTCGGCCGTAAAGCGTAACTCAAGCTCACAATATGGGCAGAAAATTCGAAAAAAATCGAAAAATAAAGGGAGATAAATCGGAATGAAACTTATATTTCTGGAATCGGATGATCGTCAGGTATCCAAAAAATGACAAAAATTGTTTCTTAAATTTTTTTGTTCATTTTTCGAACGCTAGAAGTCAGCGACGAAGTTTCGAAATTTCGAAATTTTCAACTGCTATCATCCGAGAAAAGATTTGGTGTTCCCGAAAATGTTATTTGTATGAAAATAAGTACAGAATTGACGAATCTACGGCCGTTTTTTTATTTTTTGACACCGTACGAAATTCGGCCACTTTCGGTCCGCGCAGAAGTTTCAAATATAGCCCATATGTTGCAAACACATGGTTTAATGATAAAAAATGAGGTTCTAGATCGCTATCTGTTACAGGCACTGAGAAATAGGCTCCCCCGAAAAAAAAAATAATAATAACTAGACCTGCAAGCAGCACTGAATCGGCTTTCAGGAATCAGACAGGAAATGTGTGATAAAATAGCCCATTCATCGAGCTACAAAACGATACTTTAATTGTTTTGATTCAGTGACACCTGGCTGAGAAAATATGTCGATTTTTGCAAGAGTACCAATTTTTTTTGTGTATTTTCTTTTTTTTTATAATTTTTTTGTGTTTTTTTCCCAAATATCTGATATTTTTTCGACTACTTCTGGATTTTGGATTATTGTCGGGATAGTTTTAGCAAGTTGTTTGGATAAATATCTTTCTGTACCAGAAATGTCAGAAACATCTATTCGGTAGTTGTTTGTAAAAAAGATGAATAAAAGAACATTTTCAATAATTTAACGATTTTTCTACTTTTTTCAAAGATTGAGGCCATTTTTTGACACCTTAAATTATTTCAAACCTTTTCCTTTTGGCTTCACGCCACAGACCACAGATAGGACTCTGAGTAAAAAAGGTTTTAAAAAAATCGCAGGAGTCCTTTTCGAGAAACAGGCGTTTCAAAAGGCTCCAAAAACGGAAAATACTAGATTTTCGGCGTAACATTATTCATTTACTAACCATCGAAATCGTACCATTCAGATGCCATATGATAGTCCATTAATGGCGCCATCAAAAGACACTTTATTTCTTTTGGGTCGGTAGTATCTGATGGAGAAATCCAGCTTTTTGCAAGAACGCCATTTTTTTATCCTTTTTTTTTTCATTTTTTGAATACTTCCGGTATAGTGATTATTACCGAGAGAGTTTTAATAACCGGTTTAGGCAATTAAATAGCGACAGAGTTCTGTAATGATATATTACAATATATGATCAGATAAAATGACCCTGAGAAATCCTATGTTTAAAAGTGCCAAAAATGCAAAAATGTCAAAATATCAAAAATTAAATTTCAATAACTGAATACATATTATACATTTTTGGATTCCACATTAGATCAGATATCTAAATATCATAAAGTTATTTGAAAATCAGTAAAAATAAAAAAATAATAGAGTATTTTCCAAAATTTCACGATTTTTCGACTTTTTTCGATTTTCAGTTCGTTATTTGACCTATTACGGATTTTTCAAAGTCTAAACGGACTGTTTCATACACAAGACTACCGAAAGGTCTCTTGATAGATAAAGTTTAAAAAAAATCGCTGGAGCAGTTTTCGATATACAGGCGTTCAAAAACGCTCCAAATTAGAAAATACTTGATTTTCAGCGTGCCATATTTTACTTGCAGTTCATGGTATCTGTACGAATTGGATATCATATGATACTGCAATTCTCGGGCAACCAAACAATATCTTAATCGTTCTAATCCGTTGATATCGGACTGAGAATTCATGTTTTTCCCAAAAGCATTCATTTTTGGCGTTTTTTCCAAAATATCTGCCATTTCTGCGACTACTTCCGGTTTATAGAAGTTTATCGAAATAGCTTTATACGTTAGTTTTGAACTATAACTCCATGTTCCATAAGTTTCAGAAATGTCAATTCGGCCGAAAAACGAAACTCGAGCTCACAAAATGGGCAGAAAATTCGAAAAAAATCGAAAAATAAAGGGTGATAACTCAGAATGAAACATGTACTGGAATCGGATGGTCTTCAGGTAGCTAAAAATGTAGGTCAAATTTCAAAATTTCGAAAAATGACAAAAATTGTCTCTTAAATTTTGTTTTTTTAATTTTCGAACAACAATAGTCCCATAGAAATTTTCGAAATTGAAAAATGTGAGATAGCCATTTCCTTGGGAAAGATTCGGGGTTTACAAAATGTCATTTGTATGAAAATTGGATACAGAATTAACGAATCTACAGCTATTTTTTGATTTTTCGAACGCTATAAGTCAGCGACAAAGTTTCGAAATTTCGAAATTTTCAACTGCTATCATCCGAGAAAAGATTTGATGTTGCCGAAAATGTCATTTGTATGAAAATAAGTACAGAATTGACGAACTTACGGCTCTTTTTTGATTTTTTGACACCGTACAAAATTCGGCCACTTCCGGTCTGCGCAGAAGTTTCAAATATAGCCCATATGTTGCAAACACACGGATTTATGATAGAAAATGAGGTTCTATATCGGTATCTGGGACAGGCACTGAGAAATAGGCTCCCCCGAAAAAAAAATAATAACTAGACCTGCAAGCAGCACTGATACGGCTTTCAGGAATCAGACAGGAAGTATGTCATAAAATAGCCCATTCATCGAGCTACAAAACGATAATTTAATTGTTTTGATTCAGTGACACCTGGCTGAGAAATGCCGATTTTTGCAAGAGTACCAATTTTTTACTGTATTTTCTTTTTTTTTAATTTTTTTGGGTGTTTTTTCCCAAATATCTGATATTTTTTCGACTACTTCTGGATTTTGGATTATTGTCGGGATTGTTTTAACAAGTTGTTTGGATAGATATCTTTCTGTACCAGAAATGTTAGAAACATCTGTTCAGTAGTTGTTTGTAAAAAAAGATAAATAAAAGAACATTTTCGATAATTTAACGATTTCTCTACTTTTATCAAAGATTGAGGCCATTTTTTGACACCTTAAATTATTTCAAACCTTTTCCTTTTGGATTCACGCAACAGACCACAGATAGGAGGCTGAGTAAAAAAGGTTTTAAAAAAATCGCAGTAGTCGTTTTCGAGAAAAGGGTGTCTCAAAAGGCTCCAAAAACGAAAAATACTAGATTTTCGGCGTAACATCATTTATTTAATAACCATCGAAATCGTACCATTGAGATGCCATATGATAGTTCATTTATGGGGCCACCCAAAGACACTTTATTTCTTTTGGACCGGTAATATCTGATGGAGAAATCCAGCTTTTTGCAAGAACGACATTTTTATACCTTTTTTTTTCATTTTTTGAATACTTCCGGTATGGTGATTATTATCGAGATAGTTTTAAAAACCGGTTTAGGCAATTAAATAGCGACAGAGTTCTGTAATGATATATTACAATATATGATCAGATAAAATGACCCTGAGAAATCCTATGTTTAAAAGTGCCAAAAATGCAAAAATGTCAAAATATCAAAAATTAAATTTCAATAACTGAATACATATTATACATTTTTGGATTCCACATTAGATCAGATATCTAAATATCATAAAGTTTTTTAAAAATCAGTAAAAATAAAAAAAAAATAGAGTATTTTCCAAAATTTCACGATTTTTCGACTTTTTTCGATTTTCAGTTCGTTATTTGACCTATTACGGATATTTCAAAGTCTAAACGGACTGTTTCATACACAAGACTACCAAAAGGTATCTTGATAGAGAAAGTTTAAGAAAAATCGGACTGAGAATTCATGTTTTTCCCAAAAGCATTCATTTTTGGCGTTTTTTCCAAAATATCTGCCATTTCTGCGACTACTTCCGGTTTATAGAAGTTTATCGAAATAGCTTTATACGTTAGTTTTGAACTATAACTCCATGTTCCATAAGTTTCAGAAATGTCAATTCGGCCGAAAAACGAAACTCGAGCTCACAAAATGGGCAGAAAATTCGAAAAAAATCGAAAAATAAAGGGTGATAACTCAGAATGAAACATGTACTGGAATCGGATGGTCTTCAGGTAGCTAAAAATGTAGGTCAAATTTCAAAATTTCGAAAAATGACAAAAATTGTCTCTTAAATTTTGTTTTTTTAATTTTCGAACAACAATAGTCCCATAGAAATTTTCGAAATTGAAAAATGTGAGATAGCCATTTCCTTGGGAAAGATTCGGGGTTTACAAAATGTCATTTGTATGAAAATTGGATACAGAATTAACGAATCTACAGCTATTTTTTGATTTTTCGAACGCTATAAGTCAGCGACAAAGTTTCGAAATTTCGAAATTTTCAACTGCTATCATCCGAGAAAAGATTTGATGTTGCCGAAAATGTCATTTGTATGAAAATAAGTACAGAATTGACGAACTTACGGCTCTTTTTTGATTTTTTGACACCGTACAAAATTCGGCCACTTCCGGTCTGCGCAGAAGTTTCAAATATAGCCCATATGTTGCAAACACACGGATTTATGATAGAAAATGAGGTTCTATATCGGTATCTGGGACAGGCACTGAGAAATAGGCTCCCCCGAAAAAAAAAATAATAACTAGACCTGCAAGCAGCACTGATACGGCTTTCAGGAATCAGACAGGAAGTATGTCATAAAATAGCCCATTCATCGAGCTACAAAACGATAATTTAATTGTTTTGATTCAGTGACACCTGGCTGAGAAATGCCGATTTTTGCAAGAGTACCAATTTTTTACTGTATTTTCTTTTTTTTAAATTTTTTTGGGTGTTTTTTCCCAAATATCTGATATTTTTTCGACTACTTCTGGATTTTGGATTATTGTCGGGATTGTTTTAACAAGTTGTTTGGATAGATATCTTTCTGTACCAGAAATGTTAGAAACATCTGTTCAGTAGTTGTTTGTAAAAAAAGATAAATAAAAGAACATTTTCGATAATTTAACGATTTCTCTACTTTTATCAAAGATTGAGGCCATTTTTTGACACCTTAAATTATTTCAAACCTTTTCCTTTTGGATTCACGCAACAGACCACAGATAGGAGGCTGAGTAAAAAAGGTTTTAAAAAAATCGCAGTAGTCGTTTTCGAGAAAAGGGTGTCTCAAAAGGCTCCAAAAACGAAAAATACTAGATTTTCGGCGTAACATCATTTATTTAATAACCATCGAAATCGTACCATTGAGATGCCATATGATAGTTCATTTATGGGGCCACCCAAAGACACTTTATTTCTTTTGGACCGGTAATATCTGATGGAGAAATCCAGCTTTTTGCAAGAACGACATTTTTATACCTTTTTTTTTCATTTTTTGAATACTTCCGGTATGGTGATTATTATCGAGATAGTTTTAAAAACCGGTTTAGGCAATTAAATAGCGACAGAGTTCTGTAATGATATATTACAATATATGATCAGATAAAATGACCCTGAGAAATCCTATGTTTAAAAGTGCCAAAAATGCAAAAATGTCAAAATATCAAAAATTAAATTTCAATAACTGAATACATATTATACATTTTTGGATTCGACATTAGATCAGATATCAAAATATCATAAAGTTTTTTAAAAATCAGTAAAAATAAAAAAAAAATAGAGTATTTTCCAAAATTTCACGATTTTTCGACTTTTTTCGATTTTCAGTTCGTTATTTGACCTATTACGAATATTTCAAAGTCTAAACGGACTGTTTCATACACAAGACTACCAAAAGGTATCTTGATAGAGAAAGTTTAAGAAAAATCATTGGAGCAGTTTTCGAGATACAGGCTTTCAAAAACGCTCCAAATCAGAAAATACTTGATTTTCAGCATGCCACATTTTACTTGCTGTTCATGTTATCTGTAATAATAGGATATCATATGATACTGCAATTCTCGGGCAACCCAACGATATCTTAATCGATTTAATCCGTTGATATCGGACTGAGAATTCATGTTTTTCCCAAAGGCATTCATTTTTTGCGTTTTTTTCAAAATATCAGCCATTATTTCGACTACTTCCGGTTTATAGATGTTTGTCGAAATAGCTTTATACGTTAGTTTTGAACAATAACTTCATGTTCCAGGAGTTTCAGAAACGTCGATTCGGCCGTAAAACGAAACACGAGCTCACAAAATGGGCAGAAAATTCGAAAAAAATAGAAAAATAAAGGGTGATAACTCGGAATGAAACTTATATTTCTGGAATCGGTTGGTCTTCAGGTTTTAAAAAATGTAGGTCAAATTTGAAAATTTTGAAAAATGACAAAAATTGTCTCTTAAATTTTTTTTTTCATTTTTCGAACGCTAGAAGTCAGCGACGAAGTTTCGAAATTTCGATATTTTCAACTGCTATCATCCGAGAAAAGATTTGGTGTTTCCGAAAATGTCATTTGTATGAAAATAAGTACAGAATTGACGAATCTACGGCCGTTTTTTGATTTTTTGACACCGTACGAAATTCGGCCACTTCCGGTCTGCGCAGAAGTTTCAAATATAGCCCATATGTTGGGAACACACGGTTTAATGATAGAAAATGAGGTTCTAGATCGGTATCTGTTACAGGCACTGAGAAATAGGCTCCCCCGAAAAAAAAATAATAACTAGATCTGCTACTGTCCCATGCAGATATGAAAGCTTTCATATTTATCGTCACGTGTCATTGATTGTATCAAGTATCCTAAATAAAAGGATAAGAAGAAACTCGCGAAGTTACAAGTCTAAATATAGTATGAATCATTGCACCCAGGCATAACAATAATCTGAAAACTAAAGGGAAATAACTGAAACTTGTATTACTGTAATGAGACGGATGAGAAAATGAAATGAAAATGGCGGGGAAAAAAAATTAAAAATTGCAGGTTGGACAGACGACCTTACTCCTTGTCACGTACAACCGAGCATTCGAAAACACGCTAGTTAACTCAATGACAGGCGCGCGTGCTAACCATTCAGCAATCCAACCCCCCTTTGAAATCAGACACGTGCAATATGTCATATAGGAAGAATAAGAAGTCGCTCACAACAAAATGGTAAATTAATGAGTTTAGGTCAAAAGGTTGAGCTACTGTTTTAGAGTATTTAATAGTTTTAAAGAGACACGTTAAGAGTTGTTCATAGTTAAATGAAAGTTTAATTTTAAATAAGACCAATAAAATTAGGATTTAATAATGCCAGACTAATATTTCCAATATGTTTGGTTATAAGTAGGAAATCGTGACGACTTATTAAGCATGTTTTAAACAAAGGGTCATAGACTGCAATATACAAGAATGGCACTCTGCAATAAAAAAAAACTGGCCAAAGCAAGATTTCTATGCAGAAATTAAATAATTGCTAGAACCAGAAAAATATTTATCCACTATAATAAATAAGCAACATAGAGAAAATGAAATGTAATTGAATGGGGTTTAACGTCCTACTGTGCTGCTCCTAAAATGGGCTACTGAAGACGGGCATACGCCATAAAGTGTGCAATGAGGGAAATTTTACCCGGGCAGCGGCGTTACGACCTACAAGGTTGGACATGACTCAATGACAAACGTTACGATACAGCGAGCACATGCTAACCATTCAGCCTCCCTGAATTCCGGAAATTGCTGACTTATAGCAAGGAACATTTCAACCGGGCGAAATTTTCTGTTTTAACAGTTTAATGTGCACGGTAGTTTAATAATTACCAACCGATTATTACAAAACTTTTGAAAATAAGCTCCAACTGACCAGCTTAATCGTATGCAATAAACGCTTGGCCTGAATTGAAAGTTCTGCACGGAAAAAGTTCATCTCGATTTCCCGGCGTGGTTCCCCTTGTCAGTGAGGCAGAACGCAGGGCCTGACAAGCACAGGTGTCTAGTCCTTCGGATGGGACGAAAAACCAAGGTCCCGTGTACACATTGGAGTGCACGTAAAATATCCCTTAGCAGTTGGAACTCGATACTGTTGAATAAACTCTATACGATGACTAAATGCGTAGATTGTAGTCACCCACACTGCATGTTTCGCTTAACAATGAAAGGGTGCCGTTTTCAATGTTCGATCCTTTTGTTCTTCTACTCCCGATATGTTGGACTGTTGATCGATGGTTTCATATAAAAGACTACCAATAAGACTCTTTGTAGAAGAAGTTCCCAAAATGTTGACTTTACGAGAAAGACCTCTAAACATGCTCCAAATTGTAAAAATACGACTTTTTGGATTTTCAATCTCTTTTTTTCGGCTATCCCTGATATTTAAAAAAAATGATACAATGAATTCAGACAACAGGCTAGCTATTAGACTCTCTATTAACAAAAGTTTCACCGCCCTCCCTTCATTATAACCGAAGTTATCGTGCCCTAAAGAATCAACAAATCAGCATGCTTATCTCTGCTTACCCTAACCAGAAAATACTCATCTTTGAACTCAATCATAACATTGACCTAGTGAACGTCTACAACAAGTTTGAACATTCTAGCTTAATTAGAATGAGAGTTATTGTGCTCAAAAATCTCGGCCCTTCAAATTGCTTCTATTTTTCATTTTCAATTCAAAATGGTGACTCCCGGTTGACCTAAATCAGAATTCTATTGCGACATTTTTTAGGCCTGCCTACAAGGATTCAGAAAATATAACTCCCGAGTCTGTAAGTAAAATAGCAAAAACGCCTTATTGATTTTTCACGTTTAAAGATGGTGGCACTTCCGGTTCGATCGACAAACTCCATATTTTGTGTACGAATTAGTAATTCCTTGTCTAGTATACAATAAAAAAACTAGGTCATTCTGACCTATATTTCGACGATTTTTTGGAAAACTTTGATCCTTGATTTCACCAAGGGGAGATAAGTTAGAAAATTTCTAAAGTCATTTTTCAAGTCGCGTCATTAAGGTCTACTTACATATTAAATTTCATGAAAATCGTACAACTACTAAAGAGGTTGTCGAGTTGGTGTAAACTTCCGGTTCGAAATCACAGCGACGAATTTTCGAAATTCGAAAATCCGAAATTGCAGATTTGAAGTAAAGGAGTCAAGGTATTCAAAGAAAAAAGAATTAGTAAAATAGGTGAAATAGTCACAAAGTTACAGCAAAGTAGGTCAAATGCATTTGTTTGTAAAATTCGGTGATTTCGAATGCGAAAAACGTTTTGAAAATATATTTATGCAACAACCACCACCCATTTTTGGGGGGGTAGGTAAAAGTTTCAGAAAGATCCTATGAGTAGATTCTGAGAAATCCGATTTGTGAATAAAACACAAAAAAAAAAAATAATAAGAACTAGATCTGCTACTGTCCCATGCAGATATAAAAGCTTTCATATTTATCGTCACGTGTCATTGATTGTATCAAGTATCCTAAATAAAAGGATAAGAAGAAACTCGCGAAGTTACGAGTCTAAATATAGTATGAATCATTGCACCCAGGCATAACAATAATCTGAAAACTAAAGGGAAATAACTGAAACTTGTATTACTGTAATGAGACGGATGAGAAAATGAAATGAAAATGGCGGGGAAAAAAATTAAAAATGGCAGGTTGGACAGGCGACCTTACTTCTTGTCACGTACAACCGAGCATTCGAAAACACGCTAGTTAACTCAATGACAGGCGCGCGTGCTAACCATTCAGCCACCCAACCCCCCTTTGAAATCAGACACGTGCAATATGTCATATAGGAAGAATAAGAAGTCGCTCACAACAAAATGGTAAATTAATGAGTTTAGGTCAAAAGGTTGAGCTACTGTTTTAGAGTATTTAATAGTTTTAAAGAGACACGCTAAGAGTTGTTCATAGTTAAATTAAAGTTTAATTTTAAATTAGACCAATAAAATTAGAATTTAATAATGTCAGACTAATATTTCCAATATGTTTGGTTATAAGTAGGAAATCGTGATCTTAAGCATGTTTTAAACAAAGGGTCATAGACTGCAATATACAAGAATGGCACTCTGCAATAAAAAAAAATGGCCAAAGCAAGATTTCTATGCAGAAATTAAATAATTGCTAGAACCAGAAAAATATTTATCCACTATAATAAATAAGCAACATAGAGAAAATAAAATGAAATTGAATGGGTTTAACGTCCTACTGTGCTGCTCCTAAAATGGGCTACTGAAGACGGGCATACGCCATAAAGTGTGCAATGAGGGAAATTTTACCCGGGCAGCGGCGTTACGACCTACAAGGTTGGACATGCGACCATACTCCTTGTCACGTACAACCAAGAAATCGAAACAACGCCAGTTGACTCAGTGACAGACGTTATGATACAGAGCGCACGTGCTAACCATTCAGCCACGCAACCTCCCTAAAATCGGCAAATTGCTGATCTACAGCGAGAAATATTTCAACCGGGCCAACTTTTCTATTTTAACAGTTTAATTTGCACGGTACCTTTAGTTATCAAACGAATATTACAAAACTTTTAAAAATAAGCTCCCCCTGACCAGCTTAATCGTTCGCAATAAACGTTTGCCCCTTAAAATCGGCAAATTGCTGACTTTAAATTGAGACACATTACAACCGGACGAAATTTTCTGTTTTATCACTTTTACAGTACCTTTGATTACCAACCGATTATTACAAAACTTTAAAAATAAAAGAGAAAGAGAGAAATGCGGCCTAATGTCCATTCGACACGAACTAGGTCATTTCGGGACTAACGTATGTTTTTTAATTTTATTTAAAAACTCCCCTTGCGCTTACTGGTCTTTAGCCGTTGGGAGGAAACCGAAGAACACGGAGAAAACCCACGAGATTGGACATCATACACCATGTCACGTGCAACCTGGAGATCGAAACGACGCCCTTTGACTCAGTGACAAACGTTACGATACAGCGAGCACATGCTAACCATTCAGCCATCCAGCCTCCCTGAATTCGGAAAATTGCTGACTTATAGCAAGAAACATTTCAACCGGGCGAAATTTTCTGTTTTAACAGTTTAATGTGCACGGTACTTTAATAATTACCAACCGATTATTACAAAACTTTTGAAAATAAGCTCCAACTGACCAGCTTAATCGTATGCAATAAACGTTTGGCCTGAATTGAAAGTACTGCACGGAAAAAGTTCATCTCGATTTCCCGGCGTGGTTCCCCTTGTCAGTGAGGCAGAACGCAGGGCCTGACAAGCACAGCTGTCTAGTCCTTCGGATGGGACGAAAAACCAAGGTCCCGTGTACACATTGGCGTGCACGTAAAATATCCCTAAGCAGTTGGAATTCGATACTGTTGAATAAACTCTATACGATGACTAAATGCGTAGATTGTAGTCACCCACACTGCATGTTTCGCTTAACAATGAAAGGGTGCCGTTTTCAATGTTCGATCCTTTTGTTCTTCTACTCCTGATATGTTGGACTGTTGATCGATGGTTTCATATAAAAGACTACCAATAAGACTCTTTGTAGAAGAAATTCCCAAAAAATAGTATGTTGACTTTACGAGAAAGACCTCTAAACATGGTCCAAATTGTAAAAATACGACTTTTTGGATTTTCAATCTCTTTTTTTCGGCTATCCCTGATATTTAAAAAAAATGATACAATGATTTCACACAACAGGCTAGCTATTAGACTCTCTATTAACAAAAGTTTCACCGCCCTCCCTTCATTATAACCGAAGTTATCGTGCCCTAAAGAATCAACAAATCAGCATGCTTATCTCTGCTTACCCTAAGCAAAAAATGCTCATCTTTGAACTCAATCATAACATTGACCTAGTGAACGTCTACAACAAGTTTGAACATTCTAGCTTAATCAGAATGAGAGTTATAGTGCTCCAAAGTCTCGGCCCTTCAAATTGCTTCTATTTTTTATTTTCAATTCAACATGGTGACTCCCGGTTGACCTAAATCAGAATTCTATTGCGACATTTTTTAGGCCTTCCTACAATGATTCAGAAAATATAAATCCCGAGTCTGTAAGTAAAATAGCAAAAAAGCCTTATTGATTTTTCACGTTTTAAGATGGTGGCACTTCCGGTTCGATTGACAAACTCCATATTTTGTGTACGAATTAGTAATTCCTTGTCTAGTATAGAAAAAAAACCTAGGTCATTCTAAACCTATATTTCGAAGATTTTTTTGAAAACTTTGATCCTTAATTTCACCAAGGGGAGATAAGTTAGAAAATTTCTAAAGTCATTTTACGAGTCGCATCATTAAGGTGTACTTACATATTAAATTTCATGAAAATCGTACAACTACTAAAGAAGTTGTCGAGTTGGTGTAAACTTCCGGTTCGAAATCACAGCGACGAATTTTCGAAATTCGAAAATCCGAAATTGCAGATTTGAAGTAAAGGAGTCAATGTTTTCAAAGAAAAAAGAATTAGTAAAATAGGTGAAATAGTCACAAAGTTACAGCAAAGTAGGTCAAATGCATTTGTTCGTAAAATTCGGTGATTTCGAATGCGAAAAACGTTTTGAAAATATATTTATCCAACAGCCACCACCCATTTTTGAGGGGGTAGGTAAAAGTTTCAAAAAGATCCTATGAGTAGATTCTGAGAAATCCGATTTGTGAATAAAACACAAAAAAAAAAAATAATAAGAAGAACTAGATCTGCTACTGTCCCAAGCAGATATGAAAGCTTTCATATTCTTCATCACGTGCCATCGATTATACCAAGTATCTTAAAGAAAGTAACAAGAAAAAAAATATTAAAATTGGTCGAAAACTCGCGAAGTTACCAAGTTGGAAATTTTTCGACCCCAAGGTCAAAGCTCATGACCCTTTCCATGCTACGGGGCCCTCGAAGGTCAAGGTAGGGTCAAACTTCACTTTATGGGCCCGTTTCGCCCACTTCCGGTCCCCGGGCGGGCGTTTTGACGTGACGCAGCGACTCGGCGGGGTGGATATACCTTTTGAATACCAAGCCTCGAGACCCGCCCGGGCACCCTTCGGGACGTTTACAGGTGGGGGTGCGGGTACATCGGTGAAACGTGCTTCTCCAGTGAGTCTCACATGTAAACGACTAGAAGGAATGCAGTTATCAAGCTGAAAGTTAAAGGACACCTAGGCACCAGCAAGAGCTGGTTGGGACCAGAGTTTGGTACCGCTGGTGGTATTGGTTCCAGCTGTGCGCATGCGCGAATGGCGAAAAACGCCTTAGTTTTAAATATCGTGCCGCGTGCATGGCATTCGGGTGAGAGCTGCGAACTTTTTATACAATGGAGAGAATTGTCAAGGCTATTATTCCCAGCCAACACATTTTGATTCGAACCCATAGGGGCCGAGCTATAAGGCAGCAAACATGGCCCTTCGTTTTGAGAAACCATGTTTGACACCCTGCACGTGACCGTAGTTAGGGTCCGGGGTCCCAACTTTTGATACTATGGAGGGAAGTGTCCAAGCTATCGATCCTGACTAAAACATCTCGATTCGAACCCATAGCGGCCGAGATATAGGGCATCAAACGTAGCGCACAAAAAAGTGACTTGTTAGTCTAAAAAAAATCGGAAAATAGGCAAAAAATAGGCCTATTTGCGCGAGCGTGTTTTAGCAGAGTTAGTTATGTCGGAATTTCTTGAAATTTTTCAGAGATTGTGCCTTGGGATGTTAGCTAGCACAAATACAAAATTCAAGTGATTTCTAATACGGGCACATGGCCTAAAAAATTCGAACCCAAGCCGACCCAGCAACTTTTGATTTTCGTGAAAAATGGCCATATTTTTTCCAATTTTTATTCGATCATGTTCTCCTTTTGATATGTTACTAACCTCATTTCGGCGCATCCGACCAGTATAAATTTTTAAAAAAATACCCCCCAATGATGCCTCGACCGTCTCAGAACATCAAAACTTTGACAGTCTCAAAAATATAGTCCGCCATTTTGAAAAAAATCAAACTCAATACGCATCGGTGCAGAAGACTCATACCCATCACATGAGACTAACAAAATGACTTTATCTTGTCGTTTGCAATTTCAAAATTCTAAAAAACATTTTTAGTCTCAAAATCGGCGAAAAAAGCCGTAAAATCGGTTTTTTGGCCATAACTTTTGTCTTTTCATCGGAATCAGATTAGACCAGTACTCAAAATTCGAGCTAGTAAATGGGCACGTCGTGCCAAAAAACCAGGTTAATCGAAGAATTTGTGGCGCTTCTAGGGCAAAAAAGCCCTTTTTTTTCTCCTTGTGGAGTACGGTTAAATCGAGATGAACTTTCTCGGCCAAGGCAGGGATCGAACACCCGACCTCTAGGCTATGGCCCATTGTATCATATATAATACACTAAATCTCGACATTGATTTTCAGAAAAAATATTGTTTATTTTTAAACTTGAATTAGACTAGTAAAACAAATATTTTCTGGCAGTCTCAAAAATATAGTCCGCCATTTTGAAAAAATCAAACCCAATCCGCATCGGTGCAGAAGACTCATACCCATCACATGAGACTAAGTTGTACAGCACCCGGTGACCTATTTTTATTTAACCGGGGAATAAGTGATATTTCATATTATAGCAGTAAATGATTTAAATATTTCATAAGGATTTTAATACTATGTATATCATGTATGTGTCAAGGTCATAAAACGTCCGGTCATAGTATCATCCATCGAGGTTTCCCGAATGCAGATTTTTGCGACCGGGATAGATTTGCACTGCCCAGGCAACGTTCCAGTGGTCCGTTTGCCTTCAAAGTGTCCAAGCTATCGATCCCGATCAATACATATGGATTCAAACCCATAGCGGCCGAGATATGGGGCCTCAAACGTAGCGCACGAAAAAGTGACTTGTTAGTCTAAAAACATTCGAAAAATAGGCAAAAAATAGGCCTAATTGCGCGAGCGTGTTTTAGCAGGCGTTACGGTTGTCGGAATTTCTTGAAATTTTCAGGGATTGTGCCTTAGGATGTTAGCTAGCACATATAAAAAATTTAAGTGATTTCTAATACGGGAACATGGCCTAAATAAAACGAACCCAAGCCGACCCAGCAACTTTTTTTTATTGTAAAACATGGCCATATTTTTTCGAATTTCTAATTCGATCATGTTCTCCTTTTAATATGTTACTAACCTCATCGTGGCGCATCCGACCAGTATAAATTTTTTTAAAAATACCTCCTAATGATGCCTCGGCAGTCTCAGAACATCAAAACTTTGACAGTCTCAAAAATATAGTTCGCCATTTTGAAAAATCAAACCCAATCCGCATCGGTGCAGAAGACTAACAAAATGACTTCATCTTGTCGTTTGCAATTTCAAAATTCTAAAAAAACTTTTTAGTCTCAAAATCGGCGAAAAAAGCCGTTAAATCGTTTTTTTAACCATAACTTTTGTTTTTTTTCATCGGAATCAGATGGGACAATTACTCAAATTCGGGCTAGTAAATTGGCACATCGTGCCAAAAAAACAGCTTAGTCGAAGAATTTTTGGCGGTGCTAGGAAACACTTCTTTCCCCTTACGGAGTGCGGGAATTTACTTAGAAAAAAAACGGCAAAAAAATCCGCCGTCTCACATGTAAACGACTTGAAGGAATGCAGGACCTGACAAGCACAGCTGTCTAGTCCTTCGGATGGGACGAAAAACCAAGGTCCCGTGTACACATTGGAGTGCACGTAAAATATCCCTAAGCAGTTGGAATTCGATACTGTTGAATAAACTCTATACGATGACTAAATGCGTAGATTGTAGTCACCCACACTGCATGTTTCGCTTAACAATGAAAGGATGCCGTTTTCAATGTTCGACCCTTTTGTTCTTCTAGTCCTGATATGTTGGACTGTTGATCGATGGTTTCATATAAAAGACTACCAATAAGACTCTTTGTAGAAGAAGTTCCCAAAAAATAGTATGTTGACTTTACGAGAAAGACCTCTAAACATGCTCCAAATTGTAAAAATACGACTTTTTTGATTTTCAATCTCTTTTTTTCGGCTATCCCTGATATTTAAAAAAAATGATACAATGATTTCACACAACAGGCTAGCTATTAGACTCTCTATTAACAAAAGTTTCACCGCCCTCCCTTTATTATAACCGAAGTTATCGTGCCCTAAAGAATCAACAAATCAGCATGATTATCTCTGCTTACCCTAAGCAGAAAATGCTCATCTTTGAACTCAATCATAACATTGACCTAGTGAACGTCTACAACAAGTTTGAACATTCTAGCTTAATTAGAATGAGAGTTATAGTGTTATTGTGCTCCAAAGTCTCGGACCTTCAAATTGCTTCTATTTTTCATTTTAAATTAAAAATGGTGACTCCCGGTTGACCTTAATCAGAATTCTATTGCGACATTTTTTAGGCCTTCCTACAGGGATTCAGAAAATATAACTCCCGAGTCTGTAAGTAAAATAGCAAAAAAGCCTTATTGATTTTTCACGTTTAAAGATGGTGGCACTTCCGGTTCGATCGACAAACTCCATTTTTTGTGTACGAATCAGTAATTCCTTGTCTAGTAAAGGAAAAAAAAACTAGGTCATTCTGACCTATATTTCGACGATTTTTTTGAAAAATTTGATCCTTAATTTCATCAAGGGGAGATAAGTTAGAAAATTTCTAAAGTCATTTTTTAAGTCGCACTATTAAGGTCTACTTACATATTAAATTTCATGAAAATCGTACAACTACTAAAGAAGTTGTCGAGTTGGTGTAAACTTCCGGTTCGAAATCACAGCGACGAATTTTCGAAATTCGAAAATCCTAAATTGCAGATTTGAAGTAAAGGAGTCAAGGTATTCAAAGAAAAAAGAATTAGTAAAATAGGTGAAATAGTCACAAAGTTACAGCAAAGTAGGTCAAATGCATTTGTTCGTAAAATTCGGTGATTTCGGATGCGAAAAACGTTTTGAAAATATATTTATCCAGCAGCCACCACCCATTTTTGGGGTGGTAGGTAAAAGTTTCAGAAAGATCCTATGAGTAGATTCTGAGAAATCCGATTTGTGGATAAAACACAAAAAAACAAATAATAACTAGATCTGCTACTGTCCCATGCAGATATGAAAGCTTTCATATTTATCGTCACGTGTCATTGATTGTATCAAGTATCCTAAATAAAAGGATAAGAAGAAACTCGCGAAGTTACAAGTCTAAATATAGTATGAATCATTGCACCCAGGCATAACAATAATCTGAAAACTAAAGGAAAATAACTGAAAGTTGTATTACTGTAATGAGACGGATGAGAAAATGAAATGAAAATGGCGGGGGAAAAAAATTAAAAATGGCAGGTTGGACAGGCGACCTTACTCCTTGTCACGTACAACCGAGCATTCGAAAACACGCTAGTTAACTCAATGACAGGCGCGCGTGCTAACCATTCAGCCACCCAACCCCCCTTTGAAATCAGACACGTGCAATATGTCATATAGGAAGAATAAGAAGTCGCTCACAACAAAATGGTAAATTAATGAGTTTAGGTCAAAAGGTTGAGCTACTGTTTTAGAGTATTTAATAGTTTTAAAGAGACACGTTAAGAGTTGTTCATAGTTAAATGAAAGTTTAATTTTAAATAAGACTAATAAAATTAGGATTTAATAATGCCAGACTAATATTTCCAATATGTTTGGTTATAAGTAGGAAATCGTGACGACTTCTTAAGCATGTTTTAAACAAAGGGTCATAGACTGCAATATACAAGAATGGCACTCTGCAATAAAAAAAAACTGGCCAAAGCAAGATTTCTATGCAGAAATTAAATAATTGCTAGAACCAGAAAAATATTTATCCACTATAATAAATAAGCAACATAGAGAAAATGAAATGAAATTGAATGGGGTTTAACGTCCTACTGTGCTGCTCCTAAAATGGGCTACTGAAGACGGGCATACGCCATAAAGTGTGCAATGAGGGAAATTTTACCCGGGCAGCGGCGTTACGACCTACGAGGTTGGACATGCGACCATATTCCTTGTCACGTACAATCAAGAAATCGAACCAACGCCAGTTGACTCAGTGACAGACGTTATGATACAGAGCGCACGTGCTAACCATTCAGCCAAGCAACCTCCCTAAAATCGGCAAATTGCTGACCTACAGCGAGAAATATTTCAACCGGGCCAAATTTTCTATTTTAACAGTTTAATTTGCACGGTACCTTTAGTTATCAACCGAATATTACAAAACTTTTAAAAATAAGCTCCCCCTGACCAGCTTAATCGTTCGCAATAAACGTTTGCCCCCTAAAATCGGCAAATTGCTGGCTTTAAATTGAGAAACATTACAACCGGACGAAATTTTCGGTTTTATCACTTTACAGTACCTTTGATTACCAACCGATTATTACAAAACTTTAAAAATAAAAGAGAAAGAGAGAAATGCGGCCTAATGTCCATTCGACACAAACTAGGTCATTTCGGGACTAACATATGTTTTTTAATTTTATTTAAAAACTCCCCTTGCGCTTACTGGTCTTTAGCCGTTGGGAGGAAACCGAAGAACACGGAGAAAACCCACGAGATTGGACATCATACACCATGTCACGTGCAACCTGGAGATCGAAACGACGCCCGTTGACTCAATGACAAACGTTACGATACAGCGAGCACATGCTAACCATTCAGCCATCCAGCCTCCCTGAATTCGGAAAATTGCTGACTTATAGCAAGAAACATTTCAACCGGGCGAAAATTTCTGTTTTAACAGTTTAATGTGCACGGTACTTTAATAATTACCAACCGATTATTACAAAACTTTTGAAAATAAGCTCCAACTGACCAGCTTAATCGTATGCAATAAACGTTTGGCCTGAATTGAAAGTTCTGCACGGAAAAAGTTCATCTCGATTTCCCGACGTGGTTCCCCTTGCCAGTGAGGCAGAACGCAGGGCCTGACAAGCACAGCTGTCTAGTCCTTCGGATGGGACGAAAAACCAAGGTCCCGTGTACACATTGGAGTGCACGTAAAATATCCCTAAGCAGTTGGAATTCGATACTGTTGAATAAACTCTATACGATGACTAAATGCGTAGATTGTAGTCACCCACACTGCATGTTTCGCTTAACAATGAAAGGGTGCCGTTTTCAATGTTCGACCCTTTTGTTCTTCTACTCCTGATATGTTGGACTGTTGATCGATGGTTTCATATAAAAGACTACCAATAAGACTCTTTGTAGAAGAAGTTCCCAAAAAATAGTATGTTGACTTTACGAGAAAGACCTCTAAACATGCTCCAAATTGTAAAAATACGACTTTTTGGATTTTCAATCTCTTTTTTTCGGCCATCCCTGATATTTAAAAAAAATGATACAATGATTTCACACAACAGGCTAGCTGTTAGACTCTCTATTAACAAAAGTTTCACTGCCCTCCCTTCATTATAACCGAAGTTATCGTGCCCTAAAGAATCAACAAATCAGCATGCTTATCTCTGCTTACCCTAAGCAGAAAATGCTCATCTTTGAACTCAATCATAACATTGACCTAGTGAACGTCTACAACAAGTTTGAACATTCTAGCTTAATTAGAATGAGAGTTATTGTGCTCCAAAGTCTCGGCCCTTCAAATTGCTTCTATTTTTCATTTTCAATTCAACATGGTGACTCCCGGTTGACCTAAATCAGAATTCTATTGCGACATTTTTTAGGCCTTCCTACAAGGATTCAGAAAATATAACTCCCGAGTCTGTAAGTAAAATAGCAAAAAAGCCTTATTGATTTTTCACGTTTAAAGATGGTGGCACTTCCGGTTCGATCGACAAACTCCATATTTTGTGTACGAATTAGTAATTCCTTGTCTAGTATAGAAAAAAAAAACTAGGTCATTCTGACCTATATTTCAACGATTTTTTGGAAAACTTTGATCCTTGATTTCACCAAGGGGAGATAAGTTAGAAAATTTCTAAAGTCATTTTTCAAGTCGCGTCATTAAGGTCTACTTACATATTAAATTTCATGAAAATCGTACAACTACTAAAGAGGTTGTCGAGTTGGTGTAAACTTCTGGTTCGAAATCACAGCGACGAATTTTCGAAATTCGAAAATCCGAAATTGCAGATTTGAAGTAGAGGAGTCAAGGTATTCAAAGAAATTTTTTTTAGTAAAATAGGTGAAATAGTCACAAAGTTACAGCAAAGTAGGTCAAATGCATTTGTTCGTAAAATTCGGTGATTTCGAATGCGAAAAACGTTTTGAAAATATATTTATCCAACAGCCACCACCCATTTTTGGGGGGGTAGGTAAAAGTTTCAGAAAGATCCTATGAGTAGATTCTGAGAAATCCGATTTGTGAATAAAACACAAAAAAAAAAAATAAGAATAATAATCTTAACAGAAACAATAAGCTTTCATATGTAAATACATATGAAAGCTTAATAAGAAGAATAATAATCTTAACAAAAACAATAAGCTTTCATATGTAAATACATATGAAAGCTTAATAATAATCTTAACAGAAACAATAAGCTTTCATATGTAAATACATATGAAAGCTTAATAATAATTTTAGTAATCACAATAGGCTTTCAGACGAAAGTCTGAAAGCCTAACTAGACCTGCAAGCAACACTGAATCGGCTTTCAGGAATCAGACAGGAAGTATGTCATAAAATAGCCCAGCTACAAAACGATACTGTAATTGTTTTGATTCAGTGACACCTGGCTGAGAAATGCCGATTTTTGCAAGAGTACCAATTTTTTTTTTGTATTTTCTTTTTAAAAAAAATTTTTTTCTGTTTTTTTCCCCAAATATCTGATATTTTTTCGACTACTTCTGGATTTTGGATTATTGTCGGAATAATTTTAACAAGTTGTTTGGATAGATATCTTTCTGTACCAGAAATGTTAGAAACATATATTCAGTAGTTGTTTGTAAAAAAGATAAATAAAAGAACATTTTCGATAATTTAACGATTTTTCTACTTTTATCAAAGATTGAGGCCATTTTTTGACACCTTAAATTATTTCAAACCTTTTCCTTTTGGACTCACACCACAGACCACAGATAGGAGGCTGAGTAAAAAAGGTTTTAAAAAATCGCTGTAGTCGTTTTCCAGAAAAGGGTGTCTCAAAAGGCTCCAAAAACGAAAAATACTAGATTTTCGGCGTAACATAATTTATTTACTAACCATCGAAATCGTACCATTGAGATGCCATATGATAGTCCATTAATGGGGCCATCCAAAGACACTTTATTTCTTTTGGGCCGGTAATATCTGATGGAGAAATCCAGCTTTTTGCAAGAACGCCATTTTTTATCCTTTTTTTTTCATTTTTTGAGAACTTCCGGTATGGTGATTGTTATTGAGATAGTTTTAATAACCGGTTTAGGCAATTAAATAGCAACAGAGTTCTGTAATGATATAATAATAATAATAGTGTATATTTATAATGCGCAAATTTCCATACAGGTATGCATGCTCAAAGCGCCAAACACCATGTACACTGTGTATCATTCACTATTTACACAACAGTATATTATAATATATGATCAGATAAAATGCCTCTGAGAAATTCTATGTTTAAAAGTGCCAAAAATGCAAAAATGCCAAAATATCAAAAATTAAATTTCAATAACTGAATACATATTATACATTTCTGGATTCGACATTATATCAGATATCTAAATATCATAAAGTTTTTTGAAAATCAGTAAAAATAAAAAAATAATAGAGTATTTTCCAAAATTTCACGATTTTTCGACTTTTTTCGATTTTCAGTTCGTTATTTGACCTATTACGGATATTTCAAAGTCTAAACGGACTGATTCATACACAAGACTACCAAAAGGTATTTTGATAGAGAAAGTTGAAGAAAAATCTGTGGCAGCGTTTTCGAGATACAGGCATTCAAAAACGCTCCAAATCAGAAAATACTTGATTTTCAGCGTGCCATATTTTACTTGCTATTTTTGTTATCTGTAATAATAATATATCATATGAAACTGCAATTCTCGGGCAACCAAACGCTATCTTAATCGTTTTAATCCGTTGATATCGGACTGAGAATTCATGTTTTTCCCAAAAGCATTCAATTTTTGCGTTTTTTTCAAAATATCTGCCATTTCTTCGACTACTTCCGGTTTATAGATGTTTGTCGATATAGCTTTATACGTTAGCTTTGAACTATAACTCCATGTTCCATAAGTTTCAGAAATGTCAATTCGGCCGAAAAACGAAACTCGAGCTCACAAAATGGGCAGAAAATTCGAAAAAAATCGAAAAATAAAGGGTGATAACTCGGAATTAAACTTATATTTCTGGAATCGGATGGTCTTCAGGTATCCAAAAATGTAGGTCAAATTTGAAAATTTTGAAAAATGACAAAAATTGTCTCTTAAATTTAGTTTTTTTAATTTTCGAACGACAATAGTCCCATAGGTTTTTTCGAAATTGAAAAATGTGAGATAGCCATTTCCTTGGGAAAGATTCGGGGTTCACCTAAATGTCATTTGTATGAAAATAGGTACAGAATTAACGAATCTACTGCTGTTTTTTGATTTTTTGAAACCGTACAAAATTCGGCCACTTCCGGTCTGCGCAGAAGTTTCAAATATAGCCCATATGTTGCGAACACATGGTTTAATGATAGAAAATAAGGTTCTAGATCGGTATCTGTTATAGGCACTGAGAAATAGGCTCCCCCGAAAAAAAAAATAATAATAACTAGACCTGCAAGCAGCACTGAATCGGCTTTCAGGAATCAGACAGGAAGTATGTCATAAAATAGCCCAGCTACAAAACGATACTTTAATTGTTTTGATTCAGTGACACCTGGCTGAGAAATGCCGATTTTTGCAAGAGTATCAATTTTTTACTGTATTTTCTTTTTTTAAAAATTGTTTTTCTGTTTTTTCCCAAATATCTGATATTTTTTCGACTACTTCGGGATTTTGGATTATTGTCGGAATAGTTTTAACAAGTTGTTTTGATAAATATCTTTCTGTACCAGAAATGTTAGAAACATCTATTCAGTAGTTGTTTGTAAAAAAGATAAATAAAAGAACATTTTCGATAATTTAACGGTTTTTCTACTTTTATCAAAGATTGAGGCCATTTTTTGACACCTTAAATTATTTCAAACCTTTTCCTTTTGGATTCACGCCACAGACCACAGATAGGAGTCTGAGTAAAAAATGTTTTTAAAAAATCGCAGTAGTCGTTTTCGAGAAAAGGTGTTTCAAAAGGCTCAAAAAACGAAAAATACTAGATTTTCGGCGTAACATCATTTATTTACTAACCATCGAAATCGTACCATTGAGATACCATATGATAGTCAATTACTGGGGCCATCCAAAGACACTTTATTTCTTTTTGGCCGGTAATTTCTGATGGAGAAATCCAGCTTTTTGCAAGAACGTTAATTTTATACCTTTTTTTTTCAATACTTCCGGTATGGTGATTATTATTGAGATAGTTTTAAAAACAGGTTTAGGCAATTAAATAGCGACAGAGTTCTGTAATAATATATTACAATATATGATCAGATAAAATGCCCCTGAGAAATCCTATGTTTAAAAGTGCCAAAAATGCAAAAATGTCAAAATATCAAAAATTAAATTTCAATAACTGAATACATATTATACATTTTTGGATTCGACATTAGATCAGATATCTAAATATCATAAAGTTTTTTGAAAATCAGTAAAAATAAAAAAAAAATAGAGTAATTTCCAAAATTTCACGATTTTTCGACTTTTTTCGATTTTCAGTTCGTTATTTGACCTATTACGGATATTTCAAAGTCTAAACGGACTGTTTCGTACACAAGACTACCAAAAGGTATCTTGATAGAGAAAGTTTAAGAAAAATCTGTCGCAGCGTTTTCGAGATACAGGCGTTCAAAAACGCTCTAAATCAGAAAATACTTGATTTTCAGCGGGCCATATTTTACTTGCTGTTCATGTTATCTGTAATAATAGGATATCATATGATACTGTAATTCTCGGGCAACCCAACGATATCTTAATCGATTTAATCCGTTGATATTGGACTGAGAATTCATGTTTTTCCCAAAAGCATTCATTTTTTGCGTTTTTTTCAAAATATCGGCCATTATTTCGACTACTTCCGGTTTATAGATGTTTGTCGAAATAGCTTTATACGTTAGTTTTGAACTATAACTTCATGTTCCAGGAGTTTCAGAAACGTCGATTCGGCCGTAAAACGAAACTCGAGCTCACAAAATGGGCAGAAAATTCGAAAAAAATCGAAAAATAAAGGGTGATAACTCGGAATGAAACTTATATTTCTGGAATCGGATGGTCTTCAGGTATCCAAAAATGTAGGTCAAATTTGAAAATTTTGAAAAATGACAAAAATTGTCTCTTAAATTTTGTTTTTTCAATTTTCGAACAACAATAGTCCCATAGGAATTTTCGAAATTGAAAAATGTGAGATAGCCATTTCCTTGGGAAAGATTCGGGGTTCACAAAAATGTTATTTGTATGAAAATAGGTACAGAATTAACGAATCTACGGCTGTTTTTTGATTTTTTGACATCGTACAAAATTCGGCCACTTCCGGTCTGCGCAGAAGTTTCAAATATAGCCCATATGTTGCGAACACATGGTTTAATGATAGAAAATGAGGTTCTAGATCGGTATCAGTTACAGGCACTGAGAAATAGGCTCCCCCGAAAATAATAATAATAATAATAATAATAATAATAATAATTTTAGTAAAAACAATAGTCTTTCAGACGAAAGTCTGAAAGCCTAATAATAATTTTAGTAAAAACAATAGTCTTTCAGACGAAAGTCTGAAAGCCTAACTAGACCTGCAAGCAGCACAGAATCTGCTTTAAGGAATCAGACAGGAAGTATGTCATAAAATAGCCCATTCATTGAGCTACAAAACGATACTTTAATTGTTTTGATTCAATGACACCTGGCTGAGAAATGTCGATTTTTGCAAGAGTACCAATTTTTTACTGTATTTTCTTTTTTTTAAATTTTTGTTTGTGTTTTTTTTTCGAAATATCTGATATTTTTTCGACTTCTTCTGGATTTTGGATTATTGTCGGGATAGTTTTAACAAGTTGTTTGGCTAGATATCTTTCTGTACCAGAAATGTCAAAAACATGTATTCTGTAGTTGTTTGTAAAAAAGATAAATAAAAGAACATTTTCAATAATTTAACGATTTTTCTACTTTTATCACAGATTGAGGCCATTTTATGACACCTTAAATTATTTCAAACCTTTTCCTTTTGGATTCACGCCACAGACCACAGATAGGACTCTAAGTAAAAAAAGTTTTTAAAAATCGCTGGAGTCGTTTTCGAGAAAAAGGTGTCTCAAAAGGCTCCAAAAACAGAAAATACTAGATTTTCGGCGTAACATAATTTATTTACTAACCATCAAAATCGTACAATTGAGATGCCACATGATAGTCCATTAATAAAGCCATCTAAAGACAATTTATTTCTTTTGGGCCGGTAATATCTGACGGAGAGATCAAGCTTTTTGCAAGAACGCCATTTTTTTATCCTTTTTTTTTTCATTTTTTGAATACTTCCGGTATGGTGATTATTATCGAGATAGTTTTAATAACCGGTTTAGGCAATTGAATAGCGACGGAGTTCTGTAATGATATATTACAATATATGATCAGATAAAATGCCCCTGGGAAATCCTATGTTTAAAAGTGCCAAAAATGCAAAAATGTCAAAATATCAAAAATTAAATTTCAATAACTGCATAGATATTATACATTTTTGGATTCGACATTAGATCAGATATCTAAATATCATAAAGTTTTTTGAAAATCAGTAAAAATAAAAAAGATAATAGAATATTTTCCAAAATTTCACGATATTTCGACTTTTTTCAATTTTCAGTTCGTTATTTGACCTATTACGGATATTTCAAAGTCTTAACGGAATATTTCATACACAAGACTACCGAAAGGTCTCTTGATAGAAAAAGTTAAAGAAAAATCGCTGGTGCAGCTTTCGAGATACAGGCGTTCAAAAACGCTCCAAATCAGAAAATACTTGATTTTCAGCGTGCCATATTTTACTTGCTGTTCATGGTATCTGTAAGAATTGGATATCATATGATACTGCAATTCTCGGGCAACGAAACATATCTTAATCGTTCTAATCCGTTGATATCGGACTGAAAATTCATGTTTTTCCCAAAAGCATTTATTTTTTGCGTTTTTTTCAAAATATCTGCCATTTCTTCGACTACATCCGGTTTATAGAATTTTATCGATATAGCTTTATACGTTAGTTTTGAACTATAACTACATGTTCCATAAGTTTTAGAAATGTCAATTCGGCCAAAAAACGAAACTCGAGCTCACAAAATGGGCAGAAAAATCGAAAAATAAAGGGTGATAACTCGGAATGAAACTTATATTTCTGTAATCTGATGGTCTTCAGGTATCCAAAAATGTAGGTCAAATTTGAAAATTTTGAAAAATGACAAAAATTGTCTCTTAAATTTGTTTTTTCATTTTTCGAACGCTAGAAGTCAGCGACGAAGTTTCGAAATTTCGAAATTTTCAACTGCTATCATCCAAGAAAAGATTTGGTGTTGCCGAAAATGTCATTTGTATGAAAATAAGTACAGAATTGACGAATTAACGGCCGTTTTTTGATTTTTTGACACCGTACGAAATTCGGCCACTTCCGGTCTGCGCAGAAGTTTCAAATATAGCCCATATGATGCAAACACACGGTTTAATGATAGAAAATGAGGTTCTAGATCGGTATCTGGGACAGGCACTGAGAAATAGGCTCCCCCGAAAAAAAAAAAATAATAAATAATAATAATTTTAGTAATCACAATAGGCTTTCAGAAAGTCTGAAAGCCTAATAAATAATAATTTTAGTAAAAACAATAGTCTTTCAGACGAAAACCTAATAATTTTAGTAAAAACAATAGTCTTTCAGACGAAAGTCTGAAAGCCTAATAAATAATAATAATTTTAGTAATCACAATAGGCTTTCAGACGAAAGTCTGAAAGCCTAACTAGATCTGCTACTGTCCCATGCAGATATGAAAGCTTTCATATTTATCGTCACGTGTCATTGATTGTATCAAGTATCCTAAATAAAAGGATAAGAAGAAACTCGCGAAGTTACAAGTCTAAGTATAGTATGAATCATTACACCCAGGCATAACAATAATCTGAAAACTAAAGGGAAATAACTGAAACTTGTATTACTGTAATGAGACGGATGAGAAAATGAAATGAAAATGGCGGGGGAAAAAAAATTAAAAATGGCAGGTTGGACAGGCGACCTTACTCCTTGTCACGTACAACCAAGCATTCGAAAACACGCTAGTTAACTCAATGACAGGCGCGCGTGCTAACCATTCAGGCACCCAACCCCCCTTTGAAATCAGACACGTGCAATATGTCATATAGGAAGAATAAGAAGTCGCTCACAACAAAATGGTAAATTAATGAGTTTTAAAGAGACACGTTAAGAGTTGTTCATAGTTAAATGAAAGTTTATTTTTAAATAAGACCAATAAAATTAGGATTTAATAATGCCAGACTAATATTTCCAATATGCTTGGTTATAAGTAGGAAATCGTGACGACTTCTTAAGCATGTTTTAAACAAAGGGTCATAGACTGCAATATACAAGAATGGCACTCTGCAATAAAAAAAAACTGGCCAAAGCAAGATTTCTATCCAGAAATTAAATAATTGCTAAAACCAGAAAAATATTTATCCACTATAATAAATAAGCAACATAGAGAAAATGAAATGAAATTGAATGGGGTTTAACGTCCTACTGTGCTGCTCCTGAAATGGGCTACTGAAGACGGGCATACGCCATAAAGTGTGCAATGAGGGATATTTTACCCGGGCAGCGGCGTTACGACCTACGAGGTTGGACATGCGACCATACTCCTTGTCACGTACAACCAAGAAATCGAAACAACGCCAGTTGACTCAGTGACAGACGTTATGATACAGAGCGCACGTGCTAACCATTCAGCCACGCAACCTCCCTAAAATCGGCAAATTGCTGACCTACAGCGAGAAATATTTCAACCGGGCCAAATTTTCTATTTTAACAGTTTAATTTGCACGGTACCTTTAGTTATCAACCGAATATTACAAAACTTTTAAAAATAAGCTCCCCCTGACCAGCTTAATCGTTCGCAATAAACGTTTGCCCCTTAAAATCGGCAAATTGCTGACTTTAAATTGAGAAACATTACAACCGGACGAAATTTTCTGTTTTATCACTTTTACAGTACCTTTGATTACCAACCGATTATTACAAAACTTTAAAAATAAAAGAGAAAGAGAGCAATGCGGCCTAATGACCATTCGACACAAACTAGGTTATTTCGGGACTAACATATGTTTTTTAATTTATTTTTAAAAACTCCCCTTGCGCTTACTGGTCTTTAGCCGTTGGGAGGAAACCGAAGAACACGGAGAAAACCCACGAGATTGGACATTATACACCATGTCACGTGCAACCTGGAGATCGAAACGACGCCCGTTGACTCAATGACAAACGTTACGATACAGCGAGCACATGCTAACCATTCAGCCATCCAGCCTCCCTGAATTCGGAAAATTGCTGACTTATAGCAAGAAACATTTTAACCGGGCGAAATTTTCTGTTTTAACAGTTTAATGTGCACGGTACTTTAATAATTACCAACCGATTATTACAAAACTTTTGAAAATAAGCTCCAACTGACCAGCTTAATCGTATGCAATAAACGTTTGGCCTGAATTGAAAGTTCTGCACGGAAAAAGTTCATCTCGATTTCCCGGCGTGGTTCCCCTTGTCAGTGAGGCAGAACGCAGGGCCTGACAAGCACAGCTGTCTAGTCCTTCGGATGGGGCGAAAAACCAGAAAACCGAGGTCCGGTGTACACATTTCCCTCATAGCACACTGTATGGCGTGCCCCGGGCAAAAAAATAATCTGAAAACTTTGGTTACACCGTGGGGTATGCGCAAAGTAACAAGAAATTACCGTAGATTTGGGGTATATTTCGGATTTTTTTGGTAAATGACGGTGGATCCAAGATGGCGGCCATTCTACAATATAAAAAGCGTTGAAGGAGTAAATTTTCGCGACGCCACGGGGTTCATCTGCACTGTCCAGGCAACGTTACGGTAGTCCGGTTGTCTTAAAATTTGCACAGATTATACCTTGGGATTCGAGCTATCACATAATATGAAAAATAGAGTGTGAGATTCAAAGAACGTTGAAAATAAATTCAAAATCCACCCCCACACAACATTTTTTTGGCTTAAAAAATAGTCGTATTTTATCGATTTTTTTCCAATGTGTACACGGGACCTCGGTTTTTCGTCCCATCCGAACGACTAGGCAGCTGTCCGTGTCAGGCCCTCCGTCTGCATCACTGATAAGGGGAAACCATGCCGGAAAATCGAGAGGAACTTTCTGGACCAATGCATGGATCGAACACCCGGCCTCCAGGCTATCTAGCCAGCATCTTACACACTTAGCCACGTGACCCCCCTTTGAGCCAGCAACTTTTGTTTTTCGTGAAAAATGGCCATATTTTTTCGAATTTTTATTCGATCATGTTCTCCTTTTGATATGTTACTAACCTCATCGCGGCGCACCCGATTAGTATAAATTTTTAAAAAAATACCCCCCAATGATGCCTCGACAGTCTCAGAACATCAAAACTTTGACAGTCTCAAAAATATAGTCCGCCATTTTGAAAAAAATCAAACCCAATACGCATCGGTGCAGAAGACTCAAACCCATCACATGAGACTAACAAAATGACTTTATCTTGTCGTTTGCACTTCCAAAATTCTAAAAAACTTTTTTAGTCTCAAAATTGGCGAGAAAAGCCGTAAAATCGGTTTTTTGGCCATAACTTTTGTTTTTTCATCGGAATCAGATGGGACCAGTACTCAAAATTCGGGCTAGTAAATGGGCACATCGTGCCAAAAAACCAGGTTAATCGAAGAATTTGTGGCGCTGCTAGGGCAAAAAGCCCTTTTTTTCCCCTTGTGGAGTACGGTAAAATCGAGATGAACTTTCTCGGCCAATGCAGGGATCGAACACCCGACCTCTAGGCTATTGCCCATTTTATCATATATAATACACTAAATCTCAACATTGATTTTCAGAAAAAATATTGTTTATTTTTAAACTTGAATCAGACTAGTAAAACAAATATTTTCTTGCAATAGAAAGTGTAAAATGGTCGCAGGGTTCTTGAAGTTGTACAGCACCCGGTGATCTATTTTTATTTAACTGGAGAAAATGTTATATTTCATATTATAGCAGTAAATGATTTAAATATTTCATAAGGATTTTAATACTATGTTTATCATGTATGTGTCTAGGTCATAAAACGTCCGGTCATAGTATCATCCATCGAGGTTTCCCGCATGCAGATTTTTGCGACCGGGATAGATGTGCACTGCCCAGGCAACGTTCCAGTGGTCCGTTTGCCTTCAAATTTGCAAAGATTGTTCTTTGAGATTCTAGCTTTCGCATATAAAAAATGGAAATGATTGAGATTCCGGGAACAATGAAAATAAATTATAAACCCACCCCCACCCATCAAACTTTTTTTGCTTAAAAAATTGCCGTATTTTATCGATTTATTTTCGTTCTTGACATATGAATATTCTCTCCTTTTAATATGTGATAAACATCATCGCGGCACAGGCAACCGCTAGAAATTCCAGAGATTTAACCTTTGAATACCAAGCCTCGAGACCCGCCCGGGCACTCTTAAATATCGTAGCGTGTGCATGGCATTCGGGTGAGATCTACCAACTTTTAATACAATGGAGAGAATTGTCAAGGCTATTATTCCCAGCCAACACATTTTGATTCGAGCCCATAGGAGCCGAGCTATAAGGCAGCAAACATGGCCCTTCGTTTTGGGAAGCCATGTTTGACACCCTGCACAGGGGCGTAACTACCGGGGGGTATGGGGGGGGGGGGGGGTATTTAGCATTTAGTCGGTAAATTCTCGTGTTTGTCGGTGTCAGTCGGTAAATTTAAAAAGTTATATAGCAAATGTTTTTATCAAGATTTACCGACCAGATTCTTCGGTATTACACTGTTTCGTTACAGAAATTTCGAAACCGTCAGTCGGTAAATTTCAAGAGTTATATAGCAAATATTTGTATCATGATTTACCGACCAGATTCTTCGGTATTACAGTGTTGTATAATTATATTACAGGAATTTCGAAACCGTCAGTCGGAAAATTTCAAGAGTTATATAGAAAATATTTGTATCATGATTTACCGACCAGATTCTTCGGTATTACACTGTTTCGTTACAGAAATTTCGAAACCGTCAGTCGGTAAATTTCAAGAGTAATATAGCAAATATTTGTATCATGATTTACCGACCAGATTCTTCGGTATTACAGTGTTCTATAATTATATTACAGGAATTTCGAAACCGTCAGTCGGAAAATTTCAAGAGTTATATAGAAAATATTTGTATCATGATTTACCGACCAGATTCTTCGGTATTACACTGTTTCGTTACAGAAATTTCGAAACCATCAGTCGGTAAATTTCAAGAGTTATATAGCAAATATTTGAATCATGATTTATCGACCAGATTATTCGGTATTACACTGTTTCTTTCATTACCGAACTTTCGAATGTCTAAATTCACCAAAACACCCCTGTATGGAACTGCTCTGAATTCTAAATAAATCTTATATGAACTAGAATCCTTGAAAGCAGGCGCGGATTCACGGGGGGGGGGGGGGCAAACTGTAAAATGTTAAAAAAAAATTGTATCGACAAAAAACACTGAAAATAGGGTGGGAGTTGTGTTTAATATTTGAAGATCAGATGCCAGGAAATCGCATATATGGAGTCTTATCTTAAAAAAAATTCTGGGGGAGGACCCCGAGACCCCCCTTAGCTGCTTCGCACCTGCGGCGCTCATAATTCGAGCTTCGCCCTCAAAGTACGCCCCCATTTCGTAATTTCCTGGATCCGCCCCTGGAAAGTGAAGTCATTAAATCTAACCCGCTTTTAAAAAGCTATGTAAAATAGCACATTTTTCTATTGATCGACCCGTCGGTAAAATCGGCATTTGGTTACCCCCCCAGAAATTTATCCCTAGTTACGGCACTGACCCTGCACATAACCGTAGTTAGGGTCAGGGATCCCAACTTTTGATACTATGTAGGGAAGTGTCCAAGCTATCGATCCCGACCAAAACATCTCGATTCGAAGCCATAGCGGCCGAGATATAGGGCATCAAACGTAGCGCACAAAAAAGTGACTTGTTAGTCTAAAAAAAATCGGAAAATAGGCAAAAAATAGGCCTATTTGCGCGAGCGTGTTTTAGCAGAGTTAGTGTTGTCGGAATTTCTTGAAATTTTTCAGAGATTGTGCCTTGGGATGAGAGCTAGCACAAATAAAAAATTCAAGTGATTTCTAATACGGGCACATGGCCTAAAAATTCGAACCCAAGCCGACCCAGCAACTTTTGTTTTTCGTGAAAAATGGCCATATTTTTTCGAATTTTTATTCGATCATGTTCTCCTTTTGATATGTTACTAACCTCATCGTGGCGCATCCGACCAGTATAAATTTTTAAAAAAATACCCCCCAATGATGCCTCGACAGTCTCAGAACATCAAAACTTTGACAGTCTCAAAAATATAGTCCGCCATTTTGAAAAAGATCAAACCCAATACGCATCGGTGCAGAAGACTCATACCCATCACATGAGACTAACAAAATGACTTTATCTTGTCGTTTGCACTTCCAAAATTCTAAAAAACTTTTTTAGTCTCAAAATTGGCGAGAAAAGCCGTAAAATCGGTTTTTTGGCCATAACTTTTGTTTTTTCATCGGAATCAGATGGGACCAGTACTCAAAATTCGGGCTAGTAAATGGGCACATCGTGCCAAAAAACCAATCGAGATGAACTTTCTCGGCCAATGCAGGGATCGAACACCCGACCTCTAGGCTATGGCCCATTGACTCAAGGGTTCTTCTATGTGCAAAAGAATGAGTACACACGATCTCAGTGTTTCTCCTATCTAGCTTGTCGGGATCTTGACGCCCCTACGTGAGTACATGTATTTTTTCCTGCACGACAACCAAGGCCGGCAAATTACATGTAGTAATTAATAAATCACCTGGAACTTTCTTAGCCAACAAGATTGAATCCCCAACCTCAGGTTAGTGAACCAGCATTTCACACACTAAGCCACCATGACTTCCAAATTTAAATTTAAAAAAATAAATGTTTTTTTAATGAAGCCAAGGCCTATAACATATACATCATACATGTATGGATAGACTTACCAGCATCTTTAGTTTCAGCCAGAACTAATTTATCTTTCGCTCTTTTATGTACAGTTAGATATTTATCTTTCTTAGCATCAGACGGGAATCATTCTTTCCGAAAACTATTCGCGAATACAATAAATTATCAAAAGATTTGAAAGACATTACAAACGTTAAAGCATTTAAAAAATCTCTAAAACCTAAAATAAAGCCACCAAAATTCAGAAGTATTGGTTCTAGGCCATTCTCTATATACCACAATCGTATTCGACATAAATGTAGTAGTTTAAATTTCGATCTATTTCGTTCACATATAACTGAAAATCGTTACAGTAGTTGCAATGCTTTATCTGTCGAAAAGTCGTATCACTATTTTTTTGAATGCCCAAAGTATAGTACTCAACGCTGTGTCCTTAATAGTAAACTGACATGGCTTGGAAATATTCCTTTCACTGAATTACACGAAATATTTCTACATGGCTCGTCGCTACTACCAAAAACATTAAATAAAATGTTAGTTTTACTTATTCAAAGGTATATCAAAGACTCAAAACGATTTACATAAACAAATACTATATTAATGTAACATATAAGTAAACGTATTAATATTCATTAGCTAATATAATTTTCAAGGTAGTTTTGTAAATAGATGTACATATAATTATGTTAGTTGAAAAAAATATAAATTCGCCATACTATTTGTATATAAATATTTGATCGACATTATGGGAGAAGATTCATAATTTGTTATAAATTGTTCTTATCCCTTTGTAAAGAATATTTTTGCAATAAAATATGTTTTAATAACTATCTTTCTTTTTACAAACGATACATAGTTCTGGTAGAACAGACTGGTCTTTTGCGGAACTAGATGAGGCCTTTGCACATGTTGAAGACGAACCACTCGTTTGAACGTTTTTTGGATGATAGCTAGTGTTAGTCTTGTTTTGTCGGTAAATTTCCAATAACACAGCGGGTGGAAACCTTTGTTCTTTACATCTTGTTTCTTCGAACTCATCGGACAACAAATTCTGAGTTTCAGCAGATTCAGCCATAAGTTTTTCATCTCCCTCCGACTAATGACAGCCATTCTGCGGCGCATGTTCTAAATTTGTCCCATCTGATTTTGGTAAAAGCTTGTGCCCCGTCCACTGGTGTAGATTTGACCTGAATAATACATTCTCTGATTATTTTTGCTTGTTTTTGTTAAGCTTTGTCCTTGTTTAACTAAACTTTTATGGAGGCCGCCATCTTTAACTTAAACAGCGTGTAATTGGTCAAATCACGTCACATGACCAGTTTTGTCAACAAATAACCGCGTCACAACTCCCCTTTTGTTTGATTGGGCTGAGATATAGTGCACGAAATTTGAAAAAGGATTTTATTAATACTGCTGGATAATTATTCTAGAATAAACACTTGTTAAACGAAAATGTCATAATGTACATATTCTTTCTGTGTTTATGAGACGCTGAAAATTTAGTATTTTCCTTTTTTGAGCCTATTCAGAAGCTTTTATCTAGAAAACTACTCTTATTTCCTTTCCTAAACTTCTGTTACTTACGGTCCTAACGGTGGTTTATGGTATGAATTCAAATTATAAAGCCTCTGTATAGTATAAATAGTCTAAAAAGGGCCACAATCTTTGAAAACAAATCGAAAACCCGTTATATCTGTTAATTTACTTTTAATAGTATAAAGAAGGTAACAAAATTGGAATCAGACTACGACATTTTTGGTAATATCGTTAAATATTTTCTAATTTTCCTTTCTTTTAAAAACTGTTCAATGGACCTTTCTGAAACTTCTGGTACAGGAAGTTATGTTCCTATACCACTTGTTAAATCTATCCCGAAAATGATCCGTATACCGGAAGTAGTCGAGAAAAATATTCGATATTTTAAGAAAATACAGTACAAAATTGATACTCTTGCAAAACTCGCAATTTCTCAGCCGGGTGTCACTGAATCAAAACAACAAAGTATCGTCTATTAGCTCGATTAATGGGCTATTGTATGACACACTCCCCGTTTTATTCCTGAAAGCCGGTTCAGTGTTGCTTGCAGGTCTAGTTAATATTATTATTTACCGCGGGAGCTTATTTCTCTATGATCGAAAATAGATATCGATTTGGAACCACATTTTCTAAAGGTAAACCATATGGTGGTTACTGGAAAAACTGTATTAAAACTTCTGCGCAAACCGGAAGTGGCCGGATATTGAATGGTTGTAGGAAATTAAAAAACGGCCGTGGTTTCGTCAATTCTGTACCTATTTTCATACAAATTACATCTTTGGAAAACCCCGAATCGTTTCTCGGAGTATAGCATTTAAAAATTTCGAAACTTGAAACTTCGTTGCTGATACCTAGCAAATGACATCTTTGGAAACCCTGAATCTTTTCTCGGACTATAGCAGTTGACAGTTTTGAAATTTCGAAACTTTGTCGCTGACTTCTAGCGTTCGAAAAATGCAAAATGTTGTTTAAAAGACATTTTTTGCAATTTTCTTTCAGAGTTATCGCACTTTTTTACCGATTTTTTTTCGAATTTCCTGCCAGTTTTAAACCCTTATATTTTTTGAAAGGATTAATGGAACATAAAGCCATATGGTCAATTCGTTGCATAAAGCAATTTCAACAATAATCCGTAAACCGGAAGTAGTCGAAAAAATATGCGATATTTTGGAAAAAAAACCTGCGAGAAATGGATGTTTTGGGAAAAACACTATTTCTCCACCCGATATGAACGGATTAAACAAATAAAAGTATTATTGAGTCGGGTGGTGATTGGACAACTGAATGGTACCAAATTCATACAGATACGATGAGCAGGTAGCAAAAAATATGGCGCGCTGAAAATCAAGTATTTTCTGATTTGGAGCGTTTTTGGACGCCTGTATCTCAAAAACGGCTTGACCGATTTTTCTTCAACTTTCCCTATCTAATGTCCCTACAGTAATCGTTTGCATAAAGCCATCTAATAAGACTTTGTAAATCGAAAAAAGTCGAAAAATCGTAAAATTTTGCGAAATGCTCTATTATTTACAAAAAACTTTTTTATTTATGAATAATTTTAGTCGTGTTTTAAACAGAATGACACACCCCCTGTTTGATTCATTAAAGCCGGTTCAGTGCTGCTTGCATGTCTAGTTATTATTATTATTCCAATTTATTTTTGAGTAGATCTCAGCAACTGCTTGACGCATTGCATTGTTACGATTTCTTCAGTTTTACTGGGAAAGTGGGTGTGACTTAGAGGATAAAGTTATTTTGAACGTTCTGCGACAACGCGAAATGTCCGATATCACTGAAGCTATCATTTTAAAAAATATTACAGTAATTCTAACAATATTCACTGGATTTTTATTGTCGATACATTTTGGCATAGAGACAGGGCACATAGCTACGCTACTTTTGATTTTCGGCAAATCATCAAAGTGTTTTTAAAATATTTTTAAAATTATGATAATTGTTTCCAATCAACAAATAGAATGAACCCATACGATCATACAGATACTTCTTAATAGTTCCTAACATTTTCACCATGTGATGAAGCTATTTCTTATTTCATAAACTAATTTAACATTTTCTATATCACCAGAAGTAAAGTAATTTTGTCAGGATCCCTTACATGTAACAAACGTAAAAAAGATGATTATGATTAACACATCCTTACATTGATAATATTAGACAGATGGGGATGGGTAACTTATCATAGTCATAAATAAATAGAATCAGGTCCACCTTCCTTTTGATTAACACATCATAATATTGATAATATTTGCATGATTGGGTAAGGCCCACCGCCCTATGATTTAAGCAGCCCACACACGCTCAATATAATTGTCAATATTATTGATGTCAATTTGATTGAAACAAATTTCGGTTTCCCAACTATTTGTTTAGCATTATCTTGGGCAGTTCCGTGTCCTATAGGCGTACGGGCTCGATGAGAATTGGTTGGGCGGGCAAAAGTTTCGGGTTATAGGCGGCGGCGCCGGTCTTCTGCGAGAGCGGAGAAACGAAGCTTATCGTGTAAGGGGCTCTACCTCTACACCCTTCCACGAAAATTTGACGGTCGCAATCTCGTTTTTCGGCTATTCCAGCCTCTGAATACAGCGACTTCAAAGTGGTCTAATGATAGCTGACTCGAATATCATGGAGACGTGACCGTCGAGAGAGAATTTTGAAAATTTAACTGCCGCAAACACGTTTTCCTGCTATTTCAACACTTGAATACAGCAACTTCATCGGGGTCCAAATTAGCCTGCCTTAGATCGAGGCTAAATGATAGAGTGTTTTTAACGAGGCCGCTGTTGGGCGATGCTTTTATGGCATTGAAAACTTTACTTCATAATCGAGATTATGTAGGTGGAGTTAACGCCTGTCAATTAAACGTTAGGCCAAGGTGAAGACACTTTTGGCCCCCATTTCTAGTCAAATATTATAATGCTATTAACTTTGAACAGAATAAAGTAATTTGACTGAAATTTTCAATATATTCTTCTTTCATCATTTACTTTTGAACTGGTATAGCAAGAATGGACAACTCTCTATAAATATCTCCAATAATGTATCTTTAAACAACACCAAAGTCGAACCAAAGTTGTCCAATGGTTTCGTAACCGAATCCAACGCTATGCCGACCTCAACTCCCACCATTCATCAAGACTGTTGCACAGAGGCGGATCGCTACGCTCTGATTAGATTGATGGGGCGGGGAGCTCAATCTCGTCATAAATAAATAGAACAAAGTTTACCGCCAATTAACACATTAACACATCATTATATTGATAATATTAGATTTATGGGGCTGAGGAACTCACTTTAATCATAAAAAAATAGAATAAGGTCCAAAGCCTTAAGATTCACACATCATTATATGGGAAATATTAAATTGGTGGGGTGGGGAACTTATTATAATCATAAATAAATAGAATAAAGTCAACCGCCCTATGATTAACACATCCCCATATTGGTAATATTACATTGATAGAGATGGGGAACTTATTATAATCATAAAAAATAGAATAAAGTCCGGCAACCAGTGCTTTACACATAATTATATTGATAATATTATTAGAATGATGGGGGGGGGACTCACTTTAATCATAAAAAAATAGAATAGATTCCACCGCCCTATGATGAACACATCATTAAATTATGATATTAGAATGATGGGATTGGGAACTCACTCTCAGCCCTATGATTAACACATCATTATATTAGAATGATGGGGTGGGGAACCCACACAGGCATAAATACATCGATGACAATATGATGGGGTTTGGAGATTCTTTAATGCCAAATATTCGCAGATATTGTTCCAGATTGTTTAATTTGGAGGCTAACAATTGGCATTCACCCTCCTTCTGTTTGAATTTAGACTCTGCCGAAGTGCTACTTTCCGGGGGTTGTAGCTTATTCCAACACTTTCGACGAAAACTTAGATAACGGTCCCAATAACGAGATAGGTATCGCTACGGCGAGCCGGTCACCAGACTAAAGTTGCAGTAGAATAAAGAACATATATACAAGCTTAGGATTAAAATAATTATATAATAATATTTGATCAAAAATGGTAAATTGTACATAGGAAACAGATGTTTAAATACAGAAGATATCGATAAAGCAAGAACGCGTGTTAACCATAATTACGTAATATATATCGTTACATTAATTATAATCCCAAACAGTTAAACGACTTGAAAGATTAGTGAGATATCAATTAGGACATTGGTCAATTGCTTTTTTGACTAAAATTAAATAATAATAAAATATATGAAAGATACACTATAACAACACCCCGTTGCCCTGAAAAACGCTTTTCTCCGTAAAAGTAAACAATAAATCACGGCACAGTAGGTGTTTAAATTGAATAGATACTAATTCGATTAAAAATATAAAACATACAAAAAGGTCAGGCTATTTAACATAACACTAATGAATGAACAATTTAAATCTAAAATATTGAACATATTAGTGAAATATGAATGTAACACCTATATAATCTCAATAGGAAGGACATAATGACAGGGACATAACAGGGACAAATTCACACAATGAACCTTTTGTTAATTATAATACCAGTACAGTATGAGAATTTTTATTTGATATAATTTATATAAAATAATAATGAGGGGAAAAATCATGTTGAATAAACTTACGCCACATAATATGTCGCATTCGTTCTTGGTGATGCTGCAGATATGCAACATGCTGAGAAAAAAAATATGCAACATTAAGCGGATCACGTAACTTGGGTTCGGGTATTCTTTCGCATTTTCCTTGGCGTGTACTTCAGCAAAATCATCTAAATCATCCTCGGACACCCACAAATTTGCGGTTGTTGAGAGACCCCCCCCCCTTTTTAATTCGTCCTCGACAACTTCCTGGGTAGGTTTGGTAGCTGTGTCCCGTTTGATTCACAGTTTCCATAGAACACATTGTTTCCACCGAAACCAAAGGCAATAAGTCGGTTTAAACGGCCACATCAACAGTTTTCAGCACTCTGGACCCATTTGTATCACTTCGTTTAGAAGAAATTACCTGCTGAAAGTCGCTTTCCCAAGATAGAAATTCTTGACGACGCCGCTGATCACACTCTTTCTTTGCTGAAAATAATAATGAGGGGAAAAAATCATGTTGAATAAACTTACGCCACATAATATGTCGCATTCGTTCTTGGTGATGTTGCAGATATGCAACATGCTGAGAAAAAAATATGCAACATTAAGCGGATCACGTAACTTGGGTTCGGGTATTCTTTTCGCATTTTCCTTGGCGTGTACTTCAGCAAAATCATCTAAATCATCCTCGGACACCCACGAATTCGCGGTTGTTGAGAGACCCCCCCCCCTCCTTTTTAATTCGTCCCCGACAACTTCCTGGGTAGGTTTGGTAGCTGTGTCCCGTTTGATTCACAGTTTCCATAGAACACATTGTTTCCCCCGAAACCAAAGGCAATAAGTCGGTTTAAACGGCCACATCAACAGTTTTCAGCACTCTGGACCCATTTGTATCACTTCGTTTAGAAGAAATTACCTGCTGAAAGTCGCTTTCCCAAGATAGAAATTCTTGACGACGCCGCTGATCACACTCTTTCGTTGCTGAAAATAATAATGAGGGGAAAAATCATGTTGAATAAACTTACGCCACATAATATGTCGCATTCGTTCTTGGTGATGTTGCAGATATGCAACATGCTGAGAAAAAAATATGCAACATTAAGCGGATCACGTAACTTGGGTTCGGGTATTCTTTTCGCATTTTCCTTGGCGTGTACTTCAGCAAAATCATCCTCGGACACCCACGAATTCGCGGTTGTTGAGAGACCCCCCCCCCTCCTTTTTAATTCGTCCTCGACAACTTCCTGGGTAGGTTTGGTAGCTGTGTCCCGTTTGATTCACAGTTTCCATAGAACACATTGTTTCCACCGAAACCAAAGGCAATAAGTCGGTTTAAACGGCCACATCAACAGTTTTCAGCACTCTGGACCCATTTGTATCACTTCGTTTAGAAGAAATTACCTGCTGAAAGTCGCTTTCCCAAGATAGAAATTCTTGACGACGCCGCTTTATGGTGTGTAGAGCTGCTACACTTAAAACATATTTCTGTGGTAATCCTGTCTCAGCCTCTATTAGTATTGCAGGAGGACTGCACTACACGCAAAACAAACAAAAAAAATCTACAAAAGTAAACCTGCGGACAAGAGAGAAAATAGACATTGCAAACACTAAACAATTATCAAATCAACAATTATCATGTCGCTGTGACTTAACTCGCTGAGTGGGCTCGCCGGGCAAAAGGAGTAACTAAATACTCTGCCCGCTTTCTCCACCAATTGCCGAAGTGCGTTCTGGGGGTTGTAGTTTATTCCAACACTAACGATGATAACTCAGATAAATAGTTAAAATTGTACTTTTAATAACCAGTGTCCAAAACTGGAAAACGGTCACAATGACAATAATATATTGCAGTAGAATATAGAACATATATACAAGCTTAGGATTAAAATAATTATATAATAATATTTAATCAGAAATGATAAATTGTAAATAGGAAGCAGATGTTTAAATACAGAATATAGGCAGTTTGACCATTTAGTAAATACTGATATCTTGAAATTGCTGCTCAAGTAAATCAACAGTATGTCCACGAACACCCGTTTTGATATAACGTGATATTATCGAAACAACTCGTCTTGGGTGACTTTCTATGTCGCATTTGCCCTGAGGTTATCTTCTACGTTCAAGCCTTTCATCAAGTAAGCTATTACGAAGCTTACTCTTAATAGAACACCAGGTGCCAATATTGAAACACCAATGTCACCATGCATTTGAGCTTGTTTTGTTCTTTTTTTATTTAGTTCAAAGTACAAGTACAAATGATCGATATGATTCACGTGACAGAAAAAAATGGCTAGAGATGTACCCATGGACCCCCAATATAACGGTAAGTTTTTGTGATCATAAAGAACAATTTTGAATGAAATGAAATGCGGTTTAACGTTCCACTTTTCTGTGCCAACTGGGCTTCTGAAGACGGACAAATGCCACACAGGGTGCTATTGACGGGGCAGTGACATATTGTCTGTATTATTATCTATAATAAGAGCCACAGGCAAGGCAAGGGAGCGAGTTGCATAGTTTATTAAACCTATTGCCCTTTGGTTTATTCCGAGAGCAACGCCGAAAAAAATGTGTATGGTATGTGTGGGTGTGTGTGGCTTTGTGTGCAGGTCGGGTTGTAAATTAAAATAGTGATCATAACATATCGACCCCGAAAAGTCACCCGGCCACATGACAATGGACTTCTGGCGACCGGAAGTTGGCGAAATTGACGTCAAAACACGATTGACCTTCAACCTGACTTCTGGGGGTCCAATGAAATAAAACCAAGTACGAACAATCCAAACCATTAGACAAAATTCGAAGTCCTAAATAACGGTATAGGCAAAATAGTGTAATCTGGCAAAATAGTGTAATCAGCATATGGACTGTTCACCATGTACAAAATACACGACAAACAGTGGTAACAGGTGTCCGGAAGAGTAAGCTTACCCTGCTGGCATGCCACACCCGCCATAGCTGCATCCAATCTATTAGGCAAGATCTCGGTAAACTAGCGTGATGAACAGTGTTAACAACGCAGTAGACCTATATTATCAGGGATATAGTGTACCCGTCAACCAAATATGTATAGAATAATAGCGTGATGAACAGTGTTAACAACGCAGTAGACCTATATTATCAGGGATATAGTGTACCGGTCAACCAAATATGTCTAGAATAATAGTCGAAAGCGACATGTTATATTTAACAATCAAGTCAATATGACGGCCATAAAACTTTTTAAAGGTTTTAATAAGTTTAGTTTGCAAGTATCCCTGTAGTTGAAGCTTAGATGACAAATGCCTCGATCTACTTAAAAAATCAGAATAGAATGAACAGGCTCTCGCGTAACGATTTAGCTGAGACACAAAACTCCATAAGCTGGTGATATTGGAATATTACTATCAATAAATGGAAAGTTAACAATCGGAAAGTCAAAGTCATCACGTTTATCGTACAGTTTAACACTTAGTTTATAGCAATTGTCAAGGTCGAGACGCAGATCGAAGTAGGAAGCGTAATTGTCACTGTCAGTAGTGTTTTTAATTTCGAGCTCATCCGGATATATGAATTCTATATAATCACTGAATTTTGAATTATTCAGTGATATAACATCATCGATATATCGATAAGTGAAATTAAAATGTCTAACTAATCGTTTATTTGATTTTACGAGTGCCTTAATGTACTCGGCCTTGTATGAATAGAGAAACAAATCAGCAAGCAAAGATGCACAGTTGGTACGCATGGGGATACCTACCACTTGCTCATAAATTTCCCCTCCAAATTTAACAAAGATATTATCAATTAAAAAATCCAACATCTGAATTATCTTGATGGCCGTGAATTTATTTTTTGAATCACTATGGTTCTTAACAAAATATGTAGAATTGTAATTAACGACTAAATATTGATATCTTGCATGTCCCGATTTAGATGACAAGACACTGTGAATAATGTCTGTTAACCGAGCTTTTAATTTACTATGGGGAATTTTAGTGTACAAGGTAGAAAAATCAAACGTTTGTATAGATGAGATGAAGCAAGTGATCTAGATTGCAAACCATCATGTAATTCTTTGGAATTTTTAATATCCACATCTGTTAATACCACTACGCGAGCATATTTTGTCGCAGTATTTTTGAATACCCTCTTTCACTGCCGTTAGTATAGATGTCAATACTTTTGAAAGCGGTTTTGTGGAACAACAGGATGAACCTGCTATAAAACGTTGCTTGTAGGGATTTTTATGTAGTTTAGGTATCCAATATAGCAGCGGAAGATCTGTATAGGTATCACCACATGGCGTACCAAATGAAGTGAGTACAGATCTATGATTGGATAAAATTTCATCCTTACTTAGCGTAGAGCGCTTATACGTAGCACTGTCAATTGGTTTCCCGAAATTAAGTTCTTGGACGCTTTGTCAGCTGGTACAATGACATACTTGTCATGTATGGCGTTGAGATTTTCAACAGTGCGAACATCATTGAAAATAGATTTAGGCCTAGTGCCAACTAACAAACGTTGCATATAAATTCTGCGTTTAAAGGGGCCATCCCGATAACATTTTGGGGGTTAAAACTGCTTAATTTTGTATGAAAAGCCCTTATTAGTCTCTAACTTAGATCCGAGCAACTTCTTCAAGCTATGTGATACGTTTTCAAACAACTTCCAATCGCCGGTATGGCTCGGTGGCTGAAGACTTGTGTTCTGTTTGCAATACACAGAAGTGTCTGGATAAAACGAGTCTATATATGTGCAGCTTTCAATCTAACCCTATTGACTCTCTTTTTAAGCGCTCTATTGATTAAGTTAAAATTGGTATCAAATATAGTCGCGCTTATCAAGTAAAACGACCATAACAATTTAAAAGAAAAACTTAAAAGAGCTAGTGTCCAGGGGTCGGTTGCTCAAAACTAAGATTATTTTAACGATCCGTTAAACTCTAACGGACATATCTTGGTAACATGTAGTTTGTTAACTTTCCGTTAAATTTACTACAGAAAACACTATAGGATACTTTATTTTTTATAATAGCATAAATCTGTAGGAAAAATTTGCACCACCGAATGTCCGGGGCCTTTATTTCCAGCAACAATCTTTCTCTCCGTTAAAGTTAACGGATCGTTAAAAGATAACGGAGCTTTGAGCAACTGGCTCCAGTTAAACTTTTTTTGCATTCACGTCCAAAATACTCAATATTTTTAACTGAAATTTTCAGACAAGGTAAATACACTATTCCTCTATATTTTGGCGTTTAAGTTTCATACGTTCATGAACGTGTAACTTTCAGATTCTTTGAAATTCGGGCTGGCCCCTTTAAGTAAACGACTAAAAGACTTAGTTCAATCTGAGAGAGTATCAGAGATAACATCTTCCCTCTTGGCCCATGATCTAGCGTAGTCCTTTACGGCATCCATAATAAGTTGGAGATTTTGATCCCATGAAAATGGTTGCGGTTCCCGGTATTTGGGCCCTTTGGACAAAATCTCACGTAACTTATTATTCTGGACTATATTCAAATCACCAGTGACTACATGTCTAGCTGGTTAGTAAATGGAGGACGACGTAGAGCAAGAACAGGGTAGAGGGTTATTATATAATACCTTTGCATTTATGTTAGATAATGCGTTTCTGTAATTAAATATTTTGGATGCAATTGTTTTTGTATACGTATAAGAAATCCTAGGAACAGTAACAGTTTTGAAAAAGGAGGGATGTGTGCTGTGACATGCTTATTGTGTAATATTTGGCTTAACCCGATAGCATCAATGCCTTTATTAGCAAATTTCAGTTTTAGAACAGAGCTGTTGGTGGGTCAAAACAATGCCTCGGACACGCTCCTGGGTCGATATAGTTGAAGAGGCCGCGAGCTCAAGGTCGTTGGTGCACTACCCGGGTTGTCCTTGTGTTTCGCACCAGTCCCGGAGGTGGGACGTCGGTCAAGGTCGTCCGAACGATCAGGGACATGGTTACATTTATTCTTCAATTCTCAAAATCGTCAACCAAAAGTCGTGACCTTGACCCGCTGGGTGCCCCGGAATATATTTCGCCTTTGCGCCCCTATCAGACCCCCGTATATATTCACACCCTCGTTCCTTGGCCTTTGTTCATGTCGACTGAGACCTATTGCCCACGTTAGTTCAAGGTCATTTTAAAAGGTCAAGGTCAGCAAAATTTCGTCCCACCCCGATGCATTGGGCCTCCGGGAACTCCCCCAGTCCCCTTTGGCACAACAAAGATCAATTTATTGACCTTTCATATTTGACTATGAGCTTTCATCGGAAGGTCTGTCACGGGGATGAGAAATGGTTTAGGTCATGACCTCGGGTGACCGTTTAAAATTCTGTTCATGGGCACCTGCCCCCAAACCCCATTTGGCCTCCCGCCCATTGAGTTATGGGCGTGTTCTAGGGGGTACCGGAATGTCAAAATAGATTTTGTCCGTTCCCGCCTATTTTTCATTAGGATTATCGCTATGCCCGACACTTCCAGAAGGCCAATCGACACAAAATTCCCAGGACAGGTACCTCACCACATCGCCATTTAATCCGAAATCTGACTATGGTTCTGTAGGCAAGTTTGAGTAGGGAGAATTTTTTTGTAGAAATGTTTAGTAGGTGACTAAGTGAGTAATTTTGACTTGGGTGGACACTACCCACGTGGTAGATTTTCCAGCTTTGATGTCATCAAAGATGGCCGCCAACGTTATATCCATATTATCCTAACTGCTCTAGTTTTCTGTCAATTTCTATGAAATAAAAACCAGAAGGAAGCTGTTATTTGTAGAAATGTCTAGTAGGTGACTAAGTGAGTATTTTTGACTTGGGTGGACATTCCCCGCGTGTTAGATTTTCCAGCTATGACGTCATCAAAGATAGTCGCCAACGTTATATCCATATTATCTGACTTGGGTGGACATTCCCCACGTGGTAAATTTTCCAGCTATGACGTCATCAAAGATGGTCGCCAACGTTATATCCATATTATCTGCCGAAGATTACACTACTAAACATTTCTACAAAAAATTCTCCCTACTCAAACTTGCCTACAGAACCATAGTCAGATCCAGGACTAATTCTCTCAGCCTAATTTGAGATCCCTCGGACCCCTAGAGGCTGAAACAGGCCCCTTTTCGGAGCACAATTCATCCAATTTCAGCTAAAAACTCAAAATACGCGTACACGATTGGGGGTTTCAACGTGAAATTCACTTGGAACCTACCCTAGGACATCAGGTTTTAACAACCCAAACCGGAAAAAAAGATAACAAAATTTGGGTTAACATCTCCGGGGGGTATAAGGTCGAGTAGGGTTTTGACCCGAGACTTACCTACCAATAATTCGACTTCTACGGGAGAACTTGCATAAATCCCCCCCCCCGTCCGATCCAGCTTAATTTTGGTGAACACCTGCCGATAAACCCCAATTGGCCGCCCGCCAAATTTCATTGACCTATTGCCTACCTCTCAGCCTAATTCGGGATCCCTCGGAACCCTATGGGATGAGTGTGTATGGGCCCTTTAAGGAGTAAAATTATCCAATTTTGGTTAAAACTTCAAATACGCGTGTCTGTTTGCTCAACACACCCATACCTTCGGGGGTTTCAACGTGAAATTCACTATGTACCTACCCTAGGACATTAGGCCTAACCCGCCAAAACCGGGTAAACCTCCCCGGGGGGGGGGGGGATAAGGTCGAGCAGGGTTTTGATCCGACACTTATCTACCAATAATTCGACTTTTACGGGAGAAATTGGATAAAAATCGGACCCCTTTGGTCGATCATGCTCATTGCTGGTTTGCTCACAGCATCCGTACCTTCGTAGGCTTTGACGTGAAATTCACTAGGTAACAACCCTAGGAATTTAGGCCTAACCCATCAAAACCGGGGAAAAAGAGAAAAAAAAGGGGGGGGGGGAGTCGAGTAGGGTTTTGATCCGACACCTACCTACCAATAAATCGACTTCTACGGGAGAACTTGCATAAAATCTGATCTTCTGGCCTATTCTGCTCAATTCGCCCACAAATCCTAATTGGCCGCGCGCCAAATTTCAGTAAAAATTAAATATGCGACAACTCTTGTTGACTGCCCTGACAATTTAGCTGCTGTGGGCTAATGTTTCGTTGCCTGACAACCTATCTTTTATGAAAGTTTTCTGGCAGAATCTTAATTTATTGTAGGTAAGTGTCGGGGTCGGCCAGAATAAAAAAGGAATTGAGGTCAGAATAATACCTTTAAACCACTCTATTGTCATTTCTATCCCCGACCACTTTTCCTCTGTTTAACTTTTCTCAAACCTTGCCCCTCCCCTTGCCCCCAAGGCGCTGAAATATCACATGTGGGTATGCGAGTGTTATAAGATGGTGGCATCTCCATAATCCAGGTGAATGTGTTTTTTAAATTGTTTATTGTTTGCAATATCTATTTTCTGTCTTATCCGCAGGATTATCTTGTAAATTTTTGTTTTGCGTGTAGAGCGATCCTCCTGCACTTACTATAAGAGTTTTAGCACTTTGTACTGCAGAATGTTCTCGTTGTCGGGCTTTGCTCCTGTCTGCTCAATACATGTATTTTTTTAGCGCTTCCCGAGATTCTGTCCGTATATCGCCCCTATTGTTAAAATTATTTGACGTTCTAACACCTGACGTCAACTGGCAGACTATCGTCATTAAGGAGACGACCAATTGTCAAGATTAGTCGCATTATTTTTTATTACGTCTTTTTTGTAAATCATTTAAGTGAAGCCTGTATCAAAACAGGCCCGGGACTGTACAGCGCAGTGGACGCTTGCGACTGGCCCCCGGATCCATTCAATTGATTTGATAATTGTTTATTGTTTGCAATGTGTATTTTCTGTCTTGTCCGCAGGTTTATCTTGTAAATTTTTGTTTTGCAAGTAGTGCGGTCCTCTTGCACTTGCTATTACAGTATAGTTTTAGCCCTTACTACCACTACTACTACTACTACTACTACTACGAGAGAGAGAGAGGGGGGGGGGTATTCCCTTACTACGAGCGGCCTAATAGTGTCTTGATTAACCAGACGCTCAGTGTGAGTTGATTCCCTTCCGAAAGTAATAATCGTCGTAAAGTGTACAAACAAGCCTAAATTAAAAACATGTCTGAGCCTACAAAAAGAAAAGCCCAATGGAATGTGTTTAGAAACAATAATCGGGAAAAGAGAGAGAGAGAGAGTTAAATCTATCTTCCCTTACTACGAGAGATAATTAGATTGATCTTCCGTTACCGAGAGGGAGGGGGTCGATCTTCCCTGAGAGATAGAGAAAGAGAGGGAGAGAGAGAGAGAGAGAGATCTCCCCTTACTACAAGAGAGAATTCAATCTTCCCGTACTACGAGAAAAATTAAGATCGAGAGAGAAAGACCTTCCCTTACTTCGAGAGAGAGAGAGAGTAGAGAGGCGGCTTCTCACCAATACAACGAGGGTTCAATCCCAGCTCAGGGCAAGAACTTTATCGTTGTAAGTGAGAGGGATATTCGGTCTCCCGTCCGATCAGACAGGTTTCCCCGAGTTTTTCGGTTTCTTCCTGCAGTAATGATCGAAATCATTCGCAAGATATGTGCCAAGGGCCAAATTGGAAAAAGGCCTCAGGCCTAATTTGCTACCCTTGTAAAATGACGCGATTATCATTATTACTACGAGAGATAATGAGAGGGCGGAGGGGGGGCGATCTTCCCTTACTACGAGAGAGAGAGAGAGAGAGAGAGAGAGAGAGAGAGAGAGAGAAAGAGAGAGAGGGGGTCTTTACTTAATTCGAGAGAGAGAGCGAGAGTTCTCCCCTCACTACGTTCTCCGTTACCGAGAGAGGGGAGGGGGATTTTCCCTTAATACAAGAGAGAGCGAGATCTCTTCGCTTACCATAAGAGAGAGAGGGAGTTAAATCTATCTTCCGTTACGAGATAGAGAGAGAAAGAGAGAGAGAGAGACAGACAGACAGACACGGGGGGTGGTAAAATCGGTCCCCCTTACTACATGAGAGCGAGTGAGATAAAGGGTGGGGGGTGTCGATCTTCACTTACTACTACTACTACGAGAGAGAGAGACACCGGGAAAGAACGGGGAGGTAAAATCGGTCTTCCCATGCTACGAGAGAGAGGGGGTCGATCTTCCCTTACTACTACTCCTACTCGAATGAAAGGGGGTGGGGTAAATCGGTATTCTCTTAGAGAGAGAGAGAGAGAGAGAGAGAGAGAGAGAGAGAGAGAGAGAGAGAGACAAACAGGTAAAATCGGTCTTCTCTTATTACGAAAGAGAGGGGGGGATTAAATCATCAATCTTCCCTTACTACTACTACTACTACGACAGAGAGGGAGAGAGAGAGAGAGATATCGTCCCTTACTACGAGGGGGAATTAGATTGTTCTTCCGTTACCGAGAGAGAGAGGGAGAAAGAAAGAGAGAAAGAGAGAGATATATCTTCCTTTACTACGAGAGAGAATTAGATTGATCTTCCGTTACCGAGAGGGGGGTCGATCTTCCCTTACTACGAGAGACAGAGGTAAAGTCGGTCTTCTCTTACACGAGATTCCCTTTACTACTACTACTACTACTACTACTACTACTACTACTACTACTACTACTACTACGAGAGAGAGAAGAGAGGGGGGGGGATAGAGAGGGGGAGGGGTCTTCTCTTACTACGAGAGAGAGTTAAATCGACCTTCCGTTACTACTAATACGTTACTACTACTACTATCTCGCTCTTCGTAGTAACGGAACATCAACTTGACTCTCTCTCGTAGCAAGGGAATCTCTCCATCTCTCACTTCTCTCTCTCTCTCTCCCCCTTCTCTCGTAGTGACGGAAGATCGATTTAGCTCTCTCCTAGTAAGGGGGTCGACCCCCCCCCCCCCCCCTCTCCCCCAGAAAATTTTGAAAACCAGACGGCCGTAGACGCGTTTCCCAGCTATTTCGAATACGTTCTAGTAATGTAGAGTGGGTAGTAAATTATGTCAGTTGCGGCATGAAAACTGGTGAAAAATCATCTTTAAAATACAAGCTCTATTACTACGAAAACATGAACAAGTCGAACGATTTACTTTTGCCACATTTTTCATTTTATGAGACTTCACATTTTTTATCCTGAAATCAGTTTTGTTAAACGAACTAAAAATGTCAAAAACCGGGGGAGATGCCCAATCGGAATTTGTCGGCTGGATCACCCCAGAATCTAACATTTTTTTTAAATGTTCTTCTTCCTCCTTTGCGAAAACAACGGGCGTACGTCTCAAATGTTGCTTGATCGGTTTTGCATCGTAAGTGTCAATAACGTATTCCAATGCAAAATTGATGTTTTGCAAACACTTCCTGGTATTCAATGAACAAATTTTAATGATCAAGTTTTAATTGATCTTCTTCCGGAAGCAATTTCTTGGAGCGTTCAAATAAATCGATTAAATGTTCGGGTATTTTATTGAGACTAGGGCTTGATTGACTAATATCCTGTGGTAACGGATCAACAATGTCGCATTCCTTAAATTCAACAGCCTTATCTATAGACTCGTTCGTATCAAGTACTACTCTGTCTTCGGAAGGTTTGATCAAACAAATGCGTGGAAATTCGGTTTCAATATGCGAGTATATAGAACGGGCTATTAACAACTTCGGGTGTTTTAACGGTTCTAACATGAATCTAGATAAATCTTTATTTATATTGCAACGTACACGAGCTACAGACATCAGTGGTACTACTTCCTTTTTGCAACGGGCAAACTTGCATTCTTGGATTGCTCATCAAATTTACCATAGAACAGGTCAAAAATATAATTGTCAATTTGCATTCTATCGTTTAGCAAGTCAATATGGACTTTATTGGCACGCAAAAAATCAAGACCTAATAACATGTCATCTTCAATAGGAGCAACATACAAATTCTACTTGAAAAGAACCCAATTCCAGATTAGCCGGACCGACAATGAATCCAGGAAAGTCTAACTGGCGACCGGCCGTATGTAATTTCACATCCTTAATTTCCGGCGGTTTATCCCTTAATTCCCCGTAGCGGCGATCCGAAAGTATAGTCACTTGACTACCCGTATCTAACACAGGAGAAACTTGTTGACCTTGAACTTTTAGGTTCAGTTTATACATAGAGTCTGAGAGTACCCTACGAATGGACGTCGACGAAAAATCGCACGTTTCCTCGATCTTAGAACCCGGCGCATCGGTTCTCGCAAAGACACTGTTTAAAGAAGTTTCGGTATCCTGGAACAGATATTGATCAGTTATTTCACCCTCTAAGTCGGTGTTAGTGAAACCGTTCGCTTCGTTAGCGGTTCCAAAACTATCGATCGTTTCACGTATACCCGACCCGTTTGACGTCATATCCGAGGAGTACCATGGAGGCGAATTATTCGAGAAACTTTGGACCGAACGCTCACCTATTCGCTCGATCTGGTCAAGTTTAAAGAATCTGTTTCGTCACTGCGTACAAAACTATGTCGGTCTTTTCCGTTTGAAGGGGTACTATTTTTGGTTGTTATAACAGGACAATCTCGCCTCCAGTGGTCATTCCCACCACAATTAAAACAAGGTCGGTCACGTGGTGGCGTTGTTGAACGAGAACGTGATCTAGAACTTCACACAAATTCGGCTAATTGATTAAATTTCCCGAACAATTCATCAAATTTGACTTTTAGACTATTAAATGTACTCTCTAATTGAGTCGAACGTTTTTCCACGCCTTGAATTCGAGTTTCCATGCCTTCAGACTTGGGCGAAACCGTTTTTCTAGTATGTGAAGCGTTCACGGCTCGAACCCGCGTAAACTCATACTCGCGGTTGGGGCTACGCGTATCTCTACGAGAAGAACGACCATAAATTGCGATGCTGTTATGTTTATACCACTTAATAGCTTGTATTGCTCCTTCAATAGTTCGTTGGCGTTCATTACAAGCATACTGTCCAGCCTCTTTGTCATGGGACCCTTGACTTTTGACTAGAAACATGTTCCTCGGAAAAATCCGTAAAAGCACGGGAAGCCATTGTCAACACCCTATCAGCCCAATCAGTTAATTTTTCATCATGAGATTGTCGAAAATTATGGAATTGGATCATGGAAGTCTCGGGTAAATCCTGGATGACATCGCGCCGGGTACCGTTCGTGCATTATGCGCGAACTCTTAGTTTTTCTATTACTGGCACGCGCACGGGCACTATTTCTTTATATTTTACATGTACCAAAATCTAGGATTTTGCGCGGAGGTATTTTTGAGGTATTAGTCTGTGAAGTAGAACACTTGCCACTGTACATGTGTATCGCTAATTATAAACCGAATGTGTGAAGACAGTTAATATATATCACGCACAGAATTTTCAGTACGGAGTTGATTCAAGCTCGATTTGTTGCTAAGCAAACCCATGGGTTTATTTTCTCAACAGTGTATGAACTTATCCATATCGATAATATCCTTACACCGAGAGAAATTATCTAGTCTCGGTGAATAGAACCATGGTTGTCTGGTAGAAAATTACTTTTGTATTTTTTGGAACGGAAAACAGTGTTTTTAGAAGCAAACTAACCAGCCGCACATGAGGAAGTCATTATACTAATAATAAAAGGCGAAAACTCTTTTTGCGGCGGAGGCTTATCACTGAGTAATAGGTCAAGGTTAAAACATACAATACGCGCATCGCGGAGCTTTGACGAAACACGATATTACCGTGTTTTTATCGTGGAATTCAGTGAATTACCGAGTGAATATCGAGTGACATGATAGTACTTAAAGAGCAGCCCGGAGTCGAACAATCGCCGCCCGAGCTGTCTTCGTCAGCTAGTTTCAAAATGGCGTACAATCAGTGCAAGTGGGAAAAGACGACAATAAAATCAGAAATATGTTATTTATTATTGTCTGACTTATTACATCAATCCTGTCTAACAAATCATAATAATAATAATAATAATAATAATCACGTCATTTTACAAGGGTAGCAAATTAGGCCTGAGGCCTTTTTCCAATTTGGCCCTTGGCACAGATCGTGCGAATGATAAAAGCTGTGGTGTTACGGTGGCGGCATAGTATTTCACCGTAACACCACAGCCACTCTAACCATTCATAATACATCTAACTATCACTCCCTACACATTTCCCCGCGTCTACTTTCCCAAACGTCAACAACACATCTCATACATCCATTTCGCTGATTAACCCTTGTCTACTGGTTACCGAATCTACGGTCTAGTTTAGCCATAATTTCAAAGAAGGTCAGACCATCAAACCTTGCAGAAACTATTGAAAAGTACTCGCTAGCTTTGCCCTCTAGACAAAAAACATAACTGATCTCTGCACTCAGTGTCAGACCAAGCATTTAATGTTGCAAAACGTATAAATTTATTGGAAAAAGCTTTTCAATTTAAATTGCCATCATAAGATAGAGATTTAGGAGCCAATGAAAACCGTTTCAGTCCTGTTTGTGTGTCATTACCCGTATTAGAACGGGTAGAGTTATGCTAATTACACTATTTTGCCAGATTACACTATTTTGCCTATACCGTTTTTTAGGACTTCGAATTTTGTCTAATGGTTTGGATTGTTCGTACTTGGTTTTATTTTATTGCACCGGTGACCGACGGTGTCGGTGCCTCGGTGAAATCAAAACAACAAAAGAGAGCGGCTGACAAATTCATTACCTCTGGAATTTGTATTAAATCCTCGCGATCCAATTTCCCACATGCTTGGCGGACCCCTAACATTTTTTCAGTTGCTATAGGACTGACACCTGATTCAAGTAATTGGTTTAAACATATTTTATTGCAAATAATTTACAAAGGGATTAGGACAATTTATAAAAATTATGAACCTTCTCCCAGAGAATAGAATAATATAATATGATATAATATGTGATGGCAAAACAAACATTTAACATACAGTAGATACAGCTATATACAATATGTACACTTAGGCCTATTTATAATTATCTATCATCTATTTTATTGTCATTTTACTAAATTAAGCATCTAATATAAACTATAATCTAGACAATATTAGAAATAAATATGAGTGTGTGAATGTGAGGATGTACATTAATTAATAAATAATTAAAACCAAGTTTATAATTTACTATTAAAACGTTTTGTGCTGGAAATATACCGTTGAACCGCAAGAAATATTTTCTTGTTTAAAATGTTGGGTAAAACAGGGCTCCCATTTAGTAAGATATTCAATAATTCGTCAGAGGGAAGGCTATTGAGATAATTAATATCGGACATGAGAATATCTCTTTGAACGGTATAAATAGGACAATTAAAAAAGTAATGGTATATATTTTCCACGGACATTTTACAAGAACATAGAGGAGTGTCAATAATGTTAGATTGAAATAGGTCATTATTAAGGCCACTGGATGAATGACGGAGTCGGTTATGAAGAATTGTTAGTTTACGTATGCCAGTGTTTCTATAATGTGGTGTAGGAAATGAAGTAGAAATGGACTTTTTGAAATTGAGATATGAATTTGCATTTTTTTTATCAGTTGATAGTTTATTATATTCAGAAATAGTTTTAGGAAAAAAGGATTGTTTTTTAAGACTTAATCTACAAAAAGGAGTCGGTATATTATTTTGATTTCTTAGATTATATGGTATATTATTGGTAGAAGGAACTAAATCCGATAAGTAGGAGGGACAATGATCATTTATTATTTTCCAGAGTAAACAAAGTCTGCGGATTTTTCTGCGATCTGATAGTTTTGGCCACCCAGTTTCGGAATATAAAGCTGACCTCGGTGTGTAAATTGTGCATCCTGTGACAACTCTTGTTGCCTTAAGTTGAAATAATTCTAATTTATAAATATTGAAATTTGTACATGAATCCCAAACTTCAGATGCATATTCTAAAATAGGTCTGATAAAGCATTTATACAACTTATTTAAGGAGGATTGGGATAAAATATTTTTTACTTTTCTTAAATGAAATAATTTTAAAGAGGCTTGTTTTAGCATATTATCGATTTGAAAATTCCACTTTGCATCACTTTGAAAAATTACCCCTAAATGTTTGTGGGAATATGAATTAACTAGGAAGGTTTTATGAAATTTAATATTTAATGGATAGCAAATGCTTTTATTTGTAAATATAAGTAAGGATGTTTTTTCAGGATTAAAATTAATCAACCATTTCTTTGACCACGTATACAGAATATCTAGATCTGAATTAAGTTTGTTTTCAATGTTGTTGATAGATATATCAGTTGAAATTAGAGATGTGTCGTCTGCAAATAATCTAGACGTGCTTATTAGACCTTCATATATGTCATTAATATAAATAAGAAAGAGTAACGGACCAAGTACAGAACCTTGTGGGACACCGGCATTGGGAAATCTAATACGAGATTGACAGTTTTCAAGGATGACTTGTTGTTTTCTATTGGTTATATAATCGGAAACTAGCTCAAGTAATTCACCTTTAATTCCATAATTACACATTTTATGAAGTAAGCCGTTATGTGAGACTTTATCAAAGGCTTTAGAAATATCACAAAATATTATTGCTGTAATTTGTTTGTTATCTAACGCGGTACATATGTGATTATACATCTCAATAAGTTGGTGTGATGTGGAAAAGCCGGGTAGAAATCCGGATTGAAATTTATATATTAGACTTTTATTTAATAAAAAGTCTAAAATATGTTGATAGATAATTCTTTCGAATAGTTTTGAGACACTGTTAAGCAGAGAAATTGGCCTATAATTTTTTAATTCTGTCCGGTTACCTTTTTTGTGCAGAGGAATTACATGAGCTAATTTCCAATTGCTAGGAAACGCACGTTTTCTTACTATCAAATTAAATAACTTACTAAGTGGGAGACATATACTTTGGCAGGTTGATTTTAAAAATAAATTGTTAATATTACCAGGTCCATTTGCTTTCGATGTGTTCAATTTTTTAATAAGTGTTTTTATTATGTTAGTGGTTATACTGATTGGCGGACATGTATCGTTACATCGAGATGGAAATTCTGGAAGTTGTACCATATCATTTATAGTAGAAATAGAACTAAAATAATCATTAAGTAAATCTGCTTTATCTTTAGAATCTGTTACATTAACATTTGATGGGGACTGAAGAGATGGTATATTACTTCGGTTAGGTTGTTTGATAAAACTTTTGAGGGTATTCCAATAGTCTCGCTGGGAGTTTGTCTTTAATTTTTTTATATTTTCATTAATTGACTTGTAATATTCTTTTTTTGCATAGTGTTTCATGTTATTAACTTTATTTCTATGTTTTTTGTAGGCAGATAGATGGTCTGTTCGTTTTGATTTCAATGCTTTTTTCCTAAGCCTATCTCTAATACGTATATGTTTTTTAATCTCGGGTGTAAACCAAGCTTTGTCTTTACTTCTTACAGTAATTATTTTTGAAGGGATATATTGTTCTATCAGTTCGTCTAGTTTTGATGTAAACTTGTCGGTTATTTTATCTATAGATTCATCTACATTCCATACTTCGTCCCAATCAATATTAGATATATCATGATTCAACTGGCGAAAATTTGCTCTTTTATATAAATATATTTTACGTTGAAAACTTTTATTATGATAGGTGTGAATATCGAGATGAATAAAGGTAGCAAAGTGATCCGAAATATTGATAGGAACTTCCAGAGTATCCGCCGTGATATAATTAATACCATTAGAGATAATTATAGGATCTAATAATGTACTTGAAGTTTCAGTTATCCTAGTAGGTTTTGTAATAGTATTACTAAGATTATGCATAGCACAGAGTGTGTGTACATATTCACGTGGGTTAAAATAATTGGAATTAAGATCACCTAACAACATGATATTTAGAGATATATCGAAAGCTTTTTCAACTGATTCGTCTAATAAGGTCCAGTAATTCATAGGGGATTCAATTGATCTATAAGTAAGACAAATTAAGATAATATCAGAATTTAAGGTAATTTTTAACCAAATGATATCAAGATGAAACTCTAAAGAGTATAAACGTTCACATAAAATGTCATTGTGTATATAAATAATAACCCCACCCCCATGATTAGTCCGATCATTTCTGAAAACTCTATAGTCATCATCGAATTGTACTTCGCTGTCATTGACGCTATTATCTAGATGTGTTTCTGTGAGACATATTATATGGAAATCAGACAGAAAACTTTCTAAAAAATCTAATTTATGCCGCACGCTTCTAATATTAAGTTGACAAATAGACAAGTTATCAGGATTGTGAATGTTAAATGGACCTGGATTAGGGTGAATACCTTGAGTCGCGAGAAGGTGGTATAATGATATTAAAGCACTAAGCGGAATACAATATTTTAGAAACTTTGAAATATGGATTTTATAGTGTTTATCGATTTTTGAGCTGTAATTATATAGTAAAAACGTATAAATTAGTTTAACATAATGTAGGATACTTAAATTACACACAGCGCTTGAGTTTAAAATATAAAGAACGATCCTCACTTTAAATGAGCTAATAATATGTAATAGAAGACAACTATAAAAATATAGCAAAACACTTATAGGAAAATAATACATGTAGATGATATGTAAAATAAATACAATTACTTGAAAATAGTAACATTTATACATATATACATTTGTATAAACATAAAATAAATACATTTATACAGGGTGAGCATTGGTGTAGCGGTAAGGTTATATCAAAGATTAAGAGTAAACTTTCTCAAATTAATATAAAATTTAGATGATAACAAATAAGTTAATCGATTACATTCACAATTAACGGCACGTGTCTTATATGGTGCACATGTTGTTTGTTGTGTAAGGTGCGGTCTTCCTGCACTTACTAGTTGAAGCATAGCCGAAAAGAAGTTTGAAAACTCGTCGTTAAGAATTATCAATACGATGCTTCGTCACGTGTAAACATTACCAATACTAAAACTGTAGGTTTAAACAGTTATGTTAAAGAGGATATCAATCTATTCGATAACCAAAGATTTAAATAATAACAGTAATTCATCTCTAGAACACGTGTTGACATTTATTTGGCAAGCCATGTTGTCCCTTAAAACAACCCTAGCTTAAACTAGCTACTGTATTTCAATAAGCCACGTGTTGGTACACGGGTCTACCCCAGACAATGTCTGCACGTGCAAACTGTATATGCACAGACACGTGCTTTTAAACAAATGGATTTATAATAAACAAATGAATTTATAATAAACAAATGAATTTATAATAAACAAATGAATTTATAATAAACAAATGAATTTATAATAAACAAATGAATTTATAATAAACAAATGAATTTATAATAAACAAATGAATTTATAATAAACAAATGAATTTATAATAAACAAATGAATTTATAATAAACAAATGAATTTATAATAAACAAATGAATTTATAATAAACAAATGAATTTATAATAAACAAATGAATTTATAATAAACAAATGAATTTATAATAAACAAATGAATTTATAATAAACAAATGAATTTATAATAAACAAATGAATTTATAATAAACAAATGAATTTATAATAAACAAATGAATTTATAATAAACAAATGAATTTATAATAAACAAATGAATTTATAATAAACAAATGAATTTATAATAAACAAATGAATTTATAATAAACAAATGAATTTATAATAAACAAATGAATTTATAATAAACAAAACAAATGAATTTATAATAAACAAAACAAATGAATTTATAATAAACAAAACAAATGAATTTATAATAAACAAATGAATTTATAATAAACAAATGAATTTATAATAAACAAATGAATTTATAATAAACAAATGAATTTATAATAAACAAATGAATTTATAATAAACAAATGAATTTATAATAAACAAATGAACTAAATGAATTTATAATAAACAAATGAATTTATAAATAAACAAATGAATTTATAATAAACAAATGAATTTATAATAAACAAATGAATTTATACACGTGTTAATAAATCGTATTCGGAAATGCGAGACACACTCACAAATACGACCCTTCACACTTAAGTACACAAAACAAATTCAAAGTAAATCAATCTTTATTAATCTTCTTCTTCCTTTTTATATTTAATGAACAAAAGTTCAATCTGTGTCAATGATGTAATACCTTTTTATCGCACTACCATTGTATAATTTTTATCGCCAACCTTGGCTGCCGAGTTAGTCCGCAGTATTTACCGTGTGTGTCTGTTGAAATCTGTAAAGGTTTGAAGACCGATTCATTTGTTGAAATAGCTTTATTTTACGTCCGCTTCCACCGAGGTGATATCGCAGACAATTACATGTTATATATACAAAGTGATAATATTTATAGAGTACATAGTGGATTGATTTGGAGAAAAAAATTTATATATATATAATATGTACAAACAAAAAGAAGTGGTATAGTAGTTTTCGGAAGATAATTAGGTTCATCATGTGACAAGAAAGACATGGACGAGGACAAACATTTAGACGGACATAGACATAGACATTTGACAAAACAGACGTGAAGGTGAACAAACATAGACATATTATGTACATATATATATATATATTCGGTTGATTTGGTTGGTCTGGTCGTTCTGTCCGGTTGAATGGCAGGGCGGTGCAACGGTGAGTATTAGTCCTGGTCCATTCTTCCTTCCATTTCGGTTTGTTGTCCGGTATGGTGGTATTGGTTCATCTTTGTTTCTTATAATTCATTCCTTTGTTGTTGGTTCTCTGAAGGAAGAATCCAGTACCTGAAAAGAGAGAGAGAGAAAAGAGAGTATCTGGTCTTATAGATTCGGTTTTTATTTCGTCTATTTAGGCTTCGGGGGGGGGGGGGGTCAAGTAAAAGAGAATAATAATAATGATAATCATAATAATAAGAATAATAATAATAGTAGTTGGAGAGAAAGAAATGTTTATGGCATATATAGTAGTTATAGTGATCTATTAGGTGATCTTTATTTTTATACAGTAATAATTTAAGTACAATAATTCATATTTAGTTACTTACTGTAGTTTTCGATAAAGAAAAATTTCAAAATATTATACATTTTCTCATTGACAATGCCATATTTGAGGTTGGGGATCAGATAATACAGCAAACTATTGGTTTACCAATGGGAACTGACCCCGCCCCATTTATGGCAAATGCACATTTATATAAATACGAATTCGACTTTCAAGACCATAAAAGAAAAACAGATTACAAGGTAGCAAAAAGTCTAAATTTTACCTTCCGTTACATTGATGACATAACACCAATCAATGATAATGGTAATTTCAATAAATACAAAGATGAAATATATCCTCCTGAACTTATATTAAATAAAGAAAATTCGGGCACTATAAATGCATCTGTCCTTGACTTGGACATCAATATAATTAATAACAAATTTAAGGTCGGTATATTCGATAAAACGGACAAATTTGGTTTTGAAGTAGTAAAATACCCGTCAGCTCATAGTAACATACCAGATACGACACTATACAATGTTTTCTATTCACAGGCATTACGATTTTTAAAAATATGCAACAATAAAGAACTATTTCTTTCCCGAATAAAAACTCTTAATTTTAAGTGCACGGCCAAAGGTGGTACACAATTACGCATTTTGAAAGAAATTTCAAAACTTCAATTTCTTCAACATAATAAGTTTGACATTTTGACATAACGATATTACTAACTACATATTGGATAATGACTCTATATAAATTGCTTCTAGATGTCTAGTCCTATCTGGATTATTGCCCTTATTTTTATGCCTTTAGGATTACACTAATAACTTGCTATTTCTTTAGCATTCCTGTTTTGCATTTCTTACGTGGGACATTATATAATAATTATACTATGGTTTGTACAATTGCATGGTCTTAAAAACTAATAGTTTTTTTTATATTTCAACGTTATTTTATCTAGATTATCGCCCTTTTTTATCGGGAAATTGCACCTTCTAAACCACGACGTCATAACAACTATTACGGCAGATTCACGTCACGCCACTCAGTCAGCAGACGGCTCGGCTGTCTCCCTAGATAGTCTATATTCCTTTGCTTCTTGTAATCAGTTTTGTTTTTGTTTCTGTGACGGTTGTAATGTGTGTCCTAAATGCATTTAATATACTTCAATCCTTTTATTGATTTGATTTAGTTTGAACTAGGCCTACTTCTGATACATTTAACTATGTGGTTACTTGTGTAGCGGAATTTATACAACAATATACTTACATTCGTAATTCTTACAACATATAATAGATCATGACTCATGCTGACACTATATAATTATTTCTTTGGGTTGCATTCCCAGTTGTTTTCAAATTGAGTGAAGTCTGTGTCACCACAGGCCCGGGACTGTACAGCGCAGTGGACGCTTACGGCTGGCCCCCGGATCCATTCGCTTTTTTTGAATTGTTTGATTGTTGTTGTTTTTTGAGTATGGTGTCTTGTCGCTATGTTTGTCTTTTGTGTAAATCATATGTGGTGCAGTCCCCCTGCACTTACTATTAGATATGATCTACAATCAATGCTTTAAAATAAAGAAAATCTTTTATTCATAGTTGATAAAATTTACAACATTTCATATAAGAGGCTAAGTAAGATCTACAATCAATGCTTATTTATTCGAGCTAGTTGGGATATTACGTCAAATTACATGGTGTGATTGTTATACGGGTGTAGGATGGTTGGGCTTCATTCGTGAGGACGTTTTTACTCAACCACTCTACTGTGTATGGAGATTCGTTTGTTATTTATATTTGAATGTAGTTTAATTGTTGAGATTTGTTTTGGTATTATTTGTAGGATGGTTTGGCTTCCGTCTAGAGGACGTTTTTACTCAGCCATCCTAATTTGTGTGAAGATTACGAGGTTTATTTGTTTAGATATTTTGTAGGGTGATTAGCGCTTCCCTCGTTGGGGACGTTTTTACGATTTCACCCTATTGAAAGTGATGTAGTTGATTAGTGTTGTATATTATATATTCTTGGTCATTCCTATGTTATCGATGAAGTCCCAGATTAGCTGGGAAGTCCAGTATCTATTATCAGGATGTGGAGATAGGAGAGATTTAAGACAGGGGGTAATTCCTCTCTTCGTAAGTTTATTAATCATTGGTAGACGTTCATTGTTTAGGTGTTTGCAGTTGATTAGCAGATGTGACGTGGTTGCAATTTGTCCACTCCGATTCATTGGCGGTGATGGCTTATTTATACTGTCCGGCGTAGGAACACGGGAACTCAGGTTGAGTGTTGTAGTCCCGGATATCCAGTCGGGTCTCAAACTGTATACCGGAAGTTGGTCCAGGTCCAGTATGTAAAATCACAACAATATGATGGAATTACTAAAAACTATAAATACCAGGATGGGAAATATTGTAATAAGATTGGCGACAATGGATCATATTGGAAATATGTTAACTCATCTCACAAACAAAGTTACCAACATGGAAAGTGATATTGACATCTTAAAGACAAGGAATACGGAAATACTGAATAATAGATTTAAAGAAATAGTTGATAAAACTGAGTCAAATCGAGTGAGTATTTCTATTCGTACAAGCATGATTGATATGTTCCCAGCCAGTGGCGGCGCTAGCCACCGGTGGTTGGAGGAGCAAGGCTGGGGCAAAGTCCAAGGTTAAGGGGGCAAAGGCACGAGCTTTAACTAGGGGTAGGGGTGTCTCCCCAGAAATTTTTTGAAAAACAGGCTGCCGTTAATGAAGCCTGCCAGTATTTCAGGCACTGATCGTTGAGATAAAGGTGTGAAACGAACGGACTTGCGAACCTCGACGAAATCCACTCACGGGTGTCAGAGTAGGGAGTCCTTGTGGGGGATATTGGGATTTTTGAAAAATACACTGTCGGAAATGCTGTCTGGGAGTATTCAGGCACCGATTGTAGAGATATATATAGCTGATCAGATACCGTCTGTCGCCTGATCACTAGTCTATCCGACCCCAGAGAGGAAAGTGTCAAATGAACGGTCTTGCGAACCTCAACAAAGCCCCCGAAAATTTGAAAAGTAGACTGCCCGAAATGCAGTATCTGGCAGTATTTCAGGCACTGATCGTCGAGATTAAACAAGCTTACCAGATACCGCCTGTCGCCAAATCACTAGTTTATCCGACCAGAGAGGAAACTGGCAAACCGACGGAGTGAATGAATTAAATTGAATGAATATTTTCGCCACAACATTTTACTAAATAAACTGCTGGAAATGCAGTCTGGCAGTATTTCAGATACTGGTCTTCGAGATAAATAGAGCTGACCAGATACTGTTCGTCGCCAAATCACCAGCATATCCGAAAAAAGAGGGAGGTGTCAAACGAACGGATTGAGGATATCAAGTGAATGCATATTCACGCCGCGTTGAACCTATACCCGAAAAACTTTGAGGATCGTAAAAAGCACTTTTTAAGTGATTCACATGTTATGTTTAAAGTTTTTGATACGTTTCGGTAATCAATACCTTCTACGGTGATTAAATCTCATCCTGCTGTAAACCTACTATAAATTATTTAAAAATTATTTGGGGGGCAAACAGAGGGTATACCAGATTATTGGGGGGCATCCCCCCCCCCTTGGCGCCGCCCCTGTTCCCAGCGGTCTAAAGAGACAAACACCGATGTGTCAAAACTGCGCTTAAAAATTCAAACCGAACGGTCATCGACTTAGAATTTCGTTCAATGAAAAACAATTTTATTATCAACGGTCTCAGAGAAAGTGCTGAAGAAGACACAGAATCCAAATTAAGAGAATTCCTATATTGCGAATTAGAAATTAATTACAGGATTGAATTTGGTAACGTACATCGTTTTGGCTAAAACAACGCTGGTCGCCCACGCCCAATAGTTTCAAGATTCCTGTACCATAAGGATCTCGATTTTGTAAAGAACAGTGCCTATAAGCTTAAAGGAAAACAGTACGGTATAAACGAGCAGTTTCCCGCATCAGTAGAAGATAATAGAAAAGCCCTTTATCCAGTGATGAAAACCTTTAAGCGAAACGGCCATAAAATTAGGGACAAATTATTTGTTGATGGTAGACTGTACGAGGTTGGGGAAGAAGTACATGTAGATAAAACAACAGATGAAGTAAACGTACAGGTAGCTAGACTATGGGAACATCAAAATCGCCCCGATGACACCAGGAAACGCCAATAAAGTTCACCTAATACTGAACAGCCGAGTATAATCAGTATGCTATCTTGGAATGGTGGTAAAGGTCTGTGTGAAAAACTTAAAGACAGTTCCTTTGTTAAATATGATATCTACATGTGACATTGTCTGTTTATATGAGTGTTGGATAAATACTGATGATCAAAAAGAAATCCACAACTATCACGCGTTGAAGTTTGTGAGAGACTTTGGTAAAGGTGTTGGAATAGTTATTTTAGATATAAAAAAAAAGAGTTGACAAGCTCTGTTCAGTTATTATATTTTTTATACTATTATTTCCTAGAAATAAGTAGCCACCAAGAGAATGTTTTTATTTGTGCCTGTTATTTTCCACCATATAATAGTATATGTTATAATAAATATGATGTTGATTTATTTATCTGTCTAGAAATCACTATTAATAAGTATATCGACTTAGAATTTCGTTCAATGAAAAACAATTTTATTATCAACGGTCTCAGAGAAAGTGCTGAAGAAGACACAGAATCCAAATTAAGAGAATTCCTATATTGCGAATTAGAAATTAATTACAGGATTGAATTTGGTAACGTACATCGTTTTGGCTAAAACAACGCTGGTCGCCCACGCCCAATAGTTTCAAGATTCCTGTACCATAAGGATCTCGATTTTGTAAAGAACAGTGCCTATAAGCTTAAAGGAAAACAGTACGGTATAAACGAGCAGTTTCCCGCATCAGTAGAAGATAATAGAAAAGCCCTTTATCCAGTGATGAAAACCTTTAAGCGAAACGGCCATAAAATTAGGGACAAATTATTTGTTGATGGTAGACTGTACGAGGTTGGGGAAGAAGTACATGTAGATAAAACAACAGATGAAGTAAACGTACAGGTAGCTAGACTATGGGAACATCAAAATCGCCCCGATGACACCAGGAAACGCCAATAAAGTTCACCTAATACTGAACAGCCGAGTATAATCAGTATGCTATCTTGGAATGGTGGTAAAGGTCTGTGTGAAAAACTTAAAGACAGTTCCTTTGTTAAATATGATATCTACATGTGACATTGTCTGTTTATATGAGTGTTGGATAAATACTGATGATCAAAACGAAATCCACAACTATCACGCGTTGAAGTTTGTGAGAGACTTTGGTAAAGGTGTTGGAATAGTTATTTTAGATATAAAAAAAAAGAGTTGACAAGCTCTGTTCAGTTATTATATTTTTTATACTATTATTTCCTAGAAATAAGTAGCCACCAAGAGAATGTTTTTATTTGTGCCTGTTATTTTCCACCATATAATAGTATATGTTATAATAAATATGATGTTGATTTATTTATCTGTCTAGAAATCACTATTAATAAGTATATCGATAAAGGTATCATCCTAGCTTGCGGTGACTTTAACGCTGGAACAGCTAAGTTGGAGGAGTTTATCAGTGAAGATGGACTAAGTATTGATGTTACAAATAAATTGACAGACTTGTGCCAGTATATTCCAGATACACCAATGATCTTACGTAATAATATGGATATATCAATTTGGACGAAAATTAATTAATTTCTGTAAAAATACAGGTTTAAGAATTTTAAATGGTAGAATAAATAATAATTTAGATGGAAATTTTACATTTAACAGCAGCAAAGGCTCCAGCCTAATAGATTATGTATTAATGATTCATTAATATTTCAATCTTATTAACGATTTTACATGTTGTGATTTCAATGAATACTCAGATCAAAGCCCAATTATGTAAAGCTTTACACACGCATGTTCAATTAATAAACCTGGTTTAGATATCAGTAAAAGAAAAATTCGACGACAGATCATTAATTGGGAAGAAATTAGAATAGAAAATCTTATTAGTGATATTAGTTCAATTAAATCTTGTTTGATAAGATTGATATATTTGCAAAATAGGAGAGTTAAACTAGGCTTGTATATATAAAAGTGTTAATAGTTTCTCGCGAACCATATCTTATCTAATGCTAAAGTAGACAAAAATTGTAATCACTAAAGGGTAGCAGAAGGGATTGGAAATGATTCTTGTTTAAAAATATATAGAGACTACTTGCGTTTTAATACTTATGGTATAAACTTATACAACAGGGAATAGGAGGTAAATTTCTTAAAGTGGTTAGATCTCTATACGAGAAATTCAAGTGTTGTGTTAAATTCGATAATGGCGTATCAGATATATTTCAGTGTCAAAATGGTCTCTTCCAGGGCTAGGTTCTCTCCCGTGTCCTATGTATAGGATATTTACCTACCCGAGGTTGTTATGTCATATAACCCGCGGGTGGAGCCCAAGGGTTTTATGACATATCAACTAAGGGAGAATAGGTTTATATCTGACATATACAACACCCACCCTTAAATTAAAACTATTTCCGAATTCAAAACTAAATTAAAATCAAGCATGCACGTAATCAAAACTAATGCCCACTACTATATAGGTGAAAGACACCTACAGATTTTACATTGCAAACTTCGAAACTCAAAGAGCGATTTAAACCTTCACAAGTGTTTGATGCACATATCGGAAAATCCCTCTTGTTTATGTGGTCAAGGTGTCGAAGACCGTGAACATTATTTCCTTAACTGTCCACTATACAACTCTCAACGAAAAATATCAATAAATAAATTAGATTTTCAACATAAAAACATACAAACAATACTATCTGGAAACACAGCTATTTCTTTTGAGGACAACTCCTTCATTGTTAAAATCGTGCATGACTTTATCAAATTAACCAAACGATTTAAAACAACCTAGACCCCCCCCCCTCTCTTCTAAAGCAGGCGCATTCATAAAACTTGGCGAAATAATTTTGGGCCTTGGCATCGACTTCATCGACTTCATCTTTGTTTTATTGTATATCTACTGCTATAATCTACTTGTATGTACTTTTGAACGTTCTTTCTAAGGGATCGTTACCTTCACCTTTTGCACCCTATAAAAAATGTAAATCCAGTCGTCTAACTTTTCAATGATGATCATTTATGGAAGCGATTTTACATAAGCAGCAATGCTTGTTATTGTATCCATATATAGTATGTTGTATATATTTGACTCACTAATGAAATAAAATATTGTTTAAACCAAATTAAATGGACTCTTCGATTAAAGGCCAACAACGATTGGCTATCCACTCGGTAGTTTCCGTCAAAAAACGAACATTACCGAATTAATCACATGCAATTACGTGGTTGTTGTTGTTTATACGGCGCCATTTTAAAGAATTGAATAGCAAAAGCACAAACAAAATGGATAGGAATACGAAGTCAGACGAATAATCTACCCCTTTAGCCAACAAATTGACGTTGGTATTGATGTGGATGCAACTATCGATGAGGATCTATTCAAACGTAAAAAAAAATTGGATCAAAAAGCGTTCTTTTCCGATAATTTTGACAGTCAGTGAACAATGATAGAACCTAATGAAACTAACGAAGAAACAAATGACAAAATTAAATCGATTTATTCCAAATGATCGTTAGACTAAGTAAGGCACAGACTGATCATTATAAGGGTAAAATGATACCCGGGGTCAAACAGCAAAGTTACCACAGCATCACAACTAAGTCAGTAACGGGTAAATCCTCCTCTGTTTGCCAAACAGGCATTGATCCGACATGGCATACTCCTAATGAGACGTCTAAGGTCATTTTGGTCCAGATTGTCCCATTCCTGTTGCAACGCAGCAGCAAGTTCTTGGACATTTGCAGGACGTTGTTGACGTTGACGTAACCTCTGTCCAAGCATTGGAGGTAACCTGTAACGATCCTTGCCCTGTGACATCTTGCGTTGTCATCCTGGAAGATGAAACGGTGGCCATGACGTCGTGCGAACGGCACAACATGGACTGCCGAGATGTTATCCCGCCAGTACTGGCCTGTAACACGCCCTGCAACAACATAAAGCCGTTCTTCCAGCACGTTTCGACGCCGCCACACCCTCCTACGTCTATCCAAAAAATCAACAGTGAACCTTGACTCATCTGAAAACATCACATTGCTCCAGTGTCGATTATCCCAGTGTTGACGATCCCTTCACCAACGACGTATTGCCTGAATGTGATGATCTCTCAAACAAGGGATCACACGAGGACGTCGGGTGCGAAGTTGACCCCTATGCAGTCGATTCCGAATGGTCTGGCCACTCACTCTCACACCAGTGTCTGTTTGAAGACGAGCGCTGATCTGATTTGCTGTGATGACACGATTCCTCAAGGTCAAGGTACGGATAAATCGATCCTGGGCTTGAGTTGTCGCCCTTGGTCGACCTGAGGGTGGTCTGTCCTGTACAGATTGTGTATTACGGTATCTGAACCATAGCCTGCTTATGACAGACTGAGAAACATTCATCGTCCGCGCCACAACCGCCTGTGTTGTGCCCAGGTGGGCAGTAGTAAAAAAAAACATCATGCGTCAAGTCCAAAAATATTCACTGGGCCCGGGTAGAACACCCACCCCTTAAAAGCTTACGTAAAAAAAATTGCACCATCACTTTTTAGAAAAGACCACCCAAAAGTCATGCGCAAGAAAATAAGTTCCTCACAGTTGCATATAAGACCACCCTGTATAATCTTGCGTAAAAAAAATTTGAACTATCATTTTTAAGAAAGACCACCCAAAAATCATGCGCAAGAAAATGTGTTCCTCAACATTTGCTTATTAGACCACCCTTAAATCTTGTGCAAGAAAATGTGTTTATTGAAATAACTCATTTTAGACCACCCAGAAGTATGTGCAATACCTAAGTTCCGAAAGGCTGAACAATAGAACAAATGACAAGAAGATATGAGTTAATGTTTGACAAAATTCTGAGTCTGAATTATTAGTCTAAGACTGCCCATATGCCGAGACAGGCTAAAATATATGAACTTAGGCTTGTACACCTATTCATTTATTGTGCTTTCCGTGATCCACTTAAATCTACTGATCACAGGTTGACCAGTTTTGACCAGAGTGTGAAGAAGTAAAAGATTATCCAAAACTTGTCTCGGCATGCTGTGGTGTTGTGGGTAAAAAAAATGTGTTGACCCTCTCCACTCGACGTGTTTATTCGGGGTGCGCTGGCAAATCAAATTGACATTTGTATTAAATGTGAAGGCTTTGATTCACAACATTTCTCCCGATTCTCCTGTGCGGGAGGAATTTTCTCACGGAAAATGGCTACATGCCAAAAATTAGTTTCGCTTTCAAAGGGAGGTAACTCGACTTTACTTTCGATTGATAAATCGACCTCATGATTGGCTGAATATGACTGGAAACTTGTAATTCTGGCAATACGTGTGTTTGTGATTAGCGATTAGTATTGTTTTGAGTAAATAAAGTATATTATAATGGTATCTGATTACATGCGCTACCAAATAAAAAAGAGACCTTGCTAGTAAATGTCTGTCTATGCGATTTTAACAATTCTCCGGCAAAGAGTAAACATTTCAATCTTCATGCCACGTGACTTTACTTTAGCGTGAAATCGGAAGCCATCGAGTCCATTGACTGAAAATAAGCCGACTTTCAATCTGCGATTTTAGATTACTTTTTCCGTTAAATATATTACTAGAGATTGTATTATAATAATTTAATAAGGATCTCTTTATATGCAAATAATCTGACCCAAAAGTTATCGAAATATAAACGCAATTACCGTTTCTATACGGGAGGCACCTGCAGGAAACTACCGCTATGACGTCATGTTTCCGGGGATTTCCATCCACGCCATTACAGCCAAAGAAAACGAGATTTATCGGTTTTGAAGCTTTGAAATTTACTACTTTCGACTAAAATGTAACCTGCTTTTTGTCTGATATTTTCAAGATTATAAATATTTTATAAATTACCATTAAAATTATTACGATTTTATAAGTTTTAACTGGCTAATATTCGCGAATTTGCGTTGTAAAATTTGTTCGACCGATTATGATGTGACCGAAAACACTTTTTGGAGTACCGTATTAAAGTCTTTTGGGTAGTAAAAAGTATATTTTTCTGTATATTTTCACAAAATATTTCAAAAAATATTTTTCTGTCATTTAAATAATTGATCCTAAGGGAATTTTCATTCGTTCATTGTTGTATGCAGCAAAAACGAGTGCACAGTGTAAAAAGTGCTGAAGACATTTACATTATAAGCCTATGATTATGATCGATAGAAATGAAGTAATTTGATGGGAAAAAATCTCCTGGATTCTCCTGTTTTTTCCTTGCTGGTCTCCTGTTTTTTTCATACCTGGGGGTTGACACGTCTGATACATGTACAAGAAACAGGAGTTACAGTACAGACATAAACAAGTTGACATTTTTCTTGGTTGACAGTTCTAATTCAATAATTAGACTTCGGGAGTCACAGAATTCACTTTACTGGAGGAATTATAAAGGTCATCACAGTGGTCACCTTACAACACGCACAAATAAAGTTCACCATTCACTTGTTACCAAACACTACCTCCGAGACAGGAAAAAAACAGTAACATATTGACACAGCATTGTAACATACTGAAGGGTTAATCTTGCGTTTTGATTGGTGGATTAGACACTGTCGGTTGGACAATATCACAATATATAACACCCCTTTGTTATAGCAAGGCGAATAACTGCGTATATAAATATTACAGTGTACTTTTTTTTCATTCTGTGCTCAGCCATCTACTTCAACTCAAATCTTTATTGACAAATATTAAATATCTTCAAGAAATCCTGCTCAAATCACAATCCTAGACCATCACACTATTTTCAAACTTCATCCAAACAAATCTCTGAAATATATAAAACAGAAGAAAATCAGTCATAAATTATTCGTAACTAAGCAGTGTGGACAATTTGTTGTTTGGTTTTTGTTTGCACTCTGCAGTGCTGCAGTGTTTACTTTAAAGTGGACAATTTAAATCAAAGTTTGCTTAAATTATTAATAACATGATTCGCCTGATAATAGGTCATTCGTCTCAAGAAATTGTTTGAAAAAATAGTCACCAGGGGAGGTGAAATAGCAGCTGAGATGGGCCAAGGATAACCTGGGATAACGTGAAATTATGCTAAAATTAACAATAACAATGGTCCGAATGGATTTACAACACGTCACTGTCAGGACGACATACATAGCATGCCAACCACTTGATAGGGTACTCTGAGGGGTGTATGAAACAACTGCTCTTCTCTGAACAAGAACTTGCAATAAATTTGTGTTGACGGTCTGCAAATAAAATGATAAAGGCTAAAAACTCACCCATGTTAAAGCTATCAAAGCTTCGAAAGTGTACTGCCATTACTGTTGCCAAGAGTTATCCCTTTGTAGTCTCGGTTAACAGGCCGTAACTAATTCATTCATGACTGGCACTACCGGTCAAAAAGACGACACTAAGGCTAATTTACTTATCTTTTAAAAATTTTAAACATTAAAAATATTTAATTTGAAAGTTGACATTGAATTTTCTTTCATAATTTATTTACCAGCGACCCAAGTATTTTAAAATTGAAGTTATCTTCGCTTGGATTCGACCACTAATTGGACACACCTCGGTAAAAACGTCAGTACGTCACAACGTTTTCTTACGTCAAAATTGATTTGCAGTAGTGATCGTTTCTATCTTGTTCTATCATGAGTGAGGAGGAGAAATGCTTTTTTTTTCATTCAGAACTCTGTTAGACCACCAAATTTTCTTACCCGGAAATGCTTTTTTTCTTGTAGAACTCTGTTAGACCATCCAATTTTCTTACCCGGAAATGTTTTTTTTTCTTCCAGACCTCAGTTAGACCACCCAAATTTCTTACCCGGAAATGCTTTTTTCTTGCAGAAGTCAGTTAGACCACCAAATTTTCTTACCCGGAATTTTTTTTTCTTGCAGAAGTCAGTTAGACCACCCAATTGTCTTACCCGGAAATGCACTTTTTCGGCTGGTAGACCCACCCCACCCCCCAGTTGTTTGCATTTTTTTTTTACAGTTGCCCCCTGTTGTCCCGATCTGTAGCATGCCAAGGGCACGTAACCTTTCATTTTGGGTAAGCCGACGCATATCAAAATTTGTTTTCTGGTCATTAAGACAATTAAACTGATGTTTCCACCCTGGAATTCAATGCCACAATGACTGTAACATTCAATGCATCACCTGCATTCCATGCGGTAGCTATTGGTGCGTTTGGGCGTCACATGTAACTGGAAATGTTTCTTCTGTTAGGTTCTATAGTGACTTTTTTCGCAGTCATTTGCATATTTTAGTATTATGCCTCCAAAATCAAATATCCCCTACTTTTTTTTAATAGTATAAGTAATAGTTATATACCTTGTTTTCAAGGTGTATCAACCCATACACCGAGAAAACAAGGTATATAACTGACTTATACTAAATACTTTTGCGAGAAATAGCGATTTTTACTAATTTCAAAAGCATTTTTCATTTCACAAATTTATCAAAGTTTCCCATTCAGAGCCCCCCAATTATCTCATTGACAACTCGTTTATCTACTCGGGTAAATGTTGTCATTACAACTCACGTGCATTTCCCGGTTCAAATCAGGCCAGTGACAATAACAGGGATTTTAAATGGTTGAGAAAAGCAAACGGCATCCAATCATTCTGTCCAAATGGCCATTTCTTGTTGTTTTGACAACGGCTGTGTCGATTGTAGTGGATGGCAGAAATGAATGGGGTAATTCGTCGAAAAATCCTACTTTAAAGTTTCACAGAGATATATATTTCTAAAACCAAGAATATCATTTCTACAAGAGATGTCGGTGATCGCAAAGATTGAGAAGCCCGATCCATCACAGAACAAGAAATTAAAGCCATGCAGATGAGTCGAATTCCACAAAACACGAAGAAAAATACCAAATGCATAGGAATATGGTGACACTTCGAGATCAGTACACGAGTTAGGATTTTAACTTTTGTGATAAGCAAGGTACATTTGCTAATTTCCGCACAGATCAATTCATTAACTCCGCGAGTATTGGCATCCACAAAAACAAGAACAGCCATTAAATGAACCCGAGTTCTCAATTTTGTAGTGTAGAAAATTCCATTGGATTAATTTATACTAGTAATATATATGGAGTACGTGCTGTGGATGAGCATAAACCGCGACAAAATGTGAAAGTTTTTAGTGTTGAAAATGCCAAGAGTTTAATTTATAATAGTAATGTAGTTGGATTACGTAAGAATATGCGGAGAGTGACGCACATTCGAAAAATGCTGAGAAAGTTGGAAATGATGACTATTTTACCATTACATGTTCAAACTGGTTGGAGATGTTAAAATAAATATGTAAATCATGATATTGTTTTTTTGTCCCTTTTGAACTGATACACGGCCACTTTTGACTTTTGAAAAGTGGCCGTGTATCAGTTCAAAAGTGGCCGTGTATCGGTGTATACCCTCCAATTTTCATCAAAGAGTTGAGAAAAAGTATGGGTATAATATAGGTCGCATAAGAAACTTTATTGATACTGATACTTCTAAAATGTTTGTCAACTCACTTATAATCTCCCGACTTGATTATTGTAATTCTTTATTGTTTAACTTGCCTTCTCTTCAGCTAAATAGATTACAAAAAATTTAAAACAAAGCCGCCCGAGTCATAACTAGAACTAAGCACTGTGAACATATCACCCCCATTTTACACCAACTGCATTGGCTACCAGTTACTAGCAGAATTGAATTTAAAATACTCTCTCTAACATACGCTATCATTAATATTGAAGACTCACCTGACTACCTTAAACAGCTAGTGACACTATCATACAAAAACCTCATTTGAGGAAAGGTATTTTAGTTTTGCTGCTTTTAAACTATGGAATAAGTTACCGTGTTACCGTATCCGATATTTTGCATTTTTCATCACATCATTCTAACTGTTTTATTTCTAAATTTATGTCGAATATTTGTTAAACCTGTCCTATTTTGAATGGCAATACCAATTTTACTAGTTCTTTAACTAATAAAACTTATTTTACACGTGGGTTTGAGAAACTAAATTGTAAAACCTCCAATATTATCTACGGTATAGAATGTACACTCCGTGAACTGATTTATGTTACCACATACTAAGAGCCCTACTTTGAGTACTACCTTTCGCAGAGATCGAGAGGAATATTGGATACGAACATTAGGTACTGCCCCCCTTATGGATGCAATGACAATGTAGCTAGTATTGGGAATTTATCTATGGAGCCGAATCGTTGCCATATTAAGAGAAAATATCATAGTTAAAATTGACAAATTATCATGGTCAAAATGGTAAAAATGGCAATTTGCGTGATTATTCACTTGTAGATATTACATAACACAAAATCACAAAATTAGTATCAAAACAAAAATTGTTCGCCAAAAATTAACAACATAAAAATCTACTTGTGTTTTTTTCACTTTCTACTTTTCGCATTTGCAAATTCACTGTGACTTTTTCATCTTTGAATTTTCAACTATAAAAATTTCTCCATTGTATTTTCAACCACTAAAATTTCTCCAATCTAACTGACCATATAAGGAAAGGGGCGTGTTTACGAGTTCGGCCGAAGTTGACGTCATAACTCATCTGTTTTATCTTCTAGACTAAAATTAATGCTCCCTGAAAGGGACGACAACTCTAAATTGTAAGGGAGCATTTCAAACACAAAACAATGGTTTTATAAATATATTCAATTCTTGTGAGATATTCAAAGTTATTTTTGTAGTAGATATTAGATTACGTCATATTTTTAATATCAAACTTGTTCATCCTAACCCATTCACTTAATACATATAAATACTATTGTCGTAATGTTAAATCATTAAAGGCCCCTTAAGCTCGGGCATGCCATAGAAATATAACACGCGACATCATAAACCAAAGTTGATATAAGCGGCTAATGCATTCAGAGTACATTATCATAATCGGTTGCAAAGATTAAGATATATTTTGGAATGCCGACCTAGCAAGAACAATAAAGCATACCTCTTTATAGGGATCTTTTTTTTTTCTTCTTTAGTTGAAATTTTTCACAATTTACTCAAGTTTTTTTTTTGGGGGGGGGGGGGATTGGACCGATGATATATCTCATTAAACAAAAAGTTGTCTGACATGACAATAAAGCTATTTATTTGATTTTTTCAAATCGGATAATCTTAACACTAAGAGGCACGAAAATCACCAATTCGCCAATGTTCTAAGGGAGATAACTCCACCGCTAGAGGCGCCAGGTGCGGGGGGTTGACACCTGACAGTGCAGACGTCAACACGTACCTGTACAGGTGGAAGTGGACGTTAAACCCCCTCAGAACAGGGAAACATGATTTTTGTTGCGCTTTTGGATGCACCCATACGAGAAGTAAAAACGATAAGTGTTTTTTTTATGAATTCCCCGTGGACGAGTATTGGCGTATGGGTGCAAACTGTCAAGAGAAATATTGTGACAGACGGGAAAGTTCAGCCGTGGATACCGAGTGATAGCTCGAAGCTTTGTAGCTGTCATTTCCTGCATCCGCCAAATCCAACATCTAGGCAAAAGAATAACAAACACGTTGTTCCAACAGAGTTTGTTTACAGAAAAACAACAACACCAAGGCCTTCCACTAAATCCACTTCTAGGGATCAACCACCTCCAGTCTTCAAAAGAAAAGGAACGCCTGATGGTGATACGGTCAACAAGGTAAGCTATAGTTCCTTTAGGAACTGTCTCTGAGCGAACGATGTCTCGCTACACAGTTCCTCACGGGCCTTATTATCAACTAGTATGAAAATAAGGCTTTTCTCCATCTCGGTTCTAAGGTTATTTTAGATCCTTACCGTCTACTTTGCACCGTGATTCTTCTTTGATCGCCAAAAGAAAACATTTCCTGACACAACCGACACAAATTTATAATAATTCAACACTATTTTCACGTAGAATTCGACGTTAGAAAAAGATAAACAATATCGTTCAAATCTGGCCGCCATGTTTGTTTACTGACGTCAGCGCAGACCGGTCTTTTTCTAACATCGAATTCTACACGAAAATAGTGTTGGATTATTATAAATTTGTCTCGGTTGTGTCAGGAAATGATTTCTTTTGGTGATCAAAAAAGTTTCACGGTGCAAAATAGACGGTAAGGATCTAAAATAGCCTTAGAACCTAGATGGGGTAAAGCTTTATTTTCATACTAGTTGATAATAAGGTCCGTGAGGAACTGTGTAGGAACTAGGTAAGCTAGGCCTTGGATTTTGATTAGAAATAAGAATATGATTACCGTATGCATATTCATGCACTCATCGAATGTCTACACCCAGCACATGTAAATTAGCATGATATTACTTATCTAAATAATGCCATGAGGTGTTGAGGGAGGGGCCCATATAGGCCTATTTCATATTATATTAATTTATATTTATAATCTATTGTCATGTTGATAGGCCTGTTTTAAAAGCTATTATCCTAGCATAAGCATACCCCCACTCCCAGTACACACACTACAGTCAACTGTATTATTGAAGTATTACTATTATTAGGGCCTATAACTATGTAGGCCTAACTAAGTAGGCTTACAGTGGCTACAGTAGGCCTAGTACTTGGTAGTAGTGTATACAGTAAAACACTAAAAAAATAACCAGGATTGCCCACAACAATTAAAATCAACCAAAGCCTTGTAACACCTTGTTTTGTTCTTGTTAAGTTGTTTGCAATTCACATATAGGCCTATAATATAATTCATATCATTCAACTAGGCTACCTCCTTGGCTTTTGGATAAAACTATCACCAGCTAGAGTTTTATCATTATTTATGCAATGTGTGGGGGTGGGGGGATTTCATTTTATCAGTTTCATAATTTTAGAGGCAATATTGACTAGCCTCTCACTGAGTCACCCTTCTTGTCCCAAAAAAAACATTCAAATGATAGATTTAGTTTCGAATTATTGAAAATAACCTTAGTAAGACTCACCACCTATTTATTGAAAATTAAACAAATGACTTACTAGTTCTGGTATGAATAAGTAAATTTTTTATTTTTTTAGAAAAACAAGGAAAACAGTATTATAGAAATTTCGGAAGCTGAGGATTCACCACAAGAAATTGATAGAGTACAACAGTTATCTGTAAGTTAAATATGATATACCGGTATATTATTCCTTTTTAAAATTGTACTGATATTGAAATACTACAGTACATTTTTGTATAATATCAATACTGTCAGATTTTACTATAAATAGTGCCGCACATATAGAAACAGTCAAATAAGTCCTGAGGCTGTAGTGATAGGGAGAGAGAGAAAAATGGGGTTTAACGTCCACTCAACACAACGAACAAGGTCATTTCAGGACTAACATATGGTTTTTAATTTTATTTTAATAATTCGCTTGTGCGTAGGGGTCTTTAGCAGTGGGAGGAAACCGGAGTGCCCGGAGGAAACCCACGAGGTTGAGTAGGCGCCCCTTTTTCCATGCCACATACGCTCACACCAGAACTCAAAACCACAGTCGCAAGCCAGAGGTGGCCGGCCAGCTAGAATCGAAATTGGCACTCTAGGCCATCCAAACCCCCCTTGTAGTGATAGGCCTACATGCTTCACACAAAATGAAACTCAGCACAAGTGAGAATATATAAATTTTCTCATATAAGTTACATATTTCAATCAAATGATTTTTTGTTACAGTTTTAAATAAAGTGTTCTTTTCTTTTTATTTCAGTCTACACAGCATGATCATGATTACTTAACTACAATGAGAACAGGTAGACTGGCTGATGCTATAGACAATTTAACAAATCAACATCCTGAGTTTTCTACATTATTAGATGACTACAATACAGCAATTCCGAAAGCTACAACATTTGATGAACATAATCAGAAAGTGCAAATATTGACTTTATATAATGTAAAAGACAATGACAATTTATTTCGATATTATACTGGTTTTCCTTCTTATTCAGTTTTTTTAGCCTTATTTAATTATTTAGAAGACAAAGTTAAAGATAAGAAATATGATAAAGGGAGTAAAACCTACGAATATAATTTTTTTAGTAATCGTTACATTTCTAAGCCAGGCAAGAAAAGAGCTTTAACTTTGCAAGATGAATTTTTTATAACATTAGTCAGATTGAAATTAGGCTTGCCTTCAAAAGATTGTTCAAAGCGATTTGGTATTTCTGAATCTTCATTTTCATCCATATTTAGAACGTGGACGACACTATTATCAATAGAACTTACAAATTTATGTGAATTACCTTCAATTGAATCTGTTGTTCAAACTAAAGCTTCCTGTTTTAAGGATTTTAATAATATTGCTATTATTATAGATTGTACAGAGTTGTTTAGTGAGACTCCTTCTTCGTTAACTGCTCATAAGCAATATCATTCTAATTATAAACATCACAGTACAGTGAAATTTATGGTTGGCATCAGTCCAGCAGGAGCAGTAACATATGTGTCTCAAATGTATGGTGGTAGGGCTTCCGACAAATTTATTACTAATGATTCTGAAAGTTTGTTATCTTATCTCGATCCAGGGACAAGCATTATGGCAGACCGAGGCTTTACGATCTGCGATGATTTACCTGCTGGTGTTCAGTTAATTATTCCTCCTTTTAAACCCAAAGACAAGGCCCAATTTTCTAAAGATGAGGTGCTAAGAAGTAAAAAAATATCAGAGGCCCGTGTTCATATAGAAAGGGCAATAAGACGTATTAAGCAGTTTCTCTTGCTAGAGAATGAAGTCAAGTTGGCCATGATAGGAAATTACGAAAATATTTTTCGTACTTGTGCTTATCTTGTAAATTTTCAAGATCCTTTTCTCAAAGTATAAGCATAATTAAAAGAAACTGGAGACATTTATGAAGTTGTGAAGAAAGAAATTTCTCTTGATAACAGTAATAACACTTTTTATAATATTAAAAATATAACATACATAATCTTGTCAACAAACATGTATAAATTAATTAATTAAGTCACTGTGAAAAATTTCGGTCATTACAATTTTTTTATATATTTTATAAACAAACATAATGTATAAATTAAGTAATTAAGCCACTATTTACAATTAAAGAGGAAACCTGTTTTTACATATATTTTATTGACTATTAAAAGATTTGTTTATTGAAATAGAATAGGATATAAAAACCACTGCAGTGGCCGGAGTTCTGAAAAATTTTCAATTGTATTTCATTACACATTAACTGTCTTACAATTGTATTTGTATTAAATAATTTAGCCTTATCATACACATCATTGCATTTCATTAGACATTAATTTTGGTACAATTATATTTGTGTAAAATAATTTAGCCTTACCATACACATCATTCCAAAAATCTAAATCAAATGACATTGTATTAATCTTTAAGTGGCATTTAGCGATTGGGAAACACATTAACAGAACACAGTTTTTATGGGAATCAATCACTGGTTTATTCACAAAGCACGACGTTTCGACAAGTATCCTCTTATCGTTATCAAGCACAATGACATTTAGTAAACTTTGGACAAATATATAGGAGTTGCATGGTGAAGCCATTTACATAGATTAAATAACAAAACAATAAGGGTAAAAGATTAAACAAAACAATTAAGCAGAAAAAACAGAAAACAAAACCAGTTGTAAACACTTATAGATTAAGCAGTCCAAACAAGGAGATAGACTTAACTAACTAGGAAGCTCTTCAAAGGGAGCCGTCAACATAATAAAGATGAGACCATTTACCAATAACTATTGTAAGCAGCAACATTGCCCCATCACAGATGACTGAATAAACAAGATAGGTGTTGAATATGTAAAACACGGGTGTGAGTAGATTAGTTATGACAATCAGAATATAGATTAAAGATTAAAAAAATATAACCACCAAAACATTATTATAGTCACTAATTATGCAGTGCCAGAAAGAGTGAAATTGACCAATATATTCCTTACATATATATTCAAAAACCTAATAATAAGTCCATTTTCGGAAAACATAAATAAATAGATGAACAACATAACAATAAAGTCGATATAGTTGATGTGTAACAGCATAGGGATAGTTAAATAATAAAGACAGTTTATAAGGCTGTAATGGATAGTAACTTTTAAATTGTGTTGTTTATTCTGATGACCTCGTCGTATGCCCTTGAAATGTGAAGCCCCGTGTCCCTATTGAGTTCAGGTGAATATCTTCTAATGTTAATTGCTTCTAGTATTTTCCTCGTTTTTCTATTCAGTTGGTTGGCTGTTAGTATCTGCACCTCGTTCCAGTCAACTCTGTGCTGCGGGTGGTTCTGTAGATGCTCCGCTATAGCCGAGTTGTTGGTAGCTGCTTTGGATCGGTGTTCTGATATTCGCTTGTCGAGTGGTCGCTTAGTTTCTCCAATGTATGAAAAGTCACACGTGCAGTTCACTTGGTATACAACCCCTTTAGGCTGGGTGGGAATAGTTGGTTGTTGTTTACCATTAGCTTTGAGTATCTGTTTCAAGGTTGTAGGGACAGAAAATGTAGTGTCGATGTTGGACTTCTTGAGTAGCTTGCTGACTTGATATGTTAGGTTCCCATAAAATGGCAAAGTTATTCTGATCATCTCTGTTGGTGCTTTTTGTTGATCTCTATTGATGTTGTTGGTTATTTCTTTGATTTGCTTATTGACTAGGGGTTGGGGATAATTATTCAAGTTGCAAAACACATGGCGTAGATGTTCTAATTCTTCATGCAGAAATTCTGGTTCACAAATGCTTATGGCTCTTCGTACTAGGGTGGTTATAAGTGCTTTTTTGATGTAGTGGGGGTGGCTGGAATGGTAATTAATATATTGATCTGTATGGGTTGGTTTTCGATATATTTTCGTTTTCATTTGGTTGTTTACTTTAACTATTTGAACATCTAAAAAGGGTAGGGATTCATCTTTCTCTATCTCAATGGTGAATTTTATTCTGGGATGCTGTTTATTAAGGTGGTCTAATAGGGACATTGGGTCATCATCTTCTTCTAGTACCACAAACGTATCATCGACCTTGCGAAGCCAAGTAATGGGAGTAATGGGTGAGGTACTGAGGGCCCATTCTTCGAATTGAGTCATGAATATTTCGGAAATTAATGGTGAAAGGGGACTGCCCATGGGTAAGCCACTGACTTGCTTGTATAGGTCATCTCCCCATGTAAAGTATGTAGAATCGAGGCACATAGTGGTTAATTCAAGGATGGTGTCTGTAGATAATTTGGTTTCCAGGGGTACTTCAAGATCGTTTATGCGGGAGCGGAGGGCTTCAATGGCTTCTAAACGGGGCACATTAGTAAAAAGATCAACTACATCATATGACACGATTCTACCAGGGCGGCTTATTTCTCTTATTTTCTTGCAAAAACCACCAGAATCTTGGATGAAGGAGGCAGAGGAAGTTCCTAAGGGGGCGAGAAGCTTGGATAGGTGTTTGGCAACATTGTAAAAGACAGAGTCTCTGGAACAAACTAACAATCTGGCCTTAATCGGGTTCTTGTGGGTTTTGATAGTAGCTCGGGCGTATGGAGGACGTGGATGATTTGGTTTCAACTGGTAGGAAAGGTCTTTGGTTATCTGTTTAGTGTCACATAGTTCTTTTAATTTATCATTTAATTGTCTGTCTAATATTGTTGTTGGATTTTTCCGTATCTTTCTGTAGGTAGTAGTATCTTTGAGTAGTTGATCCACAGTAGAGTTGTAGTCGTCCGTGTTCATGATTACAGTGGATTTGCCTTTGTCAGCTGGTATAATGACTATGGACTTGTCTTTCTTCAGATCTTGTATGGCTCTGGTTTCGCCTTTGGTGATATTGTAGGAGTTCTTCTTTGTCTTTGATTTCATTATTAGATTGGCTATCTGGTGGCGAAGGAACTCAACTTTACCCCCTGGTGCTAGCTTGCATAACCCTTTCTCTATGTTGGCAATAAATACATCATGGTTACTGGGTGCCCAGGATGGTGTGAACTTTAGACCCTTAGAAAGTAGATTTATTTGATCATCGGTGAGGTTTTTACTGCTGAGATTGACAACTGTCTTAGTGAGGAAATCTGTCTTGTGTTGGGTTGTGTCTGGTTTCTTGGTATTGGACTTACTCTTTATCAGTTCCTCTAACTTTTGAATGTGACGGTGTTTAATAATTCCCTCTCTCGCTTGGTTAGTGGAAGTCTGGGCCTTCCGGATAGTAGCATAATCTTCATTGGAAACTAGGTTGTTGAGTTCAAGGTGTGATTCTTCTATTTGGCCTAATAGTCGGTGTTTGGTGTTTCGGTGATTCTGTATTCTTTCGCGTACTAGGGATTTGCTGGCTAGTAGAAGTATTTTTTCTGCTGCATTGGAATTGACTGGACCCTTAAGTTTTAATCCATGTGGCACAATGTCACTGTCTCGGCATCTCATGAGGAAAGTCAAATTGTTACACACTCTTATATATTTATCTTCAAGTTTACTAATCTGACGAACACACTTAACTGCCACATCCCCATATTGACGTTTAACATAATCTTTAAGTGTCATTTAGCGATTGGGAAACACATTAACAGAACACAGTTTTTATGGGAATCAATCACTGGTTTATTCACAAAGCACGACGTTTCGACAAGTATCCTCTTATCGTTATCAAGCACAATGACATTTAGTAAACTTTGGACAAATATATAGGAGTTGCATGGTGAAGCCATTTACATAGATTAAATAACAAAACAATAAGGGTAAAAGATTAAACAAAACAATTAAGCAGAAAAAACAGAAAACAAAACCAGTTGTAAACACTTATAGATTAAGCAGTCCAAACAAGGAGATAGACTTAACTAACTAGGAAGCTCTTCAAAGGGAGCCGTCAACATAATAAAGATGAGACCATTTACCAATAACTATTGTAAGCAGCAACATTGCCCCATCACAGATGACTGAATAAACAAGATAGGTGTTGAATTACTTATAATTCCTTTACTGGACCATACAACAAAGTCAGCTTTATGTATTTTAGTTATAGCCATTTGACTTTGTATTTGTGTATAATATGTATGAGAATGAATTAGATGAGCTTGTCCATTCTCATCAGGTTTTAAGTAATTAATAGAATTCATAAAATCTGTAGTTTGTTTGTTTTCAATAGTTTTTGGACATTTTATTTCAACTATTATTTTATCCTCGCAACAGGAACATGAAAAAATTCTGTCAACACTGGTTGCAAACCAACCCTCATTTGAAAAAATTAACCCTTTCTCCATTAGATTACACCCGATATGTGTTTTCTGCTTTTCATGTACAAGACCATTTGTGGTATTTATATTTCCCTTAAATTTACTATTGCCCATTATATCTTGTATAAGCCAGTCATTACTCCCATGCTCAAGTAATGTTTTGCCTGATTTTACTCTTGTGTAAATATTATGTATTTTGCTGGATGTTATAGCACATTTTCGATAATGAAACCAGTTTTTATTTTCACTTTGTTTTTTTGTTAGTGATTCAATTTCATTTATCTCAGAATCAGTATATGAAAGTAAAGTCATAAAGTCATGAATATTTATATTTTTTATCTCTTACTAACAAGATATTTAGATTTTTCTAATATCGATTTTGGGGGTAATAATTCTGTGTATATATCGGTAATAAAAGATGGTACTAATTCAACTGCATCCAAGTTATATATATCCTTAAGATCGGAGGCTCCAAATGTTTGCAAGGGTTTATTATTTATGGGTCTCCACTTATTGAGATCTACCGATTTCAACCATGGTAAATTTGGACGACATAAATTCAGTTCATGAAAAAGTTGTTGTGCTTTTTCAAATTTTACCCTAGCCTTTAGAGGATTAACTGGATTAAAAATGCTACTCTTGGAAACTTTTTTTTTAACCACCTTAAGAGGTCCTCTTTTTACAATAGGAACGTCTTTAAGGGGTTTCATTTGAATTTTTTGGGATTTTGGTGCAGACCATGAACATAAAATAGATGTGCACGAAGTGTCAGGCAATTCTGTTAAACCTTTACTAACAATGTCTTCTAGACCAAATAGTAAGCCAGCAACATGAGAGCATGCCTCGATTAAACCTGCGACACATGAACAATGTCCACCAAGTGGTTTACCACTAGATTTGTCTAAAACAATGCATGTGTCATATACAGTTCCATTTGTATCCCAAGATAGGTTACTTTTGCAGCGTAAAGCACAGTATGAATAATTATCTGCAAGATTGTTAAACCGAACAGAATGTATATGTCCTGAAGCCAAAAGTTCATAACTGCGTAAAGCTTTATATCGCTTAAGTGTTTCTGATGTGAATTCTTTAAAGTTTGAAGAATGTGTTTTGATATCATGAGCATTAATCAAATATTCTACAATCTGTGAAAGTGTTGTAGAGGGCAAATATTTAAGACTTTGGGACCAGCCCTTAACTGAATTTTTAATGTCACAAATATGTTGATGAAGCACACTAGTAGATTGATTGAATTTATAAATTAAAGACAGCTGTGCCAAATGATGGGTCCTTTTGCCAATAACTTCTAAATTATTTCTCCTGAGTAAGTCTTTCAATTCCAAATCATTAAGTTTACACAAATCTTCATATTTAATTATTTCATTGGGTTTTAGATGTAAGACTGAAGAAAGCTGGTCAATTTTCTCTAAATGTTTATTCTTTGGAACCAATGAATGTGATCTAATAATCTTATCAAGTTGCTGATTAGTTAACTTCAACAGGTCAGAATAAGAAGAATAAGTCTCAGTCTGTGAAAAAAAAAAGCTTAATTATAAAAAAATTCGGTGTCTGTTCGGAAGGGGGGGGGGTGTATATGTTATTTTAAATAATAACTTTTTAGATTTTAAAACTTACAGCCGAAGCAATTTCTAAAAAAATGTATCAGAAAATAAATAAATAGAAACATCGTCTAGGCCTATTTGAGTATTTATTTATAAAAAATTTAACTTTTTGTTTTTGCTTGTTTATTTTTTTTGAATAATACTCTCGAAATATGTCCAACATTCATTTACGGAGGGGTGAAATATATTTAAGTTTTTTTGTTAAAAAGCTTAATTATAAATTATAAATATTAGATCTACGAGTAATAATAATAATAATAATAATAATAATAATAAGGGAATGTTTGGTACTGGTAGGTGGTACACCAAAAAAAAACCATGCATCGCATTTTCCAATGGCAATAGGCCTAGATTAATGAACGGCGAATTCCGAGCATACGACGGCTGGAGTGATATGTATACTAAACACCAAAGAATGTAGGCTCTTGAGGCGGGGGGGGGGCATAGTCTAGCCGAATCGAATGAAGGCTATTTATTTTAATTTAGACGCAAAGAAATGGCATGACATGTAACTAAAAATAGACTAATTTTGTCTACCTACCGATCGTAGCATTTTATGATGATCTGTTTTGACATAAAAAATTAGGTATAGTTATATTAAAAATATGAGAAGGTATATTATTTAAAGTTACATCATCAATTGATAATAAATAATTTGAAGAGGGGAAAGTTCAGTTTGTGTTGTCTTATTATCGCAGATGTCAAGTTGTCAAGCGATGCGAAGCCATTAATTGTAAACAACGTAAACCCCCCTCAACTAGCGCCACCAGCGGCGGAGTTACCACCCTTCAACAAGGTAACATAGGTAAGCATTTGTTTCCATCCACCGGAGCCTGGTGTTATGACGTCATGTGTGGATTTTGGATTAGCATAAGGGTTAGGGTAAGTGTTGTGGCATGCAGATTTCGCCAGAGTCTCGAGATATAGACAGGGCTAGCCCTAACCCTAACCCTGGGCCAAGCTTAACCCTTATCCTAACCCGCAATACATATATGACGTCATAACAACAGGCTCCGGTGGATGGAAACAAATGCTTACCCTTCAACAATGACGAATAGGTGAATCCCATTGGAGCATTAATTTTAGCCCATACGGTAAATATTGACGTCCTATGACGTCAACTTCGGCTGAACCCGGAACCACGCCCTCTAGCCGTTCGATTGGAGAAATTTAAGTGGTTGAAAATACAATGGAGAAATTTTTATAGTTGAAAATTCAAAGATGAAAAAGTCACAGTGAATTTGCAAATGCGAAAAGTAGAAAGTGAAAAAAACACAAGTAGATTTTTATGTTGTTAATTTTTGGCGAACAATTTTTGTTTTGATACTAATTTTGTGATTTTGTGTTATGTAATATCTACAAGTGAATAATCACGCAAATTGCCATTTTTACCATTTTGACCATGATAATTTGTCAATTTTAACTATGATATTTTCTCTTAATATGGCAACGATTCGGCTCCATACATTGGAGCATTAATTTTAGCCCATACGGTAAATATTGACGTCCTATGACGTCAACTTCGGCTGAACCCGGAACCACGCCCTCTAGCCGTTCGATTGGAGAAATTTTAGTGGTTGAAAATACAATGGAGAAATTTTTATAGTTGAAAATTCAAAGATGAAAAAGTCACAGTGAATTTGCAAATGCGAAAAGTAGAAAGTGAAAAAAACACAAGTAGATTTTTATGTTGTTAATTTTTGGCGAACAATTTTTGTTTTGATACTAATTTTGTGATTTTGTGTTATGTAATATCTACAAGTGAATAATCACGCAAATTGCCATTTTTACCATTTTGACCATGATAATTTGTCAATTTTAACTATGATATTTTCTCTTAATATGGCAACGATTCGGCTCCATATTTATCTAGCCCTGTGTGTAGCGATGTTAATGTCATGACGTTATTCCCAAAGTTTCGTCGTCGAAAACGCAGTCACGGACATCGTCGCTACTACACACCATCTATGCTCAGCACTATATCACTGGATGCCCTTTTAGAAATTATCCAGGAACCACTAGGGCCACACCATATCCGTACTAAATTATATTCTATTCAAGCTGAATGTTTGGATGCAAATTGTACTGACCCTGCATCCACTGAATACAGGGTTGTATCAATTTTCTTGACATTGCCCGTCGTCGTCTGGACATTGCAACTGAGTTTGATGCGTCGCACACCAACAACAGTTCATTTCTAAAATTGAAATTTGCTAATAAAGGCATTGACGCTATCGGATTAAGCCAAATATTACACCATAAGCAAGTCACAGCGCATATCCCTCCTTACTTCAAAACTGTTACTGTTCATAGGATTTCTTATACTTATACTAAACCCATTGTATCCAAATATTTAATTACAAAAACGCATTATCTGACATCAATTCAAAAGACTTATATAATAACCCTCTACCTCCACGTTTCTCAACCTTTTCTCGCCGCTCACCCGACCCATTTACCCCCAGAGTTTTGAGGGAAGGTTACCTACACGGCAAATCCGGTCACCGCGAGCGCCATAGGCGCGAAGCCTGTCAAGGAGGGTTTGTGGGGTTGATGTCCCCACAGGAAATGTTTAGAAATTGGATCCTGGAAACGTGATTTCCAGCCATTTCAGGCACTCTTCCAGGCGTTGCAAAAAAACTTGAAAATGGCCTTTTTCTAAAGAAGCCAACCGACATGAACCGCGGATCCTTGCACGGGCCTGCACCCCCTGACCTCATTGACAATGGAATGAATACGGATCGAAGTTGAGACTCAATAATCACTAAATTTATATTTTAATGAAAATACGTTGTTTCCAGTTCAGTGTGAAATTTGCTTCTGGTAAGTGCTAATCTCATGTCATTTCGGACATTCAGTCTGTTCCCGTATTTGGTTTTGAACAGAATCAGCGTTGAAAATCCAGATTCGTAAAAAAGGTATGTTGTAACGGACGGTCTTGCAATGCAATTTCACCTCTCATAGAACTCCACAACCTTTATATGACCATTTTTGAAGTTACTGGGAGTGTGCTCATTCAACCCCTGGACGAGAGCCATTCCCCCCTTGGTGGTGAATTCACCCCAGGTTGAGAAACGCTGCTCTACCATGTTCTTGCTCTACGTCGTCCTTCCTTTACCCGCCAGCTGGACATGTGGTCACTGGTGATTTAAACATAGTCCAGAATAATAAGTTACGTGAAATTTTGTCCAAAGGACCCAAATCCCGAGAACCGCAACCATTTTTATGGGATCAAAATTTCAAACTTATTATGGAAGCCGTAGAGGACTATGCTTGATCATGGGCTAAGAGGGAAAGTGTTATCTCGGATACTCTCTCTGATTTGTCTAAGTCGATCAGTTGTTTACTCAAACGAAGAATATACATGCAAAGTTTGTCAGTTGACACTAAGCCTAAGTCTGTTTTCAATGAGGTTAGCATTGTTGAAAATCTCAATGTCTTGCATGACAATTATGTCATTGTTCAAGCTGACAAGGCGTCCAATAACATAGTGAATATATTTCGACTGTCTGTTGAAAGAACTTAATTTCGGGAAACCAATCAACAGTGCTACATATAAACGATCTACTCTTAGTAAGGATGAAATTATATCCAACCACAAATCTGTACTCACTTCATTTGGTACTCCATGTGGAAATACCTATATAGATTTGCCCTTGTTGTATTGGATACCTAAATTACATAAAAATCCCTACAAGCAACGTTTTATAGCAGGTTCATCCCGTTGTTCCATAAAACCACTTTCAAAGGTATTGACATGCTAACGGCTGTTAAAGAGAAAGAGGGTATTCAAAAATACTGTGACAAGGTATACTCTCGAAGTGGTATAAATCAAATGTCGATATTAAAAAATTCCAAAGAATTACTTGATGGTTTGCAATCTAGATCCCTTGCTTGAACAGTCCCATCTATTCTTGGTTTTTTATTTTATTACCCTTTGAAATTAAGATTCCCCTTCCCTGCCTGTTTTTAAGAAAAAGTTAAAGACCCACCTTTTTAAAGGCCAATTTAATTGTTAAATGCTTAAACTTTTTCAGTGTTTACCTTTTACTTTTTCTAATTGTGCAATGTTCTTATTATTGAGATGTTTTATATATTATACTTTTACCATAATGTAATAGCGCCATAGAGCAATCTAAATATTGGATTATAGGCGCTCTATAAATAGATTATTATTATTATTATTATTATTATTACTATCTAAATTTTTGCAAATGACTTCTTGAAACACGAAATAGTACTAGTACTGTTATGATATACTATGAATTGGGTAGATATCCACTTTCTATATTAAGGAAAATTCGAATATTAAAATATTGGTTGAAGTTAATTAACACCGACAATATAATCCTTAGACGATGTTACAAAGATATGTGCATAAACAATGATAACTGGATAGACAATATTAAAAAGGAATTATTTGGACTTGGATTAGGAAATATTTGGGAAAGTAATGGTTTTGAAAATTCTAAACGCACATTGTCTGTAATAAAACTTCGTCTAATTGATATTTTTTAAACAAGAATGCCATGAAAAAATTATTGTATATTGTAGATAAGTTTACGCTCCAGTTTTATCTAACTAAATCGCTAAAAAAGAAGTATATACGTGAAAAAAACACGAATAAGACTTTCTAGTCATAATTTAAATATCGAGAAAGGCAGGTATGTTAAGACCGCTAGGAAAGATAGATAATGTATTTTGTGCAATAAACTAGACATCGAGGACGAGTATCATTTTATTCTTATTTGTCCCAGATACGAAAACCTACGAAATAAATTTATAAAGCCATATTTTAGTAAAAACCCAAGTGTCTATAAGCTAATACAACTTCTTTCCGCTAAGGACACCACAGAATTAGAGAATCTTGGTCGGTTTCTATTACACGCCAATAAGAGAAGATCTAAACTTATCCTTGAAACGAAATCAACTTTTAACTCTTTGTACATGTTATAGTCAAACTCCCTTGTACATTCTGTATATATTTTCATTTAATGTTCGTTTTGTATGTATAGTGTATGTGTGTTTTACCCACACTAGGAAAATGTTTGTCTAATTATTATATTGTTACATATGAAATTAGTATGATTATAATTTGGGATAAATTATGATAGTGTGTATCCTTTGCTGGAATGGTTGTTTTCATATACTTTTTTTAGAACTCCATTTCAATACATAACAGTAAATAGTGGTAGTATAATAATGGATATTGCAAACTTTATTTTTTTAACAATGGAACACGAATAGAAAACAACATATTATTAGTCATACACAATGACCTTTGCCTTCTAAGTTAGACTGGACAATTCATAAATATTGTGAAACTACCTACATTTTACATTGTGTGTACGAAAGATGTTGCATTATATTTTACCTGAATAAATAATACCGAATATGTATATATGGGAATATAAATATATAAATCATGTCTTGCTTCTAGTGGTAGTATAAATAATTTCTAAATATCTATTAAGCCAATGAATTTATATGACAATCGCGGAAACATGATTTAGCATGTATACTAACATGATAGATGATCGTAAAATGATATCCTTAACCCTTTACTCTATTATGGCACCACAATATCAAAGGTGCCAACGAAAAAAGAAATTTAAAGCCAGCTACGCTCTGCGACATTGTCTTTATTTGAATATGAATCCTCTAACTTTTAAAATCGCCACTACAGTGTTAAATAAAAGGCATTATAATCTTACTTAACTTTAAGGTACCTCCTGTAGGTCACTTAAAAATAAGTGGATATTTCTCACTTAAACTGGCCTTTGAATACCACTTAAAGACGAACATTTAAAAGTTGAGGCCGCTTACCTTTAAGGGGAAATTTGATGCTTAGCAGTGACTTTAAATATCAAAGCTGCCAACGAAAAAAAAAAATCTGAGGCCAGCTACGCTCGGCGACATTGTCTTTATTTCAATATGAATCCCCTAAGTTTTAAAATCGCCACTACGGGACTACTACCAGAGTGTTTAAAGAAGGCATAATAATCTCACTTAACTTTAAGGTACCTCCAATAGGTCACTTAAAGTTAAGTGGATATTTATCACTTAATCTGGCCTTTGAATACCACTTAAAGACTGACATTTGAAAGTTAAGGCAGCTTAACCTTAAGGGGAAATTTGATGCTTAACAGTGCCTTTGAATACCACTTGCCCTTAACTTACAGGAAGTTACGAATATTTAAGTGAAAGCTAGTAGTTAGATAACCTTTGAATAATATACTTCACCTTTAAAATAGACGATTGTTAACCCATGCGATCGTTATCTCACATTTGTAGCAACATTGCTTTTTCACTTTTGAGGAAATAATGCATATCTTTTTATAAATTTGTTCATAACTCCCTGCAAATCAGGACTTATTCACTGTCCTCTTGGTTAACTTTGCTGGATCTATCGCCTTCCGATTTTCTTCTAAACTAATAAAACACGCACCCACGGATGTTTAGGAAAATAGTGATGGCATCCTATTGACATTTTTTTGTTAGGATTCTTTCTCTGACTGCAAGATGGCGGCAAATGAAAGAACATGCTGGCTAAAGTAAGGGTAGGAGTTCCACAAAAGACAAATCTGCAGACATGACACAATATGCACAGACCCCTCAAACAACAAACGCAAATATCAGATCGAGTTAATGTATCCAGGGACTAGCCGTAAGTGCCAACCTCGCTGTACATTCCTGGGCATGTGATAAGCCAGAAAAAAAAACGATAAAAATTCAGAAACAAACAAGTATTATTCAACTATATCATTGCACAAAATATAATAAGCTATATACTTGTCAGGAATGTGAAAAGAAATGGAAGTTTTGAAATGTCTTTTAAGAAACGTATATAATACGTGCGATATTAATAATACTTCATAATAATAGTAAGTTCTTATATTGCACACAATGTCATCAAAGTTAATACTCAGGGAGTATTTAGCTCTCCACAAGACAAAAAAAACACCAATGAATATTAGTAAGCAGTCGAAATAAGAACTGTCTGTATCTGCTTAAAACCGCCTAGAGATTATGAATTCTTTTTGTTCTGATCACACACACTGTTCTTTAATACGAATACTTGCTTTTCGTTGGGATTGTCGGGAGCCACAGTGTCTCAGTGAGTAAGACGTTGGCTAGTTAACCTGAGGGTTTCTTGTTCGATACCCGCGTTGGCCGAGAAAGTTTATCGTGATTTTCCGGCATGACCCCCCACCACACCTTACCCCAATTATCAGTGATGCAGGACAGAGGGTCTGGCAGTTGACAAGGTATAGTCGTTCAGATGGGACGAAAATCCGAGTCCTCCGTGGACACATGGGTGTGCCCGTAAAAGATCCCTTAGCAGTTAGAATTCTACATAAGTGTAGAACGTAGTGTCGCTGCCCGAACACAATTTCCCTGAAAGCACACTGTATGGCGTGTGCCCATATATTTATTGGCCTAGTCGGGGCAGAACAGTAGGACTTACTTTAACCCCATTTAATTTAATTTCATTTACATTGCATATTAAAACAATGGCACATTACGTGGTCTATCTGTTGTCCACAATTATTGTTAACACTCGAAAATCTAGAATAATTTCTTCAATCCTCTAACATTCAACGCTTAACCATCTTTAGTGGTTACAATTTGAATTATCTTATTACAATTTGTTTACTTTACTGAAGTAACTGTTTACATTGACCGTATTCCTACCCACTGGATTTGATCTTTTTGAAAACTATTTCATATATATTTATTCATGTTTATCATTCCCAGGGTTATTGAATGCAAAGACAAGTTTAAGAAAACCCAGTAATGACTGTTGATGACTAACTTTTTGTAAATGCCTGAGTAACATTGCTACATATGATGCAATACTTATTTTTCCCAATTTATTACAGAAAGTTCATTACAGTCGTATTAATACGGCAAGAAGTTTGGATGATAGATGTGGTAAGTTATGTTTATTTTCGTTTGACGCCACCATAATTCCTGATCACACCATTGTGTACTGCACATTAATTATCATGTATTTGTGTGGGATCATTTGTCATGAAATAAATATTCGTGTCATTTTTTTGGTAAAAGCAAAAACTCTGTTGATTTTGAAAGAAGCTATGATAATTTTTTTGAAAAAATAGGGTGCAATTTTTTCTCGTTCTAAACGTCCGAAATCGAAGATGGAGTCCAAAATTGCCACCGTTCAGCAATAATTCAGTATCTTCGCTAGTACATGTGATATCATGCCAAAGAAAGTATCTAAATTTAGGTTTACCTACACAAGAAAACCAAGATGGAGTCCAAAATTGCCACCGTTCAGCAATAATTCAATATCTTCGCTAGTACACGTGATATGATGCCAAAGAAAGTATCTAAATTTAGGTTTACCTACACAAGAAAACCAATGAATGGAACCATCAAATTTAGGCTAAAATTGTGATTTACATGCCTTATTTCAAGATGGAGTCCAAAATGGCCACCGTTTACACTAAATTGTGCTTATTTCGATACAGTAGTCGTCTACACTAAATTGTGCTTATTTCGATACAGTAGTCCATACAATAAAATAAAAACCAAGTACGAACAATCCAAATCAAAAGACAGAATTCGAAGTCCTAAAAACGTTATAGGCAAAATAGTGTATTCAAGCAAAATAGTGTAATCAGCAAATGGACTGCTCCTCGTGTACAAAAATACACGACAAGCAGTGGTAACAGGTGTCCGGAAGAGTAAGCTTACCCTGCCTGGCGCCACACCCGCCATAGCTGCATCCAATCTATTAGGCGAAATGTCAGTCAAATAGCGTGATTGGCCAATGAACTATAGTATGCAAAATGCACGTGATGAACTGTCTTAACGATGTTGTAGACATTAACAGGGTGATAGTAACAGTATACGTGTCAATTAAAAATATCTAGAATAATAGCCGAGAGAGACACGTTATATGACGGCCATAAAACTTTTTAAAGGCCTTAATAAGTTTAGTGCGCAAGTATCCTTGTAGTAGAAGCTTAGATGCCAAATGCCTCGATCTACTTAAAAAATCAGAATAAAAGGAACAAGCTCTCGTGTAACGAATTAGCTGAGACACAAACACTCCATAAGCTGGTGATATTGGAATGTTACTACTGATAAATGGAAAGTTAACAATCGGAAAGTCAAAGTCATCCCGTTTATCGTACAATTTAACACTCAGTTTATGGCAATTGTCATATTCGAGACGCAGATCCAAGTAGGAAGCGTAATTGTCACTGTCAGTGGTATTTTTAATTTCGAGCTCATCAGGATATATGAAGTCTACATAATCACTAAATTTAGGATTATTAAGGGCTAAAACATCATCAATATATCGATAAGTGAAATTAAAAAGTCTGACTGATCGTTTGTTTGTTTTTACGAGCATCTGTATGTACTCGGCTTCGTACGAATAGAGAAACAGATCAGCAAGCAAAGGTGCACAGTTGGTGCCCATCGGGATGCCAACCACTTGCTGATATATTTCCCCTCCAAATTCAACAAAGATGTTATCAATTAAAAAATCCAACATCTGAATTATCTTGGTGGCTGTGTATTTGTTTTTTGAATCACTGTGATACTTAACGAAATATGTAGAATTATAATTTACAACTAAATATTGATAACGAGCAGTACCCGATTTAGACGAAAAGACACTGTGAATAATGTCTTTCAATCGGGCTTTTAATTTACTATGGGGAATTTTAGTGTACAAAGTAGAAAAGTCAAACGTTTGAATAGATGAGACTGAAGCAAGGGATCTAGATTGCAGACCATCAAGTAATTCTTTGGAATTTTTTAATATCCACATTTGATTTATACCACTTCGAGAGTATACTTTGTCACAGTATTTTTGAATACCCTCTTTAACAGCTGTTAGTATAGATGTCAATACCTTTGAAAGTGGTTTTGTGGAACAACGGGATGAACCTGCTATAAAACGCTGCTTGTAAGGATTTTTATGTAATTTAGGTATCCAATACAACAAGGGCAAATCTGTATAGGTATTTCCACATGGAGTACCAAATGAAGTAAGTACAGATTTGTGATTGGATATAATTTCATCCTTACTAAAAGTAGATCGTTTATATGTAGCACTGTCGATTGGTTTCCCGAAATTAAGTTCTTTGAACAGACAGTCAAAATAATGTCGTTTACAAATAAACACTATGTTATTGGACGCTTTGTCAGCTGGCACAATGACATAATTATCATGCAAGGCATTCAGATTTTCAACAATGCTAACATCATTGAAAATAGACTTAGGCCTAGTATCAACTGACAAACGTTGCATGTATATTCTTCGTTTAAGTAAACGACTGATAGACTTAGTCCAATCAGAGAGAGTATCCGAGATAACATCTTCCCTCTTAGCCCATGATCTAGCGTAGTCCTCTACGGCATCCATAATAAGTTTGAAATTTTGATCCCATGAAAATGGTTGCGGTTCCCGGTATTTGGGTCCTTTGGACAAAATTTCACGTAGCTTATTATTCTGGACTATGTTCAAATCACCAGTGACCACATGTCCAGCTGGCGGGTAAAGGAAGGACGACGTAGAACAAGAACATGGTAGAGGGTTATTGTATAAGTCTTGTGCATTGATGTCAGATAATGCGTTTCTGTAGTTAAATATTTTGGATGCAATAGGTTCAGTATAAGTATAAGAAATCCTAGGAACAGTAACAGTTTTGAAGTAAGGAGGGATGTGTGCTGTGACTTGCTTATGGTGTAGTATTTGGCTTAATCCGATAGCATCAATGCCTTTATTAGCAAATTTCAAATTTAGAAATGAACTATTTGTGGTGTGTGACGCATCAGACTCAGTTGCAATGTCCAGACGACGTTGGGCAATGTCAAGAACAATTGATACAACCCTGTATTCAGTGGATGCAGGGTCAGTACAATTTGAATCCAAACATTCAGCTTTTAGTAATTTCAAAATCGTAAGTGGAATAGAATATAATTTAGTACGGATATGATGTGGCCCTAGTGGTTCCTGGATAATTTCTAAAAGGGCATCCAATGATATAGTGCTGAGCTTAGGTGATGTGTAGCGACGATGTCCGTGACTGCGTTTACGACGACGAAACTTGGGGAATAACGTCATGACATTAACATCGCTACACGCAGGGCTAGATAAATTCCCTATACTAGCTACATTGTCATTGCATCCATAAGGGGTGGCAGTACCTAATGTCCGTATCCAATATTCCTCTCGGTCTCTGCGAAAGGGAGTACTCAAAGTAGGGCTGTTAGTATGGTGGTAAATTTTCTCTAATATCGACACTCTCATTGATAGTATAGAGTGGTCCGGTTGGTTAAAATGTCTATAGAGAATCTGGTTACTACCCTTATTAATGTTGTGACGATGACCATTAACACGTAAGTGTAAAGGGTCTTTAGTTTCGCCAACATAAATTAGTCCGCAGAGTGTACACTCTATACCGTAGATAACATTGGAGGTTTTGCAATTAAGTTTCTCAAACCCACGTGTAAAATAAGTTTTATTAGTTAAAGAAGTAGTAAAATTAGTATTGTTATTCAAAATAGGACAGGTTTTACAATTATTAGACATACATTTAGAAATATAACAGTTAGAATGATGTGGTGAAAAATGCAAAATATCAAATAGTTTGACAGAACACTGTTGAGTTGAGATTGATGAATCATTCGAGGACTTAAAAACATTACAGGCACCTGAACGAAAAATATCTCCCATACCATTACTAGTATCTTGGGATATATCACCGATATCCCCCGTGCCCTTGGGGGTATCGTGGCAGTTTTTTTACCCTGAAACTGCCTCCCAGCAGTATATTTTGGTTATTTGTACTCAACATGGAACTATAAAGCTACTGGATGATATTAGAAATAAATGTACAAACAAGGTATCTGATTAAATCAATATAACTATAGTGGAACCCACATTCATCTCTGGCCATTGCTGGATTATGTTCTGATATTTGCGAGGGAGTGTGTCTATTCTTCCCGTTCCATCAAATCTATCCCAAGTACAGCAGCCCTTCGTTTAATCTGTGGTCTGCCCAAAAACTTTGGAAATTGATTTAAGGTATTTAAAACGGTCAAGTGTTGATCGTCTCAAAATAGTATTGTTTACATTATAACCGTGCTGATAGCCTCGCTAGTCACATTTTTTTGGTCCAATTTGGAGCTCTGTTACGCAGTTCGCGATTGGTTGTTATTGAGACCAGTCATAATTTGGAACAAGCAATTGCTTTCTTTATAGCAGTGAGAGGTTGGATTAGCTTTACATGTATAATGACACGAAACACTGCACGGGGTATGAGTAGAACCACGTTAGTTATTGTTCAGTGTCATTGTATGAACGAAAAAAAATGCAAAAGTCACACGGTGTATAGGTGTAGTTTTAGCAACAGACATCAAAAAATATCCACTCCTCATTTATCCTTGGTTGGCTTGTTTTGTTGCTTCAAGTGAAAACCCAGCAAGTACAGAATTCTGTACATGGGATTTTGTTATTGCGACACATCCAGATTTACATCCGCACTTGATCAGGTGCTTGTGGATTCAAACATCGAACGGGAGAGAAGTGACTTGAGCCTACGTCAAATGTCTAACTAAATTGGCACCCTTTTTTTCAAACTTATGATAGCTCCTTTCAGAATAAACAGAGTTTTTGCTTTTACCAAAAAAAAATGACATGAAATTACAAATGAGCCTACACTATATCCTGGAAATAAACTTTTGTATGAGTTTTCGTTCGTACACTATACAAAAAACGAACGATCGGATTTTTCGGATAATGTTTTCAATTTTTCGTCGCTTGAGCCTCTGGGAGGGAAGGGGTGGGGGCTCTACAAACTTCGTATACATTTCATCTGAGTTATGACTCTAAAATAGAAGGTCTGATGCATTCTACAATCGAACTCATCAAAGCGGGTCTACAATCTTTGTACATGATTCATACATGATTCACATTTCTCAAAAACGGCGGTCGGCGCCTCCAGCACGATAGGCCCGATGCGCAACAAAATTGAACTTATCCAGGATCCTTTCAGACTTAACGTTCATCTGATCGGACATATATTGTGACGTCAAGAGGGTTCCACAGCCTTGGTATTACATGTTTTTACATTATTTGCGTGAAGGGGTGATGCGATTTTGACGGGAATTTCGGTCCGAATTACAGGCATTTCGGTCCGAATTACGCGAAGTTGCAGTCCGATATCAACCAATAGCGACAGGAATCTAGATCCCATAAAACATCCACAACTTTGGTATTCCATTTTAACGGAAAGTTTATGTCCGATTTTCACGTAATTCTGACTGTAACTGAAACGTAATTATTGTGTAGCGGTAAAATATTTGAACGGGTTTTTTTTAAATCTAATAAAAACTAGACCTGGCAGGGCAGAACCGGCTTTCAGGAAGCACACCGGAAGTTATTATACAAGAATCCAGTGACCGTGCTATCAAACGATAATTAAGCTGTTTTGATCCAGTGACATCTTACGCAGCAATCACGTATTTCACAAGAGTACTATTTTGTTTTTACTTTTTTTCCATTTTTTAGGAGGGGGGAGGGGTCAAAATATCGGATACGTTTTCGACAACTTCAGGTTTACGTATCTATGTCGGGTAATTTTTACTGACACTTAATTTACTGTTTCGTAAGTTTCAGAAACATCCGTAGAGCAGTCTTGAAAAAGAAATGAAAAAAGAAGATCATTTATAGTATTCTAACTTTTTTTCAAAGATTGAAACCCTTTTTGGACTAGTTATTTCATTTAGAGGATATTATATTTGAATAAACACTCTAGACCAAAACATAGGCGTAGAAAATGTAACTCCTATGGCTGTAAGTAAAATATTGCAAAAGCCTTAGGTATTTATCACGTTTCAAGATGGTTGCACTTCCGGTTCAATCCGCAGATTTCATATTTTGTGTACACATCAGTACTGTCTTAGCTAGTACAGACAACAAAATTCAAAGCAAGCTGTCCTATAGTTCGACTATTTTTTATGAAAACTTTGATCCTTAATTCCCAATGAAATCTTTCAAGTGGAATCGGTAAGATCTACTTTCATACTCAATCTAAAATTGCTGATTTGAAGTAAATGTTTCAAGGTACTGAAAGAAAGAAAAATGTAACATCGTCGATTTTTAACTTTTTCTCATATTCAGTTCAAATTGGTGGCCATATATATAGACCTAAATCAAAATTCTAATCCGATAGATTTTTAGGCATTCCTTCAAGAATTCAGAAAATGTAACTCCCATGTATGTATGTAAAAATATTGCAAAAGCCGTATGGATTTTTCACGTTTCAAAATGGTAGCACTTCCGGTTCGATTGATAAACTCAATATGTTGTGTACTCATCCGTAATTACATTTAAAACTAGTATAGAGAAAATATTTCAAGGTAATCGGATCTATATTTCGTCGACTTTTTTAAAAACTCGTACACCTAATTTCATCAAGTGGAGATAATTTAGCAAATTTATGATTACATCTTTCAAGTCGAATAGGTAATATCTGCTTAGATACTAAATTTCATAAAAATCGTGCAACTTTTTAAGAAGTTGTTAAGTTGGTCTGAACTTCCGGTTAGAAATCACAGCGACATATTTTTTTAAATAGTGAGGGGGATGGCCTAGTGGTCTAGAGTGCCGCGCTTCGACCTCTAGCTGGCGGGCCACCTCTGGCTTGCGGCTGTGGTTTTGAGCCCTGGTGTGAGCGTATGTAACATGGAGATAGGGGCGCCTTCTCAACCTGGTGGGTTTCCTCCGGGCACTCCGGTTTCCAACAATTGCTAAAGACCCCTACGCGCAAGCGAATTATTGAAATAAAAATTGAAAACCATACGTTAGTCCCAAAATGACCTAGTTTGTTCCGAGTGGACGTCAAACCCCATCTCTCTCTCTCTCTCTCTCTCTCTCTCTCTCTCTCTCTCTCACACACACACACACACACACACACACACACACACACACACTAAATGGTGATCTTCAATTGACCTAAAGCAAAATCCTATTCCGATAGATTTTTAGGCATTCCTTCAAGTAACTTTTATGTCTGTAAATAAAGTATTACAAAAGCCTTAGGGATTTTTCACGTTTCAAGATGCCGGCACTTCCGGTTCAATCGGAAGACTTCATATGTTGTGTACAAATCAGTACTGTCTAAACTAGTACAGAAAAATAAATTCAAGGCACTCTGACCTATATTTCGTCGATTTTTTTAAAAAACTTTGATCCTTTATTTCGCCAAGGGGAGATAATTTCGAAACGTTCTAAAGACATAAATTTTATGAAACTATTAAAAAAGTTGTCAAGTTGGTCTCAACTTGAAAACTTCCGGCTCGAAATCACAGCGACGAATTTTCGAAATTCGAAAATCCGAAGCTGCTGATTTAAAGTAACTGTTTCAAGGTACTAAAAGAAAAAAAAGTATTTGTAAAATAGGTCAAATAGTCACAAAGTTACAGCAATGTAGGCCAAATTCATTCGTTCGCAAAATTCGGTGATTTCGGATAAGTAAAACGTTAAGAAAATATAGGGATTTCGAAACGTTCTAAAGACATAAATTTTATGAAACTATTAAAAAAGTTGTCAAGTTGGTCTCAACTTGAAAACTTCCGGTTCGAAATCACAGCGACGAATTTTCGAAATTCGAAAATCCGAAGCTGCTGATTTAAAGTAACTGTTTCAAGGTACTAAAAGAAAAAAAAGTATTTGTAAAATAGGTCAAATAGTCACAAAGTTACAGCAATGTAGGCCAAATTCATTCGTTCGCAAAATTCGGTGATTTCGGATAAGTAAAACGTTTAGAAAATATATTCATTCCAAACCCATTATTGATGGGGGGGGGGGGGGTAGCTCAAAGTTTCAGAAAGATCCTACGGTTAGATTTTGAGATATAAGATTTGCAGGAAAAACACACAAAAAAATAAATAATAATAATCTGAACAGAAACAATAAGTTTGTATATGTAATACATATGAAAGCCTAAATATATCTGCTTAGCAGATATGAAAGCTTTCATATTCACAATCACTTCCTGTAACATGTCAAGAGTCATATAAAGAATCTCAACAAGGTAAAAAGAAATTCATTAAAATCGGTCAAAAAATCGCGTAGGTAATGCGATTTTTCATTCGTAAACAACTTTGTTGGGGCGAAAAACATTCGAAATTGTGACATTTTCTATGCCATATATTCGATCCTGATACCTGCTATCCAGAAATGTATTCATTTTCGAAATAGGACACATATTCTCCAAACTACGGCCTATTGTTTTCATTTTCATGTCTGTTATCGTCGATTTTTCACTCTTTTTCAAATTCAGTCCAAATTAGTGACCATCAATTGACCTAAGTCAAAATTCTTATCCGATAGATTTTTAGGCTTTTCTTCAAGGATTCAGCAAATGTATCTCCCATATCTGTAAGTGAAATATTTCAAAATCCTTAGGGATTTTTCACGTTTCAAGATGGTGGCACTTCCGGTTAAATCGACATACTTCATATAATTCCCTTGTCTGTAAGTAAAATATCAAAAAAGCTTTATCGATATTTCACACTTTAAGATGGTGCTACAAACTTATTTTTGTGTGTGTACGAGTCAGTAGTGACTTAGCTAGTACATACAACAAATTCAAGGCAATCTGACCTATATTTCGTCTATTCTTTTGAAAACTTTGATCCTGAATTTCATCAAGGGGAGATAATTTAGAAAGTCGCATCGGTAAGATCTCCTAACATACTTCATGCCAAGTTTGTTTCAACTTCCGGTTGGAAATCACAGCGAAGAATTTTCGGAATTGGAAAATCCAAAATTGCAGATTTGAAGGACATCTTTCAATGTAATCACAGATAAAAGAAATAATAAAATAGACCAACTAGTCACAAAGTTACGGCAATGTAGTTCAAATGCATTGGTATAAATCTGTGTTTTTGGAAGAGTAAAACGTTTTGAAAATATATTCATTCCAAATCCGCGACCCATTCTTGGGTGGGTGGTGGGGGTAGGTAAAAATTTCAGAAAGAGTCTAAAAAAACAACAATAACTAGATCTGAAAGCTTTCATATTTACAGTCACCGCTGTTACTTGGGGTTATAATTTGGTTCCAGTGTGGCGCATGCGCGAAGTCAAAAGAAATTACGGCCGATTTTTGGATTTTGGATATATTTCGGAATGAATGAATGAATGGAATGAAATTAACGTCCTACTGTTATGCACTTAACCTGAGCTAATTGAAGACGGAGATATATTTCGGAGTGTTTTGGTATCTGACGGTAGATAGGAGACCCGGGTGGATCAAAGATGGCGGTCATAATAAAATATTATAATAAGCATTGAATAATAAGCAACTTTTCGAGATCGGGGTTGATTTGCACTGCCTACGCAACGTTCCTGTGATATCATTGCCTTGAAATTTGAACAGAATGTAAATTGGGTTACCAGCTATCACATATTAAAAATAAAAGAGTGTGGGATTCCGAGAACGTTGAAAATAAATTCGAAACCAACCCCAACCCATCAAAGTTTTTTTTTACTTAAAAAATTGCCGTATTTTATCGATATTTTATTGTTCTTGATATCTGAGCGTTTTCTCCTTTTAATATGTGATAAATATCATCGCGGCACAGCCAACCGCTAGATATTGCAGAAATTTGGACCACCGGGAGGATGCCCCCCCCCCCCAAAAAAAATTGATTACGGTTCTAGTGTCGAAACATCGTTGCGGTCATGTTAAACAAATGTCTTTCAAGGATAATGTGTATAGTACTGATACCTATCACATACGGAAGATGCGATAAAATATCTTTGCATTTCAATTTAGAAATTAATTAAAACCAATATTAAATTCCGAAAATTGTTTTTGGCTTAAACTCTTTTTTTAATTGGGATCAAAGTGGTTGTAATTGGCGTATTGTGTCCACATTTCACTGTTTTCAGACTATTAGTGCCGGTGTCGCGGCGAAATTCCACTTTTTCTCGTTATGACAGGTGACGGACATGGAGCCGTGCCAATAACAGACGACTTAAACGAATGCAGGTATCACCTTGAAAATTCCAGGGTACCTGGGTACCAAGGTGAAAAGCTCGTCGCCGGAATTTGGTACTCATGGTACCTTTGGTTCCAGCGTAGCGCATGCGCAAAATCAAAACCAGCTAAACTACAACCTTGTCGACACATAAAAAAACATCAAGGGCGAAATTTGAATTTGTGAAAAAATTCAAAAACCAAACATTAGACCATGATCAAGGCTATCCTGAAGTGTACTAATGTCGGTAAGGTAATAGGAGACATATTCTTAAGCGAAAACCAATTGTGTATGTTTTTAAGCCCATTAATGTGGATTTTTCACTAATTTTAATATGAATTCAAAATGGCGTCCATCAGTTGACCTAAATGAAAATTATAATCCGATAGATTTTTAGGCATTCCCTCAAGGATTCAGAAAATGTAACTTCCATGTCTGTAAGTAAAATATTGCAAAAGCCTTAGGGTTTTTTCACGTGGCACTTCGATTTCAATCGGGGATCACGTTGCTAAGTGGGTAAGATGCTGGCTCGCTAGCCTGGAGGTCTGGTGTTCGATCCCTGCATTGGCTTAGAAAGTTCATCTCGATTTTCCAGCGCGGTTTTCCCTTGTCAGTGATGCAGACGGATGGACTGACAAGGACAGCTGCCTAGTCGTTCGGATGGGACGAAAAACCGAGGTCCCGTGTACACATTGGCGTGTATGTAAAAGATCCCTTGGCTATTGGAATTCAGTTGCTGTCCGGGCAAATATTTCCCTCATAGCACACTATATGGCGTATGCCCGTCTTCTTCAATTAGTCCAGGCTAGGTGCAGAAGCGTAGGACGTTAAACCCCACTTCATTCATTCATTCATTATATAATATTAAAAAAAAAAGGGAATATTTGATTTTGGGGGCATAATACTAAAATATTCAAATGACTACGAAAAAAGTCACTATAGAACCTAACAGAAGAAACATTTCCAGTTACATGTGACGCCCAAACGCACCAATAGCTACCGCATAGATTGTAGGCGATGCTTGGGATCATCATGGTCGTCCAACCTAAGATTTGCACGACTCTGACATTGAATATTACAGTCATTGTGGCATTGAATTCCAGGGTGGAAACATCAGTTTGATTGTTTTAGTGACCAGAAAACAAATTTTGATATGCGTCGGCTTACCCAAAATGAAAGGTTACATGCCCTTGGCATGCTACAGATCGGCACAACACAGGCGGTTGTAAGCAGGCTATGGTCTAGATACCGTGATACACAATCTGTACAGGACAGACCACGCTCAGGTCGACCAAGGGCGACAACTCAAGCCCAGGATTGATTTATCCGTACCTTGGCCTTGAGAAATCGTGTCATCACAGCAAATCAGATAAGCGCTCGTCTTCAAACAGACACTGGTGTAAGAGTGGGTGGCCAGACCATTCGGAATCGACTGCATAGGGGTCACCTTCGCGCCCGACGTCCTCGTGTGATCCCTTGTTTGAAAGATCATCACATTCAGGCAAGACGTGTAGGGATCGCCAACACTGGGATAATCGACGCTGGAGCAATGTGATGTTTTCAGATGAGTCAAGGTTCACTGTTGATTTGTTGGACAGACGTAGGAGGTTGTGGCGTCGTCGAAACGAGCGCTTCCAATACGTTAACGTCATCAGACATGATCGATTTGGGGGTGGTTCTGTAATGGTGTGGGGGGCATCACTGTTGCAAGCGAACGGCTTTACATGTTGTTGCAGTGCGTGTTACAGGCCAGTACTGCCGGGACAACATCTTGGCAGTCCATGTTGTGCCGTTCGCACGACGTCATGGCCGCCGTTTCATCTTCCAGGATGACAACGCAAGATGTCACAGGGCCAGGATCGTAACAGGTTAACTCCAACAACAGAACATCACCACATTACCTTGGCCAACACTGAGTCCCGACCTCTCCCCCATCAAGCATGTCTGGACATGCTTGGACAAAAGTTACGTCAACGTCAACAACGTCCTGCCAATGTCCAAGAACTTGCTGCTGCGATGCAACAGGAATTGGGAAAACTGGACCAAAATGACCTAAGAATGCAACAGGAATTGGAAAAACTGGATCAAAATGACCTTAGATGTCTCATTAGGAGTATGCCATGTCGGATCAAGGCTTGTTTGTTGTGATGCTGTGGTAAATTTGCTGTTTGACCCCGGGTATCATTTTACCCTTATAATGGCCAGTCTGTGCCTTACTTAACTTCATCTAAAAAATTCAAATATCCCCTACTTTTTTTGAATGGTATATTTGTCGATAATATATGTTACAACCTTTATTTGGCATGTGTTTGAAGCCCAATAACACTCTTGTTGTAACTGAATAATTTGCCCCAATCATTATTCCGGTCAACAAATTGTACTATTTTACAATATTCAAATTAATTGATGAGACAAATTTCATCTTAACAACCCGAATAAAAAAAAATGGAAAAATTCAACTACACGATTTGAAAAGCTTTACGTAAAAACTTTTAAATGCAACTTGGATTTAAAGATATTTTCGAAACCTCTAGACAAGTAAAATAGGGTGTAATGGATAATTTACACAACAGGTTGGGCACTTAAACATCTAGTAGTTAGAATAAGGCTACAGAAAAATCCGGACCTATCAAGCCAGCAAGAGTGTTATTGTCCTTTAAGTACTTCTATCACATATATAAAATTGGTGGACATCAACAATATCCATTATTTACTTTATAATAATAATAATAATAATCACGTCATTTTGCAAGGGTAGCAAATTAGGCCTGAGGCCTTTTTCAAATTTGGCCCTTGGCACAGATCGTGCGAATGATTTCGATCATTACTGCAGGAAGAAACCGAAGAACTCGGGGTAAACCTGCCTGATCGGACTTTACGCATTTCTCATCAACTTTGTTCCAAAAAAGTGTTACTCAATACTAATCAGATTGTCATGAATAATGGATTAACGAAAATTCTTAATATATAATATGCAATAACCTTGGTATTCTCTTCGTGGTGATTTTATTTAATTATTTGTTTGTTAACTTTGTTAGAATTTTTTCAGTAATGGGTCTACTTACCATATCCGTCCCTTGACGTTTGTTCCATTTTGTCGGTGAAATACTTTAGCTCGTGTGGGGAAGTACATTTGACACCAATATCTAGCTATATATATCTTTCGGCTTGAGTTTATTATTACAATAGTATTATTCGATTTTTACTTTAATTTTAGATGGAGTTACTTTAAGATTACAGAATCATGGGTAAGTTTTATTGTAAAAAAAATGTTATATTAACAACGTCCACTTCCTCTTACCTGGGCGATACTGCGAAAAGGGGGGTCAGTACATGCAAAGCGTAAAAAGGTCTTTCTTTGTGATTAATAAATGGACGAGATCAACATCATAATACAATTTGAAAGAATTCACTGTCATGCTGTAGGATTTTAGTTTGAAACCGACGGGCTAGGGAATACAGTATATTCAACGTTGGTTCTCCTTGCGGCTTCAAAACAAATTTTGAACATAATGCATTTTCAAAAATATTTTCCAGGTCGTTGTCAAGAGAAACGTTACAGGATGATACATGGTTACGACCTAGTACAGCCAATATATAATGCCACGTCATATTTATATCAGTATCAGTATATCTTTACCTGTTATAACACTAAATTATTTATTGGTGGGTTTTTTTATTATTCCTTTAAGTATTTTTAATTTTCAACTATTTTTTTTTAATTTTAAGATTAACTTTATTATTGTACATAAGTTTGGATTTTTTTAAATTTGATTTTCAATTAATAAGTTTTAAAGCTGAACTCCGATTACAAAACTACAGAAATAACAAAAAAAATATAACCGCCATACTTGTTTCCAATTTATATAACAAGCCTGGCGATTGTACTGCGTATGAAAATAGCTACAGGCCACGCACAGATCCAGTGTGTACCTTGTCAACCACACTGTCCACATCCGGCTTACAATTGCTACACAATTATTATATCTGATCAGGTACATATCATTTTACTAATTAGACGAAATAAGTAAACCACTGTGTACTTTTGCTTTAAAAAATATGGTAAAAACTGCCTTACCTCGAACTATAACAATCTACCAACACCAACCATCTGTATAAACATCAAATAATTTATAGTATTATAAAGTCCAGTATTATCGTTCCATAATATATCCAAAGCAGCAATAAAACTGTTGTTCTTTCCACCAAAGAAGTATGTTTTCACTTATTCTTCATCTTGTTATTTATGAAGGTCCAGGGACATAAGTAGTTGTGTCCATTGACGTTGTGTCAACAACATGTTCGTAGATTTGTTATTGTTTGGGATAAGGCAGTTTTCTTTCATTTTTAGAGTACACCGTGATTTACTTACATCCGTATAATTAGTAAAACAATATGTACCTGATCAGACATAACAATTGTGTGGCAAGAGTATTTTCAGTAAACTGATAGTGAAAAACTCTCAAAGAGAGAGAAAGAAATGAGCTCATTTCGGGACTAACATATGGTTTAATTTTATTTCAATAATCCGCTTGCGCGTAGGGGTCTTTAGCAGTGGGAGGAAACCGGAGTGCCCGGAGGAAACCCACGAGGTTGAGAAGGCGCCCTTTTATCCATGCCACATACGCTCACACCGGGGCTCGAAACCACAGCCGCAAACCAGAGGTGGCTGGCCAGCTAGAGGTCGAAGCGCGGCACTCTAGACCACTAGGCCATCCCAACGCCCCCCCCCAATCATTCAGGGGATTGAAATATTGCTAGCCGGATGTGAACAGTGTCTCTTGTTTTCATACGCTGTACAATAGTCATGTTTGTTCTATAAATTGGAAACAAGTATGGCGGTTATTTTATTTTATTTAATTATTTTGAAAATGAGTTTATAATTTTGAAAATGAGTTCATTATAATTTTGAAAATGAGTTTATTATAATTTTGAAAAAGAGTTTATTATAATTTTGAAAATGAGTTTATAATTTTGAATATGAGTTCATAATTTTATAAATAAATTATATTATAAAAGTTTATAATTGTGAAATTGAATTGTTAATCTTAACAATAAATTTATAATTTTCATGTTGGCGTATAGTCTGTCGCTCCTGGTTGAATGGTTGTTTGTTCGCGGACACTCTATCTATAAGTGACATGTAGCTGCTTAATGTTTTTGTTCTAATGAAGTTAGAGTGGTGAGCATGTGTTTTTACTAGTTCAACATGCATTATCCAATAGCTTAATCTGCCTTTTGCAGATCTTTCTTTTGGGCCTTAAACGTTATAAAAAACCACTGAAGGCTCCAAATAACACTACATGTAGCTGTGGCATGTTGCCAAAGATCCGCTAACAGTTAAAATTTCGAATTGATACTGCCAAGGATTCATTTTGTTTCACGGCAATGTGTAGGTCTACATGAACTGCAATTTTTTGTCCAATCTGAACGAGGCCCTCCATTCAGCACCAGGGACACCAGGAAACCAGGGACATAGGCAATCCCGAATACACACTAATATTATCTGTTTTTAATATAAGTGATAATTCTCGACAATTTTCCTTTACGAAAATATAATAATAAACTCCCTTTGGCAAATGGTATGTGACGTAATGCACAATATTTTGAACACGTGATCCAGTAAAACAAAAAAAATGAGTCATGTGCAATCCACATGGTTGCGGTAAATGGAACAAAATCTTACCAGATTATTGTTGTGCTTACCGAGTCCGGATAAGCGGTTTTAAATATCCCTTCAAACGATTTAGATCACTTATTTTGTGTAGAACCTTTATTTACAAACTGATTTTGATGAGACTTGGAGAATAAGCACCAACTGACTCAATGTATTGTTTGGCATTGACATTTTACCTGATTTCAAAGTCTTAAAACTTCTTTTTAAAAAAATAACTTTAATTTAGTTGATAGACGACTCCTACTGACAAATATTTTTTTTAAATAAGGCAATATAAAGAAGTTGACTCCATCTTCAAAGGGGAGATGCTCGGAATTTGTTTTGTTGGCAGGCGTTATCAAAGAATTAAAAGAGATAACTTTAAGTGGTAGTTATTTTTTTGGAACCAGACTGACCTTAGCCGTTCGAAGTTCGTCTTTGACGTTTTTCGTGCAGACAAAAAATACCCACTAACGACTTGAAAATAACTGAAATAGGCCGCTGTTTCGTACATTTGATTCCGAAAATAACAATTTCTGGTTAGCCTCCTACCAAATATGGACGGTTGCTTTGGAATCAATATATTTTCAAAACGTTTTATGAATAGGAAACCACCGAAATTTACAGATAATAAAATTGTCCTACATAGCTGTAAACCTAGACCAAAAACTATTCTGAAAAATAACTGGAAATAACCGAGACTTATAGGACTGTAATCGGATTGACTTCCGGTTTCAGAAAATTAGATCAAGCTGTTTAAAAACGTAGAGGATTTGAAAGCAATGACCCAGAACTCCCTGTCTGGCCATTGCTGGATTGGGTTCTAATATTTGAGCATTTGAGGGAGTGTGTCTATTCTTATTCTACCCGTTCAATCATATTTATCCAAAGTACAGCAACATGACAGCCTTTAGTTTAATCTGGGGTTTCCCTTAAAACTGTCGTCGGGGATTTAAGCTATCAAGAGTCATTAAACGAGAAAACCATGGTGGGGGTCAGCCGATTGAGTTCATAATCACAGAGTTTGGTGGACCCATCGAGCCGACTCTCCATCCAAAATCCACGATTTCAGAAATCAAAGATTTCCGAGATACGGACCAATTACGTTTTTTGGCTGATTTTTGCCATTTTCAGGCCAAATTTTAGCTATTTTTGTCGAACTACTACCGCTGTTACATAACACTGTCGAATTTCATTTCCCATAGGTGTCAGGATACTACACAAAATACGTGTCTAGAGATTCCTGAAATGTACCCTGCCTCTTCAGATCGCGAAAACTCCACTGGAGCAGGGATTGTGATAAAAAATAAAATAAATTTATTTATGTTCTAACGACATAAAATATAAAATCGTTGTCAGCTAGCTTGCAACAGTATGAAAATTTTTGTCGAACTACTACCGCTGTTACATAACACTGTCGAATTTCATTTCCCATAGGTGTCAGGATACTACACAAAATACGTGTCTAGAGATTCCTGAAATGTACCCTGCCTCTTCAGATCGCGAAAACTCCACTGGAGCAGGGATTGTGATAAAAAATAAAATAAATTTATTTATGTTCTAACGACATAAAATATAAAATCGTTGTCAGCTAGCTTGCAACAGTATGAAAATTCGTGTCGAAAGTTAGCAAAAACTTCAGTTTTGATTGATCGGGATACATCAGCTGATAATTCAGGTACCCAATCGCCTACATTGTTATTCAAAGTGTCAACATATCAACTCCGTCAACCCGCTTTGCCAAAATATTCAATCTCGGTGTGATTTGGTATCCCGTCTATAAATCCAAGATGGCGTCTCCAAGTGAATATGGATTTTCGCAAATTCTTGATCTAAAATGTCTATCCTGACTATTTAAATACTTTTTATACGTCCACATTTATAATGTGGACGTATATGGCCGTCAACCCTGTCTGTGTGTGTAAATCCAAAAGGACCAGCATCAACAGACGATTTTATGGCATCCAGAACACAGAGCACAGCTGTTTCAGTGCTGTGCCCGGGGCGATAAGCAGACTGTAACTCCTCAATGAGTTGAAATTTTTCATAATGACTAAGGAATTGCTGCTTAACAACCTTCTCCAGAACTTTGGACAAAAAGGTCAGATTTGATACTGGTCGATAATTTTTCAGTAATCGTGGGTCAAGTGTCGACATTTTTATAAGTGGTTTGAAACTGCAGTTTTAAGACCCCTATGCCCGGAGGACCCAGAGAAAATCCACGAGATTGGAAGGCAACCTTACTCCGGGGATTCGAAATCACGCAAGTTGACTCAATGGCAGCGCGCATGTGCTAACCATACGGCCATCCAACCCGTTCTAATTTTGGAATTCACAAGTAAAATATAGTTTGTGGCATCGAATAGTCAATAGTTCAATTAAGTTCTAACAAGACTAAAGTCAATTGCCGGTGAATTAGAACAACTAAGTCCCTTGCATTCCTTACATGATATAGAACATCCAAGTCCGTGTTTTCGACAAGAACACCTCTTACTGTCACAGCTCACTTTGCACGTATATCGTATTATAGTAAGAATGTCTGACGGAGCAGGATCAATTTCGGTTTGGGTGGGTAGATATAAACCGTTTTCAACTATCCATCCCCATAATGAATCGCTTGTCCAGTCTTGTATTTGAAGAAAAGCTCGCATACAGTGAAACTTCGCAGCAGACGAGGTTGGTGGCAGGGTATTGATTTCAACTGTTGAAGTAATAAAAATGGACTTTTCCTTGAATAAACGATATCTTAGCTGATTGAGATTTTCGTCTCTTGAACCATTGTATGGTTTTACAATAATATTTCGACAAGAACACCTCTTACTGTCACAGCTCACTTTGCACGTATATCGTATTATAGTAAGAATGTCTGACGGAGCAGGATCAATTTCGGTTTGGGTGGGTAGATTTAAACCGTTTTCAACTATCCATCCCCATAATGAATCGCTTGTCCAGTCTTGTATTTGAAGAAAAGCTCGCATACAGTGAAACTTCGCAGCAGACGAGGTTGGTGGCAGGGTATTGATTTCAACTGTTGAAGTAATAAAAATGGACTTTTCCTTGAATAAACGATATCTTAGCTGATTGAGATTTTCGTCTCTTGAACCATTGTATGGTTTTACAATAATATTTCGACAAGAACACCTCTTACTGTCACAGCTCACTTTGCACGTATATCGTATTATAGTAAGAATGTCTGACGGAGCAGGATCAATTTCGGTTTGGGTGGGTAGATATAAACCGTTTTCAACTATCCATCCCCATAATGAATCGCTCGTCCAGTCTTGTATTTGAAGAAAAGCTCGCATACAGTGAAACTTCGCAGCAGACGAGGTTGGTGGCAGGGTATTGATTTCAACTGTTGAAGTAATAAAAATGGACTTTTCCTTGAATAAACGATATCTTAGCTGATTGAGATTTTCGTCTCTTGATCCATTGTATGGTTTTACAATAATATTTCCACCGAACTTCGCCACATCATCAGAACTAAGACACTTCTGGAAGTTGTCGAATTCACCTTCGAGATAAACACTTGTTCGAACTTATCACATCCTATTAGCGCATGGACTGCGGGAATAATTGAACAGATCTACCGCCCAACACTATCTATTGTCTTTTGCATGATCCAAACTTTAGTTTTATGAGTTAAACATGTACTTTTACCTGAACGAAAGTGAAGTTCGTGACTATTTGGTATTGTATAATAACACAACAAGATAAATAAGTCTGTGTCTTCACCGATTAATGTAATGGGGAAATCTACGGTAGATTCTACAGCAGTTTTTACTATCAACACATATGCATCGGATTTTGCCTGGATAACTTGGCAGCCTATACTTCTAAGGGTTAAAGATAATAAAATAAAAACCAAGTACGAACAATCCAAATCACAAGACAGAATTCGAAGTCCTAAAAACGTTATAGGCAAAATAGTGTATTCAAGCAAAATAGTGTAATCAGCAAATGGACTGCTCCTCGTGTACAAAAATACACGACAAGCAGTGGTAACAGGTGTCCGGAAGAGTAAGCTTACCCTGCCTGGCGCCACACCCGCCATAGCTGCATCCAATCTATTAGGCGAAATGTCAGTCAAATAGCGTGATTGGCTAATGAACTATAGTATGCAAAATGCACGTGATGAACTGTCTTAACGATATAGTAGACATTATCAGGGTGATAGTAAGAGTATACGTGTCAATTAAAAATATCTAGAATAATAGCCGAGACACGTTATATTTACCAATCAAATCAATATGACGGCCATAAAACTTTTTAAAGGCCTTAATAAGTTTAGTGCGCAAGTATCCTTGTAGTTGAAGCTTAGATGACAAATGCCTCGATCTACTTAAAAAATCAGAATAAAAGGAACAATAGCTGAGACACAAACACTCCATAAGCTGGTGATATTGGAATGTTACTACTAATAAATGGAAAGTTAACAATCGGAAAGTTAAAGTCATCCCGTTTATCGTACAATTTAACACTCAGTTTATGGCAATTGTCATATTCGAGACGCAGATCCAAGTAGGAAGCGTAATTGTCACTGTCAGTGGTATTTTTAATTTCGAGCTCATCAGGATATATGAAGTCTACATAATCACTAAATTTAGGATTATTAAGGGCTAAAACATCATCAATATATCGATAATGTAACGAATTAGCTGAGACACAAACACTCCATAAGCTGGTGATATTGGAATGTTGCTACTAATAAATGGAAAGTTAACAATCGGAAAGTTAAAGTCATCCCGTTTATCGTACAATTTAACACTCAGTTTATGGCAATTGTCATATTCGAGACGCAGATCCAAGTAGGAAGCGTAATTGTCACTGTCAGTGGTATTTTTAATTTCGAGCTCATCAGGATATATGAAGTCTACATAATCACTAAATTTAGGATTATTAAGGGCTAAAACATCATCAATATATCGATAAGTGAAATTTTAAAGTCTGACTGATCGTTTGTTTGTTTTCACGAGCGTCTGTATGTACTCGGCTTCGTACGAATAGAGAAACAGATCAGCAAGCAAAGGTGCACAGTTAGTGCCCATTGGGATGCCAACCACTTGCTGATATATTCCCCCTCCAAATTCAACAAAGATGTTATCAATTAAAAAATCCAACATCTGAATTATCTTGATGGCCGTGTATTTGTTTTTTGAATCACTGTGATACTTAACGAAATATGTAGAATTATAATTTACAACTAAATATTGATATCGAGCAGTACCCGATTTAGACGAAAAGACACTGTGAATAATGTCTTTCAATCGGGCTTTTAATTTACTATGAGGAATTTTAGTGTACAAAGTAGAAAAGTCAAACGTTTGAATAGATGAGACTGAAGCAATGGATCTAGATTGCAAACCATCAAGTAATTCTTTGGAATTTTTTAATATCCACATTTGATTTATACCACTTCGAGAGTAGACTTTGTCACAGTATTTTTATATACCCTCTTTAACAGCTGTAAGTATAGATGTCAATACCTTTGAAAGTGGTTTTGTGGAACATCGGGATGAACCTGCTATAAAACGTTGCTTGTAAGGATTTTTATGTAATTTAGGTATCCAATACAACAAGGGCAAATCTGTATAGGTATTTCCACATGAAGTACCAAATGAAGTGAGTACAGATTTGTGATTGGATATAATTTCATCCTTACTAAAAGTAGATCGTTTATATGTGATGACGGATTGCTTGTTTTGAGAATTAGCTGAAAAGTGGTCCTTGTTCGAAAGGAAGGGCGTATCACAAGTGTATAAAACATTTGTGCTCATTATGCCTTTAGATCGACGTTGGTGCGTTACATCCTTCGTTGAAGGACCTGACATGTTTCCGTCAAATACAATAGTTGGAGATCCATATCTCGTAATAACATAGTTTGCATACAGTTGACAAATTCCAGAGAATGTCAATCCCCTAGACCAAGGAAGTTGATGTAAACGTGAACCACCATCTACAACATATTTCATATCAGCGCCAGTTCTCACATCCGCTGAACAATCACCCAAAGACCAGACACCATTTGCTAATGTAGACTTATTGGCTTCCCTCATACACACACTGTTATCAAACAAAGCAGAAGAAACGCCTGTAGCAGCAACCAATACAGACCCTTAATATTCTCTATAATGTCTTCTCCGACGGTTTTAGCCAAGTGAACATTTACATTATCTTTAGCAGTTACCCCAGTCTCGATATTACGCAACGTGTCAATTTTTTTCAAATGGATTTCTCTCCTTCCAAAGGTCGAAAACTGTAATTAAATCTTCTCTGTCTCTTTTTTTTATCTCGCTGGAGAAAAAGGAAATCTCCGTGAGGGTTTGCATACTTGAATTAACTGCAGCACACATGGGCATAGAAAGCAACAATTGAACGCGTTGAGCCTCTGTCATTCCTTTGCCCCTCGCCATTCCACCTGTGGATTTTAAGCTTCGCATTAAAGTCTCCTCAAAAGTAAGGTCTGTAGACAAACCTGCCCAGAACCGATCACTTCTGCGCACTACATAATTTCCACCCATGAACTCCGTATATACTTACTTGTTGCAGATATAGATAGGCTGACTTTACGTATAAATTGTGACCTGTAGGTGTCAGGTAAGGAAGCATATCAGCTACTGTTTTGAGGTGTAACTCCCAGTCTCCTGTTCTTTCGGCTTTAATAAATCTTCGTAATATATCAACGGTTTCCATATATTGGATCCACATACACACAGTAGGATATTGCAGAAGTTCTTCTTTGTGTCTTTCAAGGTTAGACCTTACGTTTTCAAAGACAGGTCTCCATACCAATATCCTTGCTCAACAGTTGATCGTACAAAGAAGCAATAACATCAACGTCTTTATCTACATGGTCTTGTGAATCTTCTAGTTCTCTGTTATTGGGGGGTAACGAATAAACCATATATATATACCTGATAAACCATATATATCTGAAACAATCACCATATTTAATGCTGAATCAACTAGAAGATGTCCCCGGACAGCTTGAGAGATTACATTTCAACTAAACATGAACTGCACAACATTCGTAGCGTAAATTATTTCCATTGCCTCCTGCAAGCCGGAAGACTGCATTAGATGCCCAACACTGCCAAGAAAACAATGTTCTTTAACGGGCTCTTTTCCCTCTTCCTTTCAATAATAGTGGAAGCTTTCTAATAAAGGGGCTGATCAAATGTTAAAATTGGTGGGGTTTTTTCAGCTTGTCCACAAACATAATGCAAAGTTAAATAGATACATTATAAATCACCGGGATTCAAGTCAATCATTGGTAAGAAATTTATTGAAGATTGTCCAGGATAGGAACCCGATTGCACAGTCTGCATAAAACCAGACCGAACGGGACACGTTGGCTTGATGGGTCGGATTACTTTTAACATCAGTTCTAAGTAATCCGTTTTGTCAATTACTGGCTTGAGCATTAAACACTTGAACTTTAAAATAGGTTGGTCTTTTGGTGATTTGTAGAATTTTATGTTAATTCTACCCGAAGCTAATAGAAGTTCTGGAGAAACTGTTAGGCGTTCCAGTTTGGATTCTTCTGACAAACCAGGGGTTACTGTTGCGATAATCCCCACACCATGGAATGTGTTGTGACCATCCTGATATTATGATCCACATTGTCGGCGACGAATTGTACAAATTGGGTTTTATTTGAGCACTGTATCCAACAGCTGCACTTACATTCAAACCGCATTACTTCTTTGTAATTAGAGCAAAATCCAAACTTATTAAATGTGTCGATGAGGAATCGTGACGAAAATTGATTATGTAGTTGAACTGCAAGACCTGCTGAATGGGGGATAAAGATACTCTGGGTCTTGCAGCTTGTATAATTGCCTGTCCTAAAGAGGCAATTTTAACCGAATTTGTCTTTCGTGGACACATTAAGGAAAGAAAAGTCTTGAGTGACTGGGGTAGATAATCTAGCTGACCTTGCACAGACGACAAATCATGTGGAGATGGATATTTGTCTTTACAGGCAGGACGATCTTTGATGCCACCTTGAATAAGTTTAGCCGCTGCTTTAATTATAAACATTTTTGCCTCATTTCATCTAGATTTTTAGGATGATTGTAAACTTCATTCAGTATGGTAGAAGCAGTTGCTTTGAAGGTTAGCACATTAGGGATGCCATTTAATTCAGTAATAATTGTTTGATCTCTAAAATACCCCCAATATTTTTTTCTTCGTATATGTAGAACTGTAAGCATCACTAGGGCACAAATCATCCATCCGTTTTGCAAGATCACCTACAGTTATTTGTTCATCATCATTCTCTTGTAAAAACGTGGCTACTTTAAGAAAAGCTGTCAGTTGAGTCTGACTTTCTGGCCTCCCCCTGGAGAACTTAGATGAAGGTGACTCGTCTTTCTGTTTGGAAACAGATATACACTTCCCAGTTCGAAAATTTACATTACACGTCTGGTGGTATCTGCGGGTAAATCAAGAGCATACTCTAGTCGGGTGAGAACTTGATTCCCCCCAGGCATTATTCCTTTTTAAACAAATTTCTCTTACAGTATTTTGACGATCAAACGTCCGAACAGGAAAGACTTCAAAACCTCTTTTATCCCCGCTAATTTTGGCATTCTGTTGACAAAAAAGACAATATTTGTTTTCAAAATCGAACCCATCTTCTTCTGACCGAAGCCTTCTGTATACACTTCAGATAAATTGCCACCCTGGGAACGGTGAAACTACTTTTGTCTACAGAAGTTACACCTACAGTCTCTATGTACTGCTTGCTGTGGGGTTACGTTAGTAGAAAGATTTAACTTTTCAAAGAGTTACTACTGGTTGGTCGTCGTCTAAAAGCTTTTCACAAAAGATACAGCTCACTATAAAAAAAAGTCTTTAAGTAGAGTTTACTTGATAAATAAACGAGCATGTCATTGAAACGACTGATTACTGCCTAAATCTGTTGATACAATTTAACATAAAGTAATATTATTAAAAATCATAACCTGGACTATCACTGTTATGCCGACGATACACAACTATATTTAGCTATCGAACCAGACTCTCAGTCAAGTGATATTTTCAACCTTGAAAACTGCATCTTATCAATAAAAGAATGGATGACTAACAATTTCCTGAAACTAAATGACGATAAAACTTAAGTACTTATTATTGGATCAGATTAAAAACTAGAAAAATTGTCCATCGATAAAATTCAAGTTGGTAGTTGTGAAGTTTCTCCTGCTAAGAATGTTAGAAATTTAGGTGTTTATTTTGATAGTAAATTTAACATGTGTAACCATATATCTTCTATCTGTAAATCAACAAATTTTCAATTGTATAAAGTTAGTCGGATAAGAAACTTCATTGATAATGAAACTTGTAAATGCTTGTGAATACTCTTGTTACATCTCGTTTGGACTACTGTAATTCCCTGCTATGTAATCTTCATGCAAATAAGTTGTCTCTCCTCCAGAATATTCAGAATAAAGCAGCACAAATCATTACCAGAACTAAACCTACCGATCACTTAACCACTGCTTTACATGATCTACACTGGCTTCCTATATCACACCGTATCACTTTCAAAATACTTACACTTACTTACTCTACATTACATTCACATAATTCGCCAGATTACCTTAAATCCCTTATCCCCATATATATTCCATCCTGTACACTCCGATCTCAAAATATCAACCTTCTTACACCTTTTTATCCTTCCACATCTTATGGTAAACGCTCTTTTTCCCACGCTTCTCCTATTCTGTGGAATACCTTACCTCTTAATATTAAACTATCTGATAGCATTGAGAGTTTTAAACGCAATTTAAAAACACACCTTTTTGTTGACAACTATGGCTTTTGATGCTACGAATTAATCAACTACGAGGCCTTAGTTTAACGTTACTATAGTAACACATTTGTTTTAGCTGTATATCAAAAAACGGCAGGTTCTACCGACGGCGATTTTTTATATATTTTAGGCTAAGAAATCCTATTACACGAACAAGATAGATGGAAGTTCCTATAAGGCTAAAGAGCTGTTTCGAGTGTCTAATGCCTTACTCAGCCACAACTACGGACAAAGTATCCTGCCTGATTGTGAATCTTCATCTGAGTTGGCAAATACGTTTTCAGACTATTTTACCTGCAAGATTCATACCATACGTGACAATCTACAACCAAGTCAACATAACTCTGCTCCTGATAGCATATTTAATAATAATAATAATAATAATAATAATAGCGTAGCAAATTACAAGGGTAGCAAATTAGGCCTGAGGCCTTTTCCAATTTGGCCCTTGGCACAGATCGTGCGAATGATTTTGATCATTACTGCAGGAAGAAACCGAAGAACCCGGGGGAAACCTGCCTGATCGGACGGGAGACCGAATATCCCTCTCACTTACAACGATAAAGTTCATACCCTGAGCTGGGATTGAACCCTCGTTGCATTGGTGAGAAGCCGCCTCTCTTTTTTTCAAAAATTATATATTAATAATACAGAGTATATACATATTAATCATGCAACAGCACAGGATATTCTCGGTTAATTAAAAGCATTATTTTTTTCAATTTTAAGTGTTGATTTTATTTAAAAAACAAGAAAAAAGGAAAATAAATGAAATATATTCTTGAATCAAAATACAAAACCATTGACGCATTACTATATTGATGAAAAAATAAGTCAATAATTCAATGGGTCAATACATTAATTCATAAATATATTTATATTAGGTTAGTTAAAATATGTTTTAAAAATAAGGTGCCATTCCATTTTCAACTTCAATCAAGATATAATTACACAAGATTACATAGTATGTACATATAATGGTAATCTCAGTCAATACGAATACTATAAATTACAGTTTAAAATCAAATATTAGTTAAACGCTAAACTCTATTTATGAATTACAACTACCGATTCATCTATATGCAAAGTCTCAAAAAGCCGCACGTCAGTGAACCAGCACCTATCACCCACAACCAGTGTTTAGTATGTTACAGTTCAATTACTATAGGCTCAAATGTCGTAATGCCTATACGGACACGGGAGGGGCTTCTAGTCAATGCACCATCTTCAAATTCCTTTATGCCATATCATCACTATTAATATTAATAACTCGTATTTCGTATGTTTTCATAGCTTTATTGTTACTACTAATGATGAACGATGATGGTGATGATGATTTACTAAAAAATACAAATATGTTTAAAGAATTAAAATACAGAATAAAATTATAAAACGTAAATTAGTCTGTAAGATTCGTACAGTGTGAATCAATGGTAAAGTGACTAGAGGGAGACAGCTCTTGTTTTGTGAGAGATTCAACAGAACCAAAATTTTAAACATGCATGGTAAATATAGGGCCTAACATGCATACTGTCTAAGTATAAATGCGTATAAACTAAATAAAGGGCAATTACTTATTACTAAAGGTAGCTATGCAAATACTAGGTTGAATAACGGGTACCTAATCATATGATATGCAAATGGCGAGTGGGCTGGCTAGTTGAAGAAATACAATAAAGACCAGCGTGCACAACAAAAACTCACATTATCTTAATAATAAAGAGCCAAATATGCTACAAAATGCTTATAAATATATATAAACATAGGTTGCCAGGCAACGAAACATACGCCCACAGCAGCTATTTCGTCCGGGCGGTCAACATGAGTTGTCGCATATTTTACTTTTTTCGGTAATGAAACATATAATACACTAAAATCTGATTAAAAGTAACAACTCATTATGTAATTATCAGAAAATCATTGGAATTTGTTTCGCTTTGATAAAGTTCTCCTCCATGCTGTTCAAGTTATCTAAATTCATTGAAATGTATACACTGTGTATAAATTTAAAGTCATTCGGATATTAACTTTAGCCTCTAGAGCGTCCACAGAATTTTGAAAGTGATCAAGAGCCATAACTCAGTCAGTATTTATCGAAAACGCTGAAAATCTATAGGCCTCTTCATCTCATGACTTTAAAATAGTTAGTGCAGGGGGACTGCGCCACATATGATTTACAAAAAGGACAAATACAACGACAAGACATCATACTCCGAAACAGCAAACGAAACAAACAAAAAAACAACAATTCAAAAAAGAGTGAATGGATCCGGGGGCTAGCCGTAAGCGTCCACTGCGCTGTACAGTCCCGGGTCTGAAGCAACACAGACTTCACTCAAGATTGAGGGGATCACGGTGGCTAAGTGGATAAGGCGCTGGTTCGCTAGCCTGGAGGTTGAGTGTTCGATCCCTGCATTGGCCGAGAAAGTTCATCTCGATTTTCCGGCGTGATTTCCCCTTGTCAGTGATGCAGAAGGAGGGCCTGACAAGGACAGCTGCCTAGTCGTTCGGATGGGACGAAAAACCGAGGTCCCGTGTACAAATTGGAGTGCACGTAAAAGATCCCTTGGCAGTTGGAATTCGATATAAGAGTAGGCCGTAGCGCCGCTGCCCGGGCAAAATTTCCCTCATTGCACACTGTGGCGTATGCCCGTCTTCAATTAGCCCAGGTACGGTGCTTAAGCGTAGGACGTTAAACCCCATTTCATTCATTCATTCATTCACTCAAGATTGAACATATTTACTCGTACAAGAAAACGCACAAACACACAAACAACCCAACACAAAGAAGCAAAGAAAATGTAGACCGCCTCGGGAGGCAGTCGTCTGTAACTGAATGGTGTGACGTAAATACGTCGTAATGTTATCAATGACGTCAATAGAATTTCTTAACAAAAAGGACGATAATCAAGATTTAATAATGCTAAAAGCTATAAGTTTAAACAACCAATCAGAATTTTTAAGTTGTATAATTGCACAAAACATAATACTAAATACCCCATACAAGCAATGCAAAACAGGGATGTAGAAGAAAGCATACAATGTAAGTGTATTTATGAAGTAATAAAATAATAACAATAAGGGCGATAATCCAAACATGGCTATGTAACTATACAAATTAAACTAAATTAAATTGGATAATTATCCAATATGTACTCGGTTATATACTTATAAGAAATGTTAAACTTGGTATATTGATGAAACGGAAGTTTCGAAATTTCTTTAAATATGCGTAACTGTGTACCTCCTTTGGCAGTGCATTTCAAAAACAGGGATTTTATTCGGGAAAGAAACAGTTCTTTGTTGTTACATACGGTCAAAAATCGTAATGCCTGTGAATAGAAAACATTATATAGTGTTGTATCTGGTATGTTACTATAAATTGACGGATATTTTACTACTTCAAAACCGAATTTGTCCTTTTTGTCGAAAATACCAACATTAAATCTATTGTTAATGATATTGATGTCCAGGTCAAGAACAGATGCAATTTGGGTGCCGGAATTTTCTTTATTTAATATTAGTTCAGGGGGATATATTTCACTTTTATATTTATTGAAATTTCCATTATCATTGATGGGTGTTATGTCATCAATGTAACGGAAGGTGTAGTTGAGACTTTTAGCTACTTTGTAATCTGTTTTTCTTTTATGGTCCTGAAAATAGAATTCATATTTATGTAAATGTGCATTTGCCATAAATGGGGCGGGGTCAGTTCCCATTGGTAAACCAATAGTTTGTGGTATTATCTGATCCCCAACCCCAAATATGGCATTGTCAATGAGAAAATGTATTATGTTTTGAAATTTTTCTTTATCAAAAATTACAGTTTCGGCATTGCGAGGTTTTATAATCCATCTAGCATCTTGAGAGTAAATGGCCATCAAGTTTCTGCCTTTTCACTGTGTATAAATTTAAAGTCAATCGGATATTAACTTTGGCCTATAGAGCGTCCACAAGCAATTGTGGACGCCGGACGGACGGACGGGGGCGACGGCAATATACGACCACATTTCAATGTGGGCGTATAAAAAAGGATTATACAGTTGTAGTTACCGAATTTGTGTGCCTCCGTGGTCCTAAAAGTGCGAAAAGTCAGACTCGGTTGTAAGGCGCACATGGTCCTTCCCCTTACGACTGGCTAACCTAATAAAAAAGGAAGTAGCCTCGCTTTTCCGTGTCGTAAAACGAAGATAAGGCTTACACCGGCCCTCTCAATTGTATTATCTTATAATCAATTGACATAAACGAAGTACAATATAAAGCAAATCCATAAAAGGACGAAATACGAAACACCTAATTGGATAGCTAATAGCTATACGTAATACATCTATTCGAAACAATACGCAATGTATCTGATAATCCGCAAAACGAAATGAACATCATTTAAAATAAGCAATATAAATTGCATGTTAAGTCATACAGCACAATACTAAAAATCGAAATGATTGTACATGTACAAATTAGTCAATATACTTAGAATAGTTATGAATTATACCCACTAATTAACTAAAATATTTAACCCAAATACATGTAATCGAAAGTTATAACATACACTGGATATCAGTTTCAAATCGTACAAATTGAACAAACAGATAAAACAAAATACACTTTGATCATCTTGACACAAGTAGGCTAATTGATTATCATAATGATGAAAACCCTGTGAGAATTTAAAATCTAAGGCCCATATTCTCAAACACTGTTTAAATTAGTCATAGATTAGACTTAATCACAGATTAGCTCATCAGAGATTAGAGGTTTATTTTAGTTGGTATTCTTGAAGCTCTGATCAGCTAATCTCTGACTAAAATAATTGCTAAATCAATGATTAAAATTCGAGATAATCTTCCTTGGCCAATGTACCATAAATGAGAGACTATCTCTAATCAAAGATTAGTTAATCAATGATTTTTAGTTTTTGTCAATGATGTTAAGGGCCCTTGACAGGAAGTAGAAAGGAAAAGCACAGATATTTTGCTTCTAGCACATTTCAAATCAATGTTGGTGATTTAAATACAGTCTCTCAATTTTATTAGCTGAACGTAGATTGAATTATATTAATTTTCCAAATGATCCAAACAGTATATAAGGCAATTAAAGGCTATTTTCTTTAAAAAAATTAATCAGTTTCCAAATGTTGTAGGGCCATAGATGGGTCCCACATTAAGATATCGATTCCTGGTGGGGATAATCGTGCTAGATTCATTAATAGGAAGATTTTTCTTCTATTATTACTCAGGTTATATGTCATAGTGAAGGCTAAATTTGGAATATTGTCTCAAGATGGCCAGGCAGTGTGCCCATGACAGTAAGATTTTTAATGAAAGTAATATAAATATACAGGAACGCTTTCAGAATAACAGAATTTCAGGTATTCTACTTGGTGATCAGGGTTATGCATGCCTACCGTATTTGATCACACCTATGACAAACCCTGTTACTCAAGCAGAGAAGCGATTTAATAAAAGCCACATCAAAACATGAGGAGTTATTCAACGTTTGTTTGTCATTTGGAAACGCGGATGTCCAGTAATGCAAATTGGGATAAAAACAAAATTACAAACAGCATACATGTATGTTATCATTATTGCCCTGGCTGTTTTGCATAATATTGCCCTTTTGTTAAAGGAGCTAAATCGCTAACATTTGGGACCTAGAAATTGACAAAAGTGGGTCGCAACGCAAATACTGTAATATGAATGTATATAAACTGGTTTACATTAAATAGTTTCACATTTGACTCCAATTTCAAATCAGTTATATTCGGCGAAATAAGCCAGCAGTTTTAATTAAATGCAAATTTCTAGCGTCTGGCTATTCCAGTCTACATACTCCGTTGGATTTGGTGCAATGTGTCGAGGCCTGAGGCTAGTGGGGGGCGGCCATGTCCGTTCCTGTCTGCGTCGGACAAAAATGCGGGTTAGCTATGCTCGCATTTTCGCCGGTAGAGAGTTTTAGTACGACATATCCTCTCAAATTCGGCCGAGAGATAGTTAATGTCGGCTGGAAACTCTTAATTTTCCGACATATGCGCCACCTGCATGCCATAGAGGCCTAAATTCACTCTCGCAGCTTCTAATTTTCGTGCTCTCCCCTCCCCCTGCTGCTTACAACAGTCGGCGATGACCTTCGTTCATTGATTTTTTGTTGTCGGAAATTTATCTTCCTCGCCCCCCCCCCCCATGTCGGCTAAATTTTGGTTTCTGGCTTCGGCCCTGAATGTGTCTAGCCTTTTCAGTAATGTCATATGAATATAATATGTACCATTATATGTGAACTTTTAAGGCAGGGTTCTACCTATAAAACAGTCAATTTTTATATTCTATATTGTCGTCGCCCTTAACTTTCCGTCCACCATTTGTTTGTGTACACTCTAAAGGTCAAATTTTATCCGATTTTGACAAAACCTGAAATATAGGTTCATTTACCAAAGATCCCAGTGCCTTTTGATATTGGCATAAATTGGAAAAATCATCGCGTGCATTTTGCATACCGATAGTTCATTGGCTAATCACGCTATTTACCGTCATTTCGCTTATAGTTTGGATGCAGCTATGGCGAGTGTGGCGTCAGGCAGGGTAAGCTTACTCTTCGGGACACCTGTTACCACTGTTTGTCGTGTACTTTGTACAAGTACACGAGGAGAAGTCCATTTGCTGATTACACTATTTTGCTTGAATACACTATTTTGCCTATAACGTTTTTATGACTTCGAATTCTGTCTTATGGTTTAGATTGTTCATACTTTGTTTTTATTTTATTTAGCTTTTGGATAATTAGCTTGTGGACCCTCTAGAGGTCACGATTGTTATCCTGATTTTGATGAACCTTAAACATATATACACAACCTAAATATCTCGGTTCCTGTCGATAAAAGAACATATAGGTCCGTTCCTTCCTGGATTATGACACCTGAGTGTAAGAACATTACCCAGTAAATGGCGGGTGAGTTCGAATTTTGTGAAAGTTTGACCGAAACTGACCAACCAATAGTTGCCCCTCGTAGGCAAATAGTAAAGTATACCACAGTCAAACTTATATCCCAAACGCGTAACGGGCCCAAACTTCCTGGATTATGACTCATGGGCATATCTCGATCTTGCAGGGCAACCGTTTGTTGAAATATACCTGAAAGTATCGCTTTTTGTTCTGTTTTTTTTGTTGGAAATAATAAAATATTTGATAAAAGCCAATTTACCTGAAAGTATTCGATAATAATATACTTTTCAAAGATTTGTTTTTGTTATAAATAATAAAATATTTGAGTATTTTTTATTGAAACATATTTTATTTACATACCCGACAAGAGAAATGATTAAAATGTATCATTTTCCAGGCCCAATCAGACTTTAAACTCCCCCCCTGGACAGACTTAATTTTGGCATGGTATAACCCTTGATTAAATTTTAGTCTAGATTAGAGAATATCCCCTTTTAGACTGCCAAGATTACATTAACCCCAGATTTAATTTAGTTGGAGTTTATGAGTAAGTCAACGTTTGAGAATATGATTTTAGTCGATATTCCCAAATGCAGACTAAATCTTCGATTCAGGTAATCATGGATTATTTTAAACTGAGATCAAAATTAAAACGGTCTTCGAGAATACCATCACCAAGTTAATCAGAGATTAAACCCCTGATTAACACTAACCCACGTTCGAAAATATGGGCCTAACATACTAACAAGGCAAATAGTCTGTATATCAAAATGACAATCTACAAATAAACAAATACAATTATTAACCATTGTCAGCTTCAAATAATAAACACAATTTATGGATAGGGCGTGTCAAAGTATTTGTCTTTGTCTTAACAGTAACAACACGCACTAAACCTTGCTTATCTAATTTAGTATCAACAACTTTAGCTAATGTCCACGAATGTTTCATATTTCCATCAGCAATAAGAACAATGTCACCGATTTCAACATTTTTCTTGGGTTTCAGCCATTTCTGTCGCAACTGTAACAATGGCAAATATTCTTTAAGCCACCGTTTCCAGAATAAATCGCACATATATTGGACTTGGCGCCAATGTTTTCTAATGTAATTATCAGATTTGTCAGGAGTAGTTATTGAATAATCGCTCTGTGTATTAACTCCAAGTAAATTATTTGGGGTCAAAGCATCCAAATCATCAGGCGAATCTGATGCTTTTGTAATAGGCCTATTATTTAAAATAGACTCAACCTCACAAAATAAGGTTGTGAAACCTTCATCATCCATACGGTTTAACTGGTCATGTTTAAGAGAGTGTAGCACTTTCCGAACTTGACGTATAAGTCTCTCCCATGCACCACCAAAATGTGAGGCAGACGGAGGATTAAAATACCACTGGATACCAATATTAGTCAATTCCGAGTTAATTTGAGCTTCATTCACTTGTAGAATACTTGCTTTCAGCTCCTTGTCTGCACTAACTAAATTACTTCCATTATCGGATCTAATGGAGTTAGGTTTGCCTCTGCGAGCAACAAACCGACGAATCGCATTTATACAGGAGTTTGTATCCAATGAATTGGCAACTTCAAGGTGTACGGCTCTCGAATTCAAACACGTAAAAATAACAACATATCGTTTAACAGTCGAACGTTTATGGCGCAGCTCGAAAGGTCCGAAGTAATCCATGCCTGTATGATAAAAGGGAGGATAGTTTGATGTGAGTCTCTCTACAGGCAGATCGGACATTTTTTGATTCATAGTATGCGCACGATACCTCCTACACATAACACACTTTGATGTTATAGACTTTATAGTCTTACTGACACCCAAAATCCAATACTTTGTTCGCAAGTTAGATCAAATGGAATTTTTACCTAAGTGTCCATTTTGTTGGTGTGATTTAATAACCAAAAGTTCAGCAAGCTTTGATTGTTTTGGCACAATAATTTGATGCTTAGCATCTAATACCATTTCTGCTGATTTTAACCGTCCTCCAACACATATCATACCACTTCGCACTATGGGGTCTAACTTTGATACTTGAGGAATATCAATTGTATTGTCTTTTATATTAATATTCCAATGTTTCTCTTGTTCATAATTAATTATAAAATTTTCAGCATTCGTAATGTCACTAACTGAAAGGTTTAAGTCAAGTTTGTTCTTTGACTTAACACACTTTATCAAAAGTCTCAATAAAGCAACAGCTTTTATAAGTCTATCATAATCTGAATAATAGTCGATTAAACTTTCTAACGGATGATTTCGTTGAGCAATTAAACAAACTGACCTCTTGACATCTGGGTCAGTTTCGGCAATGTGAAAGTCGCATTCGGATGTAGGCCAATCACTTTCCGGTTTTGATTGAAAATCAGGTCCCTCAAACCACTTCTTACTTTCGAGTAGGTTCTGAATATTCGCTCCCCTACTAGCTATATCTGCAGGATTATCTCAGCCACTGACATGACGCCATTGATGAACATCTGTAGCCTCATGAATAAAGGAAACTCTGTTCGCCACGAAAGTTTTGAATCTTGATGATTCGTTACGAATATAACCTAGCACTGTAGAACTGTCTGTCCAAAAGCAAACTTTGTCCACAGGTATTTGTAGTTCGGACATAATTTTCTTATTTAATTTCGCAGCGATGTACGCAGCAGTAAGTTCCAACCTAGGTATTGTGACAATTTTAAGCGGACAAACCCTAGATTTTCCTAAGATTAACGTACAACTAATAACATCTGCTTCATCTGTTAATCGAATGTATGACGCAGTTCCCAAACCAATCTCGGACGCATCGGAGAAGTGATGAATTTCCGTACGTTTGATTTTAAGTTGATGTTTAATTTTAACACACCTTTTAACTTCCAGTGCTTCCAATTTAGGAAGTTCTCTCAACCACTTAGTCCACTGCCCAAGTAACGGTTCCTAAATCTCCTTATCCCAGGAATATCCCGATGAACATAATTGTTGAATTATACGCTTAGCCGGCAGTAATGTGGGTGCCACTAACCCTAAAGGATCGAATATCGAGCTAACAATCGGTAGCAGCCCTCGACGCGTCGTGGGTTGGTCAGATATATTTATCTTATATGTAATCGTATCGGACGAAACATTCCATTGAACTCCCAAGAGCTCGCTCTATTGTGTCATCACCGTCAAGAAATGGGTTATCAATCGCAAGTTCAAGCTCTGGAATTGAGGATAGAACATTTAAATTGTTTGAGACCCACTTGTGTAAGTGAAATCCACCTAAGCTACAAAGTTTAGTTAACTGTTCTACCATCTTAACTGCTTTTTTCTCATCATCTGTCGAATGTACACAGTCGTCTACATAAAAGTCTTGTAACACAATCGAACTGACTCGCTGACTAAAGTTTTGACGGTTGTTCAGTGCTACGCGACGTAAGGCGTAATTTGCAACACTTTGGGACGAAACCGCACCAAACAAATGAGACGTCATTCTGTATTGTTGTGGCTTAACGTTGATGTTTCCTTCAGGCCACCATAGAAAACTTAATAGGTCCCGGTCTTGCTCAGGGACTCGAACCTGATGAAACATAGCTTCTATGTCTGCTATGAAGGCTATCTTTCCTAAACGGAAACGTAGTAGGACACCGACTAATGTGTTCGTTAAATCTGGCCCCTGTAGCAAAACATAATTTAAAGATATGCCTTGAAATTGACTTGAACAATCAAAAACTACGCGATACTTCTTCTTTTTTTATGTTGAACTGCATGATGAGGGATTAGGAGGCAGACCACCATTAATTTTCCATATCTCGGTACCCACAAATTGTAGTGCCGGCTATTTTTAGATATCTTTTTCTCCCTCCTTTCCTGCCATTTTGCATGCCTATTTGTATTGACTTTTTGGTGTAGAATTGATGAAGAGGCATTGAATTTCTATTTTCTGCCTGGTTTGGTGTCAGATTGAGACTTTTAAGGCGGAAGAATACAATGAGTAAAGAGGCTTTGTTTTGTTTTTGCACTAACACGGACATGATATTGTGACCCCAGTCTGCTAGGAATTTCAGTGAATTGAAATTTTGGTGGTCAACCTCATACAAATTTAGTACTCTGATGATCCCATGATGTCATACTTGCTGTGCTACAAAGAGAAGTTCTCAACGAAATTTAGGGAATGGGCTACAGCACGCAGAACACCACTGATTTAACATTGGAGTCAATGGAGAAATTAATGGTGGTCTGCCTCCTATATTTGGCAATGGCGGAAATTTTGATTTGTCTGCTGTGTGAAGATTTGTGAATATTTTGGCCTTAAACTTTCAGAACAGGTAGAGTGAACATTATGAATTACTTTTTTGCCAGCATTTATGCTTTTTTAAAAAAGAATTCTCTCATGTGCATTTTTTGGGAGTCGAGGCCTCGAATTTTACATGTTGTTTACATACAACATTGAGCAGGTGTTGATGTGGTATGCAACATTGTATTAAAATTTTGTTAATATTATTATTACGTCATATGAAGCCTTTTCTTTTTAAAAATGGCTGAAATATACCAGTTTTATTACGAGAAATTACAAAATCGTTCAACCATTGCTGCAAATAGTGTGTGTCGTATATGGCAAGGGGCTAGAACCACAAATGGGAAGTATGGTATAATTAGCACCAAGAACCCAATTACCAACCTTTGGTCTAAAACTAAGGTTCACAGACTGTCTTTCATGATGTCTGTGGTTATGAATTTTGAATTGTCATCAAAACTAGATTGCTCCCATTTGTGTCATAACTGTTTGTGTATCGAAACATCGCACATCAGTCTTGAACCCCATTACATTAACAATAACAGGAAACACTGTAAAACATGTGGTTTCTGCCATGGCCATTATGAATACAGAGACTGTCTGCTACATTTACAATTATAAGGCTAGAGCTCCAAGGCTTAGCCGTTTTTTTTTATATTTCAGATTTTAATTAAAGGGATGTTGGCTAGAAATATTCAAAAAATATTCCTATTTCCAGTCGAAGCCGCGTGGAGGCCTCCCTTGTTTCCGACCATGTTTTTTTGTTTTTGTTTTAGGTATTTAAAGGGAATCTGCTGCATTTGTGTTTAATTGTGGTTTTGTGTACTGTTTGAAATAAGGTATTGGTGGGGGGGGGGGGTGACATGTATGTCATTTGTTTGAGGTTATGATTAAGATTAGGTTGTTGTCAAAAAATGTTTACTGAGAGTAACTATGATCTTCCAGAGAATTGTCTGTCATGTCCCTACTGTGAAAATCTAGCTGGCCTTTCTTATAACCCGATTCTACGGAATGACTCTGCTTGTACTTTGCAAATGAATACAGTTTTCTTCCTCGAGTAAATAGGTTTCGCTTCTTCACAGCTGGTCTGTTTTTGTATTGTGAATAGTACTTGCGTTCATTCTCCATTCGGGTAAGAGAGTGTCTAGTTTTAGAAGATAGCTTAGCTCCCAGATAGTTAGCTTTCCCTTCTGTGGAGCGCTTTATCCCAATGTTGTTGCGGAGAATGGTGGAAGATAATCGGCCCATTGCATTTCTTCCATAATTCACATTCTTTGGGAGAGAAACACTGAGAGACCGATTGAGAGCTTCACATTTTTGTGTGTTTGTGTTGAAGCGTGTTTTTATTATTGCTTCTTCACTCAGTCTTATCTTTAATATTTCATTCAATATGAATTTATCATTATCTTCCATTTGCAGGCCGGTAAATTTGTTAGCAGCTAGGAACATGGATCTTATCCACCAGTTACTCCTCAGATTACCATTACAAACGACAGAGTGAACTTTGCATTTTGAGCAGTCTCCATCATAGCACATAATGGTAGCTTGAAGTATTTTGGGTAAGCGTTTCTTCAATTCTTGAACATTTCCACAGTGGTCCTTCAATAAATTTTTGACGATAAGGCTGCATCTCGCATTTACATCCTGACTTAAGATTTTTTTAAACTTTCCCTTTTCGAGCTTTGTTTTTCCTGGGAACATATTTTCACTGAATTTCGCATTGCTGCATTGCCTAAACTGGGAAGCAGCCAGATGTGTTGGATCCGCAAGTCGTTCAACTTTCCACATAGGATGTAGGTGTTGAAGGCTTTCTTCTATGCCTTGAGCTGCTCTGCCGTCTCCATCTGTTGTGGCAAACTTGATTAGAACATTTTGAAGTGCAAAATCTGTACCAAGTGCTTTACCCATGTCCAGCTCGGACAAAGGGGCTTCTGTCACTAAATTTGCAGTGCAGCCTTCATGTCCGCCAGGACATTCCACTTGCATGCCTTTCCCTTTCATCCAGGCCCCGATCCAACACAGTTTATTCTGCATGACAGCGGCGAGAATATACTTATGTTCGGTATTTGTTTCGCAAGCCAGTGCAATTGCTTGAGACGCACCCTGTCCAGGCTTTTTGGAATGCCCAATTGTTATACAATTGTACCTGCCATCTACTGCAACATTTATGACATTCGGGTCTACGGCTCCTCCTCTTGCATTAATTGATTTGACTTCATTAATCTTTTCCCTCATACTTAATGTGTTTAACCGTGTGGTTTTGGTGTTGACGTAATTGCTGAGTTTCTGCATGGAATTCCTGGCTGGAGGAGGAATATCTAAATCAGCCATAAGTAGCCTGGCCCTGCTGTTACTTATTGGTGTATCCATGAGACCAGACTGTAGGGTAAGATTGACAGACGCAGGCTTGGGACCCCTTTTGCCGGTATGAACTTCTGAGTATAATTTGTGGACAGGGGAAAAGAATCCACATTTCGTACACTTGACCGAGCATTTCCAAGCTGCTCCCCATTTCTCCTCCGTAGCCAACACAAACTTTGGCAACGAACAGCTTTTTGGCTTCTGCTTGACATGCCCTCTTATGACAGAATTCCACATTTCCAACATTTTGACAATATCTACAATCCTATTGCCTTCGATTGGTAAAGCCTCAATATGATAATTGTCTCCCTTTTTTTCAGATCTTGGTCTCAGTTTTCGATGACTACCAGGGCTGTCTTGGTCAAATAATGGATGTATATTGAACCCAGCAGCTTCCGTGTGACATTTAGATGTAGATGGAACATTGTAGTCAGTCTGTGTCCCAGATGTTGCCTGTAAGCACTGCCTTTTGAAGAGAACCTTGTGACCACTTAGAAAACGTCCAGCCTGGCGCTTTCTCTCCCCTTCACTTTTAGAAAAAATGGTGAAGAGACACTTGTGTTTGCATTTCTGCCTCTCTCTTAGCCAGGGAAACTCAAGACGACACAGAAAGAATAAATCATTTCTTTTTATTGAAAAGAAAATAGACCTGTGATTGGTCAGCCATTTGTAGGATTCCATATCGAGAAGACCCGTGGGCATAATAAACCTGTTGCTGTGTTACATAATAGCATTATCTAAATCTAATTGGCCTGTGCTAATGTTGCCCACTGAAAGACATTTCTGAAAATAATAGCCATATATGTTCCATCAAATTTTAAATTGTACATATCCTGTGATTTCTTCCTTGAACGACATGAAATCAGTGGTGTTTTTTTGAAAAAACTTGAAAAAAAAAATATTTCAGATATTTTTCTTAAAATATTAGCCATCTAGATTCTTTTTACATTGTAATTGCAAAATCAGTTTACAGAATAACTTTATTATCAAAAATAAAAAAGTTATGCTTAATTGAAGTTTTTTGTTTTGTAAATCTAACTCCAGTTTTCCGCACTTAAATAGCTTAAATGTGCCCATCAGCAAAAAGGCAACTGATCATCTAAATTTTTATTTTTTTAAAAATCCTGTGATAATTTTTCTCCAAATATGTTTTTATTTATAATTCAGACTTAATGTTCAAGAAAACAGAGAAATTGATTCTATATAGGAGGCAGACCACCATTAATTTTCCATATCTCGGTACCCACAAATTGTAGTGCCGGCTATTTTTAGATATCTTTTTCTCTCTCCTTTCCTGCCATTTTGCATGCCTATTTGTATTGACTTTTTGGTGTAGAATTGATGAAGAGGCATTGAATTTCTATTTTCTGCCTGGTTTGGTGTCAGATTGAGACTTTTAAGGCGGAAGAATACAATGAGTAAAGAGGCTTTGTTTTGTTTTTGCACTAACACGGACATGATATTGTGACCCCAGTCTGCTAGGAATTTCAGTGAATTGAAATTTTGGTGGTCAACCTCATACAAATTTAGTACTCTGATGATCCCATGATGTCATACTTGCTGTGCTACAAAGAGAAGTTCTCAACGAAATTTAGGGAATGGGCTACAGCACGCAGAACACCACTGATTTAACATTGGAGTCAATGGAGAAATTAATGGTGGTCTGCCTCCTATATTTGGCAATGGCGGAAATTTTGATTTGTCTGCTGTGTGAAGATTTGTGAATATTTTGGCCTTAAACTTTCAGAACAGGTAGAGTGAACATTATGAATTACTTTTTTGCCAGCATTTATGCTTTTTTAAAAAAAAATTCTCTCATGTGCATTTTTTGGGAGTCGAGGCCTCGAATTTTACATGTTGTTTACATACAACATTGAGCAGGTGTTGATGTGGTATGCAACATTGTATTAAAATTTTGTTAATATTATTATTACGTCATATGAAGCCTTTTCTTTTTAAAAATGGCTGAAATATACCAGTTTTATTACGAGAAATTACAAAATCGTTCAACCATTGCTGCAAATAGTGTGTGTCGTATATGGCAAGGGGCTAGAACCACAAATGGGAAGTATGGTATAATTAGCACCAAGAACCCAATTACCAACCTTTGGTCTAAAACTAAGGTTCACAGACTGTCTTTCATGATGTCTGTGGTTATGAATTTTGAATTGTCATCAAAACTAGATTGCTCCCATTTGTGTCATAACTGTTTGTGTATCGAAACATCGCACATCAGTCTTGAACCCCATTACATTAACAATAACAGGAAACACTGTAAAACATGTGGTTTCTGCCATGGCCATTATGAATACAGAGACTGTCTGCTACATTTACAATTATAAGGCTAGAGCTCCAAGGCTTAGCCGTTTTTTTTTATATTTCAGATTTTAATTAAAGGGATGTTGGCTAGAAATATTCAAAAAATATTCCTATTTCCAGTCGAAGCCGCGTGGAGGCCTCCCTTGTTTCCGACCATGTTTTTTTGTTTTTGTTTTAGGTATTTAAAGGGAATCTGCTGCATTTGTGTTTAATTGTGGTTTTGTGTACTGTTTGAAATAAGGTATTGGTGGGGGGGGGGGGGTGACATGTATGTCATTTGTTTGAGGTTATGATTAAGATTAGGTTGTTGTCAAAAAATGTTTACTGAGAGTAACTATGATCTTCCAGAGAATTGTCTGTCATGTCCCTACTGTGAAAATCTAGCTGGCCTTTCTTATAACCCGATTCTACGGAATGACTCTGCTTGTACTTTGCAAATGAATACAGTTTTCTTCCTCGAGTAAATAGGTTTCGCTTCTTCACAGCTGGTCTGTTTTTGTATTGTGAATAGTACTTGCGTTCATTCTCCATTCGGGTAAGAGAGTGTCTAGTTTTAGAAGATAGCTTAGCTCCCAGATAGTTAGCTTTCCCTTCTGTGGAGCGCTTTATCCCAATGTTGTTGCGGAGAATGGTGGAAGATAATCGGCCCATTGCATTTCTTCCATAATTCACATTCTTTGGGAGAGAAACACTGAGAGACCGATTGAGAGCTTCACATTTTTGTGTGTTTGTGTTGAAGCGTGTTTTTATTATTGCTTCTTCACTCAGTCTTATCTTTAATATTTCATTCAATATGAATTTATCATTATCTTCCATTTGCAGGCCGGTAAATTTGTTAGCAGCTAGGAACATGGATCTTATCCACCAGTTACTCCTCAGATTACCATTACAAACGACAGAGTGAACTTTGCATTTTGAGCAGTCTCCATCATAGCACATAATGGTAGCTTGAAGTATTTTGGGTAAGCGTTTCTTCAATTCTTGAACATTTCCACAGTGGTCCTTCAATAAATTTTTGACGATAAGGCTGCATCTCGCATTTACATCCTGACTTAAGATTTTTTTAAACTTTCCCTTTTCGAGCTTTGTTTTTCCTGGGAACATATTTTCACTGAATTTCGCATTGCTGCATTGCCTAAACTGGGAAGCAGCCAGATGTGTTGGATCCGCAAGTCGTTCAACTTTCCACATAGGATGTAGGTGTTGAAGGCTTTCTTCTATGCCTTGAGCTGCTCTGCCGTCTCCATCTGTTGTGGCAAACTTGATTAGAACATTTTGAAGTGCAAAATCTGTACCAAGTGCTTTACCCATGTCCAGCTCGGACAAAGGGGCTTCTGTCACTAAATTTGCAGTGCAGCCTTCATGTCCGCCAGGACATTCCACTTGCATGCCTTTCCCTTTCATCCAGGCCCCGATCCAACACAGTTTATTCTGCATGACAGCGGCGAGAATATACTTATGTTCGGTATTTGTTTCGCAAGCCAGTGCAATTGCTTGAGACGCACCCTGTCCAGGCTTTTTGGAATGCCCAATTGTTATACAATTGTACCTGCCATCTACTGCAACATTTATGACATTCGGGTCTACGGCTCCTCCTCTTGCATTAATTGATTTGACTTCATTAATCTTTTCCCTCATACTTAATGTGTTTAACCGTGTGGTTTTGGTGTTGACGTAATTGCTGAGTTTCTGCATGGAATTCCTGGCTGGAGGAGGAATATCTAAATCAGCCATAAGTAGCCTGGCCCTGCTGTTACTTATTGGTGTATCCATGAGACCAGACTGTAGGGTAAGATTGACAGACGCAGGCTTGGGACCCCTTTTGCCGGTATGAACTTCTGAGTATAATTTGTGGACAGGGGAAAAGAATCCACATTTCGTACACTTGACCGAGCATTTCCAAGCTGCTCCCCATTTCTCCTCCGTAGCCAACACAAACTTTGGCAACGAACAGCTTTTTGGCTTCTGCTTGACATGCCCTCTTATGACAGAATTCCACATTTCCAACATTTTGACAATATCTACAATCCTATTGCCTTCGATTGGTAAAGCCTCAATATGATAATTGTCTCCCTTTTTTTCAGATCTTGGTCTCAGTTTTCGATGACTACCAGGGCTGTCTTGGTCAAATAATGGATGTATATTGAACCCAGCAGCTTCCGTGTGACATTTAGATGTAGATGGAACATTGTAGTCAGTCTGTGTCCCAGATGTTGCCTGTAAGCACTGCCTTTTGAAGAGAACCTTGTGACCACTTAGAAAACGTCCAGCCTGGCGCTTTCTCTCCCCTTCACTTTTAGAAAAAATGGTGAAGAGACACTTGTGTTTGCATTTCTGCCTCTCTCTTAGCCAGGGAAACTCAAGACGACACAGAAAGAATAAATCATTTCTTTTTATTGAAAAGAAAATAGACCTGTGATTGGTCAGCCATTTGTAGGATTCCATATCGAGAAGACCCGTGGGCATAATAAACCTGTTGCTGTGTTACATAATAGCATTATCTAAATCTAATTGGCCTGTGCTAATGTTGCCCACTGAAAGACATTTCTGAAAATAATAGCCATATATGTTCCATCAAATTTTAAATTGTACATATCCTGTGATTTCTTCCTTGAACGACATGAAATCAGTGGTGTTTTTTTGAAAAAACTTGAAAAAAAAAATATTTCAGATATTTTTCTTAAAATATTAGCCATCTAGATTCTTTTTACATTGTAATTGCAAAATCAGTTTACAGAATAACTTTATTATCAAAAATAAAAAAGTTATGCTTAATTGAAGTTTTTTGTTTTGTAAATCTAACTCCAGTTTTCCGCACTTAAATAGCTTAAATGTGCCCATCAGCAAAAAGGCAACTGATCATCTAAATTTTTATTTTTTTAAAAATCCTGTGATAATTTTTCTCCAAATATGTTTTTATTTATAATTCAGACTTAATGTTCAAGAAAACAGAGAAATTGATTCTATATAGGAGGCAGACCACCATTAATTTTCCATATCTCGGTACCCACAAATTGTAGTGCCGGCTATTTTTAGATATCTTTTTCTCCCTCCTTTCCTGCCATTTTGCATGCCTATTTGTATTGACTTTTTGGTGTAGAATTGATGAAGAGGCATTGAATTTCTATTTTCTGCCTGGTTTGGTGTCAGATTGAGACTTTTAAGGCGGAAGAATACAATGAGTAAAGAGGCTTTGTTTTGTTTTTGCACTAACACGGACATGATATTGTGACCCCAGTCTGCTAGGAATTTCAGTGAATTGAAATTTTGGTGGTCAACCTCATACAAATTTAGTACTCTGATGATCCCATGATGTCATACTTGCTGTGCTACAAAGAGAAGTTCTCAACGAAATTTAGGGAATGGGCTACAGCACGCAGAACACCACTGATTTAACATTGGAGTCAATGGAGAAATTAATGGTGGTCTGCCTCCTATATTTGGCAATGGCGGAAATTTTGATTTGTCTGCTGTGTGAAGATTTGTGAATATTTTGGCCTTAAACTTTCAGAACAGGTAGAGTGAACATTATGAATTACTTTTTTGCCAGCATTTATGCTTTTTTAAAAAAAAATTCTCTCATGTGCATTTTTTGGGAGTCGAGGCCTCGAATTTTACATGTTGTTTACATACAACATTGAGCAGGTGTTGATGTGGTATGCAACATTGTATTAAAATTTTGTTAATATTATTATTACGTCATATGAAGCCTTTTCTTTTTAAAAATGGCTGAAATATACCAGTTTTATTACGAGAAATTACAAAATCGTTCAACCATTGCTGCAAATAGTGTGTGTCGTATATGGCAAGGGGCTAGAACCACAAATGGGAAGTATGGTATAATTAGCACCAAGAACCCAATTACCAACCTTTGGTCTAAAACTAAGGTTCACAGACTGTCTTTCATGATGTCTGTGGTTATGAATTTTGAATTGTCATCAAAACTAGATTGCTCCCATTTGTGTCATAACTGTTTGTGTATCGAAACATCGCACATCAGTCTTGAACCCCATTACATTAACAATAACAGGAAACACTGTAAAACATGTGGTTTCTGCCATGGCCATTATGAATACAGAGACTGTCTGCTACATTTACAATTATAAGGCTAGAGCTCCAAGGCTTAGCCGTTTTTTTTTATATTTCAGATTTTAATTAAAGGGATGTTGGCTAGAAATATTCAAAAAATATTCCTATTTCCAGTCGAAGCCGCGTGGAGGCCTCCCTTGTTTCCGACCATGTTTTTTTGTTTTTGTTTTAGGTATTTAAAGGGAATCTGCTGCATTTGTGTTTAATTGTGGTTTTGTGTACTGTTTGAAATAAGGTATTGGTGGGGGGGGGGGGGGGTGACATGTATGTCATTTGTTTGAGGTTATGATTAAGATTAGGTTGTTGTCAAAAAATGTTTACTGAGAGTAACTATGATCTTCCAGAGAATTGTCTGTCATGTCCCTACTGTGAAAATCTAGCTGGCCTTTCTTATAACCCGATTCTACGGAATGACTCTGCTTGTACTTTGCAAATGAATACAGTTTTCTTCCTCGAGTAAATAGGTTTCGCTTCTTCACAGCTGGTCTGTTTTTGTATTGTGAATAGTACTTGCGTTCATTCTCCATTCGGGTAAGAGAGTGTCTAGTTTTAGAAGATAGCTTAGCTCCCAGATAGTTAGCTTTCCCTTCTGTGGAGCGCTTTATCCCAATGTTGTTGCGGAGAATGGTGGAAGATAATCGGCCCATTGCATTTCTTCCATAATTCACATTCTTTGGGAGAGAAACACTGAGAGACCGATTGAGAGCTTCACATTTTTGTGTGTTTGTGTTGAAGCGTGTTTTTATTATTGCTTCTTCACTCAGTCTTATCTTTAATATTTCATTCAATATGAATTTATCATTATCTTCCATTTGCAGGCCGGTAAATTTGTTAGCAGCTAGGAACATGGATCTTATCCACCAGTTACTCCTCAGATTACCATTACAAACGACAGAGTGAACTTTGCATTTTGAGCAGTCTCCATCATAGCACATAATGGTAGCTTGAAGTATTTTGGGTAAGCGTTTCTTCAATTCTTGAACATTTCCACAGTGGTCCTTCAATAAATTTTTGACGATAAGGCTGCATCTCGCATTTACATCCTGACTTAAGATTTTTTTAAACTTTCCCTTTTCGAGCTTTGTTTTTCCTGGGAACATATTTTCACTGAATTTCGCATTGCTGCATTGCCTAAACTGGGAAGCAGCCAGATGTGTTGGATCCGCAAGTCGTTCAACTTTCCACATAGGATGTAGGTGTTGAAGGCTTTCTTCTATGCCTTGAGCTGCTCTGCCGTCTCCATCTGTTGTGGCAAACTTGATTAGAACATTTTGAAGTGCAAAATCTGTACCAAGTGCTTTACCCATGTCCAGCTCGGACAAAGGGGCTTCTGTCACTAAATTTGCAGTGCAGCCTTCATGTCCGCCAGGACATTCCACTTGCATGCCTTTCCCTTTCATCCAGGCCCCGATCCAACACAGTTTATTCTGCATGACAGCGGCGAGAATATACTTATGTTCGGTATTTGTTTCGCAAGCCAGTGCAATTGCTTGAGACGCACCCTGTCCAGGCTTTTTGGAATGCCCAATTGTTATACAATTGTACCTGCCATCTACTGCAACATTTATGACATTCGGGTCTACGGCTCCTCCTCTTGCATTAATTGATTTGACTTCATTAATCTTTTCCCTCATACTTAATGTGTTTAACCGTGTGGTTTTGGTGTTGACGTAATTGCTGAGTTTCTGCATGGAATTCCTGGCTGGAGGAGGAATATCTAAATCAGCCATAAGTAGCCTGGCCCTGCTGTTACTTATTGGTGTATCCATGAGACCAGACTGTAGGGTAAGATTGACAGACGCAGGCTTGGGACCCCTTTTGCCGGTATGAACTTCTGAGTATAATTTGTGGACAGGGGAAAAGAATCCACATTTCGTACACTTGACCGAGCATTTCCAAGCTGCTCCCCATTTCTCCTCCGTAGCCAACACAAACTTTGGCAACGAACAGCTTTTTGGCTTCTGCTTGACATGCCCTCTTATGACAGAATTCCACATTTCCAACATTTTGACAATATCTACAATCCTATTGCCTTCGATTGGTAAAGCCTCAATATGATAATTGTCTCCCTTTTTTTCAGATCTTGGTCTCAGTTTTCGATGACTACCAGGGCTGTCTTGGTCAAATAATGGATGTATATTGAACCCAGCAGCTTCCGTGTGACATTTAGATGTAGATGGAACATTGTAGTCAGTCTGTGTCCCAGATGTTGCCTGTAAGCACTGCCTTTTGAAGAGAACCTTGTGACCACTTAGAAAACGTCCAGCCTGGCGCTTTCTCTCCCCCTTCACTTTTAGAAAAAATGGACACAGAAAGAATAAATCATTTCTTTTTATTGAAAAGAAAATAGACCTGTGATTGGTCAGCCATTTGTAGGATTCCATATCGAGAAGACCCGTGGGCATAATAAACCTGTTGCTGTGTTACATAATAGCATTATCTAAATCTAATTGGCCTGTGCTAATGTTGCCCACTGAAAGACATTTCTGAAAATAATAGCCATATATGTTCCATCAAATTTTAAATTGTACATATCCTGTGATTTCTTCCTTGAACGACATGAAATCAGTGGTGTTTTTTTGAAAAAACTTGAAAAAAAAAAATATTTCAGATATTTTTCTTAAAATATTAGCCATCTAGATTCTTTTTACATTGTAATTGCAAAATCAGTTTACAGAATAACTTTATTATCAAAAATAAAAAAGTTATGCTTAATTGAAGTTTTTTGTTTTGTAAATCTAACTCCAGTTTTCCGCACTTAAATAGCTTAAATGTGCCCATCAGCAAAAAGGCAACTGATCATCTAAATTTTTATTTTTTTAAAAATCCTGTGATAATTTTTCTCCAAATATGTTTTTATTTATAATTCAGACTTAATGTTCAAGAAAACAGAGAAATTGATTCTATATATTTGGCAATGGCGGAAATTTTGATTTGTCTGCTGTGTGAAGATTTGTGAATATTTTGGCCTTAAACTTTCAGAACAGGTAGAGTGAACATTATGAATTACTTTTTTGCCAGCATTTATGCTTTTTTAAAAAAAATTTCTCTCATGTGCATTTTTTGGGAGTCGAGGCCTCGAATTTTACATGTTGTTTACATACAACATTGAGCAGGTGTTGATGTGGTATGCAACATTGTATTAAAATTTTGTTAATATTATTATTACGTCATATGAAGCCTTTTCTTTTTAAAAATGGCTGAAATATACCAGTTTTATTACGAGAAATTACAAAATCGTTCAACCATTTCTGCAAATAGTGTGTGTCGTATATGGCAAGGGGCTAGAACCACAAATGGGAAGTATGGTATAATTAGCACCAAGAACCCAATTACCAACCTTTGGTCTAAAACTAAGGTTCACAGACTGTCTTTCATGATGTCTGTGGTTATGAATTTTGAATTGTCATCAAAACTAGATTGCTCCCATTTGTGTCATAACTGTTTGTGTATCGAAACATCGCACATCAGTCTTGAACCCCATTACATTAACAATAACAGGAAACACTGTAAAACATGTGGTTTCTGCCATGGCCATTATGAATACAGAGACTGTCTGCTACATTTACAATTATAAGGCTAGAGCTCCAAGGCTTAGCCGTTTTTTTTTATATTTCAGATTTTAATTAAAGGGATGTTGGCTAGAAATATTCAAAAAATATTCCTATTTCCAGTCGAAGCCGCGTGGAGGCCTCCCTTGTTTCCGACCATGTTTTTTTGTTTTTGTTTTAGGTATTTAAAGGGAATCTGCTGCATTTGTGTTTAATTGTGGTTTTGTGTACTGTTTGAAATAAGGTATTGGTGGGGGGGGGGGGTGACATGTATGTCATTTGTTTGAGGTTATGATTAAGATTAGGTTGTTGTCAAAAAATGTTTACTGAGAGTAACTATGATCTTCCAGAGAATTGTCTGTCATGTCCCTACTGTGAAAATCTAGCTGGCCTTTCTTATAACCCGATTCTACGGAATGACTCTGCTTGTACTTTGCAAATGAATACAGTTTTCTTCCTCGAGTAAATAGGTTTCGCTTCTTCACAGCTGGTCTGTTTTTGTATTGTGAATAGTACTTGCGTTCATTCTCCATTCGGGTAAGAGAGTGTCTAGTTTTAGAAGATAGCTTAGCTCCCAGATAGTTAGCTTTCCCTTCTGTGGAGCGCTTTATCCCAATGTTGTTGCGGAGAATGGTGGAAGATAATCGGCCCATTGCATTTCTTCCATAATTCACATTCTTTGGGAGAGAAACACTGAGAGACCGATTGAGAGCTTCACATTTTTGTGTGTTTGTGTTGAAGCGTGTTTTTATTATTGCTTCTTCACTCAGTCTTATCTTTAATATTTCATTCAATATGAATTTATCATTATCTTCCATTTGCAGGCCGGTAAATTTGTTAGCAGCTAGGAACATGGATCTTATCCACCAGTTACTCCTCAGATTACCATTACAAACGACAGAGTGAACTTTGCATTTTGAGCAGTCTCCATCATAGCACATAATGGTAGCTTGAAGTATTTTGGGTAAGCGTTTCTTCAATTCTTGAACATTTCCACAGTGGTCCTTCAATAATTTTTTGACGATAAGGCTGCATCTCGCTTTTACATCCTGACTTAAGATTTTTTTAAACTTTCCCTTTTCGAGCTTTGTTTTTCCTGGGAACATATTTTCACTGAATTTCGCATTGCTGCATTGCCTAAACTGGGAAGCAGCCAGATGTGTTGGATCCGCAAGTCGTTCAACTTTCCACATAGGATGTAGGTGTTGAAGGCTTTCTTCTATGCCTTGAGCTGCTCTGCCGTCTCCATCTGTTGTGGCAAACTTGATTAGAACATTTTGAAGTGCAAAATCTGTACCAAGTGCTTTACCCATGTCCAGCTCGGACAAAGGGGCTTCTGTCACTAAATTTGCAGTGCAGCCTTCATGTCCGCCAGGACATTCCACTTGCATGCCTTTCCCTTTCATCCAGGCCCCGATCCAACACAGTTTATTCTGCATGACAGCGGCGAGAATATACTTATGTTCGGTATTTGTTTCGCAAGCCAGTGCAATTGCTTGAGACGCACCCTGTCCAGGCTTTTTGGAATGCCCAATTGTTATACAATTGTACCTGCCATCTACTGCAACATTTATGACATTCGGGTCTACGGCTCCTCCTCTTGCATTAATTGATTTGACTTCATTAATCTTTTCCCTCATACTTAATGTGTTTAACCGTGTGGTTTTGGTGTTGACGTAATTGCTGAGTTTCTGCATGGAATTCCTGGCTGGAGGAGGAATATCTAAATCAGCCATAAGTAGCCTGGCCCTGCTGTTACTTATTGGTGTATCCATGAGACCAGACTGTAGGGTAAGATTGACAGACGCAGGCTTGGGACCCCTTTTGCCGGTATGAACTTCTGAGTATAATTTGTGGACAGGGGAAAAGAATCCACATTTCGTACACTTGACCGAGCATTTCCAAGCTGCTCCCCATTTCTCCTCCGTAGCCAACACAAACTTTGGCAACGAACAGCTTTTTGGCTTCTGCTTGACATGCCCTCTTATGACAGAATTCCACATTTCCAACATTTTGACAATATCTACAATCCTATTGCCTTCGATTGGTAAAGCCTCAATATGATAATTGTCTCCCTTTTTTTCAGATCTTGGTCTCAGTTTTCGATGACTACCAGGGCTGTCTTGGTCAAATAATGGATGTATATTGAACCCAGCAGCTTCCGTGTGACATTTAGATGTAGATGGAACATTGTAGTCAGTCTGTGTCCCAGATGTTGCCTGTAAGCACTGCCTTTTGAAGAGAACCTTGTGACCACTTAGAAAACGTCCAGCCTGGCGCTTTCTCTCCCCTTCACTTTTAGAAAAAATGGTGAAGAGACACTTGTGTTTGCATTTCTGCCTCTCTCTTAGCCAGGGAAACTCAAGACGACACAGAAAGAATAAATCATTTCTTTTTATTGAAAAGAAAATAGACCTGTGATTGGTCAGCCATTTGTAGGATTCCATATCGAGAAGACCCGTGGGCATAATAAACCTGTTGCTGTGTTACATAATAGCATTATCTAAATCTAATTGGCCTGTGCTAATGTTGCCCACTGAAAGACATTTCTGAAAATAATAGCCATATATGTTCCATCAAATTTTAAATTGTACATATCCTGTGATTTCTTCCTTGAACGACATGAAATCAGTGGTGTTTTTTTGAAAAAACTTGAAAAAAAAAATATTTCAGATATTTTTCTTAAAATATTAGCCATCTAGATTCTTTTTACATTGTAATTGCAAAATCAGTTTACAGAATAACTTTATTATCAAAAATAAAAAAGTTATGCTTAATTGAAGTTTTTTGTTTTGTAAATCTAACTCCAGTTTTCCGCACTTAAATAGCTTAAATGTGCCCATCAGCAAAAAGGCAACTGATCATCTAAATTTTTATTTTTTTAAAAATCCTGTGATAATTTTTCTCCAAATATGTTTTTATTTATAATTCAGACTTAATGTTCAAGAAAACAGAGAAATTGATTCTATATAGGAGGCAGACCACCATTAATTTTCCATATCTCGGTACCCACAAATTGTAGTGCCGGCTATTTTTAGATATCTTTTTCTCCCTCCTTTCCTGCCATTTTGCATGCCTATTTGTATTGACTTTTTGGTGTAGAATTGATGAAGAGGCATTGAATTTCTATTTTCTGCCTGGTTTGGTGTCAGATTGAGACTTTTAAGGCGGAAGAATACAATGAGTAAAGAGGCTTTGTTTTGTTTTTGCACTAACACGGACATGATATTGTGACCCCAGTCTGCTAGGAATTTCAGTGAATTGAAATTTTGGTGGTCAACCTCATACAAATTTAGTACTCTGATGATCCCATGATGTCATACTTGCTGTGCTACAAAGAGAAGTTCTCAACGAAATTTAGGGAATGGGCTACAGCACGCAGAACACCACTGATTTAACATTGGAGTCAATGGAGAAATTAATGGTGGTCTGCCTCCATTAACCATAACCTGGAGTTATCTCCCCTGCTTACATCAGCTTTCTCAGCACAACCATTTGATAGGAGAGAATTAACTATGTCAGTGTATTCATTATGAAATACAGGATCTCTAACAAATTTCTTTCGTAAATTAGAGAGTCTATTATTTACCAAACTAAAGTTATTAGGCAAGACAATGTTATTGTTCTTAATTGGTAGACCAATCTCATAATGATTGTCTTTCAAAATAGTTGAATTTTCCACACTATTTGGAAATTGTTTATCTAGAATTGAGTATTCTTTTTCATCGTTTGCAGAATTTTCCGGAAAGTCTAAATTGAAACTCTTCTGTAAGAGAATTTCTAGTGATTTTATATGTTCAGCATCTCGCAATAGTTTTGCCTCAATTCTATTAACTGTGAAAACACTTCCAATCTACCCTCACGTGGAAGTCTGTTTAATTTTGAACAGTCATTTAAATCATGATAACCATTACAATGTCCACACGTATTATTTGCAGTAGTTGTGAATGCTTGGTGATTATATCTTTTATTAGTAGCCTTGTCAAAGTGTTGATCCCTTTGTTTTCTGTGATCACTAGAAAAAGAAAGGGCGGATTTACCATAAACAGACTTCAACGTGAGGGTAGATTGGAAGTGTTGAAAACATTAGGACTTTGTTTTGCTTTCTTTAAACCCGGACATTTTAGTCCTGGTTGTACCAATAGATTTACAGTGCCGCATATGTAAACGTACCCATGCGACACTACTTCACGATGATAACTGGAACGCTTCAAGTAGGGAGACTAATGGTAATAAGGCCAGTGCAGTGGAAGCCCCAGAAATTTCCAATGCGACTCAGATACACGGAGACCTAACGAGGGCCGGTATCTGCACCATGCCAATCATTCCTGTCTGCGTGAAGAGTCATGCTGGTTTAACGACTATTCGTACCTTAGCTTTGATGGACCAAGGTAGTAGCCTTTCGTTTTGCACAGAAAGTCTAATGCACCTTTTGGCATTTCCGCACCCAAATTTAAACTTTCAATAGAAACTATGCATGGTATAGAAGATAAGCCCACACACATTATCCAAAATCTAAAAGTCTATTCGAGTGATCATTCGGACAGTGTTAAAATACCAACTTGTTTCACTACGATCAAAGTGCCTGTATCAAAGACATGTATTCCCTCTAATGCGGATATTAAACAGTGGGATCATTTGTCGGACATAAATATGGAATTCTTTAATGGTGAAGTGGGTATGCTTATTGGGAATAACGTCCCAGATGCTTACACACCAACTGAGTCTAGGACCGGACCCAGGGGTAGTCCGCATGCCCTCTCATACACCCCTTGGGTGGATAATTTGGAACTTAGTGAGACCTATTGATAATTCGGAACCACAGTGTGTTTTCACAGTTAATAGAATTGAGGCAAAACTATTGCGAGATGCTGAACATTTAAAATCACTTGAAATTCTCTTACAGAAGAGTTTCAATTTAGACTTTCCGGAAAATTCTGCAAACGATGAAAAAGAATACTCAATTCTAGATAAACAATTTCTTAATAGTGTGGAAAATTCAACTATTTTGAAAGACAATCATTATGAGATTGGTCTACCAATTAAGAACAATAACATTGTCTTGCCTAATAACTTTAATTTACGAAAGAAATTTGTTAGAGATCCTGGATTTCATAATGAATACACTGATAGGGTGACCCACGCCAACAAGAAATTTCATCCTACAGACAATATTTGGGGTTTATTTTTAACATTATATGATAAGGCTTACCATAAAAGCTCCATTCATCAACAGTGAGAGTCTGGTCACATTCAATTGTTAAGGATTATAACCATTTGGAAATATTTTATAATTGGTTCAAAATCTACCCGGCTACCATTGTCAAGGTAGTGAGAATAAGAGTTATGTCCCTTGGCTGCAATTAAAACGAGGAATGGGCACCACGGGCGCCACTGAAAAACGAAATAATTTTATCGCAGTCGGAAAACATTGTTTATTTCCTTGCTGCGAAGTAACGGAATACACTCCACGCGACGCTCGAATTTGACATATTATGTACGCATGCACATACTCTTAGTTGTTTCAACAATACACCCATGCCTTCAAATATCTTAATATTAACGGTTTATTATGCTACAGTTGATATTAAAATAAACGTTTAGCTGGATATGAAACGATCGACATTTGACATTGTTTGAAGATTAGCCTAAATGTATTAAAATGAACAATGCTCTCATTTCTGTATACCCACAGACACTGGTCTGTTTATAATGGCATGTTATACAGAGGGAGCGAGAGAGAGAGAGAGAGAGAGAGAGAGAGGGATGTATGATGTTTCATATCAAGAGCATTAATGCCGCTTTCTAATATGCGCCACAGTGGGGCAGTTATTAGTTTATTTATCAAACCCAAAGCCTGTCACTCTATAAGAAATACAGGAATTTTAATATCTAATGAAATGCTTTGGGTTAATCGATTTTCTGCGCCAAAATCACCAAGAAAAGTCTTAATATGGTTGGCCATATAAGTTACGATTGCGGCATTGTGAAAAATGATATTAAACCGGTTACCATGAAATGGCGTTAGCGGTAATTTTGAAATTTCCAAGGAATTTAAATATAACTTGAAAGGAAAATAACAACGCGACGTTTCGTCTCCACCCTGAATAAAGGCCTTACAGATTGTTCGAACCAACGAACACACCCCGGTTCGTTTGGCAAAAATGACGTGGCGGTTTTGAACGTCTGGGCCGAGAATGTTTTAAAATACAGTTCTTCAAAAAAATTTAATTCCAGAACACTTTTATCCGCCAAACCAGTTAATAAATGCAGACCACAAAAGAAATGATTAATATTCATATGAATATTTCGCTCCGAATCTGATAAATCTGACCAGTTTTCTACTAATTTAGCGCAAATATTGCCTCTGTATTGGGTAAATAAAGAATTGAATAGCTTTTCGGTGCTGGCTCTGTCTGACATGGTATTTTTAATTTCGAAAATAACGGATTTACTAAAATCTCCAGCAATTTCGTCGAGATCTGCTAGAATTTCTTTTATTGTCGTTAATGTAGTTTGCGCAGATTTATCAGCCATTTCACGAAGACCAAGAATACGTGGCGTATGTGTCGAGTCAGCTGTTATTGCGTAGGTACCGTATTTAGAGCCAAATTTTTCGTTTCGTCTGTATAAAGGGTGGTATTTTTCGCCGACTTCAAGGTTTCCGAAACATGTTTTAAAGATACACCGACGCGCTCACATGATATTCTTTGAACTGTAGATTTTGACGGAGTGTAATAAGATTTTAGTCCCGCGACAGCCAAACATGCGGTTATAACCGCTGCTACGTTACCATTGGAAACGTTTAGATTTTTAAGTTCCTTGACCAAATTATGGCATTCTGCTGTGTATCTTTGATTTTCGACATCATACAAAATTACTTCGTTCTTCTTAAGAGGTGTGGACTTGCAACCCATTTTTTTTACCTGCCAATTGTTTTTTATTTTCATTATTAGCCTTCATGCGTAACATTTCATTTTTAGTCTTCCAAAGTAGATTTTTTAACAGAGCGATTGTGCTTTTATGACACTTTCACAGTCGCCGCAAATACTTATTTTTCCTATTTAAATCAGTCAAGGTCGCATCGGCAGATGTCTGAGTCTCTCTATTTATTAAATTAATTTCACTAGTATCTGCCGATGGAGTCTCGTCCACTATCCCGGGAAAAATGGGGTGTCAAGAAAATCGTCGTATAATTTCATACATTTATTAGACTTAACCTTACTTTTACCCAGCTTCCTAGTCTTTGGCGTCAAGTCTATTTTTAATATATTGGTCTCCAAACGTCACACAGTCGTCATGTAAAGCTGTTATGATAGACCGATGCTCCGTAGTTGTCGGGAATTTTTTAACAATGCCTAGTGTAAGCCTATTTGTGATTTTTGCCATGGGTATTTTGGTTACAGTGCTCAAATCATAGGGGTACTTGTCCAATCCAATGCTGGATAGCAAATTATCGGTGGACGCCATCTTGCAGGGCTAAGTTTCAAATCTAGAAAACAATTTAGGTCCGTCGATCAAGGCTTATGGCTACAAAATAATCAAATAAGATACTATGAGTATGAAAATAATTTTAACTAAGTTACCGGAAAGAGTCTGGAAAATGAGGACTACAAATAAAATTTCGTTTTGGTTATTTTCCGGTTGTAAATAATTCTGCGTATTTAGAGCTAGTAAATATTTATTTCCTAACTCATACAGCGTGGCACGTAAACCAAGGTTGTAACCACTAAATAAAAGTAAATCCCAAAAGGCTGTAATGAGTTTATCCCGGCGGTCTCTCAAACACGAAAGTTAGAAATAAAACGAAGCTATTACAGCTAGCTCTGTACCGAAATCGATAAAATTCCCCAAATCAAAAATTAAATCAAGAATTGCAATCGAAATTTTTATTCACGTTCTCGATTAAATAAACACGAAAGTCGAAGCGCGTAACGAGTTAATTTTTACTTAGCTTTATATGCCAATACATGTTTGTATAATATCCACTCGTAAAGCTATTTGTGACGTATATTTGCTGCGACCTCCAAATTCACGTGCGCGATACTACATTTTGCTCAGTCGAGAAAATACACACGAAGAGGCGGTACGACAGATAAGTGGGTCAGTTTTTATAAGGACAAATATTGTAGGCCGTGGGTCACTCTAACACTGACATAGTTAATTCTCTCCTATCAAATGGTTGTGCTGAGAAAGCTGATGTAAGCAGGGGAGATAACTCCAGGTTATGGTTAATCCCTCATCATGCAGTTCAACATAAAAAAAAGAAGAAATATCGCGTAGTTTTTGATTGTTCAAGTCAATTTCAAGGCATATCTTTAAATTATGTTTTGCTACAGGGTCCAGATTTAACGAACACATTAGTCGGTGTCCTACTACGTTTCCGTTTAGGAAAGATAGCCTTCATAGCAGACATAGAAGCTATGTTTCATCAGGTCCGAGTCCCTGAGCAAGACCGGGACCTATTAAGTTTTCTATGGTGGCCTGAAGGAAACATCAACGTTAAGCCACAACAATACAGAATGACGTCTCATTTGTTTGGTGCGGTTTCGTCCCCAAGTGTTGCAAATTACGCCTTACGTCGCGTAGCACTGAACAACCGTCAAAACTTTAGTCAGCGAGTCAGTTCGATTGTGTTACAAGACTTTTATGTAGACGACTGTGTACATTCGACAGATGATGAGAAAAAAGCAGTTAAGATGGTAGAACAGTTAACTAAACTTTGTAGCTTAGGTGGATTTCACTTACACAAGTGGGTCTCAAACAATTTAAATGTTCTATCCTCAATTCCAGAGCATGAACTTGCGATTGATAACCCATTTCTTGACGGTGATGACACAATAGAGCGAGCTCTTGGGAGTTCAATGGAATGTTTCGTCCGATACGATTACATATAAGATAAATATATCTGACCAACCCACGACGCGTCGAGGGCTGCTACCGATTGTTAGCTCGATATTCGATCCTTTAGGGTTAGTGGCACCCACATTACTGCCGGCTAAGCGTATAATTCAACAATTATGTTCATCGGGATATTCCTGGGATAAGGAGATTTAGGAACCGTTACTTGGGCAGTGGACTAAGTGGTTGAGAGAACTTCCTAAATTGGAAGCACTGGAAGTTAAAAGGTGTGTTAAAATTAAACATCAACTTAAAATCAAACGTACGGAAATTCATCACTTCTCCGATGCGTCCGAGATTGGTTTGGGAACTGCGTCATACATTCGATTAACAGATGAAGCAGATGTTATTAGTTGTACGTTAATCTTAGGAAAATCTAGGGTTTGTCCGCTTAAAATTGTCACAATACCTAGGCTGGAACTTACTGCTGCGTACATCGCTGCGAAATTAAATAAGAAAATTATGTCCGAACTACAAATACCTGTGGACAAAGTTTGCTTTTGGACAGACAGTTCTATAGTGCTAGGTTATATTCGTAACGAATCCTCAAGATTCAAAACTTTCGTGGCGAATAGAGTTTCCTTTATTCATGAGGCTACAGATGTTCATCAATGGCGTCATGTCAGTGGCTAAGATAATCCTGCAGATATAGCTAGTAGGGGAGCGAATATTCAGAACCTACTCGAAAGTAAGAAGTGGTTTGAGGGACCTGATTTTCAATCAAAACCGGAAAGTGATTGGCCTACATCCGAATGCGACTTTCACATTGCCGAAACTGACCCAGATGTCAAGAGGTCAGTTTGTTTAATTGCTCAACGAAATCATCCGTTAGAAAGTTTAATCGACTATTATTCAGATTATGATAGACTAATAAAAGCTGTTGCTTTATTGAGACTTTTGATAAAGTGTGTTAAGTCAAAGAACAAACTTGACTTAAACCTTTCAGTTAGTGACATTACGAATGCTGAAAATTTTATAATTAATTATGAACAAGAGAAACATTGGAATATTAATATAAAAGACAATAAAATTGATATTCCTCAAGTATCAAAGTTAGACCCCATAGTGCGAAGTGGTATGATATGTGTTGGAGGACGGTTAAAATCAGCAGAAATGGTATTAGATGCTAAGCATCAAATTATTGTGCCAAAACAATCAAAGCTTGCTGAACTTTTGGTTATTAAATCACACCAAAAAATTGGACACTTAGGTAAAAATTCCATTTGATCTAACTTGCGAACAAAGTATTGGATTTTGGGTGTCAGTAAGACTATAAAGTCTATAACATCAAAGTGTGTTATGTGTAGGAGGTATCGTGCGCATACTATGAATCAAAAAATGTCCGATCTGCCTGTAGAGAGACTCACATCAAACTATCCTCCCTTTTATCATACAGGCATGGATTACTTCGGACCTTTCGAGCTGCGCCATAAACGTTCGACTGTTAAACGATATGGTGTTATTTTTACGTGTTTGAATTCGAGAGCCGTACACCTTGAAGTTGCCAATTCATTGGATACAAACTCCTGTATAAATGCGATTCGTCGGTTTGTTGCTCGCAGAGGCAAACCTAACTCCATTAGATCCGATAATGGAAGTAATTTAGTTAGTGCAGACAAGGAGCTGAAAGCAAGTATTCTACAAGTGAATGAAGCTCAAATTAACTCGGAATTGACTAATATTGGTATCCAGTGGTATTTTAATCCTCCGTCTGCCTCACATTTTGGTGGTGCATGGGAGAGACTTATACGTCAAGTTCGGAAAGTGCTACACTCTCTTAAACATGACCAGTTAAACCGTATGGATGATGAAGGTTTCACAACCTTATTTTGTGAGGTTGAGTCTATTTTAAATAATAGGCCTATTACAAAAGTATCAGATTCGCCTGATGATTTGGATGCCTTGACCCCAAATCATTTACTTGGAGTTAATACACAGAGCGATTATTCAATAACTATTCCTGACAAATCTGATAATTACATTAGAAAACGTTGGCGCCAAGTCCAATATATGTGCGATTTATTCTGGAAACGGTGGCTTAAAGAATATTTGCCATTGTTACTGTTGCGACAGAAATGGCTGAAACCCAAGAAAAATGTTGAAATCGGTGACATTGTTCTTATTGCTGATGGAAATATGAAACATTCGTGGACATAAGCTAAAGTTGTTGATACTAAATTAGATAAGCAAGGTTTAGTGCGTGTTGTTACTGTTAAGACAAAGACAAATACTTTGACACGCCCTATCCATAAATTGTGTTTATTATTAGAAGCTGACAATGGTTAATAATTGTATTTGTTTATTTGTAGATTGTCATTTTGATATACAGACTATTTGCCTTGTTAGTATGTTAGGCCCATATTTTCGAACGTGGATTAGTGTTAATCAGGGGTTTAATCTCTGATTAACTTGGTGATGGTATTCTCGAAGACCGTTTTAATTTTGATCTCAGTTTAAAATAATCCATGATTACCTGAATCGAAGATTTAGTCTGCATTTGGGAATATCGACTAAAATCATATTCTCAAACGTTGACTTACTCATAAACTCCAACTAAATTAAATCTGGGGTTAATTTAATCTTGGCAGTCTAAAAGGGGATATTCTCTAATGTAGACTAAAATTTAATCAAGGGTTATACCATGCCAAAATTTAGTCTGTCCAGGGGGGTAGTTTAAAGACTGATTAGGCCTGGAAAATGATACATTTTAATCATTTCTCTTGTCGGGTATGTAAATAAAATATGTTTCAATAAAAAATACTCAAATATTTTATTATTTATAACAAAAACAAAACTTTGAAAAGTATATTATTATCGAATACTTTCAGGTAAATTGGCTTTTATCAAATATTTTATTATTTCCAACAAAAAAAACAGAACAAAAAGCGATACTTTCAGGTATATTGTTTTTTTTTCATGACTTAAATATATCCTGTTAAATTTTACAAAATAAACCCAAAAACAAACAGATCTGACCATATATTTGAACAAACGGTTGCCCTGCAAGATCGAGATATGCCCATGAGTCATAATCCAGGAAGTTTGGGCCCGTTACGCGTTTGGGATATAAGTTTGACTGTGGTATACTTTACTATTTGCCTACGAGGGGCAACTATTGGTTGGTCAGTTTCGGTCAAACTTTCACAAAATTCGAACTCACCCGCCATTTACTGGGTAATGTTCTTACACTCCGGTGTCATAATCCAGGAAGGAACGGACTTATATGTTCTTTTATCGACAGGAACCGAGATATTTAGGTTATGTATATATGTTTAAGGTTCATCAAAATCAGGATAACAATCGTGACCTCTAGAGGGTCCACAAGCTAATTGTCCAAAAGCTAAATAAAATAAAAACAAAGTACATGTATGAACAATCTAAACCATAAGACAGAATTCGAAGTCCTAATAACGTTATAGGCAAAATAGTGTATTCAAGCAAAATAGTGTAATCAGCAAATGGACTTCTCCTCGTGTACAAAGTACACGACAAACAGTGGTAACAGGTGTCCCGAAGAGTAAGCTGATCCTGCCTGACGCCACACTCGCCATAGCTGCATCCAAACTATTAGGCGAAATGACGGTAAAATAGCGTGATTAGCCAATGAACTATCGGTATGCAAAATGCACGCGATGATTTTTCCAATTTATGCCAATATCAAAAGGCACTGAGATCTTTGTTAAATGAACCTATATTTCAGGTTTCGTCAAAATCGGATAAAATTTGACCTTTAGAGTGTACACAAACAAATGGTGGACGGAAAGTTAAGGGCGACGACAATATAGAATATAAAAATTGACTGTTTTATAGGTAGAACCCTGCCTTAAAAGTTCACATATAATGGTACATATTATATTCATATGACATTACTGAAATGTGTTTGAATTAAATTCCGCCGATGAGGGACAAGGCTAGACACATTCAGGGCCGAAGCCAGAAGCCAAAATTTAGTCGACATTGGGGGGGGGGGGGGGCGAGGAAGATAAATTTCCGACAACAAAAAATCAATGAACGAAGGTCATCGCCGACTGTTGTAAGCAGCAGGAGGAGGGGAGAGCACGAAAATTAGAAGCTGCGAGAGTGAATTTAGGCCTCTATGGCATGCAGGTGGCGAATGTGTCGGAAAATTAAGAGTTTCCAGCCGACATTAACTATCTCTCAGCCGAATTTGAGAGGATATGTCGTACTAAAACTCTCTACCGTCGAAAATGCGAGCATAGCTAACCCGCATTTTTGTCCGACGCAGACAGGAACGGACATGGCCGCCCCCCCCCCCCATCCCACTAGCCTCAGGCCTGGACACATTGCACCAAATCCAACGGAGTATGTAGACTGGAATAGCCAGACGCTAGAAATTTGCATTTAATTAAAACTGCTGGCGTATTTCGCCGAATATAACTGATTTGAAATTGGAGTCAAATGGGAAACTATTTAATGTAAACCAGTTTATATACATTCATATTACAGTATTTGCGTTGCGACCCACTTTTGTCAATTTCTAGGTCCCAAATGTTAGCGATTTAGCTCCTTTAACAAAAGGGCAATATTATGCAAAACAGCCAGGGCAATAATGATAACATACATGTATGCTGTTTGTAATTTTGTTTTTATCCCAATTTGCATTACTGGACATCCGCGTTTCCAAATGACAAACAAACGTTGAATAACTCCTCATGTTTTGATGTGGCTTTTATTAAATCGCTTCTCTGCTTGAGTAACAGGGTTTGTCATAGGTGTGATCAAATACGGTAGGCATGCATAACCCTGATCACCAAGTAGAATACCTGAAATTCTGTTATTCTGAAAGCGTTCCTGTATATTTATATTACTTTCATTAAAAATCTTACTGTCATGGGCGCACTGCCAGGCCATCTTGAGATAATATTCCAAATTTAGCCTTTACTATGACATATAACCTGAGTATTAATAGAAGAAAAATCTTCCTATTAATGAATCTAGCAGGATTATCCCCACCAGGAATCGATATCTTAATGTGGGACCCATCTATGGCCCTACAACATTTGGAAACTGATTAATTTTTTTAAAGAAAATAGCCTTTAATTGCCTTATTTTGGATCATTTGGAAAATTAATATAATTCAATCTACGTTCAGCTAATAAAATTGAGAGACTGTATTTAAATCACCAACATTGATTTGAAATGTGCTAGAAGCAAAATATCTGTGCTTTTCCTTTCTACTTCCTGTCAAGGGCCCTTAACATCATTGACAAAAACTAAAAATCATTGATTAACTAATCTTTGATTAGAGATAGTCTCTCATTTATGGTACATTGGCCAAGGAAGATTATCTCGAATTTTAATCATTGATTTAGCAATTATTTTAGTCAGAGATTAGCTGATCAGAGCTTCAAGAATACCAACTAAAATAAACCTCTAATCTCTGATGAGCTAATCTGTGATTAAGTCTAATCTATGACTAATTTAAACAGTGATTGAGAATATGGGCCTTAGATTTTAAATTCTCACAGGGTTTTCATCATTATGATAATCAATTAGCCTACTTGTGTCAAGATGATCAAAGTGTATTTTGTTTTATCTGTTTGTTCAATTTGTACGATTTGAAACTGATATCCAGTGTATGTTATAACTTTCGATTACATGTATTTGGGTTAAATATTTTAAATAATTAGTGGGTATAATTCATAACTATTCTAAGTATATTGACTAATTTGTACATGTACAATCATTTCGATTTTTAGTATTGTGCTGTATGACTTAACATGCAATTTATATTGCTTATTTTAAATGATGTTCATTTCGTTTTGCGGATTATCAGATACATTGCGTATTGTTTCGAATAGATGTATTACGTATAGCTATTAGCTATCCAATTAGGTGTTTCGTATTTCGTCCTTTTATGGATTTGCTTTATATTGTACTTCGTTTATGTCAATTGATTATAAGATAATACAATTGAGAGGGCCGGTGTAAGCCTTATCTTCGTTTTACGACACGGAAAAGCGAGGCTACTTCCTTTTTTATTAGGTTAGCCAGTCGTAAGGGGAGGGACCATGTGCGCCTTACAACCGAGCCTGACTTTTCGCACTTTTAGGACCACGGAGGCACACAAATTCGGTAACTACAACTGTATAATCCTTTTTTATACGCCCACATTGAAATGTGGTCGTATATTGCCGTCGCCCCCGTCCGTCCGTCCGTCCGTCCGTCCGTCCGTCCGTCCGTCCGTCCGTCGTCCACAATTGCTTGTGGACGCTCTAGAGGCCAAAGTTAGTATCCGATTGACTTTAAATTTATACACAGTGTCTAAGGTCATGCGACGAAGAAGCCTATTGATTTTCAGCAATTTCCGATAATAACTGTCAGAGTTATGGCCCTTGATCACTTAAAAAAATCTTGTGGACGCTCTAGAGGCCAAAGTTAATATCCGATTGACTTTAAATTTATACACAGTGTTTGAGGTCATGAGACAAAGAACCCTATTGATTTTCATCGATTTTCGATAATAACTGTCAGAGTTATGGCCCTTGATCACTTCAAAAAATCCTGTGGACGCTCTAGAGGCTAAAGTTAATAACTCATTGACTTTAAATTTATACACAGTGTTTAAGGTCATAAAATTAAGAAGCCTATTGATTTTCAGCAATTTCCGATAATAACTGTCAGATTTATGGCCCTTTATCACTTAAAAAATGTTAATAACCGATTGACTTTAAATTTATACACAGTGTTTGAGGTCATGAGACGAAGAAGCCTATTGATTTTCAGCAATTTCCAATAATTACTGTCAGAGTTATGGCCCTTGATCACTTCAAAAATTCTTGTGGATGCTCTATAGGCCAAAGTTAATATCCGATTGACTTTAAATTTATACACAGTGTTTAAAGTCATGAGATGAAGAGGCCTATAGATTTTCAGCGTTTCCGATAAATACTGACTGTGTTATGGCCCTTGATCACTTTCAAAATTTTGTGGACGCTCTAGAGGCTAAAGTTAATATCCGATTGACTTTAAATTTATACACAGTGTTGAAGGTCATGAGACGAACAAGTATATTTAGTTTCAATGAATTTAGATAACTTGAACAGCATGGAGGAGAACTTTATCAAAGCCAAACAAATGCCAATGATTTTCTGATAATTACATAATGAGTTGTTTCTTTTAATCAGATTTTAGTGTATTATATGTTTCATTACTAAAATATGCGACAACTCTTGTTGACCGCCCGGACGAAATAGCTGCTGTGGGCGTATGTTTCGTTGCCTGGCAACCTATGTTTATATATATTTATAAGCATTTTGTAGCATATTTGGCTCTTTATTATTAAGATAATGTGAGTTTTTGTTGTGCACGCTGGTCTTTATTGTATTTCTTCAACTAGCCAGCCCACTCGCCATTTGCATATCATATGATTAGGTACCCTTTATTCAACCTAGTATTTGCATAGCTACCTTTAGTAATAAGTAATTGCCCTTTATTTAGTTTATACGCATTTATACTTAGACAGTATGCATGTTAGGCCCTAGTAAATTTTGCCCGGGCAGCGGCGCTACGACCTACTCTTATATCGAATTCCAACTGCCAAGGGATCTTTTTCGTGTCAGACCCTCCTTTTACATCACTGACAAGGGGAAATCACGCCGGAATTTAAACGAAAAGGACTGACTGCTAAGCGAAGCAGGTTACAACTTTATGTGGTATAGTGCGATGAATTCCGCTTTATCTGTGATATATTAACCACTACTCTTACTATTCATAGTTTATATAATACAATCACTCATCGCCATTCGAATGGCAAAGAGTTATTCGCCATTCGTTTACGTTATTTGCCATTCGTTTACGTTATTCGCCATTCGTTTTTTTTAATCGATATTTCTGTCCTATCACGATGCCTGGTCGAAGGGTAATGCTACCAACCACTTAAACTAGTTTAACTTCGTCGTACAAAATGCACATACATCATTTGTGTTGTAGTAAAAATGCGAAAACAACTACTACTAGTACTACAACAAACGTTGTTTGGCACAGTGCCCATTGGAGGTCTATTTATAGCCTAGCGACTACCTGAAAAAGTACCATACTTTATGACCTGCCTTGGAAAGGTTTAAATAAGACAAAATAGTTTTATTCAAATATATGGATTGGAAATAAACAGCGGTTAAAATTGAAAGGTTCGGGTAGATAAAAAAAATGAAATAAGAACCTGTTACTATGAAAATATAAAAAATAAAAATGAATGCCTGCACAAAAAAAGATATGTAGAAAAAGGTAATAATAAAATACTTCATATTTTACTTTTCTGTTTTTGGTATAGCCTAATGTTTTAGTTTATGTGGATATTCACTGTATACCCGGACACACATCGCATTGAGAGAGAGAGAGAGAGAGAGAGAGAGAGAGAGAGAGAGAGAGAGAGTGAGAGTCGGTTCGCCATACGTCTGTTCGAGACTAAGTAATTTCTTCTAGAACAACATATAGATAGATAGATAGATTTTATTGTATCATTGCATCCACTGTGGAACGCATACACATTTTAAAACAAAAGTTGATCATACAATTATAACATAAGCTGGTCATACAATTATAACATAACATCTGGGGGGATCCTTTATGGATGTACCATATGATATAATAAGCCTATAAGCGTCAATATGACTCAAATTTATTTTAATAATTCACTTGCGTATAGAGCTCTTTAGCAATGGGTGTGGGCTGGCGGAGGAACCAGAGAAAACCCACGAGACTGGACAGACGGCCTTACTCCGCGGAATCAAAGCCATGGGACTTGACTATATAACACCTTATGATTCAAGGCGCACGCGTTAACCCCCCCCCCCCCACACACACACACACACACGCCAGCCATATTTGGGGCACGGCTAAAGTGGGGCAGGTGGCTCAGTCGGTAAGTCTGGAGTTTCCGGCGTGGTTGCCCCTTACGGTGGTCTAGCAAAGAAAGGAAGACGTATATAGTCATTCGGCTGAGACGTAAAAAAAGAATGTCCCGTGTAGGCCTACCCGTTAGAATTCGATATAAGAATTGACTGTAATGTGGTCGATACCGTTTAGGCAACATTTCCCTCATAGCCCTTCTACAATAGCGGAGTCCCAGCAGAACAGTAGGACGTTAAATTTCCTACCATGGGAAGGGTGTGGCACTTTTTTGGTTCAGCAATGAATGATGTACTAAATTTTGCGTGAGTCTGATGATCATACCCGGTGTTGGATGAGAATGTTCATTATTGTTCGGCATGGTTCCTCCTTATCAGTGAAGCAAGACGGGGGGGGGGGGGGTCTGACAGGGGACAACGTAGTGTCGTTCGGGTGGATCCTTTCGATATTCGGGGGGTTGGATGGCCGAATGGGTAACACGCATGCGCGCTGTATTATAAAGCCTGCAATTGAGTATAAAATGAACTTATTTTTAAGATGGTACAGCATTAATAAAGAAATTGACTAAAGGCATCCAGTCGTCTTTATCTCAGCGTTGTTAGTTACGTTCTCGTGCTAGCTGAAAAAGAACACCATTAAAAGCCTACGTGTTTTGTTCTCTTTATTAAACATGCATTATGCAAGAGCTAAATCTGCTTATTGCAGGTCTTTCTTTGGGCCTGAAATGTTTTCTAAAATATTAATTAGGCATTAATTAACTGATCCAGGCCTCAATCAACTCTGGATGGCATTAGATTTCTCCGACAGATTAAAACGGTTCAGCGATACTTTGATTTTATCAATATGGCGGACACCAGACGGACCGAGACTTAGCTTCGATCAGCCAGGACCGTGGTTGAAATTATTGCACACGTCTGTCAAACCTTCAAAGGCCAATTTCTTCGCTTACAATAGAGTCATTTGAATGAAATTTTCAAATTATTCATTTTACATCATCTTCTTTCGAACTATTATAGCACAAATTTTTAATCAAAATAATAAGCGTTTCATTTGGAAACAAAAGAAGCCATTGATACAAAGTCGAATCGATTTTTGAATCATATCGGAAAAACTCCAAGATTGTATAAAATCATGAACTATCGGTATGCAAAATGCACGCGATGATTTTTCCAATTTATGCCAATATCAAAAGGCACTGGGATCTTTGGTAAATGAACCTATATTTCAGGTTTTGTCAAAATCGGATAAAATTTGACCTTTAGAGTGTACACAAACAAATGGTGGACGGAAAGTTAAGGGCGACGACAATATAGAATATAAAAATTGACTGTTTTATAGGTAGAACCCTGCCTTAAAAGTTCACATATAATGGTACATATTATATTCATATGACATTACTGAAATGTGTTTGAATTAAATTCCGCCGATGAGGGACAAGGCTAGACACATATTTAGGGCCGAAGCCAGAAGCCAAAATTTAGTGGACATTGGGGGGGGGGGGCGAGGAAGATAAATTTCCGACAACAAAAAATCAATGAACGAAGGTCATCGCCGACTGTTGTAAGCAGCAGGAGGAGGGGAGAGCACGAAAATTAGAAGCTGCGAGAGTGAATTTAGGCCTCTATGGCATGCAGGTGGCGAATGTGTCGGAAAATTAAGAGTTTCCAGCCGACATTAACTATCTCTCGGCCGAATTTGAGAGGATATGTCGTACTAAAACTCTCTACCGTCGAAAATAATGGTACATATTATATTCATATGACATTACTGAAATGTGTTTGAATTAAATTCTGCCGATGAGGGACAAGGCTAGACACATATTTAGGGCCGAAGCCAGAAGCCAAAATTTAGTCGACATTGGGGGGGGGGCGAGGAAGATAAATTTCCGACAACAAAAAATCAATGAACGAAGGTCATCGTCGACTGTTGTAAGCATCAGGAGGAGGGGAGAGCACGAAAATTAGAAGCTGCGAGAGTGAATTTAGGCCTCTATGGCATGCAGGTGGCGAATGTGTCGGAAAATTAAGAGTTTCCAGCCGACATTAACTATCTCTCGGCCGAATTTGAGAGGATATGTCGTACTAAAACTCTCTACCGTCGAAAATGCGAGCATAGCTAACCCGCATTTTTGTCCGACGCAGACAGGAACGGACATGGCCGCCCCCCCCCATCCCACTAGCCTCAGGCCTGGACACATTGCACCAAATCAAATGGAGTATGTAGACTGGAATAGCCAGACGCTAGAAATTTGCATTTAATTAAAACTGCTGGCGTATTTCGCCGAATATAACTGATTTGAAATTGGAGTCAAATGGGAAACTATTTAATGTAAACCAGTTTATATACATTCATATTACAGTACTTGCGTTGCGACCCACTTTTGTCAATTTCTAGGTCCCAAATGTTAGCGATTTAGCTCCTTTAACAAAAGGGCAATATTATGCAAAACAGCCAGGGCAATAATGATAACATACATGTATGCTATTTGTAATTTTGTTTTTATCCCAATTTGCATTACTGGACATCCGCGTTTTCAAATGACAAACAAACGTTGAATAACTCCTCATGTTTTGATGTGGCTTTTATTAAATCGCTTCTCTGCTTGAGTAACAGGGTTTGTCATAGGTGTGATCAAATACGGTAGGCATGCATAACCCTGATCACCAAGTAGAATACCTGAAATTCTGTTATTCTGAAAGCGTTCCTGTATATTTATATTACTTTCATTAAAAATCTTACTGTCATGGGCGCACTGCCAGGCCATCTTGAGACAATATTCCAAATTTAGCCTTTACTATGACATATAACCTGAGTATTAATAGAAGAAAAATCTTCCTATTAATGAATCTAGCAGGATTATCCCCACTAGGAATCGATATCTTAATGTGGGACCCATCGCTGGCCCTACAACATTTGGAAACTGATTAATTTTTTTAAAGAAAATAGCCTTTAATTGCCTTATATACTGTTTGGATCATTTGGAAAATTAATATAATTCAATCTACGTTCAGCTAATAAAATTGAGAGACTGTATTTAAATCACCAACATTGATTTGAAATGTGCTAGAAGCAAAATATCTGTGCTTTTCCTTTCTACTTCCTGTCAAGGGCCCTTAACATCATTGACAAAAACTAAAAATCATTGATTAACTAATCTTTGATTAGAGATAGTCTCTCATTTATGGTACATTGGCCAAGGAAGATTATCTCGAATTTTAATCATTGATTTAGCAATTATTTTAGTCAGAGATAAGCTGATCAGAGCTTCAAGAATACCAACTAAAATAAACCTCTAATCTCTGATGAGCTAATCTGTGATTAAGTCTAATCTATGATTAATTTAAACAGTGTTTGAGAATATGGGCCTTAGATTTTAAATTCTCACAGGGTTTTCATCATTATGATAATCAATTAGCCTACTTGTGTCAAGATGATCAAAGTGTATTTTGTTTTATCTGTTTGTTCAATTTGTACGATTTGAAACTGATATCCAGTGTATGTTATAACTTTCGATAACATGTATTTGGGTTAAATATTTTAAATAATTAGTGGTTATAATTCATAACTATTCTAAGTATATTGACTTATTTGTACATGTACAATCATTTCGATTTTTAGTATTGTGCTGTATGACTTAACATGCAATTTATATTGCTTATTTTAAATGATGTTCATTTCGTTTTGCGGATTATCAGATACATTGCGTATTGTTTCGAATAGATGTATTACGTATAGCTATTAGCTATCCAATTAGGTGTTTCGTATTTCGTCCTTTTATGGATTTGCTTTATATTGTACTTCGTTTATGTCAATTGATTATAAGATAATACAATTGAAAGGGCCGGTGTAAGCCTTATCTTCGTTTTACGACACGGAAAAGCGAGGCTACTTCCTTTTTTATTAGGTTAGCCAGTCGTAAGGGGAAGGACCATGTGCGCCTTACAACCGAGCCTGACTATGAATTTAGATAACTTGAACAGCATGGAGGAGAACTTTATCAAAGCCAAACAAATGCCAATGATTTTCTGATAATTACATAATGAGTTGTTACTTTTAATCAGATTTTAGTGTATTATATGTTTCATTACCGAAAAAAGTAAAATATGCGACAACTCTTGTTGACCGCCCGGACGAAATAGCTGCTGTGGGCGTATGTTTCGTTGCCTGGCAACCTATGTTTATATATATTTAGCATATTTGGCTCTTTATTATTAAGATAATGTGAGTTTTTGTTGTGCACGCTGGTCTTTATTGTATTTCTTCAACTAGCCAGCCCACTCGCCATTTGCATATCATATGATATGATTAGGTACCCTTTATTCAACCTAGTATTTGCATAGCTACCTTTAGTAATAAGTAATTGCCCTTTATTTAGTTTATACGCATTTATACTTAGACAGTATGCATGTTAGGCCCTAGTAAATTTCGAATTCCAACTGCCAAGGGATCTTTTACGTGTCAGACCCTCCTTTTGCATCACTGACAAGGGGAAATCACGCCGGAATTTAAACGAAAAGGACTGACTGCTAAGCGAAGCAGGTTACAACTTTATGTGGTATAGTGCGATGAATTCCGCTTTATCTGTGATATATTAACCACTACTCTTACTATTCATAGTTTATATAATACAATCACTCATCGCCATTCGAATGGCAAAGAGTTATTCGCCATTCGTTTACGTTATTTGCCATTCGTTTACGTTATTCGCCATTCGTTTTTTTTAATCGATATTTTCTGTCCTATCACGATGCCTGGTCGAAGGGTAATGCTACCAACCACTTAAACTAGTTTAACTTCGTCGTACAAAATGCACATACATCATTTTTGTTGTAGTAAAAATGCGAAAATAACTACTACTAGTACTACAACAAACGTTGTTTGGCACAGTGCCCATTGGAGGTCTATTTATAGCCTAGCGACTACCTGAAAAAGTACCATACTTTATAACCTGCCTTGGAAAGGTTTAAATAAGACAAAATAGTTTTATTCAAATATATGGATTGGAAATAAACAGCGGTTAAAATTGAAAGGTTCGGGTAGATAAAAAAAATGAAATAAGAACCTGTTACTATGAAAATATAAAAAATAAAAATGAATGCCTGCACAAAAAAAGATATGTAGAAAAAGGTAATAATAAAATACTTCATATTTTACCTTTCTGTTTTTGGTATAGCCTAATGTTTTATTTTATGTGGATATTCACTGTATACCCGGACACACATCGCATGGAGAGAGAGAGAGAGAGAGAGAGAGCGAGAGTCGGTTCGCCATACGTCTGTTCGAGACTAAGTAATTTCTTCTAGACTAACATATAGATAGATAGATAGATTTTATTGTATCATTGCATCCACTGTGGAACGCAGACACATTTTAAAACAAAAGTTGATCATACAATTATAACATAAGCTGGTCATACAATTATAACATAACATCTGGGGGGATCCTTTATGGATGTACCATATGATATAATAAGCTTATAAGCGTCAATATGACTCAAATTTATTTTAATAATTCACTTGCGTATAGAGCTCTTCAGCAATGGGTGTGGGCTGGCGGAGGACCCAGAGAAAACCCACGAGACTGGACAGACGGCCTTACTCCGCGGAATCAAAGCCATGGGACTTGACTATATAACACCTTATGATTCAAGGTGCACGCGTTAACCCCCCCTCCCACCACACACACACACACACACACGCCAGCCATATTTGGGGCACGGCTAAAGTGGGGCAGGTGGCTCAGTCGGTAAGTCTGGAGTTGCCGGCGTGGTTGCCCCTTACGGTGGTCTGGCAAAGAAAGGAAGACGTATATAGTCATTCGGCTGAGACGTAAAAAAAGAATGTCCCGTGTAGGCCTACCCGTTAGAATTCGATTTAAGAATTGACTGTAATGTGGCCGATACCGTTTAGGCAACATTTCCCTCATAGCCCTTCTACAATAGCGGAGTCCCAGCAGAACAGTAGGACGTTAAATTTCCTACCATGGGAAGGGTGTGGCACTTTTTTGGTTCAGCAATGAATGATGTACTAAATTTTGCGTGAGTCTGATGATCATACCCGGTGTTGGATGAGAATGTTCATTATTGTTCGGCATGGTTCCTCCTTATCAGTGAAGCAAGACGGGGGGGGGGGTCTGACAGGGGACAACGTAGTGTCGTTCGGGTGGATCCTTTCGATATTCGGGGGGTTGGATGGCCGAATGGGTAACACGCATGCGCGCTGTATTATAAAGCCTGCAATTGAGTATAAAATGAACTTATTTTTAAGATGGTACAGCATTAATAAAGAAATTGACTAAAGGCATCTAGTCGTCTTTATCTCAGCGTTGTTGGTTACGTTCTCGTGCTAGCTGAAAAAGAACACCATTAAAAGCCTACGTGTTTTGTTCTCTTTATTAAACATGCATTATGCAAGAGCTAAATCTGCTTATTGCAGGTCTTTCTTTGGGCCTGAAATGTTTTCTAAAGTATTAATTAGGCATTAATTAACTGATCCAGGCCTTAATCAACTCTGGATGGCATTAGATTTCTCCGACAGATTAAAACGGTTCAGCGATACTTTGATTTAATCAATATGGCGGACACCAGACGGACCGAGACTTAGCTTCGATCAGCCAGGACCGTGGTTGAAATTATTGCACACGTCTGTCAAACCTTCAAAGGCCAATATCTTCGCTTACAATAGAGTAATTTGAATGAAATTTTCAAATTATTCATTTTACATCATCTTCTTTCGAACTATTATAGCACGAATTTTTAATCAAAATAATAAGCGTTTCATTTGGAAACAAAAGAAGCCATTGATACAAAGTCGAATCGATTTTTGAATCATATCGGAAAAACTCCAAGATTGTATAAAATCATGTACAATAAAACCAACTTCGTTTACTGATCATTCATCAATTCATATGCATATCAAAATAACTAATTATCCCCGCGGACCAAATCCATGGATATTTAATTCTTCGTTAACGAAAGACAAATCAAATACTAAATTGATAAAATCATCTATACCAATATGGAAAAGTAAATATTTTGAAAAACAAAATAAAAATGGTTTATGGGACTTCATTACATTTAAGATAAAGGAATTCTCTATAGAATATTCCAAAAAAAAAAAAAAACTTTAAAAAGCTGTAAAGAATAGTCTGACAGAGGAACTGATCGAGGTTGAAGCCTAGTAACAACAAAATTATCGAAAAACTTTATGATCAATATACCCAGGTTAAACAGTCATTAGACAACATTTACATTGACGAGACACAAGGAGCAATTATTAGGTCTAAACAAAACTAGTATGAAAATAGTGAAAAAAATACAAAATTATTTCTAAACTTAGAAAAGGAAAGAAAGTGTGCTACTGACCCCATTGAAATATCGGGAGAAATATTTTTATCTTATAAAAATTTATATGCGTCGAGAGATTCGTGTTTTGAAAGGGGAAGTATTTTTATAACAAATTTTAAACCTGTAGAAAAGCTAAATGATTATCAGAAAGATTTATTTGAATACAAAATTAAATACTTCGAACTTTAGAAGGCCTTAAACTCGTTTAAAATAAATAAATCTCCAGGAAATGATGGTATCACAATTGAATTTTATCGACATTTTTGAACCTGATATTTATGTATTATTATTAGACTAATATAATTGCAGCTTTGAAGAAGAATCTTTATCCGTAACACAGCGTCATTCCTAAAGGTAATAAAGATAGAACTTGCTTAACCAACTGGAGGCCCATTACAATTAAAAAGTTGAATTGAATTGAATTGAAATTGAAATTGAAATTGAAATTGAAATAGAATAGAATAGAATAGAATAGAATAGAATAGAATAGAATAGAATAGAATAGAATAGAATAGAATAGAATAGAATAGAATAGAATAGAATAGAATAGAATAGAATAGAATAGAATAGAATAGAATAGAATAGAATAGAATAGAATAGAATAGAATAGAATAGAATAGAATAGAATAGAATAGAATAGAATAGAATAGAATAGAATAGAATAGAATAGAATAGAATAGAATTGAATTGAATAGAATAGAATTGAATAGAATAGAATAGAATAGAATAGAATAGAATAGAATAGAATAGAATAGAATAGAATAGAATAGAATAGAATAGAATAGAATAGAATAGAATAGAATAGAATTGAATTGAATTGAATTGAATAGAATTGAATTGAATTGAATTGAATTGAATTGAATAGAATAGAATTGAATAGAATAGAATAGAATAGAATAGAATAGAATAGAATTGAATAGAATAGAATAGAATAGAATAGAATAGAATAGAATAGAATAGAATAGAATAGAATAGAATAGAATAGAATAGAATAGAATAGAATAGAATAGAATAGAATAGAATAGAATAGAATAGAATAGAATAGAATAGAATAGAATAGAATAGAATAGAATAGAATAGAATAGAATAGAATAGAATAGAATAGAATAGAATAGAATAGAATAGAATAGAATAGAATAGAATAGAATAGAATAGAATAGAATAGAATAGAATAGAATAGAATAGAATAGAATAGAATAGAATAGAATAGAATAGAATAGAATAGAATAGAATAGAATAGAATAGAATAGAATAGAATAGAATAGAATAGAATAGAATAGAATAGAATAGAATAGAATAGAATAGAATAGAATAGAATAGAATAGAATAGAATAGAATAGAATAGAATAGAATAGAATAGAATAGAATAGAATAGAATAGAATAGAATAGAATAGAATAGAATAGAATAGAATAGAATAGAATAGAATAGAATAGAATAGAATAGAATAGAATAGAATAGAATAGAATAGAATAGAATAGAATAGAATAATAGAATAGAATAGAATAGAATAGAATAGAATAGAATAGAATAGAATAGAATAGAATAGAATAGAATAGAATAGAATAGAATAGAATAGAATAGAATAGAATAGAATAGATTAGATTAGATTAGATTAGATTAGATTAGATTAGATTAGATTAGATTAGATTAGATTAGATATGATATGATATGATATGAGATTAGATTAGATTAGATTAGATTAGATTAGATTAGATTAGATTAGATTAAATTAAATTAAATTAAATTAAATTAAATTAAATTAAATTAAATTAAATTAAATTAAATTTATTAGTAGTAACATTCCAATTTCACGAGCTTATGGAGTGTTTGTGTTTCAACTAATACGTTACACGAGAGCTTGTTCCTTTTATTCTGCTGAGCGAGGCCGATTGGACACTTTATGCATGGCGAGGCCTATAGATATACGCGGTATTGGATGATGCAGTTCCGTTTTTCTTGAGTGTATAGTATAATTTTCTTAATATACTTAAAACGCTCGAAAGATACATTTAGTGATTATGTAGACTTCATATATCCTGATGAGCTCGAATTAAAAATACAACTGACGGTGACAATTACGCTTCCTACTTGGATCTGCGTCTCGATTATGACAATTGCCATAAACTGAGTGTTAAATTGTACGATAAACGGGATGACTTCCCGATTGTTAACTTTCCATTTATTAGTAGTAACATTCCAATTTCACGAGCTTATGGAGTGTTTGTGTTTCAACTAATACGTTACACGAGAGCTTGTTCCTTTTATTCTGCTGGGCGGGGCCGATTGGACACTTTATGCATGGCGAGGCCTATAGATATACGCGGTATTGGATGATGCAGTTCCGTTTTTCTTGAGTGTATAGTATAATTTTCTTAATATACTTAAAACGCTCGAAAGATACATGATTATTTTATGAAAATAAATTGAAAAAAATATTCCCAACATCTTTTAAACATTAGAAAACGGGCCATTGCTAAGCGAAGCCGATTGGATACTTCATATGGTATAGTGCAATGAATTCTGCTGAGCGAGGCCGATTGGACACTTTATGCATGGCGAGGCCGATAGATTTTCGCGGTATTGGATGATGCAGTTCCGTTTTTTCTGAAGTGAATAGTATAACTTTCTTAATATACTTAAAACGCTCGAAAGATATATGATTATTTTATGAAAATAAATTGAAAAAAATATTCCCAACATCTTTTAAACATAAGAAAACGGGCCGTTACTAAGCGAAGCCGATCGGATACTTCATATGGTATAGTGCAATGAATTCTGCTGGGCGGGGCCGATTGGACACTTTATGCATGGCGAGGCCTATAGATATACGCGGTATTGGATGATGCAGTTCCGTTTTTCTGGAGTGTATAGTATAATTTTCTTAATATACTTAAAACGCTCGAAAGATTATGATTATTTTATGAAAATAAATTTTAAAAAATTTTCCCAACATCTTTTAAACATTAGAAAACGGGCAATTGCTAAGCGAAGCCGATTGAATACTTCATATGGTATAGTGCAATGAATCATGCTGAGCGAGGCCGATTGGACACTTTATGCATGGCGAGGCCGATAGATATACGCGGTATTGGATGATGCAGTTCCGTTTTTCTGGAGTGTATAGTATAATTTTTTTAATATATTTAAAACGCTCTAAAGATATATGATTATTTTATGAAAATAAATTGGAAAAAATATTCCCAACAGCTTTTAAACATAAGAAAACGGGCCATTGCTAAGCGAAGCCGATTGGATACTTCATATGGTGTAGTGCATTGAATTCTGCTGAGCGAGGCCGATTGGACACTTTATGCATGGCGAGGCCGATAGATATACGCGGTATTGGATGATGCAGTTCCGTTTTTCTGGAGTGTATAGTATAATTTTCTTAATATACTTAAAACGCTCGAAAGATATATGACTATTTTATGAAAATAAATTGAAAAAATTATTCCCAACATCTTTTAAACATAAGAAAACGGGCCATTGCTAAGCGAAGCCGATTGGATTCTTCATATGGTATAGTGCAATGAATTCTGTATTTTCTGTATTATATAAGTTACCATTTTTTATTTATATAATACAATCACTCAAATATTATTTTTCAGTGAAAATTAATTCATAGAAATACTTTATAATTTTTCTGAATTAAGAAAAGTCCCACTGCTAAGCGAGGCCGATTGTATACTTTATGCATAAGCAAATGAAATATGATTATTTTATCAAAATCAATTGAAAAAATATCCCCCAAATATTTTAAACAAAAGAAAAAGGTTGACTGCACATCGAGGTCGATTGGGGGTTATATTAGTACAGTTCGATGAAAGTCACTATTTCTGAAATATATAATATAAAAGAGAGCGAGGGGGCGAATTAAGATTTAGTGGAAGATCCAACATCTCATTTTTGCAACTACTATACACAGCGAGCCTGTTCAGAATCTTTGTGACATAGGGCGATGATTTGCCTACTAGATATAAGATAATTTTCCTAATTTATATTAACATTCAAGTATGGAAATTCATAATTTATATTAACATTCAAGTATGGAAATTCATAATTTATATTAAAATTCGGCAAACCTCGACAGATTCCGGTACTCTCCGTAACCTTCATCTAGACTCGGATGTATGATAGTCATTGATATGTACCTACGACCATACATTTGCGATGCGGCTTATCGACTACCGATTTACTCTAACAGGAAAACGTTCCGCTTTTACAAAAAAGCCCCAAAATCTGGTTAAGATGTCCACACCCGTTGGTGGAGTCGTCCACACGACTTAGTATAATTTCTGGACACATAATGTATTTGTAAATAGTATAGTTTTTCTGCGTGGTCACCCTTTCTATCGGTAAATAAACAACAAAGTAAATAATTTCTGGATACTGTAATTGTAATACGTTTTTTGGAGTCGTCCACACGATGTATTTTTAATTAGTATAGTTTTTTCTGCGTGGTCACCCTTTCTCCCGGCAAATAAACAACAAAGTAAATCGTTTTATTCCATAAATAACAAATTCATTAACAAATTCATAAACATATTTAGTTGTGGACGACATCACTAATAGTTGCTGACGACATCACCAATGCCTTGTGGACGACTCCACCAACGGTTGTGGACGACTTCGCTTGTGGACGACTTGACTGGCACCCATCTCCTGGGGGCAACCTTGTTTATCCGGGTCCTTTAAAATAGTTCCAAAATGGCGGACTTCATTATACAGCCGAGTCTAGATATAGGGCACCGGAATCTGTCGAGGTTTGCCGAATGATAAGAAACGGGTGCAGGAAGATCCAAGCTCTCGTTTAACTACAACTAAACATAATGTCAAGGCCGTATATGGAACTGTCAATCAAATTGACTGACATGTGGCCTCGCTCAACAACGGTCTTGCTCAGTACTCTTTATCGTTTACCCTTGAAATCTGGGTCAGCTATTACAAGCCTTTACTGTCCAGTTCTATTTTAACACGATACAGTATTTAAGTCTTGTTCTTCCAGTGCTCTTATAATTTAACATTGAAAAGGTCTATTGTAAACCTGTTAAGGCTGAAATCTCTGGAGATAATCAATTTAACACATTTTCTTACTTACATCATTATTGTTTTGTTTGTTAGTCACTAAATATAGTAAATTTTGGGACATAGAGGTTTGTCAATTAAATTTAAAACCTATTTTTTGTGGACAATGTCCTACAATTGTCACTCAGAGAAGATTAGGAATTGAAAGTGTTTGATTCAATTTTCTCTACAAATTATTACATTAATCAAGTTCTTTTTATTTTACATTATTATATTTGAGCTTGAAGTCATTAGAAATTGTAGTATATTTATATATTTAAGATTTATATTAAAGTTTGAGGCAATTATTCTCGTTGACACTGACTGGTCATATTGTCATAATATAATGTAATGATATTAAATATTAATTATTTCCATCAAGTGCTATTTCTGTATATGTTATAATGGATTCTTGGTTTTTCGAAATTAATAAACTAGAATTAAAACCTTGCCGAAACCTTATTATCGATTATTCGTGTTAATTAATATTTTGGTCACTCAATTTCGCTTTAAGTTTAAAGTCGCGAAATTTGTGTGGTTAGGATCATATCAAGGTAAAGGGGTTTAACGTCTCCTAAAATGTTATATAAGGGAGGTATTGCCCAGACAGCGGCACTATGGCCTACTCTTAAAATGTGTTTCGCCTGCAACGGAAAATTTTAACGTGTATGCCCAGGTGTACACAGGACCACAGCCACTCTTCCCATTCGAATGACTAGGCATCTGTCTTGCCATGTCTTCTGTCTTGTGTCACTTACAAGAGGAGACCGTAAATAATTTATGTTATCATCCAAAAATTAATTATCTCTATCCGTTACATCAAATTTTCTCTGCATATTATTACTTCGCTACAGTTCTTTTAAATTAAAATTAGGTTTAAAATCACCATATATATAAGATTAAAGTCTAAATTATAGTTTGTCGTAAATTTACTCATTGACATTGACTGCATAGTGTTTTATAATAAATTTTCGAATCTTAACTTACTGACTAGTTTATTTTGTGATATCAAGTATTATTTATCTCCATCAAAAGTAATTATATACATGTTTTGAAGGAATATTGGTGTTGGTAACAAAAAACAAAACTAAACTTAAAATACATGTGTTAGCTTTTACCCCTAATGTCTCGAAGCGAAAATTTAAAACCAAGCAGTTGAAAGGTTTTAAAAAAGGTGAAAGTTTTCGAGACAGTCCAGGCATCATAAATATGCCTGATAATAACTATAACCTTGGAGGGGTTGCCTCGATAAAGAGTTTCGAGACCGGGGGGGGGGGGTATCAAAAATCCAAGGTTACAGATCCATCTGTTTCATAAATAAATAAAAGTGATGGTTTAATAATTGTTTGTACAAATGTAGACTTACTTTTATCAAAGTATTTACTTATGTAATATAAATTATCTCTAAGTATATTTTTGAACAAGTTTATAACATTCACAATTGCATCTTCATTATCTAACATGATCATTCTACGCTTATATATAGTTTCTCTAGCAGATGATAAAACAATACTGCATAATTCAGTTGGGAATTTATTTGTGTTTTTATAAGTTCCAACCAATAAAAGGGATCTAAGAGTACAGTCATCAATACTAATTTTCACAATATCATGAATTATCTCCCTTAGTAATGATTTAAATTAAAAAGTTTATCACAATCTACAAACATATGAATAATGTTTTCTATGTCTAATTTACAAACTGGGCATATATCCAACCAATAAAAGGGATCTAAGAGTACAGTCATCAATACTAATTTTCACAATATCATGAATTATCTCCCTTAGTAATGATTTTAGATTAAAAAGTTTATCACAATCTACAAACATATGAATAATGTTTCTATGTCTAATTTACAAACTGGGCATATATCTGAGTCTCTAATCTTAACTTTAAATAATTTTTCCATTGTCCAGATAATATTGTGTAATATTTTATAATCTAGATCTATACTTCTAGGATTCTTGTAATTCTTAAATACATTTTTCCATATTACATTAGTATTAAGTGTAAAATTGTTTTACATCCAATAATCATAGGAAGTAGGTTCATTTACAAAATTCTTTAATAAAATACTATAACATAATTTGGATGTAAGTTCACATGAATTAATGTTCACATTTTTAACATTTAAAGTGATAACATGTTTACTTTTCAGCCCAAAAGTCTGTGTTTCAATAATAGAATTCCATCTTTCAGGAATTGATGATTTTATAATATCATACAAATTAATAATCTTATTTAGGTCATATACTACATTCATATTATCAAAATAGTCAATAATAGAGTGATTGGGTATAAACCCAGGTTGTACAAAATATATAATATCATAAATACATTTAATTCTTACTGTTTTAAACAGTTTAACATCTAAAGTTTTATTAGTATGCTTAATGTGATTATTATTAAACAATGGCTGAATAGATACATCTTCAATAGTTAGAGGATCAGGTCTAACTTTACAATTTAAATCATCCCAGGCAGTGAACAAATATTGGTAAAATACAGTTAAATTTGATAAAAGCTTACTATCTAAATCTAATTTTAAAATATCTGTAGGAGTAGACAACCCAGTATATTTCCATACATAATAATTTAATATATCTTTCCATATATAATTATAGTTGGAATCACAGAATTTTTTTAACGATTTTAAACATAAAGCTTGGCATTTTAATTTGATATTAGGTAAATTTAGCCCCCCATCTTTCTTTATATTTACAAGCGTGGTATGCTTAATACGGGGCGGTCTTCTTCGCCAGAGGAAAGCAAGGACGGACTTTGTCACCTCGCGTTCAAAATCTTTAGGTAAAGGCACTACGCTGGAGGCATACTATAGTTTTGACAACAGTAGTGACTGTATAACGGTAACTTTCCCCAACAATGTAATTTTTCGTCTGCTCCATAATCTTAAAAGTTGATTAAATTTTGATAATTTTACATCCCAATATAAATTATTACATATATTGGTATTAGATCCTAGATGTACACCAAGTATTTCAATGGAGTTAGCTACAATTTGTGCATCAATATTATATTCATAGTCTAAATATTCACTTTTTCCAATGGGTAAGAGTTCGGATTTAGATTTATTGATCTTTGCCTCTGATGCATTAGCATATAAAGTTAAAACACTAAAAACAGAATTTACCGAATCTATATCATTTAGGGTTAGAGTGGTGTCATCTGCATGTTGATAAATTAAAGATACATTATTAGAATTTCCAATAGGTATACCCTCTAAGGGAGACTGTTTAATTAAAAGGTTTAGTGATTCAGCTGTTAAAACATATAATAGGGCAGATAAAGGACATCCTTGTCTAACAGATCTAGTTAACTTAAAAAAGGGGCGATAGATTGCCGTTACATTTAACGGTGCTTAATAAAATAAAACCAAGTACGAACAATCCAAACCATTAGACAAAACTCGAAGTCCTAAAAACGGTATAGGCAAAAATGTGTAAAATCGCAAAATAGTGTAATCAGCACATGGGCTGTTCACCGTGTACAAAATACACGACGAACAGTGGTAACAGGTGTCCTAGGAAGAGTAAGCTTACCCTGCCTGGTGCGCCACACCCCATCGCTGCATTCAATCTATTAGGCGAAAACTCGGTAAAATAGCGTGATAGACCAATGAACTATCAGTATGCAAAATGCACGTGATGAACAGTGTTAACGATGTAGTACACATATATAATCAGGTAGATAGTATACCCGTCAAGTAAATATGTCTAGAATAATAGTCGAGAGAGACATGTTATATTTACCGATCAAGTCAATATGACGGCCATAAAACTTTTTAAAGGCTTTAATAAGTCTAGTTCGCAAGTATCCCTGTAGTTGAAGCTTAGATGACAAATGCCTCGATCTACTCAAAAAATCAGAATAGAATGAACAAGCTCTCGCGTAACGAATTAGCTGAGACACAAGACGGCCATAAAACTTTTTAAAGGCTTTAATTAGTCTAGTTCGCAAGTATCCCTGTAGTTGAAGCTTAGATGACAAATGCCTCGATCTACTCAAAAAATCAGAATAGAATGAACAAGCTCTCGCGTAACGAATTAGCTGAGACACAAACACTCCATAAGCTGGTGATGTTGGAATGTTACTACTAATAAATGGAAAGTTAACAATCGGAAAGTCAAAGTCATCACGTTTATCGTACAATTTAACACTTAGTTTATGGCAATTGTCAAAATCGAGACGCAGATCCAAGTAGGAAGCGCAATTGTCACTGTCGGTAGTATTTTTAATTTCGAGCTCATCAGGATATATGAATTCTATATAATCACTGAATTTTGGATTATTCAGTGATAGAACAAGTGAAATTAAAATGTCTAACTAAACGTTTATTAGATTTTACGAGTGCCTGCATGTACTCGGCTTCGTAGGAATAGAGAAACAAATCAGCAAGCAAAGGAGCACAGTTGGTACCCATGGGGATACCTACCACTTGCTAAAATATCAGTATATAAAATTTTAATCCATTTAATAAACTTATCGCCAAAACCAAAATACTTTAAAACATTGAATAAATACGTGTGTGAGACCCTGTCAAAAGCCTTTTCCATATCTAATTTTAAAATAAATCCTTCTATATCCTCATCGTCGGTATAAATAATGACATCTCTTACTGAGGCTATATTGTCTAAAATATTTCTTCCTGGGACTGAACAAGTCTGTTCAAAAACTACCGCCCAATCTCTAATTTAAGTAGTAGTTATTAGCACCCTTTCCGAGGTGTATCGGTGAATATCAGGACGGTTTTGGTCGGGCGGTCCCCGACCAAAACTGTTCTGATATTCCCCGATACACCGAGGAAAGGTGCTAATAACTGACTTACATCACATTTCTATCGAGTATTGTGAAGGAAAATGTGAAAATAGTATTTATTATTGAGTCGTTTCAACCGAAAAGTGACAAATGCTCTTTCAATTATCCTTTTCTGAGCCTCACGTTACATTTTATGGTAGAATGATTGCGCAGTGGAGAGACGACCTGAATAGTATTTACACGTTGGTCTTGCTATACCCTGGGCGTAAAACTATCACGTGTTTGTTTATACCACATCGTCAAAACAACTTGTCTATGGCGAAGAGGACTGCGATATTAATAATATTATTATTAAATGTAATGTAAAGGAAATGCGAAACGTGGGTCGTTCCTGGTGAAAGTAGGCATCAACGAATTATTTTTAATAAAATGTATGTCTTTCTAGGCGCTTCTTTTTCATGCGTGTGAAGTGTCCAGCAAGAGAACGGCGCCTTCTATCATCACAATTGAAATAATTATTCAGTATTCTAATTTATATGTTTTGCATATAAATATAAATCAAACCAAATTGTGGATGAGATGCCAATTGATATGTATAATAATTAATTTTTGTAATATATTGTTATGTTAATTTAATGTCATTGTATATATTGTTGAATTGCCAGTTTGTTCCACCCTGTTTGTTTTGTTACTGTGACTTTTACTAGCTGTTTGATGTTATTTGTCCGGCTGCATTGTATAGAGCCATCGATATCATTGCGATCTGGACCGGACTAAACGCCGCTACTTATTGCTTGAATGGTATCTTAAACAGTGTAGAAGTGTTCGTTTGTCGGGAATGAACAGTACTCTCTTTAAAAAGTGTACTGTTCATTTCTGATCCACGGATACTTTTAAGCCTGTATTGGAAATAAACAGGCCAGTTTTATCAAAGGTTACCAAAGGCAACGAGGTGTAAGTGGGATGTACGTTTTGTATCTAAGCTACTTGAGAAAGTCATCTGTCATCAAATCCTTGATCACATTAGTGACTACAATCTATTTAGAGACCTTTCAAAGTGCGTATCGAAACATCACAGTACCGAGACGGCCCTTCTGAGAGTACACAATGACATCTGTCTTTCAATTGATGACCATCAGTCGGTACTACTAATACTGCTGGATCTGTCAGCTGCGTTTGACACCGTGGATCACACTATTCTCCTAGAAAGAATTAGAACAACTTTCGGCATTTCCGGTAACGCACTGAAACTCTTACGATCATACCTAACGGGCCGAAACCAGACCGTCAGTGTAACAGATACCTGTTCTTCGACTAAGGATCTAGAGTTCGGTGTTCCACAGGGTTCTGTGCTTGGTCCAGTGTTGTTTAGTCTATATACATCTCCCCTACGTTCGATCGTCAAGAAATATGGTCTTTCATCCACCTCTACGCAGATGACAACCAACTCTATGTGAGTTTCAGACCCATTGACCCTGATAGCTTCAAAGTTAGTAGGTGCAATGTTGAGCTCTGTATCGACGATATAAAACAATGGATGAAGACGAATTTTCTCAAGTTGAACGACGAAAAGACAAAATACATGATAATTGGCTCAAAAACGCAGAGCAATTTTAATGTACCAAATAACATCGGAGCTTTATTTGACAGCCACATGTCTATGAACCCCAAATCAAACCCATATGTAAAAAAGGACATTATAACCTCCGCAACATAAGTTACATTAGAGACTATCTGCCCGATGATACAATCAAGACCTTGGTTCAAGCCCTTGTCACTGCTAGACTCGATACTTTCAACTCTCTACTCACTGGTGTTCCATATAAACTTTTCAATCAACTTCAGTCGCTACAAAACTCTGCTGCTAGACTTATTACACGTGCACCTTGCTACTGTCATATTACTGAAATACTAGTAAAACTCCACTCGTTACCCGTGTCCTATCGAATTGACTATAAAATTTTACTTTTAACTTTTAAATGCATAAGCAACATAGCACCAAAATATTTATCAGATCTCCTCGAATATTATAAACCTATAAGACAGCTCCGTTCCAGTTCATACAAGTTTCCTACGAAGAAAAGGCTTTTTCAATTAAAGCACCTAAACTATGGAACAAGCTGCCCCATCAATTACGATGTTGTAATTCTTTAACTGTTTTTAAATCAAAACTCAAAACGCATCTTTTTAAAATTGCTTTTATAACACGTCTTAACTTTCCTTTAAAATGCTTTTAAATGATTTAATTTTTACCATTTAAAATCTTTTTTTAAAGTGTTGTACAATTTATAATTTTTTATTTATCTATTTGTTTTTAACTTATTCTTATTTATTTATGAATTTTTTAATTTATATATTGTAATTTATTTATTTATTTTATTGTAAAACACATCTGGGCACTTATGTGAAAGATGGGCTATAAAAAGTACCATAATAATAATAATAATAATAATTGGTGTAACTCCAGACCTACTGTCATCACACCTCTGTGTGTAAAATCTTATCGATTTTATCAATGAAATAATCACTGAAATTCTGAGCAACAATACCGTCGTCTCCCTCTAGAAGGATAGCACTCTTTTCTTTTCCTAGTAAACAGTTTAGCGTTGAGAACAATAATTTTGGATTTCTTGAACATGATGATATTTCCTTATTGAAATACTGTGATTTGGCATTTTAAACACATTTCACAAAGCGTTTTCGACACTCTGTGTAAATTTGTTTGTGTACCACTAATCCTGATTTACGCCACTTCCTTTCCGCTGCCCCGCGTATTCGCTTAGCATCGTTAACAGAAGCATCACATCATTGTGTTTTCTTAAAATGGTTAATTGTTTTGGTTTGGATGGGTACATGTTTGTCAAGGAGGTCAAGTAATGTTTTATTAAGTAAAGCTACCATGCAGTCAACGTCGTTAGAACTTTGTATGAATAGAGAGCTGCTCAGACGATCGATATTAAATTCTTTAGAATTGATGGATTTGAAGTTCCTATATTGTATTTTCCTGCTGTTACGGGAAGTGTTTGAGAAATTGACTTTAAGGAATATAACAAAATGATATGATCAGACATTAGCTTTTCAACGACATCAGCATTATGAACAAGTTCATGATCATGGCAAGCAACCCAGTCCAAGGTGTGTCCTGGTCGATGTCTCGGCTGCGTAGTGGTCTGTACGAGGTCGTAAATATCCAATAGCTCACAGAGACGTTTTGTAAGTTTATTATTAGGAAAATCACAATGCCATTAATATCTCCAGCAATAAGGATGTTATCATTGCAATCAAGATCTTCACAAAGATTATTGAAATCATTTATGAAATCTCAATCGGTAGACTTGTTTTTTTCTTGAAGGGGGCGGTCTGTAGACACAGATAATCCTTAGGGTTTTTGATACAGATGTTATGGTAAGTGATAAATGTTCAAAAGACGAGTACGGTATCGCTGTTTGAAGCCTCTGAACCGCAAGTTTTCTCTGTAAATCACAGCTATACCCCCTTCTCTACCAGTTGTTCTAGGAGTGTCAACACAAGTAAAACCTGGTGGTGTCATTTCAGCACACCTGGCTTCGTCACCGCTCTGAGACATACATGTTTCGGTTATAAAAAAGACATTATATTTACATTCGGTTATGCAATCAAATATAAAAAGCGCTCTGTTTCTAGCAGACTGGGCATTCCAAAGACCTATTTTTAAAGACTCTGAAAGAGTGTGAGGGTAAGATTGATTTTGCTTTAGGGTGCCAGAACGCTTCCCTCGAAAATTGTTAAGGATACCAACTTCTTTATGATATACACAATTATTGTGAGAAAGTGTTCTAATAGTACTGTAGATGATTGCTGTAAATCCATAGTTGTGTTCGTGAGTACGTGATCATGGTGATCAAACAATGATACAATACCAACAGGTAACACTAACATTCATTAGTCAGCTTGAAATCCAATTAATCCTGTGAGTGAAAATCAACTGAATTTCTCTTGAGTGAAAAACAAGAGAGTTAAATTTTTCAACTAAATCAAGATCACAGGTTGTTAGGTTTCAAATTCGACTAATTTTATCACTTTGCTGATCTAGAAAGTTGAAGGTAGACACAGATCCAAAATTTAAGAATGTAAATCCAAGAACTTAAGACACAAACTAACAAATCTTGAATTCCGTTTGGGCGTAATACGTGTAAAATCCGGCATTCAGTAACTGAACATATGATAATAAAACACAAATTTATATGGAAAAAAATCACTGAGTTTATTTCACATTACGTTTCAACAAGTTCCTCGTGTCGTTCTCAAGTAAGTAATGACAGTATAAAGGCAAGAAATTAAGTAATATACTATAGGGTAACAAAAAACAATAACTTCAGGGTAACAAAAAACAATAACTAATATGAAACCATCAAAGGGCTAAATGAGATGGTTATACAACTCCTAAATTATGAAGACCCATCTGATATTACATTTCGATATTATATTGGATTCATCTCTGCTCAAAAATGCGTAAGCGAATCAGGGAACTCTACTACTGATTCATACCTTGCTCCTGAATACTAAAATTGTCTGATCACAAATTTTACCTAGAATACAGTGGAGAGCGGATTTAACCGGGAGGCATAAATTAGCTGAACAAAGCTAGGCAAAGGGTAAATTCGTCGGCAGCTAATGAAACATTAAAACTTGGAGGCTTCTACATTCGTACCCTAATAATGTAAATGTATTTGAAAAAGGCGGGAATGACTTGTTCATAAATACAATACAGGGGGCAATATAAACGTTTATCACGTCCGCTAAATCCGTATATCCTTAAGTTTAAGATAGGATGTATTTTGTATTAATGTTGGGGATACTGGGCATCTACTTGGGCCACGGTAGTAAGCGTCCTTACCTTGTGGCGGTGACTGCGCATTTACTGCGTAATGTTTGTAAAAGCAATCATGTGGCTATTGCAGCTACTACTTATAATATCATTATATTGAACATTGAATAAAGGGATTATATTGAGCATCCGAAATCGGAATGTGGGCACGGAGCTAAGGAATATTATATATCTGTTGAACATCCGATAATTTACATTGACATTGATTGAAAACTGAATTGAATTGATTGATTGTTTCTTTTAAAATTGAATTGAATTGTTTGATTTATTGAATTTTGTAGCTGTTGACATGCCACTGCGCCTATTGACAGGTTTGCAGTCAAACTTACACATATATTTGTTTTGTATATATATTATAAAAATGTCGCCATGGCCAAAGTTATGCCAATAAACACGAATAAATTTACTTGTTTTTGTGTTGTCTTTCTCGCCATACAGTATCGTAACTTCACCCCACCCCCACTCTTTGCAACCATGTGTCTGTTGGCTCTTAATTTCTGCTTTCAGGTACCATTTCAACAGCTTCAATAGTATAAAAAGGGCGCTACTGCACTTTCGTACCTCTACCAGTTCCCGTGGTCGTAGGAACTTGAAATTTGCAGGGGATGTTAAGGATGACTAACAATGATCACACACCAAATTTCGGTCGAATCGGTCAATAACCGACCTTTTAATTTCTGCCGAGAGAGAACTTCATCCGCATTCGCCATTTGTATTGTTTACTATTTCGACGGAAACCGACACACTTTAGACCCGAATAACAAGACACTAAAACAGAAACTGACACACTGAACTACCTCCCTAACACTGCAGTTCATAAAAATTAATATTATTTTCGTAAACTTTAATTTTTGCGCGAAGCCACCATTTTCTATAAAATACTATTTGGTTTTGATCAGTGGATTGGCCTTTAGGTGTGAATATTGCCATGACCTTGATTTTGACTTCGAGTCAAAACTTCCAATCCATATCGGGGCCTTTGCGTTTATGCTTGCCGTGGCCCTATTTCTCGCCGTATTATCACAGTTAAGGTTCGACGTGAAAGCAGAGACGACGTTCTTCAAAAAAAGATAACTGGGTCAAGGTCGTAGGTCAAGGTCATGTTACAGAAAACTGAGCTCAAACTGTTCAAAGTCAATTTTGGGACATTTGACCTTGACTTACGACCATGACCCCATAACATTTTTTGAAGCCTACCTTCTTGGCGTCAGCCACCTACGTTTCACTTTGCCCTGTCGCACACTGCTCGGTCACAAAACGGCCAAACGCAAGGGTCCCGTGTCCGAAGGGAAGTCAATGGGCGTGGCCAATGTGAAAGGTCGTGATGATCTTCACAAGTCAAGGGTAACCAACCGTGACCTTGACTTTGACCTTGAGTCCAAACTTCACATCGATCTCGGGTCATTTGCGTTTTTGCTTGTTGTGGCCTTATTTCTTGTCGTATTATCAAGGTTAAGGTTCGACGTGAAAGCAGAGACGATGTCTTTTAGAAAAGATAGATTGGGTCAAAGTCGTAGGTCAAGGTCATGTTACAGAAAACTGAGCTCAAACTGTTCAAAGTAAATTTCGGGCCCGATATGGATTGGAAGTTTTGACTCAAGGTCAAAATCAAGGTCATGGCAATATTTACACCTAAACACCAAACCATTGATCAACACCAAATAGTATTTTATAGAAAATGGTGGCTTCGCGCAAAAATTAAAGTATACGAATATAATATTTCTTACTGTATAATCAAGGTTAAGGTTCGAGGTGAAAGCAGAGGCGACGTCCTCCAGAAAAGATAAATGGTGTCAATGTCGTAGATCAAGGTCATCTTACAGAAAATTAAACTCAAACTTTTCAAAGTCATTTTGGGGATATTTGACCTTGACTTACGACCTTGACCCAGTTAACTTTTTTGAAGGACGTCGTCTTGGCTTTCACCTTAACTTTGATGATGCAACCGGGAATAAGGCCATGGCAAGCATAAACACAAATGACACGAGATCGATGGGGGGGTTTTGAGTCAAGGTCAAAGTCAAGGTCACGCACGGTTGGCTTTGACTAGTGAAGGTCATCACGACCTTTCACATTGACCACGCCCATTGACTTGCTTTCGGACACGGGACCCTTGCATCTGACCCGTTTTGTGACAGAGCAGTGTGCGACAGGACAAAGTTAAACGTCGGTGGTTCAAGCCAAATGATGGGCTTTTGAAAGGGTTTTGGGGTCAAGGTCGTAAGTCAAGGTCAAATGTCCCAAAACTGACTTTCAAAAGTTTGAGTTCAGTTTTCTGTAACATGACCTTGATCTACGACCTTGACCTAATAATCTTTTCTGAGAGACGTCGTCTTTGCTTTTACGTCCAGCCTTAACTTTGATAATACGACAAGAAATAAGCCCACGGCAAGCATAAACGCAAATGACCCAAGATCGATGTGAAGTTTGGATTCAAGGTCAAAGTCAAGGTCACGGTTGGTTAAAGGTGATCATTGAAGGTCATCACGACCTTTCACATTGACCACTCCCATTGAGTTCCTATCGGACACGGGCCCCTTGCGTTTGACTGTTTTTTGACCGAGCAGTGTGCGACAGGGCAAAGTTAATCGTCGGTGGTTCAAGCCAAGATGATGGGCTTCACAAAAGGTTATGGGGTTAAAGTCTTAGTTCAAGGTCAAATGTCCCAAAACTGACTTTGAAAAGTGTGAGTTCATTTTTCTGTAACATGACCTTGACCTACGACTTTGGCCCAGTTATCTCTTTTGAGGGGCGTCGTCTCTGCTTTCACATCGAACCTTAACTTTGATAATACAGCAAGAAATAAGGCCACGGCAAGCATAAACGCAAAGGCCCCGAGATCGGTGGGAAGTTTGGACTCATGGTCAAAGTCAAGGTCACGGTTGGTTGGAGTTGACTAGTGAAGGTCGCCACGACCTTTCACATTGACCACACCCATTGACTTCCTTTCGGACACGGGCCCTCTGTGTTTGACCATTTTCTGACCCAGCAGTGTGCGACAGGGCAAAGTTAATCGTCGGTGGTTCTAGCCAGGATGATGGGCTTTAAAAAAGGTTATGGGGTCAAGGTCAAATGTCCGAAAAGTTCAGTTTTCTGTAACATGACCTTGACCTACGACTTTGACTCAGTTACTTTTTCTGAAGGGCGTCGTCTCTACTTTCACGTCGAACCTTAACTTTAATAATGCGGCAAGAACTAAGGACACGGCAAGCATAAACGCAAATAACCCAGATCGATGGGAAGTTTGGACTCGAGGTCAGCTTCAAGGTCACGTTACTATTCACACGTAACAGCCAATCCATCTGGTCAACACCAAATAATATTTTGTAGAAATGGTTGGCTTGGCGCAAAATTTAAAATACACGAAAATCATTATTAAATTTTATGAACTGCAGTCATCGGCAGCTAGCGCAGTGTGTCGGAGTCCGTATAGTGTCTTGTTATGCGAGTCTAAATAGTAAACAAAAAAAATGGCGACCGGCGGATGAAGCTCTCTCTCGGCAGAATTTAAAAGTTCGGTAAAATAAAAAGTTATTAATCGATTAGGCTGAAATTTGGTGTGTGGGCATTGTAAGTCATCCTTAACATCCCCTAAACTGGTAGAGGTGCGTTACTGAAATAGAACCGGAATTTATTGTCACGGCGACAGTTTGAGTTGTGGGCTATAGCGGCTATAACTTATAATAATATTAAATTGAACAGTAAATAAAGTGATTATGCTGAACATCTGTAATCGGAAGGTGAGCACGGAGCTCAGGAATATTATATTTCTGCTGAACATCCAATAATATACACGGGGTTCAGTATTTGTTACGCTCTTTTGACATTGATTGAAAACTGAATTGAATTGATTAATTGTTTGTTTTAACATTGAATTGAATTGTTTGATTTATTCAAATTTGTTGTTGTTTACGCCTATTGACAGCTCGGCAGTCAAATTTACACATATATATGTTTTGTATAATATGTCATACAAATGTCGCCGTGGACAAAGTTATGCCTATAAACACGATTTTTTTGAAAAAATTGATCCTTAATTTCATCAAGGGGGGGGGGGTAATTTAGAAAATTTCTAATGATATTTTTTCAAGCCGCACCAGCGGACTCTACTTACATGCTAAATTTCAAGAAAATCGTGCAACTATTAAAGAAGTTGTCAAGTTGGTCTCAACTTCCGGTTTCGAAATAACATCGATGAATTTTCGAAATTCGAAAATCCGAAATTGCAGATTTGAAGTAAATGTCTCAAGGTATTCAAAGAAAAAAGAATTAGTAAAATGAGGTCAAATTGTCACACAGTTACAGCAATGTAGGTCAACTGCATTCGCATTTTTCTCATTTTCCATTAAAAATGACGTCCATCATTTGCCAGAAATAAAAATTCTACTTCCTACATTTTATCGGCTTTCCTTCAAGGATTCGGAAAATAAAATTCCCTTGTATGTAAGTGAAATAAAAAAAACTTTCTGATATTTCACATTTCAAGATGGTGTGCACTTCCGGATAGGGCTACAAACTCTTTTTTGGGTACGAATCAGTAGTGTCGTAGCTAATAAAGAAAAAAAATCAAGGCAATCTGACCTATATTACGTCGATTATTTTGAAAACATTGATCCTTAGTTTCATCAAGGGGAGATATTTTTAAAATTTCTAATGACATTTATCGGTAAGATTTACATACATACTTAATTTTATGAACATCGTGCAACTATTAAAGAAGTTGTCATGTTGATTTTAACTTCCGGTTCGAAATCACAGCGACTTATTTTCGAAATTCGAAAATCCGAAAATGCAGTTTTGAAGTAAATGAGTTAAGGTACACAAAGAAAAAAAATAGTAAAAGAGGTCAAATAGTCACAAATTTACAGCAATGGAGTTCAAATGCATTTGTTCGTAAAATTCGGATTCGTAAAACGTTTTGAAAATTTTGATCCTTAATTTCACGAAGGGGAGATAATTTAGAATATTTCTAATAACAATTTTCAAGCCGCACCAGCAAGATCTACTTACATACTAAATTTCATGAAAATCGTGAAACTATTAAGAATTTGTCAATTTGGTGAGAGAAAGAGAGAGAGAGAGAGATAGAGAATAGAGAGAGAGACATGGGGTTTAACGTCCACTCGACACAAACTAGGTCATTTTGGGACTTACGTATGGTTTTCAATATATAAGTAGACTTATTATTATTATTATTATATAAACTAATTTGCATTCAATGGTTTCCGTTTTTACTCCAGCTTTAAATCAGTTGTGTTCGGCCAAATAAGCCAGCAATCTCAATCGAGTGAAATAGCCAAATCATCGAGCAACCAAACGCTACTTTGGTTGTTTTGATCTGCTAATATCCGACGGAGAAATCGTTCTTTTAGCAAAATTCTTCATTTTTTTTTCATTTTTTATCAAAACATCGGATATTTTTTCGACTACTTCCGGTTGGATCATTGTCGGAATAGTTTTAACAAGTTGTTTGGTTACCCAAACTTCTGTACAAAAAGTTTCAGAAAATTCCATTGAACAGTTTTCGTAAAAAAGAAAAAGTAAATAACATTTTCAATAATTTAACGATTTTCAAACGTTTCTTTTAAAAAAAAATTGAGGCCATTGTTTTTAGATTCTCACCACAGACCACCGATAGGACTCTGATTAAGACAAGTTTAAGAAAAATCGAAGGTTTCGTTTTCGAGAAAATTGGGTCTCAAAATGCACCAAAACGGAAAATACTACATTTTTCGCGTAGCATAATTTACTTCCCAACCATTGAATTCGAATCACACGATAATCTTTTCATAGGACTATCCTACGACACTTTAATTGTTTTGGTCCGCTACTATCAGATAGGGAATTCGAATTTTTTGAAAGAGTGCCATTTTTTTTTTTACCTTTTTTACCCTTTTTTTCGTTTTTGGAATTACTCTTGGTATACGAATCATTGTTGAGTAGTTTTAACATTCTTGCCCGAGTTTGACGAAATTTGAAATGTAGGTTTATCCCCAAAAGATCTCAGCTGCGTTAGATATTGGCATGTATCGGATCAAAACTTTATGGATTATGACCCCTGATTATACGAAAAATCACGTTTTTAGCTTGTGAACCGATTGGTTGCTTTCGATATTTGCGCCTATCGGAACGTAATTTCCTGAATTATGGCCCCTGGTTGTCCGAAAAATCACCTATTTCAGCTTGTGGTCCCCCTGGAGTTGACAATTATTATCCGAATTGCATAAAACGTTTGATTTTATCACCGCTACACCCTAAGGAAGGTTGAGTTCGAATTACGGGAAAATCGGACCAAAATTGTCATACAAAATGGCCACCATTTGTACGCGAATTCTGTTAAAAATGGTATATCAAGGCTGCGGAACCTTGTAGATGTCTCAATTTTAATTCGAATTTGATATAACTTGAAATGCAAGGTTATAACCCAACGATCTTGGTTCTTTTCGATTTTTGCGCATATCGGATCGTAACTTCTTGAATTATGGCCCCTGATTACATGCAAAATCGCCTTTGTTTAGCTTGTGGTCCCTCTGGGGGTTACAATTATTATCCGATTTAAAAATTCGTTGGAATATATCACCGTTACAGGTTGAGTTCAAATTTCGGGAAAATCGGCCCAAAATTGGCATACAAAATGGCCGCCGTTTGTATGCGAATACTGGTAAAAAAAATTGTATTTCAAGGCTCTGGACCCGATCTCCCAAACAGAGTTGTCTTCCGTTGCACTCCACACTAATCTCTGCTGTCGGCTCAATTGACTACGCCACCAAGATTCTTATTGAAGATATACAATGATAAACAATACGATTTAAAACAATTAAATGATAATATATTTAATACTCTTTCCATATTGAAATAGAAATGGGGTCACAATTTCAAAAAAACAATGTATATACAGATATTACAGGGAACTCTTTTGCGTAAGATTACGGGTGAAATGGTCGGAAATACGAACTGCGCATGTCGCTGTGCTAATTTTAGAATATAATAATATTTAATACACGTGGGTTTGTTTATCAGTACTACGCGATCGACAGGCCCAACAATTAATTTAGAAATGTCTAGTTAATCTAAATCAAAGAATTCTCGATATATGTTTGAAATATAATATAATAAAAATCGCTTTGCGGGATAAACATTTCGAATTCACTAACAAATTATAAAATGTTTATAACGCCAAACATTTCGATGACAGGCGCCATTTTTGACCAAGTAGTAAATCACGTGATCAATGACCTCCGGGTCAAACCTTATAGTACGCGAGCCGACGGCAGAGTCAAATGCTGGATAGCAAGACTTGCGTGGAGAATGCTCTGGACCCTGTAGGGGTCACAATTTGAATTCGATTTTGATGAAACTTGAGATGCATGGTTTTAATCCAAAGATCTTGGTTCCTTTCGATTTTTGCGCATATCTGATCGTAACTTCCTGAATTATGGCCCCTGATTATACGCAAAATCGCCTTTGTTTAGCTTGTGGTCCCTCTGGAGGTCACAATTATTATCAGATTTGAAAAATCGTTTTATTATATTACCGTTACACCCTAATGAAGGTTGAGTTCAAATTTCGGGAAAACAGAACAAAATTGCCATACAAAATATTCGCCGTTTGTACGCGAATACTGTTTAAAAATGGTATATCATGGTTGTGGACCCTGTATAGGTCACAATTTTGATTCGATTTTGATGAAACTTAAAATGCATGGTTATAACCCAAAGATCTTGGTCCCTTTCGTTATTTGCACATCGGATGATAACTTCTCGAATGATGGCTCATGCTTGTCCGAAATATCCCCTATGGTCTCTCCGCGGGTCACGATTATTATACGATTTAAAAAAAAAACGTTTTACTCTATCACCGTTACATCCTACGGAAGGTTGAGTTCGAATTTCTAGAAAATCGGACCATAATTGCCATACAAAATGGCCGCCGTTTGTACGCGAATAGTGTAAAAATATGGTATATTAAAGTTGTGGACCCTGTAGAGGTCACAATTTTAATTCGATTTTGATGAAACTTGAAATGCATGTTTATAACCTAAAGATCTTGATTCTTTTCGATATTTGCGCATAACAAATTGAAACTTAATGAATTATGGCCTTTGATTGTAGTAAAATTCACTTTCGGTATTGTTTGTTCTCTATCCATCTCTCGAAAATGTGGGCGTATCCTGCCAGGAAGTGCCAGCTTACTATCTTTTTTGGCACCGCACGAAATTCGGCCACTTTCGGTCTACGCAGAAGTTTCAAATATAGTCGATCAGGTAGCCACAACATGGTTTCCCGATAGCAAATTAGTTCCCAGATCGGTATCTGTTACCGGTACTGTGAAATAGCCCCCCCCCCCCCGAAAAAATAAAATATTAATAATAATTTTAGTAACAAGGTCTGAAAAACTAACTAGACCTGCGAAGGAGCAATGACGGGTTTCACTTGTACCACATTACCTTTGCACTTATGTCACTTTTAGTGCCACGTTACTTTTAAAACTCATATCACTTACAGTACCAATGGAACCGACAAACATTGAACACATCAAATAAAATGGAAGCAGAATCAACCAAATTCAGCAATATCAATTCATTTTATACATTTTAGACAAAATAACATTACTTCCGGTGATCGTGAAAATATTCAATAAGTTTATCGTAACCATAAATGGCATAAGGCATCACATGGTGAAACGTTGACGTAAATCGAATAATAATTGCTACTTTTATAGACCAAAAACCTTGAAAATGACTTGTAGAAAATCGTCTTTTTAAGTTTAAGTTTAAGTTTATAAAATTTTGGTTCGATCTGGGTTCTTAGGGAACCAAGATTGAACTTTGGTATAGCGCTCGTTACTGCTGCAAATAAGCATTCAAAGGCGCTTTACAAAACAAGTTAGAAACTATTTTGTGGTATTTTTATGATCATATGGGTTTAATCTATTTGTTGAAGAGAATCAAATATAAAAATTTTAAAAACATTACAAATCAGACTCATTTGAAAAAATAGCTGTTTTCAAAAATGACGTAAGTTCCGGTGAGAATGAAAATCTTAAATTACTTGTATGAAATCGTAAATGGTATTAGGTATCACACAGTGAAGGTTTTATACAAATCGAATAATAATTGACGCCTTTTTTAACCAAAAGCTTTAAAACATGACTTGAAGAAAATCGTTTATTTCTCGGCAACGACCGTATGATTTAATTAATATGTGAATTTAAACAAAAAGTTAAAGGGTCAATCCCGATAACATTTATGGGAATAAAACTGCTGAATTTTGCTTTAAAATCATTTAAAATCCATTATCTAAGGCCGATCAACTAACTCGATATTTGTTATACGCTTGTAAATAACTTAAACCTTACAGTCTGCATCTGGAAATGGAGACCTTTGTATTCTACAGTATCTGGATAAAACCAGACTTTTTTCTATAAAAATAATATGTAGATGAAATTTACCTTTTGTTATCAAGTACAGTACATGGGTCATTCACTGTATAGACCTCTCAAGAAACGTAAATCGATTATCAGGTCACCCACTGAGAAAAATGACCCGAAATCTTAAAAGGGTTACGTGTCCGGATAAGCAGTTTCGACGTTCACGTCCAAACGACTCAATATTTTCAGCTGAAATTTTCAGACAATGTAAATACACCATGCTTTTATATTTTGGTCCATAAATTTCACAAATACTCGGACTTTAAATTTTGAGACTCTGTTCTTATCGGGACTGTCCCTTTAAAATTATTAATACATATTAAATTATTTTTGGTTGAAAAAAATATTAATTTTATAAGTCAAAAATGACGTTACTCCCGTGAGAATGAAAATCTTAAATTACTTGTTAGAAATCGTAAATGATACTACTGTCTGTTGCAGGTAATACTCATCCTCGGTTAGTTACCCAGTGTACTCATTCCGTTCTACTCCACTATACCCTGGGTTAATCTATAGGGCTTCCACGATTTCAAATTGCTAGAATGTAGCTATACTGTACGAACCAATCAGAAAACAGTTTACAAACCAATCGTTTCGCCTTCGTTTTTATAAGGGTAGATAACCATATCCATGTCCATTTACTGATTGATTTATGTAAGTAATGTATATATTAATAATTTATTTATATTTCATTGTATTATCAAAATCTGTAGTATGTGTTGATTTCAAATATGTATAACATCTATATGTTCACTTTTGTTATCATTATTACTATTCGTTCTTTGTTTGAAATAATAATAATAATATGTCGTTTTATTATGTTTTTTATTAATGAACGTATACTCGTTAATTTAATTACCGATTACCTAACTACGATATCACGTGTACATAAAATTCGCGGAACGAACACACGATTCTCAATAAAAAACTAATGACTCTAAATGATTAAATGAACGTTTGGTCTTCAATAATAAAACACGTAATTACGCTTTTAGAATAGGCCTAACACTGTCAGAAGAGAGTAACTTCCCTATGGGCAATTTCTTTTCAAATAACAGTTTATGGGATTGGTCGTTAAAAATAGCACACGCATCATTAGTGGATAGCTTGAAAACGTGTCTCCTAGATCAACCCAGGGTATAGTGGAGTAGAACGGAATGAATGCACTGGGTAACCGAGGTAATACTACGACTCGAAAATCGCTTGTCATTTCTTCAAATTTTAATTAAAATGACTAAAACTTCGGGAAATACCTGGAATGGTGACCCCATTGCTTTCTGTCTTGTGAGAACTAAGTTTAGGTCAAATTTTATAGCCTACTTCTTTGAAAAATCGATGTTTGTTAACATCTTCCTACTAGAAACAGCCATGTTTGGCCTAGTTTTTTGGCGAGCCTAAGTGCACAAGGGGTGCTTGGCTTGCTTTAAGACGTTTCACCCTACTTAGATGTATTCAAAAAAGAGTTATTTACTGAATCTCAGACCACGGTTGTTTGTCCCACTAACTTGAATATTTAATTGCTCTACGTCCAAAAGTTGTAATTTTGGTATATCAATATTAGCTATATGCATATTTTAACCCGCTAGTGTAATGAACAGTGCAGAATATTAAAATCTGTTTATGTATATAATATATTTTTTCAAAGAATGACGTTATATTCAGTGACGTTATATAAGACAACTCATCCCATACTAAAAGACAACTCATCCAAACTTTAATACATGGGTCGAAATATAAGACAACTCATCCCAACAAATATAAGTTTAAGTACCAGTATTTGTAAATACAACTGCTCAGACCATTCTGATATAAAAATGTATTATCTTAATAAAGTCGATTTTGTTGTTTTAATAAAAATCGATATGGTTGTTTTCAATTTTAAGTTGCTTAAAAGCTTTGGGCACTCTGTACACTTATCATAACGTACACGTTTCAATTCCACCTTTGAAGCATATATGCGACTGAAAATGTTGGCCCCAGTCGTGCTGATTGTTTCCATATCATTGTCTGAAATAAATTTATCAGAATATGACATTATATCCAATGAGTTTCAGTATAGCTAATATCTTGGGATGAGCTGTCAGTAGTATAGTCTGTACTATTTGCATATTTGGAATTCCGATCTGATGACGTCAGACATTCCACAGGTGTTCTATTTATAGCTTGAATATGGTTGATTGAACAATGCGGTTATGAATAATAAAAAAGGTATTGTTATAGTGCACCTGTGTTTATTCTTTGGTCTCGTTTGACTTTTTGTAACGAAATAGGGATATGGGAAGGTCAACACATTACTTATTGGTGTATGGGGGGGGGGTCGATATTCACCCTTTATACCCAGGGTTCACGTTGAGTTCACGTGTAGTTATACGTGTGTTAAAGGAAAATGACCTCAATTTTGTTCTAAACCAATAGTTTTAATCTACATATTTGGTTCTAAGTTTCGAATATCTAGGTATAAAAGTGGGGGTGGGGGGTGACTACACTTTCAAATGTAGAATTGTTTTATGAAGTTGAACAAGAGGTTAACATCATGAGTATCGACTTGTATCGAAAGGATATTGGAAATGATTATTTGATTGTGAAATGTATTTGGCAAGAAGCTGTGTGTTATCACATCAGGCTGTATGGTTATGGTATTAAGAGTGATAGATATCCAACACCCAATGGTATCATGTTTTTCGATCGGCAATGGCAAACGTTGATGAACAACGCCTCGGAGATAGACGAGTATTTACAAAAACACATTGTAAAGAAATCAATGCCTATTGGTAATGACGTGTACGTAACGATCGACAGTAAATATCCTGGAGTCAACATTCGTAAATTTTGGTGGTGTGAAGAGGAGCGAATGCCAAAGCCTACCCGAAAGGGGGTTCATTTAAACTTGAAACAATGGGAGGCTCTCAAAGCTAGCTTCAAGGAGTTGGGTGAAAATAATTTTACGTGTGAGGAACCGCCCCTAGGTTTACCCCCCCGAAAAAAATAAAATATTAATAATAATTTTAATAACAAGGTCTGAAAAACTAACTAGACCTGCGAAGGAGCAATGACGGGTTTCACTTGTACCACATTACCTTTGCACGTATGTCACTTTTAGTGCCACGTTACTTTCAAAACTCATATCACTTACAGTACCAATGGAACCGACAAACATTGAACACATCAAATAAAATGGAAGCAGAATCAACCAAATTCAGCAATATCAATTCATTTTATACATTTTAGACAAAATAACATTACTTCCGGTGATCGTGAAAATATTCAATAAGTTTATCGTAACCATAAATGGCATAAGGCATCACATGGTGAAACGTTGACGTAAATCGAATAATAATTGCTACTTTTATAGACCAAAAACCTTGAAAATGACTTGTAGAAAATCGTCATTTTAAGTTTAAGTTTAAGTTTATAAAATTTTGGTTCGATCTGGGTTCTTAGGGAACCAAGATTGAACTTTGGTATAGCGCTCGTTACTGCTGCAAATAAGCATTCAAAGGCGCTTTACAAAACAAGTTAGAAACTATTTTGTGGTATTTTTATGATCGTATGGGTTTAATCTATTTGTTGAAGAGAATCAAATATAAAAGTTTTAAAAACATTACAAATCAGACTCATTTGAAAAAATAGCTGTTTTCAAAAATGACGTAAGTTCCGGTGAGAATGAAAATCTTAAATTACTTGTATGAAATCGTAAATGGTATTAGGTATCACACAGTTAAGGTTTTATAAAAATCGAATAATAATTGACGCCTTTTTTTAACCAAAAGCTTTAAAACATGACTGGAAGAAAATCGTTTATTTCTCGGCAACGACCGTATGATTTAATTAATATGTGAATTTAAACAAAAAGTTAAAGGGTCAATCCCGATAACATTTATGGGAATAAAACTGCTGATTTTTGCTTTAAAATCATTTAAAATCCAGGCCGATCATGTAGATGAAATTTACCTTTTGTTATCAAGTACAGTACATGGGTCATTCACTGTATAGACCTCTCAAGAAACGTAAATCGATTATCAGGTCACTCAATGAGAAAAATGACCCGAAATCTTAAAAGGGTTACGTGTCCGGATAAGCAGTTTCGACGTTCACGTCCAAACGACTCAATATTTTCAGCTGAAATTTTCAGACAATGTAAATACACCATGCTTTTATATTTTGGTCCATAAATTTCACAAATACTCGGACTTTAAACTTTGAGACTCTGTTCTTATCGGGACTGTCCCTTTAAAATTATTAATACATATTAAATTATTTTTTGGTTGAAAAAAATATTAATTTTATAAGTCAAAAATGACGTTACTTCCGGTGAGAATGAAAATCTTAAATTACTTGTTAGAAATCGTAAATGATACTACTGTCTATTGCAGGTAATACTCATCCTCGGTTAGTTACCCAGTGTACTCATTCCGTTCTACTCCACTATACCCTGGGTTAATCTATAGGGCTTCCACGATTTCAAATTGCTAGAATGTAGCTATACTGTACGAACCAATCAGAAAACAGTTTACAAACCAATCGTTTCGCCTTCGTTTTTATAAGGGTAGATAACCATATCCATGTCCATTTACTGATTGATTTATGTAAGTAATGTATATATTAATAATTTATTTATATTTCATTGTATTATCAAAATCTGTAGTATGTGTTGATTTCAAATATGTATAACATCTATATGTTTCTTTTTGTTATCATTATTACTATTCGTTCTTTGTTTGAAATAATAATAATAATATGTCGTTTTATTATGTTTATTATTAATGAACGTATACTCGTTAATTTAATTCCCGATTACCTAACTACGATATCACGTGTACATAAAATTCGCGGAACGAACACACGATTCTCAATAAAAAACTAATGACTCTAAATGATTAAATGAACGTTTGGTCTTCAATAATAAAACACGTAATTACGCTTTTAGAATAGGCCTAACACTGTCAGAAGAGAGTAACTTCCCTATGGGCAATTTCTTTTCAAATAACAGTTTATGGGATTGGTCGTTAAAAATAGCACACGCATCAATAGTGGATAGCTTGAAAACGTGTCTCCCCCATAGATTAACCCAGGGTATAGTGGAGTAGAACGGAATGAATGCACTGGGTAACCGAGGATGGGTAATACTACGACTCGAAAATCGCTTGTCATTTCTTCAAATTGTAATTAAAATGACTAAAACTTCGGGAAATACCTGGAATGGTGACCCCATTGCTTTCTGTCTTGTGAGAACTAAGTTTAGGTCAAATTTTATAGCCTACTCCTTTGAAAAATCGATGTTTGTTAACATCTTCCTACTAGAAACAACCATGTTTGGCCTAGTTTTTTGGCGAGCCTAAGTGCACAAGGGGTGCTTGGCTTGCTTTAAGACGTTTCACCCTACTTAGATGTATTCAAAAAAGAGTTATTTACTGAATCTCAGACCACGGTTGTTTGTCCCACTAACTTGAATATTTAATTGCTCTACGTCCAAAAGTTGTAATTTTTGTATATCAATATAAGCTATATGCATATTTTAACCCGCTAATGTAATGAACAGTGCAGAATATTAAAATCTGTTTATGTATATAATATATTTTTTCAAAGAATGACGTTATATTCAGTGACGTTATATAAGACAACTCATCCCATACTAAAAGACAACTCATCCAAACTTTAATACATGGGTCGAAATATAAGACAACTCATCCCAACAAATATAAGTTTAAGTACCAGTATTTGTAAATACAACTGCTCAGACCATTCTGATATAAAAATGTATTATCTTAATAAAGTCGATTTTGTTGTTTTAATAAAAATCGATATGGTTGTTTTCAATTTTAAGTTGCTTAAAAGCTTTGGGCACTCTGTACACTTATCATAACGTACACGTTTCAATTCCACCTTTGAAGCATATATGCGACTGAAAATGTTGGCCCCAGTCGTGCTGATTGTTTCCATATCATTGTCTGAAATAAATTTATCAGAATATGACATTATATCCAACGAGTTTCAGTATAGCTAATATCTTGGGATGAGCTGTCAGTAGTATAGTCTGTACTCTGGTGCATATTTGGAATTCCGATCTGATGACGTCATCACATTCCACAGTTGTGACGTCAGACATTCCACGGGGGTTCTATTTATAGCTTGAATATGGTTGATTGAACAATGCGGTTATGAATAATAAAAAAGGTATTGTTATAGTGCACCTGTGTTTATTCTTTGGTCTCGTTTGACTTTTTGTAACGAAATAGGGATATGGGAAGGTCAACACATTACTTATTGGTGTATGGGGGGGGTCGATATTCACCCTTTATACCCAGGGTTCACGTTGAGTTCACGTGTAGTTATACGTGTGTTAAAGGAAAATGACCTCAATTTTGTTCTAAACCAATAGTTTTAATCTACATATTTGGTTCTAAGTTTCGAATATCTAGGTATAAAAGTGGGGGTGGGGGGTGACTACACTTTCAAATGTAGAATTGTTTTATGAAGTTGAACAAGAGGTTAACATCATGAGTATCGACTTGTATCGAAAGGATATTGGAAATGATTATTTGATTGTGAAATGTATTTGGCAAGAAGCTGTGTGTTATCACATCAGGCTGTATGGTTATGGTATTAAGAGTGATAGATATCCAACACCCAATGGTATCATGTTTTTCGATCGGCAATGGCAAACGTTGATGAACAACGCCTCGGAGATAGACGAGTATTTACAAAAACACTTTGTAAAGAAATCAATGCCTATTGGTAATGACGTGTACGTAACGATCGACAGTAAATATCCTGGAGTCAACATTCGTAAATTTTGGTGGTGTGAAGAGGAGCGAATGCCAAAGCCTACCCGAAAGGGGGTTCATTTAAACTTGAAACAATGGGAGGCTCTCAAAGCTAGCTTCAAAGAGTTGGGTGAAAATAATATTACGTGTGAGGAACCGCCCCTAGGTTTAGCAAAGGCAGAAACCTGTGTATAATTTCTGCCAAACGTGTTTTTTATTGGTCCGTCTGAGCGCACCAATAATATAACGATCTGTATATGATAAGACGGAAAACGTTACCCGCCTCGTGCCGTGTCCCATGTGCTCAAAACCCGTGCTTGCCAAGGACGAACACTACTGCCCAGCCGAAAATTTACGTACATTAGTTGTGCAAATCTTGGGAGACATGATCAACACGGAGATTTTAAAAAAGTGTAACTGGTCGATGTGAAGGATGTCTCAATGATCGTGGTGGTCAGCTTGAACATACATGTACATGGTTACACTTTTTGAAATCTCCGTGTTGGTCATGTCTCCCAAGATTTGCATACCTAATGTACGTACATTTCCGGCAGGACAGTAATGATCGTCATTGGCAAGCACGGGTTTTGAGCACATGGGACACGGCACGAGGAGGGTAACGTTTTCCGTCTCATCTACAAGATCCTCGTGGGAAATGAGTTGATTTTCATCGTAGACCCCTTCTACGCGTACTTCGGTGCTGTAGCAATCCGGTTGATCCCAGTCTTCATTGTTTGCTGCAGAAACAGAGGAGGGTAACGTTTTCCGTCTCATCTACAAGATCCTCGTGGGAAATGAGTTGATTTTCATCGTAGACCCCTTCTACGCGTACTTCGGTGCTGTAGCAATCCGGTTGATCCCAGTCTTCATTGTTTGCTGCAGAAACAGAGGAGGGTAACGTTTTCCGTCTCATCTACAAGATCCTCGTGGGAAATGAGTTGATTTTCATCGTAGACCCCTTCTACGCGTACTTCGGTGCTGTAGCAATCCGGTTGATCCCAGTCTTCATTTTTTGCTGCAGAAACACAGTCCTCAGGAGTATTGTGCCACGTTTGTCCAGATTTTAACAAACTCCAATCCTTTACTTTGAGACCCGCCTGGGTAGGGGGACAACCATACACATGATAACGACCGCGCTTGAACGATCTTGTAACCCGAGACACAGCCGCCAGGTCGGAAAAGGTTTTTTTCGGGTATCACCAATTGTCTACCGTATTTTCGTTCCAGAACCATTTGACGGGCGGTGCCTAATTCACAGCTTAACTCGTTGTTGACGGCAAATTTCGTAGGTTTTGTACAGGTTAAATATCTTTTGAAACGATCAACAACCCGACTCCATTCTTTTAAGGTCATCTTAAAAACCAGTTTACGCTTCAACCCTAAATAACCAGCCTTCGGTAATATTTCAGGGTCTGAATCATCATTGTCCCCTACACTTAGTGTCAACCCGACTGAAACATCTGATATCTTGGGTGAAGCCATGTTGTTTCGTATGATAACCCAATAGCCAGATATCTATTTATATATACATATACAGATCGTCATATTATTGGTGCGCTCAGACGGACCAATAAAAAACACGTTTGACAGAAATTATACACAGGTTTCCGCCTTTGCTAAACCTAACACACCTAGGGTGGTTTCCACACGTAATATTATTTTCACCCAACTCTTTGAAGCTAGCTTTGAGAGCCTCCCATTGTTTCAAGTTTAAATGAACCCCCTTTCGGGTAGGCTTTGGCATTCGCTCCTCTTCACACCACCAAAATTTACGAATGTTGACTCCAGGATATTTACTGTCGATCGTTACGTACACGTCATTACCAATAGGCACGGATTTCTTTACAATGTCTTTTTGTAAATACCCATCTATCTCCGAGACAATGCTCATCAGCGCTTGCCATTGTCCCTCTAAAAACATGATATCAGTGGGGGTTGGATATCTATCACTCTTAATACCGTAACCATACAGTCTAATGTGATAACACACAGCTTCTTGCCAAATACATTTCACAACCAAATAATCATTTCCAATATCCGTTCGATACACGGCGATATTCATGATGTTAACCTCTTGTTCAACTTCATAAAACAATTCTACATTTAAAAGTGTAGCAACCCTACTTTTATACCTAGATTTTCGAAACTTTAACTTACCCCTACCCCCACCCAACCACCCCAAATATGTAGATTAAAACTATTGGCTTAGAACAAAATCAACAAAATCACCGGTCAAACTTAATAGTGCAGGTCATTGACCTTTAACACACGTATAACTACACGTTGACTCAACGTGAACCCTGGCTATAAAGGGTGAATATCGACCCCAACCCCCACACACCAATAAGTAATGTGTTGACCTTCCAAGGCCCCCTTTGTTACAAAAAATTTAAACGAGATCAAAGAATAAACACCTGCTGACTACAACAATACCTTTTTTATTATTCATAACCTCATTGTTCAGTCAACCATATTCAAGCTATAAATAGAACACCTGTGGAATGTCTGACGTCACGACTGTGGAATGTGATGACGTCATCAGATCGGAATTCCAAATATGCACCAGAGTACAGACTATACTACTGTTGTCTTCTAACTTGGGATGAATTGTCTTATATTGGGATGAGTTGTTTTCGGATGAGTTGTCTTTGGGATGAGTTGCCAGGTGTTCGGTTGTGACATGTGTCGACTTTCAAAATAGCTTTAATCTTTAACTCACTCAAAATTGTCCAATGAGAATTTTTATGCGAAATAATGAAGGTGGAAACAAAGGAAAAGGCATATAAATCTGAACAAAAACAATAATGTTTCAAAACAAGCTTCAAAGAGTGAAAACCTAATAAGTATTATTGTCATGAAACAAACGGGCGAATTCTCCTTCACAAGACATTTCTAACCGAATGCACCAAATTTCTGAAGTACCTGTGTATCCCAAATGCGAAACGCAATTGCCCCATTTCACGCATGCGTAGTTGAAATGTTTATGTTCTGAGAAAGTGACCATGTGGAAATATATGAAATTTACAAGAGAATTCTACATTTTATCGGATTTCTAGTCAGGTATTCTAAGAGAAGAAATCAAAGGGATCACAACTCCAGGTATGTCACAAAGTTTTAGCCATTTTAATTTTAAAAATCAAGGCATGGCAAGCATTTTTCGAGTCGGAATATCACATGGAACAGACAGTAGATGTCCCACAGTGAATATTTTATGAAAATCGAATAATAATTGACATTTGAAGAAAACTGTCTATTTCTAGGCAACCGAAGAAGGTAGAAACACTTTTATGATGTCTATATGACCGTATGAATTTAATTAATATATGAATTAAAACAAAAAGTCAAAACTATTAATACATATTAAATTATTTTTGGTTGAAAAAAATTTTAATTTTAAAAGTCAAAAATGCAGTTTTTGACAAAATGTCGTAACTTCCGGTGGCAATTTTAAATTGTACTCAATTTGATATGACGCATGCTTACTTTTTGAATCAAACGGTGTCACTTTTGTGAAATCCAATAAAATTTGACTATTTTACAGGCAAAATAACGAAAACAATGGTCTACGCAAAATCGCCAACATTTCTAGGCAACTGCTTATATTATAAACTAATTTTAACTTATATATTCTTCGTATTGATTATAGCTACAAGTTTATAAAAGTAACGTAGAAATATTTTAAAATCCGAAAAGTCTGAATGGATAGTAAATAGGTCAATTGTTCACCTTTTTTCACTTCTTAATCGATTTTTTTCGAAAATGAAATTGAAATTAAAAAACTGAGCCCACACATTTTTGCGCCTATAGAGGGCACACTCTTTTAGTTATATCCGGTTTTTTTTTTTAAAAAGAAAGTCTGAATGGATAGTAAATAGGTCAATTGTTCACCTTTTTCACCTCTTAATCGATTTTTTTCGAAAATGAAATTGAAATTAAAAAAACTGAGCTCACACTTTTTTTGCGCCTATAGAGGGCACACTCTTTTAGTTATATCCGTTTTTTTTTTTTTAAAAATTCGAAAAACAGCTATGTGCCCTGTCACTGACTATGCCAAAATGTCTCAAAAGTTAAAATCGAATGATTATTGTTAAAATTACTGCAATATTTCTAAAAACATTAGCTTCGGTGATTTCGTACATTTCGCATTGTCGCAGAACGTTCAAAATATCCTCTAAGTCACACCCACTTTCCAAGTAAAACCGGAGAAATCGTAACGATTCGACAAGCAGTTGCTGAGATCTACTCAAAACAAAAGAATACTAATAATAATAACTAGACCTGCAAGCAGCACTGAACCGGCTTTCAGGAATCAGACAGGAAGTGCGTCATACAATAGCCCATTCATCGAGCTACCAAACGATACTTTAGTTGTTTTGATTCAGTGACACTTTGCTGAGAAATCGCGATTTTTGCAACAGTACTAATTTGTTTCTTATTTTCTCAAAATATCGAATATTTTGGACTACTTCTTGTTTACGAATCATTGTCGGAATAGATTTAACAGGTGGTATGGAACTTAACTTCCTGTATCAGAAGTTTCAGAAAGATCTGTTGGACAGATTTTAAAAGTTTGGAAAATTAGAAAATATTTAACGATATTTAAAAATAATTAGTAGTCTGATCTCACATAGAAGCAAATTGACAGATATAACGATTTATCGAATGTTTTTTCAAAGATTGTGGCGCTGTTTCGACCATTAACACTATATTGTGGCTTCGCAGGACTCTAAGTAACAGAAGTTTAGAAAAATAATATATTTACATATTGCCTAACTATCGTATTGCCTAACTTTACCATTTAGATGTCATAAGATCGTCCATCGTTCGAGCTATCCCATGACACTTTAGATGTTTTAATTCGGTGTAATCTTGCACTATAATATCAACTATAATTGTGTTTATTTTAGGAACGGGATTCCGTTTGGTCACGTGATCCGATCACGTGATTATACCGTCGGATTTACTATAGTTGGACAATAGCATGTCACGTGGCATGACCGTATTTGGTAATTAAATGACGTAGTTCACGCGTTGACTGTGACGAAATACAGACGACTTCCGCCCAGCCTATCGAAGAAAGGAAAAAGGCCCGTCGGCAGACCGTCTAAGGCCAAGCCATCAGTAGATATTGAATATGTACAACTATGCCCTCCGCTCCCCGAAGATGCCTTAGAGTCCGGTAATAGGTCTACGGACGTGCAACAAGAATTGCCATCCTGTTCTGGTTATCAAGCCACCGGAGGCAGGCTGACAAACAATGAGACACAACAAACTCCGGGTGAGTACGGTTTTGTAGATTTTGAGCAGGCATTAAGATCAACAAATTTCTTTCAAAATCAACGCGCTACTGGCACTGCGAGTACTGTAGCCTCAAACGCAAACGGGCCTAGGCCTAATTACCAGGCCCAGAGTCAGTCAAATCTTGCTCCAACTCAAAAACAGGGCCTTTCAGTTCCAAACAACGACAATTACCATTATGTTGCTAGGCCTAATAATCCTAGGATTATTGACTTGTCTAATGACTGTCCAATAGGAGCCGAGTCAGAGCAGGCTAAAGTAGTTGGCACAGAGTTTAACGCATATGAGTTGGAAGAGCCGCCACGTGTAATATCTGCGGTGGACGATTCGCTCTATTTACACCTACCCATTGCAATAAGGAATAAAATTTGGTCGTGTCAATACATAAATTTAGCACATTTATTCAAGGTGGGCACTGAGTATAAGATAACTTGACAACTGTCCTACACTTGGAAAAAGGAGCCATTGTAACTAAGCCGAAGCCTACGGAGAAGATTTTGGACGTTGATCGATGGACAAATGCGTTCATAATTTTTGCCAGAATTTATTGGGAGAAATTTTCTGAAAGAATAGGGGAGTTATTGCAGTATATGTCCGTAATAAGAGAAGCTTCCACGAGGTATCCTGTTGCGGCGTGGCGCTCGTACGATGAGCAATTTCGATTGAGGCAACAAAGTCATACTTGTTAGATAATCCCAGTTGTTTTTCTTTTTCACTTGCTAAGTCTCCAATCAACATTGACCATCTGCGGTTTAAGTTAAATAATTATCAGAGGCGGGGGAAATATTGCAGGGGTTTTCTGATGGTTTTCCGCTCCATTACACTGGGCCACGTGAACCTTCAGATGTTAAGAATTTGAAATCAGCTTTAGAAAATTCTGATGTGGTTCAGAAAAAAATAAAAGCTGGGTTAGCTGCCGGGAGAATTGAAGGGCCTTTTAGTGAGCGACCCATTCCCACTTTAAGAATATCGCCCATTGGATTAGTCCCAAAAAAGGAAGCTGGTCAATTTCGTCTGATTCACAATCTTTCGTATCCAGCTGGTCAGTCAGTTAATGATTTTATTAGCCCGGAAATGGCTTCTGTAAAATATACGCCTTACGATAAAGCAATAGGCATGGTGCAATCATTAGGGAGGGGTTGTCTTTTGGGTAAATCGGACATTAAAAGTGCATTTAGACTACTTCCAGTTCGTAGGCAAGATTTTGATCAGCTAGGTTTTACTTTTAACAATTTGTATTATTTTGACAAATGTATGCCATTTGGTTGTTCTATAAGTTGTTCAACATTTGGAAAAATTTCTAGATTTTTAGAATATTGTGTTCGTTCGGAAGCTGGCAGTGATCAATTGCTTCATTATCTTGACGACTTTATGTTTTGGGGTTCTCCACATTCTAATGAGTGCACATTATTGATGAACACTTTCAAGGAGTGTATTACAAGTTTAGGTGTTCCGATTGCCGAGGAAAAAACTGTTGGTCCGGTATCAGCTTTAACTTTTTGGGGCATCCATATTGATACGCTTAATATGACACTAAGCATTCCTCGTGATAAGATTCATGATATTTTAGAAAAAATGCTAAGGTGTAACAAGTGCACTCTTAAACAGGTACAGTCGTTGATGGGCTCGCTTAATTTTGTGTGTCGAGTAATTGTCCCTGGCCGTCCATTTTGTCAGAGATTGATCGACTCGACATGCGGATTATCAAAGCCTCATCATCACATTCGACTAAAAACTGGTATAAAAAGCGACCTAAGGATGTGGCAAACGTTCTTGTCGGGATATAATGGTATTTCCTTTTTTCATGATCGTTTCTGGTCGACGGCCGCACAATTGCATCTATTTACGGATAGTTCGGCACAGAAAGATTTAGGTTGCGGTGCATACTTTAACAGACAGTGGTTTAACCTTGCATGGCCACGAACATGGGAAGCGATTGGTCTGTTAGATGACTTAACGGTACTTGAATTATTCCCAATTTTTGTATAATTTTTCATTTGGACTTCTAATTTTAGAAATAAAAAGATTCTTTTCCACTCGGATAACAAAGCAGTTGTACAAATTCTCAATTCCATGACATCAACATCCGAACATGTTATGAAACTTGTGCGCGAAATAACACTGATTTGTTTTTAAAATAACATAATCGTCAGAGCTAAGCACATTGAGGGCATTCATAACGGTATTGCAGACAGTCTCTCTCGTTTACAGATGGATCGATTTCGTGTGTTGGCACCAGACGCACAGCTAGAACCCAGTCCAGTACCCAACCATGTTTTCCGGATATTCAGCGAACCACATTAAAGTTACTTGAATTAAGCTTGGCTCCTAACACCAGAATACTATATGTGCAAGCTATCATATATTTTAATAAATTCCGTAAAGAAAACTCATTGTCAGAGGCGCCATTGCAGGATTTAATGTGTTATATCTCCTCATGCTTCCATCAGGGTTATGCACCTGCAACAATTACGTCTTACTTGTAGGCAATCAGTTTTTCCAACAAAATTCAGAACTTTAATGATTACACGTCACATTTTTGGGTTAAAAAGATTTTAGTTGGTTATAGAAGACAACGAGTCACTAAGGATATAAGGGCACCATTAACACTTAAAATTTTAGGAGCTGTTTGTTCGACTTTACCTTCTATTTGTTATACTTCCTTTGAGGCAACTTTATTTGAATCTGCATTTAAGTTGGCTTATTATGGTTTAATGCGTATTTGCGAGTTGGTGTATTCCGATCCGACATATGCTGATCGCCCTCTTTGTCAAGGCGATGTTACTATCGAGGGAATTGGTAGTGAACGTAGTTTGCTGATCAGAATAACATCATCAAAAACCAATCAGTCAGGGCCACCGGCGTTGAATCAATCTACGTGCCCCGTTAGAGCTATCATCTCTTTTGGTCGAATGAGATCTCAAGAAGCCCAATATTACTTTTCTCACGCTGATCAGAAACCATTAACTAGAAGTCAATTATGTGCAATTCTATTCAAAGCAACTAAATCTTTTGATCTTCCAGCATGTCGATTCAAATCGCATTCATTCAGGATAGGTAGGGCAACGGACCTTGCTAGCTGCGGTTAAAAGGAGGAGGATATCATAAGAAAGGGCAGGTGGAAATCCAGCGCGTATAAAAATTATATTCGCTTGTATTTGTAATTTATAGTGTAGGTATAACGCGCCATATTTCTAATTGTAGATACATGTAAAACTGTTTGGTTTGTGGGAAGTCCCATCATTTTCTGGGCTAAACACAGAGCCGAAGCTACTGGTGTGCTGCAGGAAACGTGGCAGATGAAGGGAGAAAGAGGTGGGGTCTGGGCTGGGTTATTACCCAACATACAGTTTATGATGCTAAAAGCTAAGCGACCCCCTGATATGCTTATAATACATTTAGGAGGGAACGATTTAACTGATAAGTCTATTTTTGATTTGAACAATTCAATAGCAAAGAATGTGGCTTACTTGAGGGAGATATTCCCTCAAACTTCTTTAATATGGTCGGATATACTCCCTCGGTTCACGTGGCGGGGAGTTAATGATTAAACTTGCAATTTAAGTGAGGAAGAGGTAAATCATGCTCTTAGAGCTTTGGACATTAAACGAAAGAGGATTAATCGCGAAGGCCGTAGGGCCGTAGTTAATACCACCTCTGGTCATATTATATCTCACAGTATCACACGTTTCACTCCACACTTTTTTCGAGGCGATGGTATTCACTTGACGAATTCTGGCAATGATCGCTTGGTTGCAAGTTTCATACAGGCTATAAATACTTTTACAGTCCACCCCACCTCTGTAAAATTTAATGCTGCTGTCGATCTCAAAGAAGATTAAACAGCAGGTTGGTAATTTTAAATCGTGTCGCCGTTTAGGTTTGCTATGTCTGTGGTTCGGTGGGCTGTCTAAAACTTATGTCCATACGCTGCGTGCACGTGGTATGGTGTACACGCAGCGTGTTATGCCCGTGGTATGGTGGGCTTTATGTACGTATTGTTGAGCACGTGGTTGGTGTGCTCACGTTTTCATGCCCGTGGTACGGTGGGCTATGTTTTAACTACGCTGTGTGCACGTGGTACGGTGTGCACTCAGTGTTATACCCGTGGTTCGGTGGGTTTTATGAACTTTAAGTTCGTATAGTTGAGCACGTGGTATGGTGTGCTCACGGCTCTCATGCCCGTGGTAGGTGGACTATGTTTTAACCAAGCTGTGTGTACGTGGTATGGTGTGCACACAGCGTTATGCCCGTGGTACGTTGGGCTTTATTAATTTTTTGTCCGTGTTGTTGAGCACGAATTTGGATAGAATTGGGGGACAAATTCACTGTGGTTAATTTGCTTGTGGCGGAATTCTATATTCTCTTAAGAGGTCGTAGAGATTTGGTTCATTTCTTAACGTGGTTTAACCAGTGAGAATTCATGAACATTTTCTACAATTTGGGTACTCTGGTTATTCTATGGTTAAACCTAGATAATCTTATACACTTTACCCTCAAACCTCATGAAGATAGACCGCGGCCACAAAATTCCACATTAGTTGATATTATCTATGTTGATAAACTCAATTACTATCATATTATTAAGACTTGTGATTTGTATAATCTCGTTCTCTTTAAATAATATCAACTATGGTTTAGCCCATAGTTGTGTTTATTTTAGGAACGGGATTCCATTTGGTCACGTGATCCGATCACGTGATTATACCGTCGGATTTACTATATTTGGACAATAGCACGTCACGTGGCATGACCGTATTTGGTAAATAAATGACGTAGTTCACGCGTTGACTGTGACGAAATACAGACGACTTCCGCCCAGCCTCACTTTCACTCAAATTGATTTTGAGAAGACGCCGCCCAAATTTCGCTCAATATGACGCATCAATTTTTCCCGCCCAAATCCTGCCCCTTTTTTATGCCTTGCGATACTTTGTCGGGTTTTATTTTCTCTATTCAGGCTTGGTATGGTTAATGGTTATGAAAGTTTATTTGGTTAGGTTCCTGTTTGATTCCTGATTGGTTATATATGTTCATTATCTTTTCATCATTAGTATTGTTGGTCATGAATATTTATGCTGTTATTTTAAAGTTCAATTTGTAGCTGTTATTATTATTTTATTCTTTTCTTTAAATTATTATGTCGGCGGAATTCTATATTCTCTGAAGAGGTCGTAGAGATTTGGTTCATTTCTTAACTTGGTTTAACCAGTGAGAATTCATGAACATTTTCTACAATTTGGGTACTCTGGTTATACTATGGTTAAACCTAGATAATCTTATACATTTTACCCTCAAACCTCATAAAGATAGACCGCGGCCACAAAATTCCACATTAATTGATATTATCTATGTTAATAAACTCAATTACTATCATATTATTAAGACTTGTGATTTGTATAAATCTCGTTCTCTTTAAATAATCACTTTTTCGCAAGGTCACCACTTATTTTGCTCAAAATATCGGATAATTTTTCGACCACTTCCGGTTTTTGGATCATTGTCGGGATAGTTTTAACAAGTTGTTTGGATAGATATCTTTCTGTACTAGAAGTGTCAGAATCATCTATTCAGGAGTTTTTTTGTAAAAAAAGATTGAGGCCATTTTTGACCCCTTATATTATTTCAAACCTTTTCCTTTTGGATTCACGCCACAGACCACCGATAGGACTCTGCGTTAAAAAAAAGTTTCAGAAAATGCATAGTTGTCGTTTTCGAGAAAATACTAGATATTCGGCGTACCATAATTTATTTTCTAACCATCGAAATCGTACAATTGAGATGCCATATAATAGTCCATTAATGGGACTATCCAAAGACACTTCACTTCGTTTGATCCGGTGATATCTGACCGCAAATTGTAGCTTTTCGAAAGAGCGCTAAATTTTTAACCTTTTTTTCATTTTTTGAATACTTCCGGTATGGATATTATTGTCGAAATAGTTTTATAAACCGATTTGGGCAATTAAATAGTCACTTGGCTCTGTAAGGATATATTACATTATCTAATTAGATAAAATACATCTGAAAACTCCTATGTTCAAAAGTGCCAAAAATGCAAATATATCAAAATTTTGAAAATTAAATTCAGTATTTCAATACATATTATATCTCGTTAGAATCTGAATTAGGTCAGCTATCTGAATGTGTAACCGTTTTTGGGAAATATTTTAAAATAAAAAAAATTAATAGAGCATTTTCGACTTTTTTTTGATTTTCAGTCCAAATTTTATCCAATTCCAGACATTTCAAAGTCTTATTGGATGGCTTCAAGCAAGAGACTACCGAAGGGACCCTCGATAGGGAAATTTGAAGAAAAATCGATTGAGCCGTTTTCGAGATACAGGTGTCCAAAACGCTCCAAATCAGAAAATACTTGATTTTCAGCGTGCCATATTTTGCTTCCTGGTCATTGTATCTGTACGATAAAAGCAATTATCGTGCAACCTAACGATACCTTAATTGTTATAATCCGTTGATATCTGACGGGGAAATAGCGTTTCTCCAAAATGCACCCATTTTTTACGATTTTTTTTTAAATATCGGACATTATTTCGACTAATTCCGATTTACAGATTGTTGTTGAAATTGCTTTTTGAAGCAGAGTGACCATATAGCTTTATATTCAAGGACTTTCAGAAACACCGATTAATCCTTTCCCAAAAAAAAAAAAATCGAAAAATAAAGTGCGATAACTCGGAATGAAATTTATATTTTTGGAATCGAATGTAGGTCAAATTTGAAATTTTAAAAAAAAAATAGCAAAAATTGGCTCTTAATCAACATATTTTCAGTTTTCGAACGGTAAAAGTCAGCAACTAAGTTTCAAAATTTTCAACTGCTATCTTCCAGGAATAGTTACAAGGATTCTAAAAATGTCATTGGTTTTAAAATAAGTGAAGAATTGAAGAAACTATGGTCGATATTTGATTTTGGCCATTTAGGCAACTTCCGGTCTGCGCAGTAGTTTCAAATAGTTTATGGAGTAGCTACCATATGGTTTCCCAGTCCAAAATTAGGTTACAGATCGGTATATATTACAAGTACTGAGAAATAGGCTCCCGCGGAAAAAAATAATAATAACTAGACCTGCAAGCAGCACTGAATCGGCTTTCAGGAATCAGACAGGAAGTATGTCATAAAATAGCCCGTTCATCGAGCTACAAAACGATACTTTAATTGTTTTGATTCAGTGACACCTGGCTGAGAAATGCAGATTTTTACAAAAGTACCAATTTTTTACTTTTTAAAAAAAAAAATTGTGTTTTTTTCCCAAATATATGATATTTTTTCGACTACTTCTGGATTTTGGATTATTGTCGGGATAGTTTTAACAAGTTGTTTGGATAGATATCTTTCCGTACCAGAAATGTCAGAAACATCTATTCAGTAGTTTTTTGTAAAAAAGATAAATAAAAGAACATTTTCGATAATTTAACGATTTTTCTACTTTTATCAAAGATTGAGGCCATTTTATGACACCTTAAATTATTTCAAACCTTTTCCTTTTGGATTCACGCCACAGACCACAGATAGGAGTCTGAGTTAAAAAGGGTTTTAAAAAATCGCAGGAGTCGTTTTCGAGAAAAGGGTGTCTCAAAAGGCTCCAAAAACGAAAAATACTAGATTTTCGGCGTAACATAATATATTCACTAACCATCGAAATCGTACCATTGAGATGCCATATGATAGTCCATTAATGGGGCCATCCAAAGACACTTTATTTCTTTTGGGCCGGTAATATCTGATGGAGAAATCCAGCTTTTTGCAGGAACGCCATTTTTTTATCCTTTTTTTTTTTTTTTGAATACTTCCGTTATGGTGATTATTATCGAGATAGTTTTAATAACCGGTTTAGGAAATTAAATAGCGACAGACTTCTGTAATGATATATTACAATATATGATCAGATAAAATGCCCCTGAGAAATCCTATGTTTAAAAGTGCCAAAAATGCAAATATGTCAAAATATCAAAAATTAAATTTCAATAACTAAATACATATTATACACTTTTGGATTCGACATTAAATCAGATATTTAAATATCATAAAGTTTTTTGAAAATCAGTAAAAATAAAAAAAATAATAGAGTATTTAACAAAATTTCACGATTTTTCGACTTTTTTCGATTTTCAGTTCGTTATTTGACCTATTACGGATATTTGATTCCTGATTGGTTATATATGTTCATTATCTTTTCATCATTAGTATTGTTGGTCATTAATATTTATGCTGTTATTTTAAAGTTCAATTTGTAGCTGTTATTATTATTTTATTCTTTTCTTCAAATTATTCTGTCGGCGGAATTCTATATTCTCTGAAGAGGTCGTAGAGATTTGGTTCATTTCTTAACTTGGTTTAACCAGTGAGAATTCATGAACATTTTCTACAATTTGGGTACTCTGGTTATACTATGGTTAAACCTAGATAATCTTATACATTTTACCCTCAAACCTCATAAAGATAGACCGCGGCCAAAAAATTCCACATTAATTGATATTATCTATGTTAATAAACTCAATTACTATCATATTATTAAGACTTGTGATTTGTATAAATCTCATTCTCTTTAAATAATCACTTTTTCGCAAGGTCACCATTTTTTTTGCTCAAAATATCGGATAATTTTTCGACCACTTCCGGTTTTTGGATCATTGTCGGGATAGTTTTAACAAGTTGTTTGGATAGATATCTTTCTGTACCAGAAGTGTCAGAAACATCTATTCAGTAGTTTTTTTGTAAAAAAAAGATTGAGGCCATTTTTGACCCCTTATATTATTTCACACCTTTTCCTTTTGGATTCACGCCACAGACCACCGATAGGACTCTGCGTTAAAAAAAAGTTTCAGAAAATGCATAGTTGTCGTTTTCGAGAAAATACTAGATATTCGGCGTACCATAATTTATTTTCTAACCATCGAAATCGTACAATTGAGATGCCATATAATAGTCCATTAATGGGACTATCCAAAGACACTTCACTTTTTTTGATCCGGTGATATCTGACCGCAAATTGTAGCTTTTCGAAAGAGCGCTAAATTTTTAACCTATTTTCATTTTTTGAATACTTCCGGTATGGATATTATTGTCGAAATAGTTTTATAAACCGATTTGGGCAATTAAATAGTCACTTGGCTCTGTAAGGATATATTACATTATCTAATTAGATAAAATACATCTGAAAAATCCTATGTTCAAAAGTGCCAAAAATGCAAATATATCAAAATTTTGAAAATTAAATTTCAGTATTTCAATACATATTATATCTCGTTAGAATCTGAATTAGGTCAGCTATCTGAATGTGTAACCGTTTTTTGGAAATATTTTAAAATAAAAAAAATTAATAGAGCATTTTCGACAAATTTGAAGAAAAATCGATTAAGCCGCTTTCGAGATACAGGTGTTCAAAACGCTCCAAATCAGAAAATACTTGATTTTCAGCGTGCCATATTTTGCTTCCTGGTCATTGTATCTGTACGATAAAAGCAACTCTCGTGCAGCCTAACGATACCTTCATTGTTATAATCCGTTGATATCGGACGGGGAAATAGCGTTTCTCCAAAATGCACCCATTTTTTACGTTTTTTTTTTAAATATCGGACATTATTTCGACTAATTCCGATTTACAGATTGTTGTTGAAATTGCTTTTTGAAGCAGAGTGACCATATAGGACTTTCAGAAACACCGATTAATCCTTTCAAAAAAAAAAAAATCGAAAAATAAAGTGCAATAACTCGGAATGAAATTTATATTTTTGGAATCGAATGTAGGTCAAATTTGAATTTTTTTTTAAAAAATAGCAAAAATTGGCTCTTAATCAACATATTTTCAGTTTTCGAACTTTAAAAGTCAGCAACTAAGTTTCAAAATTTTCAACTGCTATCTTCCAGTAATAGTTACAAGGATTCTAAAAATGTCATTGGTTTTAAAATAAGTGAAGAATTGAAGAAACTATGGTCGATATTTGATTTTGGCCATTTAGGCAACTTTCGGTCTGCGCAGTAGTTTCAAATAGTTTATGGAGTAGCTACCATATGGATTCCCAGTCCAAAATTAGGTTACAGATCGGTATATATTACAAGTACTGAGAAATAGGCTCCCGCGGAAAAAAATAATAATAACTAGACCTGCAAGCAGCACTGAATCGGCTTTCAGGAATCAGACAGGAAGTATGTCATAAAATAGCCCATTCATCGAGCTACAAAACGATACTTTAATTGTTTTGATTCAGTGACACCTGGCTGAGAAATGCAGATTTTTACAAAAGTACCAATTTTTTACTTTTTAAAAAAAAAAAATTGTGTTTTTTTCCCAAATATCTGATATTTTTTCGACTACTTCTGGATTTTGGATTATTGTCGGGATAGTTTTAACAAGTTGTTTGGATAGATATCTTTCCGTACCAGAAATGTCAGAAACATCTATTCAGTAGTTTTTTGTAAAAAAGATAAATAAAAGAACATTTTCGATAATTTAACGATTTTTCTACTTTTATCAAAGATTGAGGCCATTTTATGACACCTTAAATTATTTCAAACCTTTTCCTTTTGGATTCACGCCACAGACCACAGATAGGAGTCTGAGTTAAAAAGGGTTTTAAAAAATCGCAAGAGTCGTTTTCGAGAAAAGGGTGTCTCAAAAGGCTCCAAAAACGAAAAATACTAGATTTTCGGCGTAACATAATATATTTACTTACCATCGAAATCGTACCATTGAGATGCCATATGATAGTCCATTAATGGGACCATCCAAAGACACTTTATTTCTTTTGGGCCGGTAATATCTGATGGAGAAATCCAGCATTTTGCAAGAACGCCATTTTTTTGTCCTTTTTTTTCCATTTTTTGAATACTTCGGGTATGGTGATTATTATCGAGATAGTTTTAATAACTGGTTTAGGAAATTAAATAGCGACAGAGTTCTGTAATGGTATATTACAATATATGATCAGATAAAATGCCCCTGAGAAATCCTATGTTTAAAAGTGCCAAAAATGCAAATATGTCAAAATATCAAAAATTAAATTTCAATAACTAAATACATATTATACACTTTTGGATTCGACATTAGATCAGATATTTAAATATCATAAAGTTTTTTGAAAATCAGTAAAAATTAAAAAATAATAGAGTATTTAACAAAATTTCACGTTTTTTCGACTTTTTTCGATTTTCAGTTCGTTATTTGACCTATTACGGATATTTCAAAGTCTAAACGGACTGTTTCATAGACAAGACTACCAACAGGTATCTTGATAGAGAAAGTTGAAGAAAAATCGCAGAAGCAGTTTTCGAGATACAGGCGTTCAAAAACGCTCAAAATTAAAAAAATACTTGATTTTCAACGTGCCATATTTTACTTGCTGTTCATGTTATCTGTAATAATAGGATATCATATGATACTGAAATTCTCGGGCAACCCAACGATATCTTAATCGTTTTAATCCGTTGATATCGGACTGAGAATTCATGTTTTTCCCCAAAGCATTCATTTTTTGCGGGTTTTTTTCAAAATATCGGCCATTATTTCGACTACTTCCGGTTTATAGATGTTTGTCGAAATAGCTTTATATGTTAGTTTTGAAGTATAACTTCATGTTCCAGGAGTTTCAGAAACGTCGATTCGGCCGTAAAACGAAATTCGAGCTCACAAAATGGGCAGAAAATTCGAAAAAAATCGAAAAATAAAGGGTGATAACTCGGAAGGAAACTTATATTTCTGGAATCGGATGGTCTTCAGGTATCCAACAATGTAGGTCAAATTTGAAAATTTTGAAAAATGACAAAAATTGTCTCTTAAATTTTGTTTTTTCAATTTTCGAACGACAATAGTCCCATAGGTTTTTTTGAAATTGAAAAATGTGAGATAGCCATTTCCTTAGGAAATATTCGGGGTTTACAAAAATGTCATTTGTATGAAAATAGGTACAGAATTAACGAATCTAAGGCTGTTTTTTTGATTTTTTGACACCGTACGAAATTCAGCCACTTCCGGTCCGCGCAGAAGTTTAAAATATAGCCCATATGTTGCGAACACATGGTTTAATGATAGAAAATGAGGTTCTAGATCGGTATCTGTTACAGGCACTGAGAAATAGGCTCCCTCGAAAAACAAAATAATAATAAATAATAATCATAATTTTAGTAAAAACAATGGTCTTTCAGACGAAAGTCTGAAAGCCTAACTAGACCTGCAAGCAGCACTGTACCGGGAGTATGTCATAAAAATAGCTTATTCATCGAGCTACCAAACGATACTTTAATTGTTGATTCAGTGACACCCGGCTGAGAAATTGCGATTTTTTACAAGAGTACCATATTTTTACTGTATTTTCTTTTCTTTTCTTTTTTTAAACTTTTTGTGTTTTTTCCCCAATTATCTGACATTTTTTTGACTACTTCCGTTTGTGTTATCATTGTAGGGATAGCTTTAACAAGTTGATTGGATACTTAACTTTCTGTCCCAGAAGTTTCATAAACATCTATTCAGCAGTTTTTTTGTTAAAAAGACAAATAAAAGAACATTTTCAATAATTAAACGATTGTTAAACTTTTTCAAAGATTGAGTCCATTTTTGGACCTCCTATATTAATTCAAACCCTAAACTTTTTGATTCGCACCACATACCACCGATATGACTGCGTTAAAAAAAAGGTTTAAGAAAAATCGTAGATGTCGTTATCGAGAAAAGGCGTCTAAAAGGGGTTCCAAAAATGGAAAACACTAGATTTTCGGTGTACCATTGTTTATTTTCTCAACCATCGAAATCGTACCATTGAGATGTCATAAAAAAGGTCCATTAATGCGGCTATCCAAAGACACTTTACTTCATTTGGGTCGGTATTTTCTGATCTAGAAATTCAGCTTTTCGCAAGAGAGCACGTGTATTTTATCTAATCAGATAAAATACACCTGAGAAATCCCATGTCCTAAAGTGCCAAAAATGAAAAATATCAAAATATTGAAAATTAAAGTTCAGTATTTCAATACATATTATACATTGTTAGAATAGGATTGAGGTCAGCTATCCGAATTTGTAACCATTTTTTAAAAAGTTTTAAAATAAACAAAAAAAATTTCGATTTTCAGTCCCTTTTATATCCTACTGGATTCATGCAAAATACCGCCGAGGGACTCTCGATAGAAAACGTTTGAAAAAAATTGTAGGTTAAGTTTTTGATATACAGGCGTCCAAAAACACTCCAAATCAGAAAACACTTGATTTTCAGCGTGTCATATTTGGCTGTTTGGTCATACTATACGTATAAATTTGGTATCATACGATATAACAATTATTGTGCATCCCATCGATACATTAATCGTTTAAATCCGTTGATATCGGACGGAGAAAAAACGTTTTTCCATAAAGCACCCATTTTTTACGTTTTTTTTTCGAAATATGGGACATTATTTCGACTACTTCCGGTTTACAGATCGTAGTTGAAATTATTTTATGCAACGGTTTGACCATATGGCTTTATGTTCCAGAAGTTTCAGAAACATCGATTAATCCTTTCAAAAAAAGCGTTATAAAATTGACAGAAAATTCGAAAAATAAAGGGTGATAATTGCGAATGAAACTAATATTACTGGAACCGGATTGCTTTCAGGTATTCAAAAATGTAGGTCAAATTTGAAAATTTTGAAAAAAAAACAAAAACTGTCTCTTAAACAATATTTTTCATTTTTTGAACGCTAGAAATCAGCAACGAAGTTTCAAGTGTCGAAATTTTTAACTGTTATTTGTATGCAAATAGGTACAGAATTGACTAAGACCACCGATATGACTCGGCTTAAAAAAATTTCAGTAAAGTTTTCGAGAAAAGGGTGTCTAAAAAGGTTCCAAAAAAAGGAAAATACTCGATTATCGGCGTACCATAAATTATTGTCTAACCACCGAAATCGTACCACTGAGAAGGCATGTAATAGTCCATTAATATCAAAATCAAATTTTGACGATGTTAACATTCTTCTAAGATTTTGAGGTTGTTTTAGACTATTTACAATTTTTGAATTATTTAGGATGTATTTTAATTTACTACTATTCTTTAAACTATCTAACCGCCCCTTTTCAATGGAATGAATGAAATGGGGTTTAACGTCCTACGCTTAAGCACCATACCTGGGCTAATTGAAGACGGGCATACGCCACAGTGTGCAATGAGGGAAATTTTGCCCGGGCAGCGGCGCTACGGCCTACTCTTATATCGAATTCCAACTGCCAAGGGATCTTTTACGTGCACTCCAATTTGTACACGGGACCTCGGTTTTTCGTCCCATCCGAACGACTAGGCAGCTGTCCTTGTCAGGCCCTCCTTCTGCATCACTGACAAGGGGAAATCACGCCGGAAAATCGAGATGAACTTTCTCGGCCAATGCAGGGATCGAACACTCAACCTCCAGGCTAGCGAACCAGCGCCTTATCCAGTGGATAAAAGCCTTACTGACACATCTAGAAAGTTGAGAGTGGTTGTGCTTTTTTCGATCGTGAAATTTAAACTTTTGTTCATCGAATTAAGCAGGGAATGGAGTTGAATAATGAGTGTTGGATTATTTGTTAATATTATGAAACAATCATCCAGAAATCTGCTCCATACCGCTTCAATGAATAATTGTATTTCCCGACCAAAATTCTGCCCTATTTCCGAATACCACAGCTCTTCCAAAAAACCGAGGGTAAGCGTTGCATATGTTAGGCCGACTTTGGTGCCCATAGATAAACAGATCTATTTTGTGACCGATACTGATCAATTGGAATTGACTTTATATTTTCTGTAAAGGTCTGTAGTACCTGGTTGTTAGTCTTTGCACACCAATTGCTTTTTTTTCGTACGAGAGAATCACCTCCCCTTGAAGGCGTTTTTTTAACTGCCGACAGAATTCACTGACATCAACTTTTATTTCAAGGGTATTTGTTTATTCCGGAGTTGGTGTAAATTTTAATCCTTTTTTCAAAATTCGTAAATCCGTGTCCGATTAATACATATGTACATGACAATAATAATATCAAATATAAATATTTTACAATATCAAATTATGAAGCATTTAATTTAGGGTGATACTTGTTAATAAAATGCCGTTCTTTGTTTTCTAGCAAATTATTATCCGACCAGTTGAGTTTATATAAGGGGAATACCCTAAATTGTCCCTTTCCACATGTATCTAAGTGTTCACTCAGTGGATTCATTCTATTTTTGGGGTTCGCAATGTGGGATCTGTGTAGGTTCATCCTTATGTTCAGTTGGGATTCGGTTTTGCCTATATAATCTTCATTACAACCTGGACATATTATCAAATATATAACATTTTTGCTTTTACAGGTCATAGATTGTTTAACTTTAAAATGTAAATTTCCATTAATTTTTACCGTTTTACCTTCAATAATGTTGTCACAAGTTTTACACCTATTGTCCCCACACTTTGTGACACTCGATTCTGTGACTTCAGAATCAAATTTTGAAGACGTAAGTACTCGTCTTAAATTTGGTGGTTGTTTGTAAGAAAATATAACCTTAGTGGTATCCCAGATTTCCGACATTTTTTTTACTATTTCTTAATACCCTTTTTATGTTTATTTATTACATCCCTAGCTTTTTCTTGGGTTGGGTTATAAGTTGAAACTAATGTTAAGACATTTTCTTCTATTTTTAATGGTATGTCTATCCTTATGGATTCTTATTTTTTGGGGGTCCATTTCCAAAAAAACAATAAACAGTCTACATATCATGGTGAAAGAAATGCAAGGAAAAGTAAGCATTCTAACCACGAGACTGGATGTTACTAACTCTTCAATTAGAGAACTGTTGGAAATAACCAAAATTACTCAGTGTCAGAGGAAAACGATAAGATTCTAAAGAAATTAACAGATACTTTATCAATAATTACAGATACACAGAAAACAGTCGATAGTAATCAAGGTAAAAAAAAATACCAAATATGCCTATACTATCAAGGCCTGTAGAATATAAAGAAAGGACTCTACATTCCTGGAACAAAATAAAATCAGAAAGAGGTGTATGGTTTTATAGATATAACAACATTTCAGCACACCTTAACTTTTATGAAGAATGGATTAGTAGGGACAAACCCCTAATTCCATTAAAATATCGAATAAAGAAAATTCCAGGTGAATCTGAAGAAGCCAGTAATGTACGCTCACAGTTAGCTATGGAGCAATTCAATGCCCAAATCTCAATTATGAAAATCAACGCAGACAAATATAAACAGAAATATAAGAATATAGATATAAAAATGCATAAAACTATATAAATTGATATACCATGGGAGATTAATTACCTAACAAAAGAAATATGGGATGAGGAACGTTTACAAATGGAAAATAAAACCAAATAAACTGGTCGGAGAAAGAAATATGCTTGAAAAATTACGAAGCCAAAAACGGGTCAGACATTTTTAAAAGTACCAGTAATCATAATTACAAAAACGATGTTACACATTCGCCAAATGATATCCGTCTAAAACAACCCAGATACAGAAACGAAGAAAGATATGATGTGAGTATAAATACAATAGCAGATCACGGAACATCAACAGCAGAAGATCTCCACAGAATTATGGATGGAACTCTCAAGAAAATAATATATCTCCAAGACCTAGATTTATTCCGGAAAACAGGGATGAATATTTTTAAGACAGGATCAGAGGAAACAGGAGCCGGATGAAGTAAAAGAAAAGTATATTAAAATAATAAATTTCAGTTTATATAAATTGTCAGAGAATGAAACAAAATTATTATATAGGGGTTCAAAATTTACCCCCACGCCAATGATTAACAATTCATTACTTAATTCAGAACTTTTAAAATTTTGTAGAAAAGTAAGATTTATGGAATACTTTAACGATATAGATCCTAATGATATGAACAGTGACACTCAAATATTACATTAATCAAATTCTGAAAGTCTGGTAAATATTACATCTCATCAAATACAAAATAAATAGGGGTTCAAAATTTAGCCCAACGCCAATGATTAACAATTCATTACTTAATTCAAAACTTTTAAAATTTTGTAGAAAAGTAAGATTTATGGAATACTTTAACGATATAGATCCTAATGATATGAACAGTGACACTCAAATATTACATCAATCAATTTCTGAAAGTCTGGTAAATATTACATCTCATCAAATACAAAATAATGACTATAAATATAATCTTTTGAAAATTGAAGACCAAGCACTAAAACATCTACGGAAAATAATAACATTACCTTAAAAGAAGCGGACAAAGGCGGCGCCATAGTCCTAATGAATACGGCATTTTACAAAGCCAAAATATTAAACATGCTTGAGGATAAAGAATACTACGAACAGTTTGCCTCTTAAAATGAATTAAAAATAAAGAAATTGATATCTAAATTTATCGTTAGTCAAAGTAAATGTCTCGGCGAAAAAGAGAAAGATTATTTGACAAACTATGAATCAAAAACGGCATACTTTTATGGTTTGCCTAAAGTACATAAGAGCACGGATCTACAGAATGAAATAAAGAATAACAGATCAAGTCTAATTTGTATAGAAAATCCCACAGATTTAAAATTTAGACTAATTGTGGGAGGCTCTCACGGTAGTGTATAATCCGAAGATCGAAGATCGCAGACCTGTATAATCCGAAGATCGCAGACCTCAACTATAATCCGCAGACCCCCTATACTATATTCCGCAGACCCCAACTATAATCCGCAGACCCCCTATACTATATTCCGCAGACCCCAACTATAATCCGCAGACCCCCTATACTATATTCCGCAGACCCCAACTATAATCTGCAGACCCCCTATACTATATTCCGCAGACCCCAACTATAATCCGCAGACCCCCTATACTATATTCCGCAGACCCCAACTATAATCCGCAGACCCCCTATACTATATTCCGCAGACCCCAACTATAATCCGCAGACCCCCTATACTATATTCCGCAGACCCCAACTATAATCCGCAGACCCCCTATTAGTCCGGGAGCCCAGCGAGGTTTAATCAAAATATTGGGTCCAAAAGGTTTGAGGTCTACAACACATATTTTAACCCTATATCATTTTGGAAAGGCAAGTCTTAAGTTTTGTAACCTGTGCAATTACCTGGGAGCGCCCCTCCCAACCACCCCAATTTTAATTAGAGTTAAAATTAATTGTCCATCCACAATTTTCTTGCAGGCTTTTCATACTCAACCCTAAGAAACAGAATGCATGGCTTAAGAGCACAAAATGTTGTTCTAATGCTACTTAAGAGCTTAATTAATTAGCACTAATTAATGACTGTAATTAAAATTTAGAGTCCATAACTGAAACAAAGCCTAAAAGATAGCTGACAAAATCAGAAAACCAAAAATACCACTTAAGAGCGACCAAAGTTGAACAAACTTTGCTTAAGACAAGTTCAAAGGTGACAAAGGGGGGGGGGCACACATAATGACGTTTAAGTGTTTTTCATAAAATTATCTTGTCCGAGATTATTTTCCTTTCTAATACCTTCACTTTGAGTTTCACTACACGAAATAACTGCTTAAGAGCATAAAATGTTGTGCTAAGCCTGCTTAAGAGTGTAATTAATTAGCACTAATTAGTGACTGTAATTAAAATTTACTGTCCATAACTGAAACAAAGCCTAAAATGTAGTTAACAAAGTCAGGAAACCAAAAATACCACTTAAGAGCGACAAAAATTGAACAAACTTTGCTTAAGACAAGTTCAAAGGCGAAAGGGAGGGGGGGGCACACATAATGACGTTAAAGTGTTTTTCATAAAATTATCTTGTCCAAGATTTTTTTCCTTTCTAATACCTTCACTATGAGTTTCACTGCACAAAATGACTGCTTAAGAGTATACAATTTTGTGCTAAGACTGCTTAAGAGTGTAATTATTTAGCACTAATTAGTGACTGTAATTAAAATCCAAAACACCACTCAAGAGTGACAAAAATTGAACAAATTTTGTTTAAGACAAGTTTAAAGGGAGAGGGGGGGGGGCACCCATAATGATGTTTAAGTTGTTTTGCTAAAATTGTCTTATTCAGATTTATTTTCCATTCTATCACCTTTACTATGATTTTCACTGCATACATGACTTCTTAAGAGCATACAATGTTGTACTAATGCTACTTAAAAGCTTATTAATTAGCAGGGGGTTAATGGCCGATTGGTTAGTTCGTGCGGTTTGCATCATAAGGTCTATCATTGACTCAATCTACGTGATAAGCAGTAGGGTCGTCTGGCCAACCTCATGGGTTTATCCTTGGTCCTCAGGTTTCCACCCACTTCAAAAGACCACTATTGAATTGAACCGTGTTGGTCCAAAAATGACAGTTTGTGCCGAAAAGCTAGCTGACCAAGTCAGGAGGAAACCCGAAATATAACTTAAGAGCGACCAAAGTTTTCAACAAACTTTGCTTAAGACTGGTTCAAGGTTGACAAAGGTGTGTGTGTGTGGGGGGGGGGGATCGGATGGCACATACAGTAGGCTTTCGATTCATTAGATCTGTCATTGAGTCAATTGGTGTGGTTTCAAGTCTGATTAATCAATCAGCGTTGACATTTCTTAGCGTTTCCCCACAGTTCTGCGCAAAGAAGTCACTGTAACAGATTGTTTCATTGGCTAATTCCTCACACCAACAAGAACGCCTATTATATAACAACTCTTCCAGATCCTAGGGTAAAGACAAGTAAAACAAAATTAAATTTTGAACTAAAAAAAATGGAACGAAACAGGATCTCTGTGTTTTAATGAGATTGCCGAAAAATGATTTAAACCATTTTTTATGAAATTTATAATGATGAAGGGTTTCTCTCATGCGCAGACAAAATGATAAACAGACTTGTGTGATAGTTAAAAAGTGTCAATTTTAGAATTATCGAATTGCATATGATTATTGAATATGATTGGGAGGAATTTACATGACAAGTAGGACAATGTAATTTCTATCTGTAATTTCTATCGGTGTCAGTCATTATAACATATGTGATAGAACTGGTTAAACGCGTTCCAAATATAATTTTAACACAGATATCATTGATATGATAGATGAGTAATAAAGGTTTCAACAAACGAAAGTGACGAACACGAAAGGAAGATACGAGTTATCCTTCTGAAGTGACGAGTAATAACAGATACATGGGCGAATTTGTGTTCACTAATAATTCCTTCGAAGACCAAAAGTTGTTGTGTGAGACCGTGAGAGGATATCTGACAATTCATAAAAAGAATTGACTGCCACTAGATAAGAGAACACGAAAGAAAAACAGTAAAAAATATATGCATTACAATGATTTTATACGGTATAGAATGAATAAAAACAAGAGAATGTACCGACTAATTTTTTTTTTCTCGTGTTCTCATGACATTCAATTACTTTATTGAATTGTCAGATATCCTCTTACGGTCCCAAATAACAACTTTTGGTCTTAGAAGGAATTATTAGTGAGCAGAAATTCAGCTTCGTATCTGTTATCACTCAGTTATATAGAGGGATAACTCGGGTTTCCTTTTGACGTTCGTCACTTCCCTTTTTTGAAACTTTTATTACTCATCTATCGTATACATGATATCTGTGTTAAAATTATATTTGGAACGTGTTTAACCAGTTCTATCACACCTGTGATAATGACGGACACCAATATTGTCCTTAAAAGAATTTTTGTATTGAATTGCGATCCTCTAAATCAATTTTACATTTTTTTGATACTTCCCTGTCCTAATTAAACACTCTTAAATTGTTTTTGTTTTTATTTTAATCTATACGTATATTGTGATATAACACTCCGCAAATCTCGACAGATTCCATTACCCTACATCTAGACTCGACTGTAGTATGACAGTATGTGAAATGTACCTACGACCATACATTTGCGATGCAGCTACCGATTTACTTCAAAAAGGAAAACGTGTCGCTTTAACAAAAAAGTCCCAAATTGCGTCTTTTGTAGAGTGTGTATACCTAAATAAGCAGAGATGTTGTTTCAAGGCTGCTGGTTTGATAAAATTCCCTGGTAATTCCCCAAACCAAATGCCAAACGTAACGTTTGTTGATATACTACACTCTCCATGGGGACAGCCATTTTCCATTCGGAACCCTTAAAATAGTTCGAATATGGCGGAAATGGTCATACAGCCGAGATTAAGATGTGTAGAATCTGTCGAGGTTTGCCGAAAGGTGATATAAAAAAGTTTTATTTCTTCATAATTGACAAGACTAAAAATTCTCGCCATCAGAGACTCGTAAGATTCATGCGATTACATTACAAAAATTAACATGGACACTACCAAGTAAAACATGTACCCAAATCCATTGCTCTAAATTTAATATAAAGGCCAATAAAGTACATGATAAGCAGTAGGGTCGCATAATTATCATTTTTATTTATGACTCCAATAAAAATGCTAATTATGCGACCCTACTGCTTATCATGTACAACTGGGGAATCCAAACCCCGCCAGTTGACCCAATAACAGACCTTATGATGCAAACCGCACATGCTAACCATTCGTCCATTAACCCCCTGCTAATTAATAAGCTTTTAAGCAGCATTAGTACAACATGGTATGGTCTTAAGCAGTCATTTATGCATTGAAACTCAAAGTGAAGGTATTAGAATGGAAAATAATTCCGAATAAGACAATTTTAGCAAAACCACTTAAACATCGTTATGTGTCCCCCCCCCCCCTTTGTCACCTTTTAACTTGTCTTAAGCAAAGTTTGTTCAACTTTTGTCGCTCTTAAGTAGTATTTTCGGTTTCCTGACTTGGTTAACTACATTTGAGACTTTGTCTCAGTTATGGACTCTAAATTTTAATTAAAGTCACTAATTAGTGCTAATTAATTACACTCTTAAGCAGCCTTAGCACAACATTGTATGCTCTTAAGCAGTCATTTTGTGCAGTGAAACTCATTGTGAAGGTATTAGAAAGAAAAATAACCCCGGACAAGATAATTTTATGAAAAACACTTTAACATCATTATGTGTGGATTGTGTGCCCCCCCCCCTCCTTTTGCCAGCTTTGAACTTGTCTTAAGCAAAGTTTGTTCAACTTTTGTCGCTCTTAAGTAGTATTTTCGGTTTCCTGACTTGGCTAGCTAACTTTTAGGCTTTGTTTCAGTTATGGACTCTAAATTTTAATTACAGTCATTAATTAGTGCTAATTAATTAAGCTCTTAAGTAGCATTAGAACAACATTTTATGCTCTTAAGCCATGCATTCTGTTTCTTAGGGTTGAGTATGAAAAGCCTGCAAGAAAATTGTTGATGGACATTTAATTTTAACTATAATTAAAATTGAGGTGGTTGGGAGGGGCACTCCCAGGTAATTGCACAGGTTACAAAACTTAAGACTTGCCTTTCCAAAATGATATAGGGTTAAAATATGTGTTGTAGACCTCAAACCTTTTGGACCCAATATTTTGATTAAACCTCGCTGGGCTCCCGGGTTATATACTATATTCCGCAGACCCCAACTATAATCCGCAGACCCCCTATACTATATTCCGCAGACCCAACTATAATCCGCAGACCCCCTATACTATATTCCGCAGACCCCCTTTAAAGCTTCAATTTTTTTTAATTTTTATAGGGGGTCTGCGGATTATAGTTGGGTCTGCGGAATATAGTATAGGGGGTCTGCGGATTATAGTTGGGGTCTGCGGAATATAGTATAGGGGGTCTGCGGATTATAGTTGGGGTCTGCGGAATATAGTATAGGGGGTCTGCGGATTATAGTTGGGGTCTGCGGAATATAGTATAGGGGGTCTGCGGATTATAGTTGGGGTCTGCGGAATATAGTATAGGGGGTCTGCGGATTATAGTTGGGGTCTGCGGAATATAGTATAGGGGGTCTGCGGATTATAGTTGGGGTCTGCGGAATATAGTATAGGGGGTCTGCGGATTATAGTTGGGGTCTGCGGAATATAGTATAGGGGGTCTGCGGATTATAGTTGGGGTCTGCGGAATATAGTATAGGGGGTCTGCGGATTATAGTTGGGGTCTGCGGAATATAGTATAGGGGGTCTGCGGATTATAGTTGGGGTCTGCGGAATATAGTATAGGGGGTCTGCGGATTATAGTTGGGGTCTGCGGAATATAGTATAGGGGGTTTGCGGAATATAGTTGGGTCTGCGGAATATAGTATAGGGGGTCTGCGGATTATAGTTGGGGACTGCGGAATATAGTATAGGGGGTCTGCGGATTATAGTTGGGGTCTGCGGAATATAGTATAGGGGGTCTGCGGATTATAGTTGAGGTCTGCGATCTTCGGATTATACAGGTCTGCGATCTTCGATCTTCGGATTATACACTACCGTGAGAGCCTCCCACAATTAGTCTAAATTTTAAATCTGTGGGATTTTCTATACAAATTAGACTTATAGTATAGGGGGTCTGCGGATTATAGTTGGGGTCTGCGGAATATAGTATAGGGGGTCTGCGGATTATAGTTGAGGTCTGCGATCTTCGGATTATACAGGTCTGCGATCTTCGGTCTTCGGATTATACACTACCAGGCTCTCACAGCGTTACACAACGTCTCAGTAATTTCCTTGATATTTTATTAAAACCACTGTAAGCACGTCAATAGTTTTATTAGGGACGATATAGATTTCTTAATCATTTACCAACAAAAGTACATGTATTTTCTTTTTTGTGTGTGTTTTTTTCCCAAATATCTGATATCTTTTCGACTACTTCTGGATTTCGGATCATTGTTGGGATAGTTTTAACAAGTTGTTTGCATAGATATCTTTCTGTATCAGAAGTGTCAGAAACATTCATTCGGTAATTGTTTGTTAAAATGATAAATAAAAGAATATTTTCAATAATTTAACGATTTTTAAACTTTATTCAAAGATTGAGCCCATTTTTCGACTCCTTATATTATTTAAACCTTTTCCTTTTGGATTCACGCCACAGACCACCGATAGGACTCTGCGTTAAAAAAGATTTAGAAAAATCGTAGGTGTCGTTTTCGAGAAAAAGCCTTCTAAAAAGGCTCCAAAAACGGAAAATATTAGATTTTCGGCGTACCATAATTTATTTTCTAACCTTCGAAATCGTACCATTCAGATGCCATATAATAGTCTATTAATAGGACTATCCTAAAACAATTTACTTCTTTTGGTCCGTTAATATCTGACCGAGAAATTCAGATTTTTGCAAAAGCGCAAATTTTTTAACCTTTTTTTTTCATTTTTTGAATACTTTCGGTATGGTGATTATTATCGAGATAGTTTTAATAACTAGATTGGGCAATTAAATAGCCGCAGGGCTCTGTAAGGATATAATACATTATATCTAATCAGATAAAATACACCTGAGAAATCCTATGTTCAAAAGTGCCAAACTTGTAAAAATATCAAAATATCGAAAATTAAATTTCAGTATTTTAATACATATTATATGTCGTTAGAATCGGATTTAGGTGAGCTTTACGAATTTGTAGCCATTTTTAAAAAATCTTTTAAAATAAAAAAAAATATAGAGCATTTTTTTAAAAAAATACGATTTTTCGACTTTTTTCGATTTCCAGTCCCTTTTATATCCTTTTCCAGACATTTCAAAGTCTTATTGAATAGCTTTATGCCAAACACCACTGAAAGGACTCTCGATAGGGAAAGTTTAAGAAAAATCTGTGGTGCCGTTTTCGAGATACAGGCGTCCAAAAACGCTCCAAATCAGAAAATACTTGATTTTCAGCGTGCCATATTTTACTTCCTGTTCATGGTATCTGTAAGAATACGATACTGCAATTCTAAGGCAACCCAACGACACCTTAATCGTTTTAATTGAATTCCAACTGCCCAGGTCTCTGTTAAGTGCACGTCAATGTTTACACGGGACCTCGATTTTCGAACCATCAGAACGACTAGTCAGATGTGCGTTGTCATTCAGGCGATCCCTCCTGCATCACTGACAAGGGGAAACCGCACCACGCCGGAAAACCTGGCTAACCACGTGGCCCCCTAAGGTTATTGGGTCCAAATTGAGAGAGCGAGAGAGACAAGAGAGAGAGAAATGGGGTTTAACGTCCACTTGACACAAACTAGATAATTTCAGGACTAACATATGGTTTACTTTTATTTCAATAATTCGCTTGCCCGTTGGGATCTTTAGCAGTGGGAAGAAATTGGACGACCCGGAGAAACCCACGAGGTTGGACAGGCGACTTTACTCCTTGCCACGTACAACGGGGGATTTGAAACCACACCAGTTCACTCAATAACAGGCTTTGTGATACAGTGCGCGCACGGGGTATAAATGGAGCAGAAGGATCACTCTGGCTAATTGCGTAAGGTCGGGTGATCGATCCCTGCATTGGCCAAGAAAGTTCATTCAAAGAGAGATAGAGAGAAAGAGAGAGCGAGAGAGAGAGAGAGAAATGATGTTTAACGTCCACTCCACACAAACAAAAATATTCAAATGCCAAACATTCGACCATGAGCCGGGCTATCCTGTAATGTATCATTTTTGTTAATAGACGATAGATTCTCTAAGCCACCACAAATTAAGTATGTTTTCAAGCCCATGAATGTGGATTTTTCACTTTTGTTCATTTTCATTTCAAAATGGTGTCCATCAGTTGACCTGAATCAAAATTCTTTTCCAGAGCGTTTTTCGGCTTAAATTAAAGGATTCGGAAAATATAATTCCCTTGTCTGTAAATAAAATATCAAAAAAGCCTTAGGGATTTATCACATTTTAAGATTGTGGCACTTCCGGTTTGAGCTACAAACTCCATTTTTTTGTGTACTAATCAGTAGTGTCGTAGCTAGTACCAAAAAAAATCAAGGCAATCTAACCTATATTCCGTCGATTTTTTGTAAACTTTAATCCTTAATTTCACCAAGGGGAGATAATTTAGAAAATTTCTAATGACATTTTTTAAGGCGCATAGGTAAGATCTACTAACATACTAAATTTCATAAAAATCGTGCAACTATTGAAGAAGTTGTCATTTTGATTTAACTTCCGGTTCCAAATCACAGCGACAAATTTTCGAAATTCGAAAATCCGAAAGTGCAGATTTAAAGTATATGTTACAAGGTTTTCAAAGAAAAAGGAATTAGTAAAATAGGTCAAATAGTCCCAAAGATACAGCAAAGTAGGTCAAATGCATTTGTTCGTTAAATTCGGTGATTTCGGATTCGAAAAACGTTTTGAAAATACAGCCACCACTCATATTTTGGGGGGTAGGTAAAAATTTCAGAAAGATCCTATGGGTAGATTCTGAGAAAACCGAATTGTGGATAAAACACAAAATAATAATAGAAACTAGATCTGCTACTGTCCCATGCAGATATGAAAGCTTTCATATTCATTGTCACGTGTATCTTAAAGAAAATAAAAGGAACAAAATTATTAAAATTGGTCAATAACTTGCGAAGTTGCAGGTCTAAATTTAGTTAGAAACCTTGCACCCGGGCAAAAATAATATGAGGGAAATTTTTGCCTGGGCAGCAACTGAATTCCAACTGTCAAGGGTTCTTTTACGTGCACGCCAATGTGTACACGGGACCCCGTATTTTCGTTTCATCAGAACGACTAAGCAGTTGTCCGTGTCAGGCCCTCCGTCTGCATCACTGACAAGTGGAAACTTTGCAGGGAAATTGAGATGAACTTTCTCGGCTAATGCATGGATCGAACACCCGGCATCCAGGCTTGTGAGCCAGCACCTTACCCACTTAGCCACGTGACCCGTGTGAGACTGGTATTGTGTAACAAGTTCAAATGATTTGTCGGCATTTATTATAGCATAGAATGAATAAATAAAATGGGGTTTAATGCCTACGCTTCTGCACCTAACCTGTGCTAATGGAAGACGGGCATACGCCATACAGTTTGCTATGAGGGAAATTTTTGCTTCTGAACCTAACCTGGGCTAATTGAACACTGGGATACGCCATACAGTGTGCTATGAGGGAAATTTTTGCCCGGGCAGCAACTGAATTCCAATTGCCAAGGGATCTTTTACGTGCACGCCAATGTGTCAAAAACTCGCAAAGGTACAGGTTTAAATATTGTTAGAAACACCGCACCCGGACAAACAATTAATCAAAAACACGAGCTGAGGAGTCGTTTCGTAACAATGCCGCGTGTGAGACAATGTAAAAACAATGCCGCGTGTGAGACTGGTATTGTGTAACAAGTTCAAATGATTTGTCGGCATTTATTATAGCATAGAATGAATAAATAAAATGGGGTTTAATGCCTACGCTTCTGCACCTAACCTGTGCTAATGGAAGACGGGCCTACGCCATACAGTTTGCTATGAGGGAAATTTTTGCTTCTGAACCTAACCTGGGCTAATTGAACACTGGGATACGCCATACAGTGTGCTATGAGGGAAATTTTTGCCCGGGCAGCAGCTGAATTCCAATTGCCAAGGGATCTTTTACGTGCACGCCAATGTGTACACGGGACCACGGTTTTTCGTCCCATCGGAACGACAAGACAGCTGCCCGTGTCAGGCCCTCCGTCTGCATCACTGACAATGGGGAAACCACGCCGAAAAATAGAGATGATCTTTCTCGGCCAATGCATGGACCGCACACCCGGTGTCCAGGCTAGGGAGCCAGCACCTTACCCACGCAACACCCCCTTATACCATAGAACTAAATTAAATTATTCAAAAACTCGAGAAGTTACAGGTCTAAATATAGTTAGAAACATTGCAGCCGGGCAATGGCATACGCCATACAGTGTGCTCTGATGGAACTTTTTGCCCGGGCAGCAACTCAATTCCAACTGCCAAGGGATCTTTAACGTAAAAGCAATATTAAAATTGGTCAAAAATTCGCGAAGTTACAGGTCTAAAAAAAGTTAGAAACATTGCAGCCGGGCAATGGCATAGTGTGTTATGAGGGAAATATTTGCCCGGGCAGCAACTGAATTCCAACTGCCAAGGGATCTTTTACGTACACGCTAATGTGTACACGGGGCCTCGGTTTTTCGTCCCATCGGAACGACTAGGCAGATTTCCTTTGTCACTCAGGCGATCCCTCCTGCATCACTGACAACGGGAAACCGCGCCACGCCGAAAAACCTGGCTAACCACGTGATCCCCTACGGTTATTGGGTGAAATTGATAGAGAAGAGAGAGAGAGGGAGATAGAGAGAGTGAGAGAATTGGGGTTTAAAGTCCACTCGACACAAACTTAGGTAATTTCATGACTAACATATGGTTTACTTTTATTTCAATAATTCGCGTGCGCGTAGGTGTCTTTAGCAGTAGGAAGAAATTGGAGGACCCGGAGAAACCCCACAAGGTTGGATAGGCGAACTTACTCCTTGCTACGTACAACCGGGGATTCGAAACCAAGCCAGTTGACTCAATGCAAGCTTTATGATACAGTGCGCGTACGGGGTCCAAATGGAACAGGGCTAAGTTCGTAAGGTCGGGTGTTGGATCCCTGCATTGGCCGAGAAAGTTCATCCAGAGAGAGAGAGAGAAAAATTATGTTTAACGTCCACTCCATAAAAACTGTGTTCACGGGACCTCGGTTTTTCGTTCCATTGGAACTAATTTTTTTTTTTTAATTGGTTACAGGTCTAAATATAGTTAGAAACATTGCACCAGGGCAAAACAATATTGATGGAAGCCTTATAAATTGACTTCGAAAAAAAACACGAACGGCAGGTGCCACGAACAAACGACTTCAACTAATGAAAGTATCGCCTTGAAAATTTCAGGGTACCTAGGTACCAACGTTAAAAGTTCCTCGACGGAATTTGGTAATCATGGTACCGTTGGTTCTAGCTTAGCACATGCGCGAAGTCAACCGACCTTGCGCCGTGCCACGTACAAACCACTTGAACAAATGCATATATCACCATGAAAATTCTAGGGTATCTAGGTACCCATGTGAAAAGTTTCTCGCCGGAATTTGGTGTTCATGGTACCTTTGGTTCTAGTGTAGCGCATGCGCGAAGTCACGACGCACTGCAGGTACTTCGAACAAACGACTTGAACAAATACAGGTATCACCTTGAAAATATCAGGGTACCTAGGTACTAACGGTTCCAGCGTAGCGCATGCGCGTATTCAAAACCAGCTAACTCGAAAACAACCTTGTCGGCACGGAAAACATGACAGGGGTAATTCGAATTTTTAAAATATTCAAATGCCAAACATTCGACCATGAGCCAGACTACCCTGTAATGTATTATTTTCGTTAATAGACGATATATTTCCTAAGCCACGACCAATTGTGTATGTTTTCAAGCCCATAAATGTGGATTTTTCACTATTGTTCATTTAAAATTCAAAATGGCGTCCATCAGTTGACCTAAATAAAAGTTCTTTTCGCGAGTGTTTTTCGGCCTAAATTTAAGGATTCGGAAAATATAATTCCCTTGTCTGTAAATAAAAAATCAAAAAAGCCTTAGGGTTTTTTTACCTTTCAAGATGTCGGCACTTCCGGTTTGTGCTACAAACTCAATTTTTTGTGTACGAATCAGTAGTGTCGTAGCTAGTACCAAAAATTTTTTTCGAGGCAATCTGACCTATATTTCGTCGATTTTTGGGAAAATTTTGATCCTTAATATCACCATGGGGAGATAACTTTAAAAAAAACTTTTAATGTCCTTTTTTAAGTCGCATGAGTAAGATCTACTTATATACTAAATTTTATGAAAATCGTACAACTATTAAAGAAGTTTTCTTTTTGATTTAACTTCCGGTTCTAAATCATAGCGACGAATTTTCGAAATTCAAAAATCTGAAATTGCAGATTTGAAGTCGAGTTTACAAGGTACCCAGAGAAAAAATAATTAGTAAAATAGGTCAAAAAGTCATGAGGGTACAGCAATGTAGGTCAAATGCATTTGTTCGTCAAATTCGGTGATTTCGGATGCGAAAAACGTTTTGAAAATATATTCACCCAACAGCCACCCCCCATTTTTGGGGGGGTAGGTAAAAATTTTAGAAAGATCCTATGGGTAGATTCTGAGAAAACCGAAAAGTGGATAAAACACAAAAAAATTTAACTAGATCTGCTACTGTCCCAAGCAGATATGAAAGCTTTCATATTCATCATCACGTGCCATCGATTATACCAAGTATCTTAAAGAAAATAACAAGAACAAAAATATTAAAATTGGTCGAAAAGTCGCGAAGTTACGGATCTAAATATAGTTTGAAACAGTAAGTTAGCTTAAAAAAAACAAAAAACAAACAACGGCAGGTGCCAAGAACAAATGACTTGAACAAGTATCACCTTGAAAATTTCAAAGTACCTCTTCGTCTCGTGGCCTTAAACACTGTTTATAAATTTAAAGTCAATCGGATATTAACTTTAGCCACAAGAGCGTTCACAGATAAAGGGCCATTACTCTGGCAGTAATTACTGAAAATCAATGGGATTCTTCGTCTCATGACCTTAAACACTGTGTTAAAATTTAAAGTGAATCGGATATTAACTTTAGCCGCTAGAGCGTTAAAGAGGTTTTTTGAAGAGATCAAGGGTATTAACTCTGGCAGTAACTATCGGATATCCTTGAAAATCCATATGCTTCTTTGTTTCATGACCTTAAACACTGTGCATAAATTTAAAGTCATTCGGGTATTTACTTTAGCCTCTAGAGAGTTCACAAGAAATTGTGGACGACGAACGGGCGGACCGACGGCCGGCCGGTCGGATACGACGGCAAATACGACCACATTTCCATATGCTTCGTCTCATGACCTTAAACACTGTGCATAAATTTAAAGATAATCGGGTATCAACTTTAACCTCTAGAGCGTTCAAAAGAAATTATGGACGACGAACTGACGGACGGCCGGTCGGGGGCGACGGCAATATACGACCACATTTCCATGTGGGCGTATAATTAAATTATACGAAAATCATTATTGTTATTATGAACTGCAGCGTTAGACACGAACTGCCGAGTGTTGGAGTTCGTTTGAGTGTCTTGTTATTCGAGTCTAGAGTCAACAATTGCAAATGGCACCGAATGGCAAAATTTTATCTCTCGTGGGAAGCTTAAGGTCGGTTAAATGTATAGTTATTGGTCGATTTGGCTGAAATTTAGTGAGAGGACTTTGCTAGCCCATCTCCTATCCCCCTGAAAATTTCAAGTCTCTGTGACTTCCGTTACTGAAATAGAACCGATTTTTCACCATTGTTCATTTTCAATTCGAAATGGCGTCCAGCAGTTGACCTAAATCAAAATTCGATTCCTGAAAGTTTTTCGGCTTTCCTAAAAGGATTCGGAAAATGTAATTGCCTTGTCTGTAAGTAAAATATCAACAAAGCCTTATCGATTTGCATATTTCAAGACGGTTGCACTTCCGGTTTGTGCTACAAACTCAATTTTTTTGTGTACGAATCAGAAGTGTCGTAGCTATTACAAAAAACAATTTCAAGGCAATTTGACCTATATTTCGTCGATTTTTTTGAAAATTTTGATCCTTAATTTCTCCAAGGGGAGATAATTTAGAAAATTTCTAATGATATTTTTCAAGTCGTATCGATAAGATCTACTCACATACTTAATTTCGTGAAAATCGTGCAACTATTAAAGAAGTTGTCAAGTTGGTCTCAACTTTTGGTTTCAAAATAACATCGACGAATTTTCGAAATTCGAAAATCCGAAATTGCAGATTTGAAGTAAATGTTTCAAGGTATTCAAAGAAAAAAGAATTAATAAAATAGGTCAAAAAGTCACAAAGTTACAGCAATGTTGGTCAAATGCATACGACTTGTTCTTATTTTCAATTCAAAATGGCGTCCATCACTTGAGCTAAATAAAAATTCTATTCCCGACAGTTTTTTAGCTTTTCTAAAAGGATTCGGAAAATATAATTGCCTTGTCTGTAAGTAAAATATCAACAAAGGAGTATCGATTTTCACATTTCAAGATGGTTCCACTTCCGGTTTGGGCTACAAACTCGATTTTTTGGGTACGAATCAGTAGTGTCCTAGCTAGTAAAAAAAACTTTTTTTTAAGGCAATCTGACTTATATTTCGTCGATTTTTTCGAAAACTTTGATCCTTAATATCATCAAGGGGAGATAATTTAGAAAATTTCATGAAAATCGTGCAACTACTAAAGAAGTTGTTATTTTGATTTTTACTTCCGGCTGGAAATCACAGCGACGAATTTTCGAAATTCGAAAATCCGAAATTGCAGATTTCAAGTAAAGGAGTCAAGGTATTCAAAGAAAAAAGAATTAGTAAATAGGTGAAATAGTCACAAAGTTACAGCAAGTAGGTCAACTGCATTTATTCGTAAAATTAGGTGATTTCGGATGCGAAGAACGTTTTGAAAATATATTTACCCAACAGCCACCACCCATTTTTTTTTGGGGGGGGGGGGTAGGTAAAAGTTTCAGAAAGATCCTATGCGTACATTCTGAGAAATCCGATTTGTGAATAAAACACAAAAAAAACTAGATCTGCTACTGTCCCAAGCAGATATGAGAGCTTTCATATTTATCATCACGTGCCATTGATTATACCAAGTATCTTAAAGAAAATAACAAGAAAAAAAATATTAAAATTGGTCAAAAACTCGCGAAGTTACGGATCTAAATATAGTTTGAAACCGTAAGTTAGCTTTAAAAAAAACCAAAAAACAAACAACGGCAGGTGCCAAGAACAAACGACTTGAACAAGTATCACCTTGAAAATTTCAAAATATCTCTTCGTCTCGTGGCCTTAAACACTGTTTATGAATTTAAAGTCAATCGGATATTAACTTTAGCCACAAGAGCGTTAACAGATCAAGGGCCATAACTCTGGGATTCTTCGTCTCGTGACCTTAAACACTGTGTTTAAATTTAAAGTGAATCGGATATTAACTTTAGCCGCTAGAGCGTTAAAAAGGTTTTTTGAAGAGATCAAGGGTAAGAACTCTGGCAGTAACTATCGGATATCCTTGAAAATCCATATGCTTCTTTGTTTCATGACCTTAAACACTGTGCATAAATTTAAAGCCATTCAGGTATTTACCTTAGCCTCTAGAGAGTTCACAAGAAATTGTGGACGACGAACGGGCGGACCGGCGGCCGGTCGGGGGCGTCGGCAATATACGACCACATTTCCATATGCTTCGTCTCATGACCTTAAACACTGTGCATAAATTTAAAGTCAATCGGGTATTAACTTTAACCTCTGGAGCGTTCACAAGAAATTATGGACGACGAACTGACTGACGGACCGCCGGTCGGGGGCGACGGCAATATACGACAACATTTCCATGTGGGCGTTAATTAAAATAATATACGAAAATCATTTTTATTATTATGAACTGCAGCGTTAGACACGAAGTGCCGAGTGTTGGAGTTCGTTTGAGTGTCTTGTTATTCGAGTCTAGAGTCAACAATTGCAAATGGCACCGAATGGCAAAATTTTATCTCTCGTGGGAAGCTTAAGGTCGGTAAAATAAGTGGTTATTGGTCGATTTTGCTTAAATTTAGTGTGAGGTCATTGCTAGCCCATCTCCTATCCCCCTGAAAATATCAAGTCTCTGTGACTTCCGTTACTGAAAAAGAACCGATTTTTCACCATTGTTCATTTTCAATACAAAACGGCTTCCAACAGTTGACCTAAATCAAAATTCGATTCCTGAAAGTTTTTCGGCTTTCCTAAAAAGATTCGGAAAATTATTACCTTGTCTGTAAGTAAAATATCAACAAAGCCTTATCGATTTGCATATTTCAAGACGGTTGCACTTCCGGTTTTTTTGTGTACGAATCAGTAGTGTCGTAGCTATTACAAAAAACAATTTCAAGGCAATTTGACCTATATTTCGTCGATTTTTTTATCCTTTATTTCTCCAAGGGGGATAATTTAGAAAATTTCTAATGATAATTTTCAAGTCGTATCGATAAGATCTACTCACATACTTAATTTCGTAAAAATCGTGCAACTATTAAAGAAGTTGTCAAGTTGGTCTTAACTTTTGGTTTCGAAATAACATCGACGAATTTTCGAAATTCGAAAATCCGAAATTGCAGATTTGAAGTAAATGTTTGAAGGTATTCAAAGAAAAAAGAATTAATAAAATAGGTCAAAAAATCACAAAGTTACAGCAATGTTGGTCAAATTCATTGGACTTGTTCCCATTTTCAATTCAAAATGCCGTCCATCACATGACCTAAATCAAAATTCTATTCCCAGCATATTTTCGGCTTTTCTAAAAGGATTCGTCAAAATATAATTGCCTTGTCTGTAAGTAAAATATCAACAAAGGAGTATCGATTTTCACATTTCAAGATGGTTCCACTTCCGGTTTGGGCTACAAACTCAATTTTTTGGGTACGAATCAGTAGTGTCCTAGCTAGTAAAAAAAAATTCAAGGCAATCTGACCTATATTTCGTCGATTTTTTTGAAAACTTTGATCTTTAATATCACCAAGGGGAGATAATTTAGAAAAATTCTAACAACATTTTTAAAGTCGCGTGAGCGAGTTCTACTTACATACCGAATTTCATGAAAATCGTGCAACTATTAAAGAAGTTGTTATTTTGATTTTTACTTCCGGCTCGAAATCACAGCGACGAATTTTCGAATATGAATATATGAAAGCTTAACTAAATCTGCATAGCAGATATCAAAGCTTTCATATATATGCAAAGGGGTTATTAGAATCTGCTGTAACGATAAGGATAATGTCATCAGGTATTTAAAAAATTAAAAACCAATATTAAATTCTGAAAATCGATATTTTTGGGTTAAAAACCTTTTTTTTTAAATCGGATCAAAATTGGCGTGAGGTACAGGGTTCGGGGTTGTAATGGACGTATTATGTCCAATTTTCATAGTTTTCGGACAATCGGTGTCGGTTTCGCGGCGAAATTTCCCTTTTCCCCCTTATAGAAGAAACCGTAAATTGACTTATAAAAAAACGACGAACGGAAGGTGTCAAGAACAAACGACTTGAACAAATGCAGGTATCACCTTGAAAATTTCGGGGTACCTAGGACGTGAATAGTTACTCGCCGGAATTTGGTTATCATGGTACCTTTGGTTCTAGCATAGCGCATGCGCAAATTCACGACGCACGGTAGGTGCCAGGAACAAACGACTTGAACAAATGCAAATATCACCGAGCCCGGGGATGTTATGGACGTATTGTGTCCAATTTTCATAGTTTTCGGACAATCGGTGTCGGCTTCGCGGCGAAATTTCCCTTTTTTTCCCTTATAGAAGCCGTAAATTGACTTAGAAAAAAAACGACGAACAAACAAACGACTTGAACAAATGCAGGTATCACCTTCAAAATGTTAGGGTACCTAGGTACCAATGTGAAAAGTTACTCGCCGGAATTTAGTGCTCATGGTACCTTTGGTTCTAGCATAGCGCATGCGCAAAGTCACGACGCACGGTAGGTGCCACGAACAAACGACTTGAAGAAATGCAAATATCACCTTGAAAATTTCTGGGTTCCTACGTACTAACGTGAAACGCTTCTCGCCGGAATTTGGTACTCATGGTACCATTGTTTCCAGCGTAGCGCATGCGCGAAGTCAAAACCAGCTTACTCGAAAAAACCTTGTCGGCACGAAAAACATCAAAGGGGTAATTCGAATTTTTCATATATTCTAAAAACCAATATTAAATTCCGAAAATCGATATTTTTTGCTAAAACTCTTTTTTTTTAATCAAATCAAAATGGGAGTTCGGTACAGGGTCCGGGTTGTAATGGACGTATTGTACTTTTGGTTCTAGCGTAGCGCATGCGCAGTCACGACGCACGATAGGTGCCAAGAACAAACGACTTGAACAAATGCAGGTATCACCTTGAAAATTTCAGGGTACCTAGGTACTAACGTAATAAGTTCCTCGCCGGAATTTGGTACTCATGGTACCTTTAGTTCCAGCATACCGCATGTGCGAGGTCAAAACCATTTGGTCCGATTACCTTCAAATGCGCACAGATTGTACTTTGGGACTGTAGCTGTCACATATTAAAAACAGTTCAAAGAACGTTGAAAATAAATTCAAAACCCACCCCCTTCCAATCCAAACGACTAGACACAGATCCTTGCTAGGCCTTCCACACTTCACCACTGACAACGGGGAGCCACATTGATGTCGGGTTTTCGTAACCATCCGAACTACTCGACTCTAAATCCTTGCACCACGGTCTAGGGTGTCCGAGTTTTTCGTCGCAGCCAAACGATTAGACACGGATCCTTGCCGGGCCTTCCGTCCTTTACCACTAACAACGGGGAACCACAGTGACCTCGGTTTTTCGTTCTATCCGAACGACAAGACATTCTTCCTTAAAAGGCCTTCCGTTCTGCACAAAATACCACGCTGGCCTTGTTTTGGCACTCTTTAAACACACGATAAGAACACTGTATTAATTTCTATATATCAATAAAATATGCCTCAGGTCCATTGTATCATATATAATACACTAAATTTTGACATTGATTTTCAGAAAAAATATTATTTTATTTTTAAACTTGAATTAGACTAGTAAAAACAAAATATTTTCTGGCAATAGAAAGTTTAGAGTTAGATCGCAGGTAGGCCTACTTGAGGCCAATTTTTTCGAAGTTTTATAGCTGCATCCGGTGACCGATTTTTATTTAACTGAGGAATAAGTAATATTTCATATTATAGCAGTAAATAATTAAAATATTTGATAGGGATTTTAATACTATGTATATCATGTATGTGTCAAGGTCATAAAACGTCCGCTCAAAGTATCATTCGTCGAGGTTTGACGAAGGCAGATTTTAGCAACCCGGATAAATTTGCACTGCCAAGGCAACGTTCCATTGGCCCGATTGTCTTTAAATTTGCACACATTGTACCTTGAGACTCTACCTATCGCATTTAAAAACTGGAAATGAGTGAGATTCCGAGAACAATGAAAATAAATTACAAACCCAACCCCACCCATCAAAGTTAACCTCTAGAGCGTTCAAAAGAAATTATGGACGACGAACTGACGGAAGGCCGGTCGGGGGCGACGGCAATATACGACCACATTTCCATGTGGGCGTATAATTAAATTATACGAAAATCATTATTGTTATTATGAACTGCAGCGTTAGGCACGAAGTGCCGAGTGTTGGAGTTCGTTTGAGTGTCTTGTTATTCGAGTCTAGAGTCAACAATTGCAAATGGCACCGAATGGCAAAATTTTATCTCTCGTGGGAAGCTTAAGGTCGGTAAAATGTATAGTTATTGGTCGATTTGGCTGAAATTTAGTGAGAGGACTTTGCTAGCCCATCTCCTATCCCCCTGAAAATTTCAAGTCTCTGTGACTTCCGTTACTGAAATAGAACCGATTTTTCACCATTGTTCATTTTCAATTCGAAATGGCGTCCAGCAGTTGACCTAAATCAAAATTCGATTCCTGAAAGTTTTTCGGCTTTCATAAAAGGATTCGGAAAATATAATTGCCTTGTCTGTAAGTATAATATCAACAAAGCCTTATCGATTTGCATATTTCAAGACGGTTGCACTTCCGGTTTGTGCTACAAACTCAATTTTTTTGTGTACGAATCAGTAGTGTCGTAGCTATTACAAAAAACAATTTCAAGGCAATTTGACCTATATTTCGTCGATTTTTTTGAAAATTTTGATCCTTAATTTCTCCAAGGAGAGATAATTTAGAAAATTTCTAATGATATTTTTCAAGTCGTATCGATAAGATCTACTCACATACTTAATTTCGTGAAATCGTGCAACTATTAAAGAAGTTGTCAAGTTGGTCTCAACTTTTGGTTTCAAAATAACATCGACGAATTTTCGAAATTCGAAAATCCGAAATTGCAGATTTGAAGTAAATGTTTCAAGGTATTCAAAGAAAAAAGAATTAATAAAATAGGTCAAAAAGTCACAAAGTTACAGCAATGTTGGTCAAATGCATTCGACTTGTTCTTATTTTCAATTCAAAATGGCGTCCATCACTTGAGCTAAATAAAAATTCTATTCCCGACAGTTTTTTAGCTTTTCTAAAAGGATTCGGAAAATATAATTGCCTTGTCTGTAAGTAAAATATCAACAAAGGAGTATCGATTTTCACATTTCAAGATGGTTGCACTTCCGGTTTGGGCTACAAACTCGATTTTTTGGGTACGAATCAGTAGTGTCCTAGCTAGTAAAAAAACTTTTTTTTTAAGGCAATCTGACTTATATTTCGTCGATTTTTTTCGAAAACTTTGATCCTTAATATCATCAAGGGGAGATAATTTAGAAAATTTCATGAATATCGTGCAACTACTAAAGAAGTTGTTATTTTGACTTCCGGCTGGAAATCACAGCGACGAATTTTCGAAATTCGAAAATCCGAAATTGCAGATTTCAAGTAAAGGAGTCAAGGTATTCAAAGAAAAAAGAATTAGTAAATAGGTGAAATAGTCACAAAGTTACAGCAAGTAGGTCAACTGCATTTATTCGTAAAATTAGGTGATTTCGGATGCGAAGAACGTTTTTTTTGGGGGGGGGGGTAGGTAAAAGTTTCAGAAAGATCCTATGCGTACATTCTGAGAAATCCGATTTGTGAATAAAACACAAAAAAAACTAGATCTGCTACTGTCCCAAGCAGATATGAGAGCTTTCATATTTATCATCACGTGCCATCGATTATACCAAGTATCTTAAAGAAAATAACAAGAAAAAAAATATTAAAATTGGTCAAAAACTCGCGAAGTTACGGATCTAAATATAGTTTGAAACCGTAAGTTAGCTTAAAAAAAAACAAAAAACAAACAACGGCAGGTGCCAAGCACAAACGACTTGAACAAGTATCACCTTGAAAATTTCAAAGTATCTCTTCGTCTCGTGGCCTTAAACACAGTTTATAAATTTAAAGTCAATCGGATATTAACTTTAGCCACAAGAGCGTTAACAGATCAAGGGCCAAAACTCTGGCAGTAATTACTGAAAATCAATGGGATTCTTCGTCTCGTGACCTTAAACACTGTGTTTAAATTTAAAGTGAATCGGATATTAACTTTAGCCGCTAGAGCGTTAAAAAGGTTTTTTGAAGAGATCAAGGGTAAGAACTCTGGCAGTAACTATCGGATATCCTTGAAAATCCATATGCTTCTTTGTTTCATGACCTTAAACACTGTGCATAAATTTAAAGCCATTCAGGTATTTACCTTAGCCTCTAGAGAGTTCACAAGAAATTGTGGACGACGAACGGGCGGACCGACGGCCGGCCGGTCGGGGGCGTCGGCAATATACGACCACATTTCCATATGCTTCGTCTCATGACCTTAAACACTGTGCATAAATTTAAAGTCAATCGGGTAATTGTGGACGACGAACTGACGGACGGTCGATCGGGGGCGACGGCAATATACGACAACATTTCCATGTGGGCGTTAATTAAAATAATATACGAAAATCATTTTTATAATTATGAACTGCAGCGTTAGGCACGAAGTGCCGAGTGTTGGAGTTCGTTTGAGTGTCTTGTTATTCGAGTCTAGAGTCAACAATTGCAAATGGCACCGAATGGCAAAATTTTATCTCTCGTGGGAAGCTTAAGGTCGGTAAAATAAATAGTTATTGGTCGATTTCGCTGAAATTTAGTGTGAGGTCATTGCTAGCCCATCTCCTATCCCCCTGAAAATTTCAAGTCTCTGTGACTTCCGTTACTGAAAAAGAACCGATTTTTCACCATTGTTCATTTTCAATACAAAACGGCTTCCAACAGTTGACCTAAATCAAAATTCGATTCCTTAAAGTTTTTCGGCTTTCCTAAAAAGATTCGGAAAATTATTGCCTTGTCTGTAAGTAAAATATCAACAAAGCCTTATCGATTTGCATATTTCAAGATGGTTGCACTTCCGGTTTGGGCTACAAACTCAATTTTTTTGTGTACGAATCAGTAGTGTCGTAGCTATTACAAAAAACAATTTCAAGGCAATTTGACCTATATTTCGTCGATTTTTTTATCCTTTATTTCTCCAAGGGGGGATAATTTAGAAAATTTCTAATGATAATTTTCAAGTCGTATCGATAAGATCTACTCACATACTTAATTTCGTAAAATTCGTGCAACTATTAAAGAAGTTGTCAAGTTGGTCTTAACTTTTGGTTTCGAAATAACATCGACGAATTTTCGAAATTCGAAAATCCGAAATTGCAGATTTGAAGTAAATGTTTGAAGGTATTCAAAGAAAAAAGAATTAATAAAATAGGTCAAAAAGTCACAAAGTTACAGCAATGTTGGTCAAATGCATTGGACTTGTTCCCATTTTCAATTCAAAATGCCGTCCATCACATGACCTAAATCAAAATTCTATTCCCAGCATATTTTCGGCTTTTCTAAAAGGATTCGTCAAAATATAATTGCCTTGTCTGTAAGTAAAATATCAACAAAGGAGTATCGATTTTCACATTTCAAGATGGTTCCACTTCCGGTTTGGGCTACAAACTCAATTTTTTGGGTACGAATCAGTAGTGTCCTAGCTAGTAAAAAAAAATTCAAGGCAATCTGACCTATATTTCGTCGATTTTTTTGAAAACTTTGATCTTTAATATCACCAAGGGGAGATAATTTAGAAAAATTCTAACAACATTTTTAAAGTCGCGTGAGCGAGATCTACTTACATACCAAATTTCATGAAAATCGTGCAACTATTAAAGAAGTTGTTATTTGGATTTTTACTTCCGGCTCGAAATCACAGCGACGAATTTTCGAATATGAATATATGAAAGCTTAACTAGATCTGCATAGCAGATATCAAAGCTTTCATATATATGCAAAGGGGTTATTAGAATCTGCTGAAACGATAAGGATAATATCATCAGGTATTTAAAAAATTAAAAACCAATATTAAATTCTGAAAATCGATATTTTTTGGTTAAAATCCTTTTTTTTTTAAATCGGATCAAAATTGGCGTGAGGTACAGGGTTCGGGGTTGTAATGGACGTATTGTGTCCAATTTTCATAGTTTTCGGACAATCGGTGTCGGTTTCGCGGCGAAATTTCCCTTTTCCCCCTTATAGAAGAAACCGTAAATTGACTTATAAAAAAACGACGAACGGAAGGTGTCAAGAACAAACGACTTGAACAAATGCAGGTATCACCTTGAAAATTTCGGGGTACCTAGGACGTGAATAGTTACTCGCCGGAATTTGGTTATCATGGTACCTTTGGTTCTAGCATAGCGCATGCGCAAATTCACGACGCACGGTAGGTGCCAGGAACAAACGACTTGAACAAATGCAAATATCACCTTGAAATTTCAGGGTACCTAGGTACTAACGTGAAAAGTTTCTCGCCGGAATTTGGTACTTATGGTACCATTGGTTCCAGCGTAGCGCATGTGCGAAGTCAAAACCATTTGGTCCGATTACCTTCAAATGCGCACAGATTGTACTTTGGGACTGTAGCTGTCACATATTAAAAACAGTTCAAAGAACGTTGAAAATAAATTCAAAACCCACCCCCTTCCAATCCAAACGACTAGACACAGATCCTTGCTAGGCCTTCCACACTTCACCACTGACAACGGGGAGCCACATTGATGTCGGGTTTTCGTAACCATCCGAACTACTCGACTCTAAATCCTTGCACCACGGTCTAGGGTGTCCGAGTTTTTCGTCGCAGCCAAACGATTAGACACGGATCCTTGTCGGGCCTTCCGTCCTTTACCACTAACAACGGGGAACCACAGTGACCTCGGTTTTTCGTTCTATCCGAACGACAAGACATTCTTCCTTAAAAGGCCTTCCGTTCTGCACAAAATACCACGCTGGCCTTGTTTTGGCACTCTTTTAACACACGATAAGAACACTGTATTAATTTCTATATATCAATAAAATATGCCTCAGGTCCATTGTATCATAATACACTAAATTTTGACATTGATTTTCAGAAAAAATATTATTTTATTTTTAAACTTGAATTAGACTAGTAAAAACAAAATATTTTCTGGCAATAGAAAGTTTAGAGTTAGATCGCAGGTGTGTTAAAAGAGCATATTTTCGGCTTTTCTAAAAGGATTCGTCAAAATATAATTGCCTTGTCTGTAAGTAAAATATCAACAAAGGAGTATCGATTTTCACATTTCAAGATGGTTCCACTTCCGGTTTGGGCTACAAACTCAATTTTTTGGGTACGAATCAGTAGTGTCCTAGCTAGTAAAAAAAAATTCAAGGCAATCTGACCTATATTTCGTCGATTTTTTTGAAAACTTTGATCTTTAATATCACCAAGGGGAGATAATTTAGAAAAATTCTAACAACATTTTTAAAGTCGCGTGAGCGAGATCTACTTACATACCAAATTTCATGAAAATCGTGCAACTATTAAAGAAGTTGTTATTTGGATTTTTACTTCCGGCTCGAAATCACAGCGACGAATTTTCGAATATGAATATATGAAAGCTTAACTAGATCTGCATAGCAGATATCAAAGCTTTCATATATATGCAAAGGGGTTATTAGAATCTGCTGAAACGATAAGGATAATATCATCAGGTATTTAAAAAATTAAAAACCAATATTAAATTCTGAAAATCGATATTTTTTGGTTAAAATCCTTTTTTTTTTAAATCGGATCAAAATTGGCGTGAGGTACAGGGTTCGGGGTTGTAATGGACGTATTGTGTCCAATTTTCATAGTTTTCGGACAATCGGTGTCGGTTTCGCGGCGAAATTTCCCTTTTCCCCCTTATAGAAGAAACCGTAAATTGACTTATAAAAAAACGACGAACGGAAGGTGTCAAGAACAAACGACTTGAACAAATGCAGGTATCACCTTGAAAATTTCGGGGTACCTAGGACGTGAATAGTTACTCGCCGGAATTTGGTTATCATGGTACCTTTGGTTCTAGCATAGCGCATGCGCAAATTCACGACGCACGGTAGGTGCCAGGAACAAACGACTTGAACAAATGCAAATATCACCTTGAAATTTCAGGGTACCTAGGTACTAACGTGAAAAGTTTCTCGCCGGAATTTGGTACTTATGGTACCATTGGTTCCAGCGTAGCGCATGTGCGAAGTCAAAACCATTTGGTCCGATTACCTTCAAATGCGCACAGATTGTACTTTGGGACTGTAGCTGTCACATATTAAAAACAGTTCAAAGAACGTTGAAAATAAATTCAAAACCCACCCCCTTCCAATCCAAACGACTAGACACAGATCCTTGCTAGGCCTTCCACACTTCACCACTGACAACGGGGAGCCACATTGATGTCGGGTTTTCGTAACCATCCGAACTACTCGACTCTAAATCCTTGCACCACGGTCTAGGGTGTCCGAGTTTTTCGTCGCAGCCAAACGATTAGACACGGATCCTTGTCGGGCCTTCCGTCCTTTACCACTAACAACGGGGAACCACAGTGACCTCGGTTTTTCGTTCTATCCGAACGACAAGACATTCTTCCTTAAAAGGCCTTCCGTTCTGCACAAAATACCACGCTGGCCTTGTTTTGGCACTCTTTTAACACACGATAAGAACACTGTATTAATTTCTATATATCAATAAAATATGCCTCAGGTCCATTGTATCATAATACACTAAATTTTGACATTGATTTTCAGAAAAAATATTATTTTATTTTTAAACTTGAATTAGACTAGTAAAAACAAAATATTTTCTGGCAATAGAAAGTTTAGAGTTAGATCGCAGGTAGGCCTACTTGAGGCCAATTTTTTCGAAGTTGTATAGCTGCATCCGGTGACCGATTTTTATTTAACTGAGGAATAAGTAATATTTCATATTATAGCAGTAAATAATTGATAGGGATTTTAATACTATGTATATCATGTATGTGTCAAGGTCATAAAACGTCCGCTCACAGTATCATTCGTCGAGGTTTGACGAAGGCAGATTTTAGCAACCCGGATAAATTTGCACTGCCAAGGCAACGTTCCATTGGCCCGATTGTCTTTAAATTTGCACACATTGTACCTTGAGACTCTACCTATCGCATTTAAAAACTGGAAATGAGTGAGATTCCGAGAACAATGAAAATAAATTACAAACCCAACCCCACCCATCAAAGTTTTTTTTGCTTAAAAAATTGCCGTATTTTATCGATTTTTTTCGTTCTTGATATGTGAATATTTTCTCCTTTTAATATGTGATAAATATCATTGCGGCGCAGCCAACCGCTAGAAATTCCGGGGATTTGGAAAACCGTAACGATGCCTCAGCAGTCAAAAAGGTCAAAATGGGCGATTTCGGTTTCTATTGTCGAAACAACGTTCGGGTCATTTTTTAAAAAATGTCTTTGATGGAATATGTGTATAGTACTTATACCTAATACATACAGAAGAGGCGATAAAATCTCTTTGCATTTGCAATTTCAAAATTAATTAAAACCAATATTAAATTCCGAAAAACGTTGTTTTTTTTTTGTTGCTAAAACTCTTTTTTTAATGGGATCAAAATTGTGGTAAAGCACAGAGTCCGTGATGGTAATGGGCGTATTGTGTCCAAATTTCATGGTTCTCGGACAATCGGTGCCGGTGTCGCAGCCAAATTCCCCATCCCCCTGCCCTTATAAAAGCCGTAAATCGACAGAACGCCGTGCCAAGAACAAACAACTTGAACGAATGCAGGTATCACCTTGAAAATTTCGTGGTACCTTTTGGTTCCAGCGTAGCGCATGCGCCAAGTCACGACGCACGGTAGGTGCCAAAAAAACAAACGGCTTGAGCAAATGCAGGTATCACCTTGAAAATTTCAGGGTACCTAGGTATTAACGTGAAAAGTGTCTCACCGGAGTTTGGTACTCATGGTACTTTTGGTTTTAGCGTAGCGCATGCGCGAAGTCAAACCCGCTAAACTCGAAAACAACCTTGTCGGCACGGAAAACTTTAAAGGAGAAATTCGAATTTTTGAAATATTCAAATGCCAAACATTCGACAATGAGCCAGGCTATCCCGTTATGTATTATATTCGTTAAAAGCAGATAGATTCTTTAAGCCACGACCAATTGTGTATGTTTTCAAGCCCATTAATGTGGATTTTTCACTGTTTTTCATTTTCAATTCAAAATGGTGTCCATCATTTGCCAGAAATCAAAATTCTACACTCTACGTTTTACCGGCCTTCCTACAAGGAGTCGGAAAATGCAATTGCCATGTCTGTAAATAAAATACTCAAAAAGCCTTAGAGATTTTTCATATTTCAAGATGGTGTCGCTTCCGGTTCGGGCTACAACTCCATTTTTTGTGTACGAATCAGTAGTGTCATAGCTAGTACAAAAATAATGGTCAAGACAATTTGACCTATATTTCGTCGATTTTTTGGAAAACTTTGATCCTTAATATCACAATTTACTTACATAATTAATTTCATAAAAATCGTTCAACTATTAAAGATGTTGTCATTTTGATTTTAACTTCCGGTTCGATATAACAGGGCGAATTTTCGAAATTCAAAAATCCGAAATAGCAGATTTGAAGTGAATGATTCAAGGTACTCAAAGAAATTTATTTTAGTAAAATAGGTCAAATAGTCACAAAGTTACATTTAAGTAGGTCAAATGCCTTCGTTCGTAAATTTCGGTGATTTCGGATGTGTTAAACGATTTGAAAATATGCCTATTCCAGAGCCACCAGCCATTCTTTGGGGGGGGGGGCAGGTCAAAGTTTTAGAAAGATCCCACGGTTAGATTCTGAGATATAAGATTTGCATGAAAAACACACAAAAAAAAAAATAACAATAACTAGATCTGCATAGCAGATATCAAAGCTTTCATATATATGCAAAGGGGTTATTGGGATCTGCTGAAACGATAAGGATAAATGTCATCAGGTATATAAAAAAAAATAATTAAAAACCAATATTAAATTCCAAAAATCGATATCTTTTGCTAAAACTCTTTTTCTTTTAATCGGACCAAAATGGGAGTAAGGTACAGGGTCCGGGGCTGTAATTGACGTATTGTGTCCAATTTTCATAGTTTTCGGATATCCGGTGTCTGTTTCGCGGCGAAATTTCCCTTTTTTTACCCTTATATTGACAAAAAGACTTGAACAAATGCAGGTATCACCTTGAAACTTTCAGGGTACCTAGGTACCAACGTGAAAAGTTATTCGCCGGAATTTGGTGCTCATGGTACCTTTGGTTCTAGCATAGCGCATGCGCAAATTCACGACGCACGGTAGGTGCCACGGACAAACGACTTGAACAAATGCAAATATCACCTTGAAAATTTCAGGGTACCTAGGTACTAACGTGAAAAGTTTCTCGCCGGAATTTGGTACTCATGATACTATTGGTTCCAGCGTAGCGCATGCGCGTAGTCAAAACTAGCTAACTTGAAAACAACCTTGTCGGCACGGAAAACATCAAAGGGGTAATTCGAATTTTTAAAATAGTCAAATGCCAAACATTCGAACATGAGCCAGGCTACCCTGTAATGTATCATCTTTGTAGATAGAAGATAGATTCACTAAGCCACGACCAATTGTGTATGTTTTCAAGCCCATGAATGTGGATTTTTCACTATCGAAAACCCTACCTCCAGGCTATGGCCCATTGTATCATATATAATACACTTAATTTCGTCATTAATTTTTGCCAGGGTTCCTGAAGTTGTACAGCACCCGGAGACCGATTTTTATTTAACTGGGGAATAAGTGATATTTCGTATTATAGCAGGAAATAATTAAAATATTTCATAGGGATTATGATAATATATATATCATTAATGTGTCAAGGTCCTAAAACGTCCGCTCATAGTATTATCCGCGAGGTTTGCCGAATGCAAATTTTCGCGACCGGGATAGATTTGCACTGCCCATGCAACGTTCCAGTGCTCCGATTGCCTTCAAATTTGCACAGATTGTACCTTGAGATTCTAGCTATCACATTTAAAAAATATAAAATAAGTGAGATTCCGGGAACAATGAAAATAAATTACACCCCCCCCCAACCCACCAAAGTTTTTTTGCTTAAAAAATTGCCGTATTTTATCGATTTTTTTTTGTTCTTTAATTCTGAATATTATCTCCTTTTAATATGTGATAAATATCATCGCGGCGCAGCCAACTGCTAGAAATTCCGGAGATTTGGAAAACCGTTACGATGCCCCAGCTGTTAAAAAGTTCAAAATGTGCGATTTCGGTTTTTATTGACGAAACATCGTTCGGGTCATTTTAAAATATTGTCTTTTAAGGAATATTTGTATAGTACTTATACCTATCACATACAGAAGAGGCGTTAAAATCTCTTTGCATTTGCTATTTCAAAATTTATTTTAAAAAACCAATATTAAATTCCGAAAATCGTTTTTTTTTGCTAAAACTCTTTTTTTTTATGGGATCAAAAAATTAATTAAAAACCAATATTAATTTCCAAAAATCGATATTTTTTGCTAAAATTCTTTTTTTTTAATCTGATCAAAATGGGAGTAAGGTACAGAGTCCGGGGTTGTAATGGACGTATTGTGTCCAATTCTTACAGTGTTCGGACAATCGGTGTCGGTTTAGCGACGAAATTTCCCTTTTTTCCCTACGGTTAGATTCTGAGATATAAGATATGCAGGAAACGAACAAGGCGAAACTCTTCTTCCTCTTATGGAAGCCTTAAATTGACTAAGAAAAAAACTAACGGCAGGTGCCACAGACAAACGACTTGAACAAATGCAGGCATTACCCTGAAAACTTCAGGGTACCTAGGTACCAACGTGTAAAGTTGTTGCCGGAATTTGGTGCTCATGATACTTTTGGTTCTAGCATAGCGCATGCGCAAATTCACGACGCACGGTAGGTGCCACGGACAAACGACTTGAACAAATGCAGATATCACCTTGAAAATTTCAGGGTACGTAGGTACTAACGTAAAAAGTTCCTCGCCGGAATTTGGTACTCATGGTACCTTTGGTTCCAGCGTAGCGCATGCGTGAAGACAAAACCATTTGGTCCGATTACCTTCAAAGGTGCACAGATTGTACTTTCGGACTCTAGCTATCACATATTAAAAACAGAAGAGTTTGAGATTCAAAGAACGTTGAAAATAAATTCAAAACCCACCCCCTTCCAATTCAAACGACTAGACACATATCTTTGTTAGGCCTTCCGTAGTTCACCAATGACAACGGGGAACCACATTGATCTCGAGTTTTCGTAACCATCCGAACGACTAGACACTAATCCTTGCACCACGGACCAGGGGGCCGAGTTTTTCGTCGTAGCCAAACGTTTAGACACGGATCCTTGCCGGGCCTTCCGTCCTTCACCACTGACAACGGGGAACCACAGTGACCTCGGTTTTTCGTGCTATCCGAACGACTGGACATTCTTCCTTGAAAGGCCTTCCGTTCTGCACAAATAAACCACGCTGGCCTTGTTTTGTCGTAACATACAAACGACTAGACAATGTTTCATAATTTGGTCAATGGTATTGACGTGAGGAGGGAGGGGGCAGTGTGTAAACAAATCATACAAATCGACATTGCTTTTTAGAACAAATATTGTTTATTTTTAATCTTGAATTAGACTAGTTAAAAAATTATTTTCGGGCAATAGAAAGTGTAGAATTTGTCGCAGGCACTTTGGGCCAGGGTCATTGAAGTTGTACAGCTGCACCCGGTGACCGATTTTTATTTAACGGGAGAATACGTTATATATCATATTATGGCAGTAAATAATTAAAAATAGAAGAGTTTGAGATTCAAAGAACGTTGAAAATAAATTCAAAATCCACCCCACCCATCCAAGCGACTAGACACAGACCCTTGCTAGGTCTTCCATACTTCACTACTGACAACGGGGAACCACATTGACCTCGGGTTTTCGTAACCTTCCGAACGACTAGACACTAATCCTTGCACCACGGACTAGGTTGTCCGAAATTTTCGTCGCATCCAAACGATTAGACACGGATCCTTGCCGGGCCTTCCGTCCTTCACCAATGACAACGGGGAACCACAGTGACCTCGGTTTTTCGTACTATCCGAACGACTGGACATTCTTCCTTAAAAGGCCTTCCGTTCTGCACAAATGAGCCACGCTGGCCTTGTTTTGGCACTCTTTTAACACACGATAAGAACACTGTATCAATTTATATATAACAATAAAATATGCCTTAGACCCATTGTATCATATATAATACACTAAATTTTGACATTGATTTTCAGAAAAAATATTTTTTTATTTTTAAACTTGAATTAGACTAGTAAAAACAAAATATTTTCTGGCAATAGAAAGTTTCGAGTTGGATCGCAGGTAGGCCTACTTGAGGCCAATTTCTTCGAAGTTGTATAGCTGCACCCGGTGAACGATTTTTATTTAACTGGGGAATAAGAAATATTTCATATTATAGCAGTAAATAATTAAAATATTTCATAGCGATTTTAATACTATGTATATCATGTATGTGTCAAGGTCATAAAACGTCCGCTCACAGTATCATTCGTCGAGGTTTGACGAATGCAGATTTCAGCAACCGGGTTAGATTTGCACTGCCCAGGCAACGTTCCAGTGGTCCGATTGTCTTCAAATTTGCACACATTGTACCTTGAGACTCTAGCTATCGCATATCAAAACTGGAAATGAGTGAGATTCCGAGAACAATGAAAATAAATTACAAACCCAACCCCACCCATCAAAGTTTTTTTGCTTAAAAAATTGCCGTATTTTATCGATTTTTTTCGTTTTTGATATCTGAATATTTTCTCCTTTTAACATGTGATAAATATTATCGCGGCGCAGCCAACCGCTAGAAATTCCGGAGATTTGGAAAACTGTAACGATGCCTCAGCAGTCAAAAAGGTCAAAATTGGCGATTTCGGTTTCTATTTTCGAAACATCGTTCAGGTTATTTTTTAAAAAAATTACCTTTTATGGAATATGTGTATAGTAATTATACCTATCACATACAGAAGAGGCGATAAAATCTCTTTGCATTTGCAATTTAAAAATTAATTAAAACCAATATTAAATTCCGAAAATCGTTTTTTTTTTTTGCTTAAACTCTTTTTTTTTTAATGTGATCAAAATGGGGGTAAAGCACAGAGTCCATGATGGTAATGGACGTATTGTGTCCAAATTTCATGGTTCTCGGACAATCGGTGCTGATGTCGCGGCGAAATTCCCCTCTCCCCCCCCCCCCCACTTATAAAAGCCGTAAATCGACTAAGAAAAAAATCCGACAGAACGCCGTGCCAAGAACAAACAACTTGAACGAATGCAGGTGTCACCTTGAAAATTTCAGGGTACATAGGTACTAACGTGAAAAGAGCCTCGCCGAAATTTGGTACTCGTGGTACCTTTGGTTCCAGCGTAGCACATGCGCTAAGTCAGGACGCACGGTAGGTGCCAAAAAACAAACGACTTGAGCAAATGCAGGTATCACCTTGAAAATATCAGGGTACCTAGGTACTAACGTGAAAAGTGTCTCACCGGAGTTCGGTACTCATGGTTCTAGCGAAGCGCTTGCGCGAAGTCAAACCCGCTAAACTCGAAAACAACTTTGTAGGCACGGAAAACTTCAAAGGAGAAATTCGAATTTTTGAAATATTCAAATGCCAAACGTTCGACCATGAGCCAGGCTATCTCGTAATGTATTATTTTCGTTAAAAGAACATAGATTCTTTAAGCCACGACGAATTGTGTATGTTTTCAAGCCCATTAATGTGGATTTTTCACTGTTTTTCATTTTCAATTCAAAATGGCGTCCATGATTTGCCAGAAATCAAAATTCTACACTCTACGTTTTATCGGCCTTCCTACAAGGAGTCGGAAAATACAATTGCCATGTCTGTAAATAAAATACCCAAAATAAGTGAGATTCCGGGAACAATGAAAATAAATTCCAAACCCACCCCCCACCCATCAATATGTGATAAATTTTATTGCGGCGCAGCCATCCGCTAGAAATTCCAGAGATTTGGAAAACCGTAACGATGCCTCAGTAGTCAAAAAAGGTCAAAATGGGCGATTCGGTTTCTATTGTCGAAACATCGTTCGGGTCATTTGAAAGAAATTGTCTTTTAAGGAATATGTGTATAGTACTAATACCTATCACATACAGAAGAGGCGATAAAATGTCTTTGCATTATACCTAATACTTATACCTAATACATACAGAAGAGGCGATAAAATCTCTTTGCATTTGCAATTTCAAAATTAATTAAAACCAATATTAAATTCCGAAAATCGTTTTGATTGCTAAAACCCCTTTTTTATGGGATTAAAATGGGGGTAAAGCACAGAGTCCGTGATGGTAATGGGCGTATTGTTTCCAAATTTCATGGTTTTCGGAATTGGTGCCGGTGTCGCAGCAAAATTCCCCTTTTTTCCCCTCTACGCATGCGCGAAGTAAAATTTATTTTGTCAATTTGGTGAATTTGGGTATATTTCTGAGTTATTTGGCGAATGACAGTGGATCCAAGATGGCGGCCATAATACAATATAAAACGTGTTAAAGAACGAACAAATTTTCGTGACGGGGTTCATTTGCACCGCCAAGACAACGTTCCGGTGGTTCGATTACCTTCAAATTTGCAAAGATTGCACCTTGGGACTCTAGCTATCACATATTAAAAATAGAAGATTGTAAGATTTAAAGAACGTGAAAATAAATTCAAAACCCATCCCCATCCATCATTTCTAGGCCTTCCATATTTCACCACTGACAACGGGGAATAACATTGACCTCGGCTTTTTGTAACCATCCAAACGACTGGACACTAATCCTTGCACCACGGACTAGGCGGTTCTTGTTTTTCGTCGAAACATCGTTCGGGTCATTTGAAAGAAATTGTCTTTTAAGGAATATGTGTATAGTACTAATACCTATCACATACAGAAGAGGCGATAAAATGTCTTTGCATTATACCTAATACTTATACCTAATACATACAGAAGAGGCGATAAAATCTCTTTGCATTTAAAATTTCAAAATTAATTAAAACCAATATTAAATTCCGAAAATCTTTTTTTTGCTAAAACTTTTTTATGGCATCAAAATGGGGGTAAAGCACAAAGTCCGTGATGGTAATGGGCGTATTGTGTCCAAATTTTATGGTTCTCGAACAATCGCTGCCGGTGTCGCGGCGAAATTGCCCTCCCCCCCCCCCCTATAAAAGCCGTAAAGTAGGTTAAATGCCTTCGTTCGTAAATTTCGGTGATTTCGGATGTGTTAAACGTTTTAAAAATATGCCTATTCCAGAGCCACCATCCTTTCTTGGGGGTGGGGGGTTAGGTCAAAGTTTTAGAAAGATCCCACGGTTAGATTCTGAGATATAAGATTTGCAGGAAAAACACGAAAAAAAAATAATAATAATAATAACTAGATCTGCATAGCAGATATCAAAGCTTTCATATATACACAAAGGGGTTATTATAATCTGCTGTAACGATAAGGATAATTTCATCAGGTATTTAAAAAAAAATTAATTAAAATCAATATTTTTTGGTAAAACTCCTTTTTTTAAATTGGATCAAAATTGGAGTAAGGTATAGGGTTCGGGGTTGTAATGGACGTATTGTGTCCAATTTTCATAATTTTCGGACAATCGGTGTCGGTTTCGCGGCGAAATTTCCCTTTTTCCCCTTATAGAAGAAGCCGTAATTTGACGAACGGCAGGTGTCAAGAACACACGACTTGAACAAATGCAGGTATCACCTTGAAAATTTCGGGGTACCTAGGTACTAACGTGAAAAGTACTCGCCGGAATTTGGTTATCATGGTACCTTTGGTTCTAGCATAGCGCATGCGCAAATTCACGACGCACGGTAGGTGCCAGGAACAAACGACTTGAACAAATGCAAATATCACCTTGAAAATTTCAGGGTACCTAGGTACTAACGCGAAAAGTTTCTCGCCGGAATTTGGTACTCATGGTACCATTGGTTCCAGCGTAGCGCATGCGCGAAGTCAAAACCAGCTAACAACCTTGTCGGCACGGAAAACATCAAAGGGGTAATTGGAAATTTTCAAATATTCTAAATACCAATATTAAATTCCGAAAATCGATATTTTTTGCTAAAACTCTTTTTTTTTTAATCGAATCAAAATAGGAGTTCGGTACAGGGTCCGGGTTGTAATAGACGTATTGTACTTTTGGTTCTAGCGTAGCGCATGCGCAGTCACGACGCACGATAGGTGCCACGAACAAATGACTTGAACAAATGTAGATATCACCTTAAAAAGTTCCTCGCCGGTATTTGGTACTCATTGTATCTTTAGTTCCGGCGTAGCGCATGCGCGAAGTCAAAACCATTTGGTCCGATTCCCTTCAAATGTGCACAGATTGCACTTTTGGACAGAAGAGTTTGAGATTTAAAGAGCGTTGAAAAAAAATTCAAAACCCACCCCTTCCAATCCAAACGACTAGACACAGATCCTTGCTAGGCCTTCCATACTTCACCACTGACAATGGGGAACCACATTGACCTCGGGTTTTCGTAACCTTCCGAACGATTAGACACGGATCCTTGCCGGGCCTTCCGTCCTTCACCACTGACATCGGCGAACCACAGTGACCACGGTTTTTCGTACTATCCGAACGACTAGACATTCTTCCTTAAAAGGCCTTCCGTTCTGCACAAATGAGCCACGCTGGCCTTGTTTTGGTTCTCTTTTAACATACGACAAGAACACTGTATTAATTTCGATATATCAATAAAATATGCTTCAGGCCCATTGTTTTAAACTTGAATTACACTTCACTGTAAAAAAAAAAGTGTGTAACGTTACTCCTTTTCAAGTGAACTCTTAATCCATATTTGGTGTAATTGGTGCTTTACACTAAGAAAGAGTGGATTTAGACAAGTTGAAGTGCAAACTTACTCCAATGGAGTGTAAACCCTTGGTTACACTATTTTGTGTAACAATATACACGATAAATTGTGTAAGTTTAAACTTACAAAAGTGAATCAGCTGTTCGCCCTTGATCGGTGTTAAGTATACTGAAAATAAGTGTAATAAAACATAATTTTGGGTGTAATTTATTATTGAGGAGGGGTGAGTAACTGGAAACAAATAAAGCAGTAAATTGTGTAGCATGACACTGAACGTGGTGTATTCTTGTATACTTTTTGTAGTGAAACTTTACGCTTATAATTTTAGCACGATAGAAGGTGTAACATTTATATATTGCTAACTATATTTATTGTGTTAGTTTACACCAATCGTAGTGCATTCACATTTCGCTTGCTAGGATTTTATATTAGCACGATAAAAAGTGTAAAATTTCACTTAAAATCGTATAGATCATTACCCTGAGATCGGTGAATATTCACCTTTCTATTCGTGTATGTTTTAACACTATTTCGAAGGTACCATATACCAAACGAAAGTGTTTAAGATTCATATTTATATTTACAGTGTTAATTTACACCAATGGTAGTGTATTCATACTATTATCTCCCTTTACTTAAATAGCTGAATTTGAATATATAGCATGCAATTATAATTAATATGCATATTCTGCGACGTACTTGACATAACTAGATTGTACTTCTGTATGTCAACTTTATAATAAATTGCAGTGTGTCCATCTGTTAAATAATGTTGTATTTATATCGTTGACAATGAATACTTTGTTTATATAAGGCAAGTATACTCTATAATATTGCATGACTAGGCAATGAAATCTCATATGATCGCCATCTTGTCCAGACGGCCAGGCGAACGTGTTACCCAGCACTAGTACCCTGGGTCAGTTGTTCCCACTGGGATATCCGTTTCGAAGGTCGTAGCGAAGCTTTAGTATTTACACCAATAGTTCTTGGTAAATGCTCCTAGAACGCACGACCTTAAACTTCTTGTAGTGGTGTATGGGTAACTTTAAAGAAGTAAAAGTTTACACCGAACTTGGAGCTTAGCAGTCGCTCCGGTAGGGTAAGGTTATCCTTCATATTTTTCATGTTTACGCTGAACCAAGGCTGTAACAGTCGCCCCCTTTGTTTAAGGTTACCCTATATGTTGTACATCTTTGCACCGGACTGAGAGCTTAGTAGTCGGTATAGTAGCGTAAGTGTAGCCCTAATCGTGTACGTTTTCACCACACCAGGAGCTTCGCACCACCTGCACCAGTGAAAAATTACACCGAATGCTATATATTGTTGCACTGAAGATGCACCCTAAAAGGTGTATATAACCACCACTCGAGTGTAATTATGTTGGTGCAACCTTACACCGAGCCCTCAGTTACACTTCAGTTACACTTTTTATGAAGGCAGCAGGAGTTCACCCTAAATTGGTGTAATGTCTGAAATTATTTTTTACAGTGTAAGATTAAACGTCTGAATCAGCCCTTTCCCTTATTTTCAGACACTATAAAGAGGATCGGCCATGCTATGCCCACTGTTCTTAGTTGCTTATATCTCAAGTCCGCATTTTTCTCCTCACCATTATCACCAAAAGCTGAACAATATATGGGAATTTCATCATATTTTTCTGGAGGAAACACTATTATTTTAAAAGGTTAACTCGAGGTTTGAGCGTTTCACCTTCTGTATTTCAGTCTAAAAAAGATGATATCATATCTACAATTCCTGACAGTTATTCCTTCTGTATCGCCTATAATGATGATATCATTCTCTTTAGTCATGATATTGAGTCACACAAAAAGCATTTAAGCCTAATATTCAAAGTTTTAATTCAAAATGGATTAAAAGTTGCGCCTAAGAAGTGTTCATTTTTTCGTACTGACGTTGTTTATATGGGTCATAAGATTCAAACGAACAGTAAAGGTTTGGTGACAATTCAGCCGCTGTCAGATAGATGTCGCTCAATTCAGAATATCTCTAGACCTAAGACAACTAAGGATGTTAGGAAGCAGTCAATTATGTGTCGAATTTCTTGCCCCAATCACAATCAGTCTTGCAACCATGACACAAAATTTCTAACAAAAGGGCACATTTCGTATGGACTGATGCACAGGAGGAAGCATTTAAAAACGTCAAGTCACTTCTAGTTAAACCTCCTATTTAGTATGCCTGATGATACAGGTCGATTAACCTTATACAATGATACTTCAAGAACAGCTACAGGATCGTATCTTACACAGATCATAGATGGACAAGAGCGAATTCTAGCATATTATTCCAAACGTCTTTCTAAAGCATGTGAGCGTTATTCTGTTACAGAGTTGGAATTATTTGGACTTCTTATCAATATCGTAAATTTCCAATATTTACTACGAGGGGTCGAGTTTGATGCTTGTGTCGATCATGCTGCCATTGTTAATCTTTTAGATTCCAAACGGCAACCAAGTACCAATCGCTTACAGAAGCTTTTAGTCAAATTGTCACATTTCTCTTTCAAAATAGGCTATAAGAAAGGAACAGAATTAGTTTTAGCTGATTTTCTTTCGAGAAGTCCACTTGAAAATGATTCAGAGATTGATACAATTGTTCCTACAGTTTTTGCTTTCGCTAACCCATTATCAGAAAGACCAGATACTCGTAATTATGCCAGATCGCGTAATATAAATGTTCCAGAATTATTTCCTTCAATCAGGCCCGAAAGTATCCCACCTGCTTTGTCGTCTAGTCACCAATCTGCATGTAAAGGCAAACAGCAGTCATTCAAGAATCCAAGAATAACTTGTTCGGCTGAACAGCCAGCTGCTAAAAACTTAGCTCTTCATCCTTCTGAGATACCATCTTCTTTAAGACACCCACGCCTTGTTGATCCTGTTATTGAACCTGAAACTTCAGAACCTGTAGAGATACCACTAGAATTGTGTATTTCTCCAATACCAGTAGTACATAATTCTGATAATGTGATTCGTACACATTTCCCAAAGCAGATGGAGTTAGATAAATTTATGAAGGTGATCAAAAAGAAGATTATTCGTGATTACAATCTCCATGTAGATAAAAAAACAAACTTAGGTTAGAACAGGAAACTTCAGTCTTTTTCAAACCTATTTACGATTTCTTGTCTCATGGTATTCTTCCTACTAATCGTAAAGCCGCCAAATCAGTAAGACACAAGAGTGACGAATATATTATGTGCGATCATATTCTCTTTCGTCTACTCATTCATATCGACGAGAGTTTTTCTCTTCAATTTGCTATTTCGGAGTCATTATGCAGTAATCTCATTGCTATATATCACGACAGTGTCTTATCCAGTCATCAAGGTATCATAAAGGCATACCTGACATTTTCCCAGTATGCTCAATACTATCTCTACATACATCAATAGTTGTCATAAGTGTCAACAGTTTAAAGCCAAAACAGATCATGCACGAATATATCATCCACGGATACCAATAGAATACCGTACATTTGATTGGATATGTTTAGACTTTAAGTCTATGCCCGAATAACCAACAGGATTCAAACATATCATGGTTGTCTGTGACGAACTTACTCCTTTTCTTACCTGTGTTCCTCTCAAGACTTTAGATGCAGAGACTATTTGTGAGGCCATTATTCAAAAGATTGTCTGTACATTTGGTCCTCCGTTATTTCTGTATTATGTTCTGCTCTACAGATTGATCACAAACTCATTAGTGTTGCCAATCATGGTAGCCTTTTAGTAGAGAGGCATATGAAATCAATTTCTGATTTATTAAAGATCAATTTAAACCAATACGGTACAGATTAGGTTAGGTATGTGTCCACTTGTTCTTATGCATACAATTCCTTTGCTTCCCCTCAATTAGGCAATCACAGTCCATATGAACTTGATTTTGGTAAATCTCCAAAGAATTTAACCTCATTAAATTGGAATTTTGATGGTGTTTGCAAGTCATATGAGGATTACTTAACCCATCTATGAGACAAATTTGATGCTATTTCATCTACGATGCTCGATCTTCAACGACGATAGCGAGTCAAAACATAAGCATATCTCATAGCTTGAGTAAAAATCCTATATATGGTTTGGGCCAGTTTGTATATGTCTTAAAGCCCTCGTCGTCTTCACTCACTTCGAAATCGAAAAAGATTAAAGCTGAATGGTGCAGTCCCCTTATAATTCACCAAATTTTAGATCGAACGCACTATGTCCTTTCCACTTTAGATGGTAAGGTACTTCAAGACGTGTTTCTATTAATAGATTAAAACCACGTTTTGTTTTAAGACAGCATTTGGGTAAAACTTTAACAAATACTCATTTATCTTCTAATAATGATATAAATTGCCTATTTATCAATGAAAATTGTTTAGTTTTGCCTGAATTTGATTTTACAAATATTGTTAGTAATAGAGTTACTATACCAGTTGATATTTCCCATTGTGTAAATTATCTTAAAGATAATCAAAACCTAGCTTCAATTTCTAAGTTAGATTATTCACAAATGGAGCAACAGTTGAACCATTTAACTGAAGTTGTTAATGATGATCACTTAATTCATATCAAGAAAGGTCGCATGAAATATTGAACTTTGCAAGTGTTGGTAAATTTTAATTTGGCCAAACCAAATAACTGTGAATGGACCAATGTAAATACTAATCCAGAATTATGTCACATTACTAAACAGTTGTGTAAAGATGATAATTTGTCAATTACTGGTAAATTTAGTTTGTCACTAATTTGATTCGTTCTTAATCGTGTTAACATCAGATGTTTTAAATATTGTATTTCTTACAATAGTCTCGATATGCAATTTAAGTAAACCTATTATAACATATATATCTTTCATTCCTTACTCACTTTTATTGTGATGTCCAAATCTTCATTAAGTAAGGTATTTGATTTTGTTTTGGATAATTGAATATACACTTGTATGTTTAGAAAATATATATGTTAAGGTTAGAGCAGTACTTAAACCAAAGTTCATTTACAAACATTTCTGTGAACTCATCATGTAGATATGTTTAGCTTTTCATGTTAATCAAATTTTAACTTTACATATTTCATTATATATATGAGTGAGAGTGTGCAAGTTTTTTGGGGTGTATTTTTCTTTCTGGTATTAGCAATGTTTTCAAAAATCCTATATGGAGTTTTTGTTTAGAGCAGGGGGGTGTCATATATAGCCCCTATTACTTGCTCACTATTCTTCTACTTTAACAAAGTAGATTAAATTAGTTAAATGTGGTCTGAAGCCTTCTCAAAACTATTATGGTATTTAGAGTTGTTTCCCAAGTTAAAGGAAGGGAGTTGCTTTCATTGTTAATAAATGGCCTTAGTCCTAGAGGATTCTGGGATTGGGTGAAATTAAAAGATGGATGTTGTTTTGATTGACTATAATAAGTAGAACTAATCCAGGAAAACCCAAAGAAGAAACACCCCAACATAACAATAGTGTAATCATCAAATGGATGCCCCTCTTGTACAAAATACACGACAAACAGTGGTAACAGGCGTCCGGAAGAGTAAGCTTACCCTGCCTGGCGCCACACCCGCCATGTAAGGCCTTTGTCAAGAATGTTCATTTCAAGGGGCTGACAACTGTCTGTAGTTTAAATTCCGAATCCAGCAGTTGATGATCTCGTTGGCTGTGTCTGGGCTCCGGTTGATGGCGTCGTTACCCTTCAGTTCTATTTTGCCCTTGAAGTTTGGTAGTGTGGTGGCGTTTGGTGAAGTTGCATTGGAGATTAATTGTTTATAATAATATTAATAATAATAATAATAATCGCGTCATTTTGCAAGGGTAGCAAATTAGGCCTGAGGCCTTTTTTCCAATTTGGCGCCACACCCGCCATGTAAGGCCTTTGTCAAGAATGTTCATTTCAAGGGGCTGACAACTGTCTGTAGTTTAAATTCCGAATCCAGCAGTTGATGATCTCGTTGCCTGTTTCTGGGCTCCGGTTGATGGCGTCGTTACCCTTCAGTTCTATTTTGCCCTTGAAGTTTGGTAGGGTGGTGGCGTTTGGAGAAGTTGCATTGGAGATTAATTGTTTATAATAATATTAATAATAATAATAATAATCGCGTCATTTTGCAAGGGTAGCAAATTAGGCCTGAGGCCTTTTTTCCAATTTGGCCCTTGGCACAGATCGTGCGAATGATTTCGATCATTACTGCAGGAAGAAACCGAAGAACTCGGGGGAAACCTGCCTGATCGGGCGGGAGACCGAATATCCCTCTCACTTACAACGATAAAGTTCTTGCCCTGGCCCCTGAGCTGGGATTGAACACTCGTTGCATTGGTGAGAAGACGCCTCTCTATCGCCACGGCTATTCGACCAGCTTGTGAAGTTTTGGTAGGCGATGGGGTTTTCTTGTCGGAGTCAGGAGGAAGTGGGGATCTGTGTGGTATAGAGCTTGGTTGTTGGGAAAGTTGCTCTGGTCACCTTGAGTAGATCTAGCATCTGCTCGTGTATCCTTGGTCCACTATCTACTCTGCTTTTGAGCCCGACATGTATCACTAATTCTTCTTGTGCAGGTCCCATGCAGTTCTTGGGGATCTGTTCGATGTGGCTGATCTTGGCTGAGCTATGCTTTATAGTATATTAATTGAATGAAATGTTTTATATATGAAAGACACTATGCATTATTCTATTTATCTGTATAGTAGAATATTTGAATGAAATGTTGTAATAATTGAATGAAATGCCTTATATAGGAATGATACGATGCAATATTTTACCTAGCTTTATAGTATATTAATTGAATGAAATGTTTTATATATGAAAGACACTATGCATTATTCTATTAATCTGTATAGTAGAATATTTGAATGAAATGTTGTAATAATTGAATGAAATGCCTTATATAGGAATGATACGATGCAATATTTTACCTAGCTTTATAGCATATTAATTCAATAAAATGTTTTATATATGAAAGATACTATGCATTATTCCATTAATCTGTATAGCATAATATTTGAATGAAATGTTGTAATAATTGAATGAAATGCTTTATATAGGAATGATACAATGGAATATTTTACCTAGCTTTATAGCATATTAATTCAATGAAATGTTTTATATATGAAAGATACTATGCACATTCTATTAATCTTTATGGTATAATACTTGAATGAAATGTTGTAATAATTGAATAAAATGCTTTATATAGGAATGATACAGTGCAATATTCTACTTAGCTTTATACTATATATATTGAATGAAATATTTTATGTATGAAAGATACTATACATATTATATTAATATTTATAGTATAATACTTGAATGAAATCTTGTAATAATTGTATGAAATGCTTTATGTAGGAATGATACCATGCAATATTCTACTTAGCTTTATAGTATACTAATTAGATGAAATGTTTTATATATGAATGTTACTATGCATAGTATAATAATTGAATAGATTGTAGTAATACTTGAATGAATTGTAGTAATAATTGAATGAAATGTTTTGTATAGGAATAATATTATGCAGTATTCTATTTATCTTTATAGTATATTAATTGAATGAAATGTTTTGTATAAGAATAATATTATGCAGTATTTTATTTATCTTTATACTTTAATAATTGAACGAAATGATAAATATAAGAATAATATTATTCATATTCTTTATACTTTAATAATTGAACGATATGTTAAATATAAGAATGATATTATGCATATTCTATCTTATCTTTATAGTTTAATAATTGAATGAAATGTTTTTTATGTGAATAATAGTTTGTAGTATTCTATTTAACGTCATAGCGTAAAAGTTGACTGAAATGTTCTATATATATATATTCATGCTACTTACACATGCATGCATACCTTTTGCATCCACTTTAAATACTTTCTACATTGTAATCTTTACAGAGACTTTTATTTCTCTTCGCTTTTAACTTCAATTCATTTTTTGTATATATATATAAATATATGCAATTCCCGAATGTATCAACATGTATCAAATATTGTATATATGTTCAAAATTCAAATTTAATTTCTTTCAAAAGGAGGCTTGACTTTGAAATCGAAAGCGCGGAGGGCATTTCGATAGAAACAATCATCAATAATAATAAATTTCTTATAGGTACTTTCTATAGATCCCCCCCCCCCTCAATTCCACGAAGGATACGAATCACTTTTTTTTCCTATCAATTCCACTTGCCGCTTCTGATGAAATTGAAAAAGATTTTTATTTTTGGAGAATTCAATATAGATATGCTAACAAAATGTAATACTTTTATTCATACATCTATTGCTCTTTTTAACTTTAAGCAAATAATAAATGATCCCACGCGATATGATATCAACTGAAATATAAGCTTATAGCCTAATAGTGGATCAAGTGGATCCCCAGTTCTTGGGAATTAAATGCGGAATGAATGTTTGTTACATTTTCTGAACCAGTATGATGTGTAGTATTCCAGAAAAATTCCCCCCGACAATCGGGCTTGGGGAAAAAAAATTGTGGCCGGTTGAAATTTTGGCCTCCGTTGATCGCATAAAACGAGGGATAATTTCAGTATGTATAGATTTTTATTTGACATTTTCTGACGAATTATCATGGTAAAATCTCGCACATGATTCACAAAACGATCAGAGATTATACTTGGTGATAATAAAATCAGAAATCATATGACGTCATCATTGAAATCCAAGATGGCGGCCAAAATGCAGCTAGCTCATAAGTTATCAATTGAATATCTTGTAATATGTCTGTCCACAGGTTTATATATGATCTGAGAATGATTAACACAGTAAAAACTCATTTAACACGGTATCTGGGAAAATAATATTCGTGACTCACCGATTAGTCCACATCGTCATCCAGATCAACTGCTTCCCCATTCGTGCAGTTCTCTCCGCGGCAAACAAATTTGAGACCATTGTGACGGCACGTGCACATATTTGTGCCGCATTGGTTCCGGATCGACTTGCATATACACCTCAAAAAGTTGAGTACCGAGTCGGGAGCTGGTGGCAAGTCCGTTCGGACTGGTCCATAGGGCCCTGTATCCAAAGGCTGTTCCCCTGTGGCGTGTTCCCTTGCGGCGTTGTGACCTTGTGACCTGACCCTATACCCGCCCGTATCCATAGACTGTTCCCTTGTGCCTTGTGGCGTGTGCAATGTACGATGGAAAGATAGGTAAAAGGAAAGCCTACATACGAACGTTAATGAGAAAGCAAATTAACACACGACACAGCTATCATTATGCAAACAGTTGTTTTATTGATAGCTCGACGATGAACTCAACTACTGAAAAATCAGAAGGATGCCGCTATTGCATTTATTTTCCTCGCTGGTGTCATGGTAATCCTTATTTCTAAGGTTCCACAGCAGCGGGTGACTTCTCACCTCCTCAATCAAATCAGCTTCTGACAGCGAGGATATTGATGACAACGAATTTTAACAGTGTAGATGTATCTCCATACAATATCGTACTCGTAATAGCGTGTTCCCTCTTGTGCAGCTGCAAAAGAATGGGCAAGTTCATTATCTGTGTTCCCGGCCACAAGACCACATGTTCCGTGCGCGAGACCACATGTTCCTTGGTACAACCTATGGGAACAGGCACATTAAAAAGCAAAGGTTCCTTGCCCGTGTGGTAAGTCACAAGGTCACAGGGGAACAAGCCACAAGGGAACAGCCTATGGATACAGGGCCTAAGATCCACTGTCATTCGCCCATTCTCGTTCGGTTGGATCCAATGCAGATTTGTCAAATTTTGCCCATACGACTACTTGCTAATGTACTCTTACTGCGTGTGCCGCTCTATCAGTTGAGACATATGCTCGACGTCAATCCGGTTCTTTTCAGCCATCATCGTTCTAAATTTTGTGAACCGCAAGCGAGCTAGTCTCCGGTATGACCGTAAATGTGTCCAAAGAGGGCACTACTAGCTTTACCATCAGAATCCTGCGAGCTGTTTGATTTAGATATTATCTTAGCCCAATCTTGCACGCCTTTGTCGCACAAATATTTTATTATTGAATCCCATTCCACCCATAACACTGCGAGGTCGTGTCGCCCCCTGACAAGGCATGCGTAAAAGAATATTCTCTCTTTCAGCGTACGATCCAGGGTTGGGCTAGGATAATATCTCAATTCTGTTGGTAGAGGTGGTAGTGCCCTCTTTGGACACATTAACGGTCATACCGGAGACGGCGGACTAGCTCGCTTGTGGTTCACAAAATTTAGAACGATGATGGTTGAAAAGAACCGGATTGACGTTGAGCGTATGCCTTAACTGATAGAGCGGCACACTTCCAGGCACTACGAGTACATTTGCACGTAGTCGGACGAATCTGCATTGGATCCAACCGAATGGCTATTGGTGAATGACAGTGGATCTTATGAGCCAGTCCGAACGGACTTGTCACCAGCTCCCAACTGAGGCGTAAATGCAAGTCAACCCGGAACCAATGTGGCACAAATATGTGCACGTGCCGTCAAAATGGTCTTAAATGTGTTTGCCGCGGAGAGAACTGCACGAATTGGGAAGCAGTTGATTTGGATGACGATGGGGACTAATTGGTGAGTCACGAATATTACTTTCCCAGATTAAATACCGTGTTAAATGAGTTTTTACTGTGTTAATCGTTCTCGGGTGATATATAAACCTGTGGATAGACATATTACAAGATATATTTAACTTCAAATTGATAACTTATGAGATAGCTGCATTTTAGCCGCCATTTTGGATTTCAATGATGACGTCATATGACTTCTGATTTTATTATCACCAAATATTAATCTCTGATCGTTTTGTGAATCATGTGCGAGATTTTACCATGATAATTCGTCAGAAAATGTCAAAAATCTACCGAAATTATCCCTATTTTTATGTGATCACCCGAGGCCAAAATTTCAACCGGCCACAATTTTTTTCCCCAAAACCAATTGACGGGGGGAATTTTTCTGGAATACTACACCCCATACTGGTTCAGAATATGTAACAAGCATTCATTCCGCATTTAATTCCCAAGAAATATATACCACTACTAGCCTATTAATCGATATTATTCTTACAAATTGTCCAGGACATATTTCTGAATCTGGCTGTTCAGATAACTTCCTGTGGTCTGTCGGTTAACTTTCAAGCGTCCAAAGTTTCCTTCTTTCAAACGCATCATTTGGGATTTCAATAAAACTAATTATGACGGACTTAGACATGACGTACTAAATTTTAGTTGGGATTCCCATTGTTGATTACAGTTCGATTGATACGTCTTGTGCCTCTTTCACATATGAACTGACAAGGATAGCAAACAATAACATTCCAAACAAGATAGTAACCATTCGGCCCAGGGATAAGTTATGGGTGAATAGTACAATTAGAAAATTAAGCAAAAAAAAATAAGGTGCACATAAAGCTGTAAAAACAAATTCAAAACCTGATTGGCAAAACTTTCGATTAATAAGAGATGAATATATTAAAGATAGGTTCCCAGCAAAGTATTCATCGGCTGGTTATTTCCAATAAAAGAATGGCAAATTTGGTATTTATGAAAAGTATAGACACCCAATCTCACTAGAAAAATACTAGATTACGCGAAAATCGGCCATGGGGCAAGGACTAGGCAATATTGTCAGGGAATCACAAACTGTCAACCCGACAGGATATGCTGGCTTATTGTCTGCTAGCTTAGGTCAGGGATCAGTTGTTATTTCTTTCTCAAATGGTTAGGCGGTTTGGGGAATATTGCGGTTGTCAACGTACAAAATACTCTGCAATTAAAAGGTGTAAAAAGAAGTTGACAGAAATGATTAAGAATTTGTTTAGGCCTCAATAATATGGTAAATGTAAAGTAAGAAATGATAGATACATTTTTAAAATATGGACCCCCCTACCCACAATGAAGTTAAGTTGGCAGACATTGCGTTTAACAACAGCTTACTTACAGCTATAGGTATTCCCGGCGAAAACAGAGTTTTGGAAGGGAATTGAAGCAAATTTTTGATAGATTGGTTACTTTAAATATGTGTTTAGTCCAAATATATCGTCAAATCACAAAGCTTGTACCCGGGAATTCATCTTTAAGCTTATAAGAAAATGTAAACAGGAATTTCATGAAAAAATAGATCAGAAAATAAATAATAAAACAAGATAATAAATAATAATAATAGAAAAATAATAGTAATAATACAATATTTGGTAGTAAAGACTGGTGGCGTTTTGTCAAGTCTTATGTGAAAGGGCAACGTATAATAAAAATGATGAATTACATCCCCTTATTAACAATGGAATCCTTTTCTCCACCCCCTTGGATAAGGCAAATTGCTTAAATGACTCCTTTATCAACCGGTCTCAACATGACACAGCCAATGAACAGCTTCCTGAGTTTGAACACAACCAAAACTCACTCGGCAATCTTACACTAACACCTCAAGAAGTTAAAAACATGACCTTATCATTAGATACCTCCAAAGCTACTGGGCCTGATCACATAAATGGCGAGTTACTAAATTATATCTGATCTGAAACATGTAACCCCTTATGTAATCTATTCAATCTCTCCCTTTCGACACAAACTGTACCGATAATCTGGAAATCAGCTAATGTTATTTCAATACTGAAAAAGGCGACCCTTCTGAATGCGGCAATTACAGACAAGTTTTCCTTTTGAGCATAATTGTGAAAATTTTCGAAAAATGTATTTACAAGCATGTCTTTAACTTCATGAGAGATAATGCAATCATAACTAACTTACAAAGCGGTTTTATGCACGGTGACTCAACTACCTATCAACTAATTGACCTTACACACTTCTTTTGTCAAGCCATAATGACCCAACCGTTGTAAGTGGACTCTCCTCTGATCCTAAGACCGTCCTTGCTGGCGTACCACAGGGCTCTGCCCTTGGTCCCCTTCTCTTTCTCATATATATAAATGATATCGTTAAGAGCATAAAATCGAATATTCGACTTTTTGCGGATGACACTAGCAAATATCTTAAAATTAATGACCCAACCGCATGCGCGACTGTCTAAGTGATCTTGAAATGTTTAACCAATGGGCAAAAACGTGGCTGGTTTCCTTTAACCCGCTGAAAACTGAATCACTTGCACTGACTACTAAACGAGACCCACTGTTAGCTACACTAAATTTAGACGGAATTCATATTAAAGAAGTTTATCAACACAGACATTGGGGATTGACTTTACAGAAAAACTGCAAATGGGACATAGATTTAAACGGTTTTTTTTTACTAGAACGAGTAAAATGATTAATTGTCTTAGGTCGTTAAAACACCGCCTTTTATTCTCCCACATTGTGAAAAAATATGGGATGGGTGCACAGACGAACTAAAAACAAATTTGAACAATTAAAATTAGATGCACTCAGGACTATATGCGGGGCTGTGAATGGTACCAGTCATGGGTTATTATTTAAAGAAACGGGATTTATCACTCACCAAGACAGGCGAAGGCGTCACAAACTCATTTTAATGTACAACATTATTAATCAGTTAACCCCTCCATAATTTAATTCAGTTTTCCAGTACTTCGTTTAATCTTCGTAACAGAAATAATTTAACTGATTTCTTTCGTCGAACAACTTGATTCTCTTAATCCGTAATACATTCTACCATAAAAGAATGGAATAACCTTGATATAAGTATAAGAAATTCGACATCTAAAAAAATTTAAAACCAAAATTATTAATAAAAATAAATTATACCCCCTTAATTCAATTTTGGCAATGTTATTTCAATACGGAAAAGACCCTTCTAAATGCGGCAATTACAGACAAGTTTTCCTTTTGAGCATAATTGTGAAAATTTTCGAAAAATGTATTTACAAGCATGTCTTTAACTTCATGAGAGATAATGCAATCATAACTAACTTACAAAGCGGTTTTATGCACGGTGACTCAACTACCTATAAACTAATTGACCTTACGCACTTCTTTTGTCAAGCCATAATGACCCAACCGTTGTAAGTGGACTCTCCTCTGATCCTAAGACCGTCCTTGCTGGCGTACCACAGGGCTCTGCCCTTGGTCCCATTCTCTTTCTCATATATATAAATGATATCGTTAAGAACATAAAATCGAATATTCGACTTTTTGCGGATGACACTAGCATATATCTTAAAATTAATGACCCAACCGCATGCGCGACTGTCTTAGTGATCCTGAAATGTTTTAAACCAATGGGCAAAACGTGGCTGGTTTCCTTTAACCCGCTAAAAACTGAATCACTTGCACTGACTACTAAACGAGACCCACTGTTACCTACATTTAATTTAGACGGAATTCATATTAAAGAAGTTTATCAAAACAGACATTCGGGATTGAGTTTACAGAAAAACTGCAAATGGGACATAGATTTAAACGTTTTTTTGACTAGAACGAGTAAAAAAATTATTGTCTTAGGTCGTTAAAACACCGCCTTTTATTCTCCCATATTGTGACATAATATGGGATGGGTGCATGGATGAACTAAAAACAAATTTGAACAATTACAATTAGATGCACTCAGGACTATATGCGGGGCTGTGAATGGTACCAGTCATGGGTTATTATTTAAAGAAACGGGATTTATCACTCACCAAGACAGGCGAAGGCGTCACAAACTCATTTTAATGTACAACATTATTAATCAGTTAACCCCTCCATAATTTAATTCAGTTTTCCAGTACTCCGTTTAATCTTCGTAACAGAAATAATTTAACTGATTACTTTCGTCGAACAACTTGATTCTCTTAATCCGTTATACATTTTACCATAAAAGAATGGGAATAACCTTGATATAAGTATAAGAAATTCGACATCTAAAAAAATTTAAAACCAAAATAATTAATAAAAATAAATTATACCCCCTTAATTCAATTTTGGCAATGTTATTTCAATACGGAAAAGACCCTTCTAAATGCGGCAATTACAGACAAGTTTTCCTTTTGAGCATAATTGTGAAAATTTTCGAAAAATGTATTTACAAGCATGTCTTTAACTTCATGAGAGATAATGCAATCATAACTAACTTACAAAGCGGTTTTATGCACGGTGACTCAACTACCTATAAACTAATTGACCTTACGCACTTCTTTTGTCAAGCCATAATGACCCAACCGTTGTAAGTGGACTCTCCTCTGATCCTAAGACCGTCCTTGCTGGCGTACCACAGGGCTCTGCTCTTGGTCCCATTCTCTTTCTCATATATATAAATGATATCGTTAAGAACATAAAATCGAATATTCGACTTTTTGCGGATGACACTAGCATATATCTTAAAATTAATGACCCAACCGCATGCGCGACTGTCTTAGTGATCCTGAAATGTTTTAAACCAATGGGCAAAACGTGGCTGGTTTCCTTTAACCCGCTAAAAACTGAATCACTTGCACTGACTACTAAACGAGACCCACTGTTACCTACATTTAATTTAGACGGAATTCATATTAAAGAAGTTTATCAAAACAGACATTCGGGATTGAGTTTACAGAAAAACTGCAAATGGGACATAGATTTAAACGTTTTTTTGACTAGAACGAGTAAAAAAATTATTGTCTTAGGTCGTTAAAACACCGCCTTTTATTCTCCCATATTGTGACATAATATGGGATGGGTGCATGGATGAACTAAAAACAAATTTGAACAATTACAATTAGATGCACTCAGGACTATATGCGGGGCTGTGAATGGTACCAGTCATGGGTTATTATTTAAAGAAACGGGATTTATCACTTTGCAAGACAGGCAAAGGCGTCACAAACTCATTTTAATGTACAACATTATTAATCAGTTAACCCCTCCATAATTTAATTCAGTTTTCCAGTACTCCGTTTAATCTTCGTAACAGAAATAATTTAACTGATTACTTTCGTCGAACAACTTGATTCTCTTAATCCGTTATACATTTTACCATAAAAGAATGGGAATAACCTTGATATAAGTATAAGAAATTCGACATCTAAAAAAATTTAAAACCAAAATAATTAATAAAAATAAAAATATACCCCCTTAATTCAATTTTGTCAATGTTATTTCAATATTGAAAAGGGCGACCCTTCTGAATGCGGCAATTACAGACAAGTTTTCCTTTTGAGCATAATTGTGAAAATTTTCGAAAAATGTATTTACGAGGATGTCTTTAACTTCATGAGAGATAATGCAATCATAACTAACTTACAAAGCGGTTTTATGCACGGTGACTCAACTACCTATCAACTAATTGACCTTACGCCCTTCTTTTGTCAAGCCATAATGACCCAACCGTTGTAAGTGGACTCTCCTCAAATCCTAAGACCGTCCTTGCTGGCGTACCACAGGGCTCTGCCCTTGGTCCCCTTCCCTTTCTCATATATATAAATGATATCGTTAAGAACATAAAATCGAATATTCGACTATTGCGGATGACACTAGCATATATCTTAAAATTAATGACCCAACCGCATGCGCGACTGTCTTAGTGATCCTGAAATGTTTTAAACCAATGGGCAAACACGTGGCTGGTTTCCTTTAACCCGCTGAAAACTGAATCACTTGCACTGACTACTAAACGAGACCCACTGTTACCTACACTAAATTTAGACGGAATTCATATTAAAGAAGTTTATCAAAACAGACATTGGGGATTGACTTTACAGAAAAACTGCAAATGGGACATAGATTTAAACGTTTTTTTGACTAGAACGAGTAAAATAATTATTGTCTTAGGTCGTTAAAACACCGCCTTTTATTCTCCCATATTGTGACATAATATGGGATGGGTGCACAGATGAACTAAAAACAAATTTGAACAATTACAATTAGATGCACTCAGGACTATATGCGGGGCTGTGAATGGTACCAGTCATGGGTTATTATTTAAAGAAACGGGATTTATCACTCTGCAAGACAGGCAAAGGCGTCACAAACTCATTTTAATGTACAACATTATTAATCAGTTAACCCCTTCATAATTTAATTCAGTTTTCCAGTACTCCGTTTAATCTTCGTAACAGAAATAATTTAACTGATTACTTTCGTCAAACAACTTGATTCTCTTAATCCGTTATACATTTTACCATAAAAGAATGGGAATAACCTCGATATAAGTATTAGAAATTCGACATCTAAAAAAATTTAAAACCAAAATAATGAATAAAAATAAAAATATACCCCCTCAATTCAATTTTGGCAATGTTATTTCAACACTGAAAAAGGCGACCCTTCTGAATGCGGCAATTACAGACAAGTTTTCCTTTTGAGCATAATTGTGAAAATTTTCGAAAAATGTTTTTACAAGCATGTCTTTAACTTCATGAGAGATAATGCAATTATAACTAACTTACAAAGCGGTTTTATGCACGGTGACTCAACTACCTATAAACTAATTGACCTTACGCACTTCTTTTGTCAAGCCATAATGACCCAACCGTTGTAAGTGGACTCTCCTCTGATCCTAAGACCGTCCTTGCTGGCGTACCACAGGGCTCTGCCCTTGGTCCCCTTCTCTTTCTCATATATATAAATGATATCGTTAAGAACATAAAATCGAATATTCGACTTTTTGCGGATGACACTAGCATATATCTTAAAATTAATGACCCAACCGCATGCGCGACTGTCTTAGTGATCTTGAAATGTTAAACCAATGGGCAAAAACGTGGCTGGTTTCCTTTAACCCGCTGAAAACTGAATCACTTGCACTGACTATGAAACGAGACCCGCTGTTACCTACACTAAATTTAGACGTAATACATATTAAAGAAGTTTATCAACACAGACATTGGGGATTGCTTTTACAGAAAAACTGCAAATGGGACATAGATTTAAACGTTTTTTTGACTAGAACGAGTAAAATGATTAATTGTCTGAGGTCGTTAAAACACCGCCTTTTATTCTCCCATATTGTGACATAATATGGGATGGGTGCACAGACGAACTAAAAACAAATTTGAACAATTACAATTAGATGCACTCAGGACTATATGCGGGGCTGTGAATGGTACCAGTCATGGGTTATTATTTAAAGAAACGGAATTTATCACTCTGCAAGACAGGCGAAGGCGTCACAAACTCATTTTAATGTACAACATTATTAATCAGTTAACCCCTCCATAATTTAATTCAGTTTTCCAGGGCCCGAGTTCACAAAGAAAAAAAAATCTCAGTCAATATTTCTGCTCAAAGTTGAGAATATTCTCAAGTTGAGAACATTCTCAATTTTGGTGTTCACAAAAGCAGTTGAGCAAATTCTCAGCTTGAGTATTCTGTTTAACGGAGTCATCGATAACGTCATGTTATTTGTTTTCAATGCTACAAGCGACTGGGGTCAGCTCTATCTATTAGCCAATGAAATCACTAGGAATAAAATCTATTTTTAGATACCAGTGTTTTACACCGTAGAATTAGCGGGTTCAATAAGAATGAATGGAATTGTAGTAATAACTATATTATTATCATTTTTACTTTATTTCCACTTGTAATTGAACAAATATGTATGAACAAACCGAGTGAATTATTGTTTTTATTCAATGAAAACTCGACTGAAGATGCTGCTTATAATTGGGTCAAATGAACAAGCTCCTATCACTATCATCTTTTTTTTAGTCTTTGTATTATTATAATAGGCCTATAATTATTTTTTTTCACGAAGGGCAGGATGGTAGAAATGCTTCTACAGCCTTATCCTTTACCCTTCTTAAATAGAGTTATTATTATTATGGCATTCGCTGTAACGAAAAATGTAAACAAACACATTCCAACGTCGTCTGTTATGCTTGTCACAAACTAAAAATGGAAGGCGGTGGCAGGAAGAGGGCCGCTAATTAATCAAACGCAGAGGAGATGATTCTAATAGAAGAATATATAGGGAAGCTACTTTATTTGGTAAAATAAAGGGATGTGGTGCCTTGGGGAAAATTTCCAAAATGAAAGAAAATAGGTGTCGTAAGTTTAGCTTAGGCCTATTTATTAATAGACTTGTCCCTAAATCTTTAGCCTACAGGTAGGCCTACTATCTTATTCACACAAATCAAATCAATATTAAAAGTTCAACATGTTTAATCTTTATTAAAAGTGATACTTAGTAATATAAAATACTAATAATATAGTGATATTAGATAAATATCACATTCACACGAATCACGGTCAAAATAGGCCTATAAGTAGGCCTATAAATTAAATTACAAATTCTAACTAAATTTACCATTTAAATATTGTTTACTATTTCAGTCAATTTATAACAAAAAAGAGGGGCATTGGAAAATTAAAAAAGAAGTATCATAACTATAACATAAAACAAAGAAGTAGGCCCTATGTCTAACTAAATAATAACATTGTGTGTAAGATTTAAATAAGGAACTGACAGTTAAAAAACTAATTTTAATCTATATAAAAAAAACCAAAGCTTGAATGTTATGAAATTAATGCCGTTTTAAAAATCATAAATACTTTATTTATAAATAATTGTACTATTAGTATTAGCATAGACCTACTATTAATAAAATATCTGTAAAAATTTTAGACTTAAGTACGCTTAGCAGCTTTCTCAAATATTTGAGAACTTTCTCAACTTTGAGAACAAAAATGTTCTCAAATTGTTTTGTGAACTCCATTTATTTTGAGAACGTTTGATTTGAGAAAATTCTCAAAATTGAGCATAGATTTGTACTTAAGTATGCTTTGTGAACTCGGGGCCAGTACTCCGTTTAATCTTCGTAACGGAAATAATTTAACTGATTACTTTCGTCGAACAACTTGATTCTCTTAATCCGTTATACATTCTACCATAAAAGTATGGAATAACCTTGATATAAGTATAAGAAATTCGACATCTAAAAAAATTTAAAACCAAAATAATTAATAAAAATATACCCCCTTAATTCAATTTTGGCAAACGTTAAAATCAAATAATACATAGTCGTCTTCGTCTCTCTTGCAGTGACCTAAATGGGCATAGATTTTTAAGGCATATTTCGGACAGCCCCCAGTGTGGTTGCGGTCATTCCATCGAAGATACCGATCATTTTCTTTTACATTGCTCCTTACATTCTGATGCACGTAAAATATCTATAAATCAATACACATAATTTTTTATATGGTGCAAGCAGCAGTCATATTTCATTGGACATCTTTGAAAAGGTCCATATTTTTTTTGACATGAGCAGATGGTTTTGAAATCAGTATTACATCTATATCGATCAAAATGCGAACATGAACAGCTGCATAGCTAATGTGTTGTAGATTAATATTAAGTGCAGGAGGACCGCACCACACGCAAAACAAAAATCCACAAGATAAACCCGCGGACAAGACAGAAAATAGACATTGTAGAAATAAACAACCATCAAATCAAGTGTATGGATCAGGGGGCCAGCCGTAAGCGTCTACTGCGCTGTACAGTCCCGGGTCTGTTATGGTATAGGCTTCAATCATTTTTTTGTTTTATTGTTTACTCACTTATTTATTTTACATATTCATATCAATTTTTTCATTTATGAGAAAGGTCTGTGCCTGTTCCTCAATCCTTTTCAATATTTGAATAAAAAAAATAGCTATGGATCTCCCAGTCCCCGAGGAAGGGTACAGTCCAAGCCAGGTTACAGGATCCAATAACGAGGGTCTTTGCCATGACTGCTGGTAGGTACCTTAAATCCTTCTCGCCTTTACCTTTTTGGCTGTGGGGTCTCTTTAGGGATAGGTTGGTTGAGCGTATACATCTGGTGGAAGATCTGGTGGGGATTATAGGGTTATGAATGATGGGTGATTTTTATTTAAACAATATTTTATTCATTTAAATATACAAAATTTTTATAATAGATATTGGATACGATAACAAGCTTTATCAGCTTATATAAAATCGCTTCCTTAAAATGGATCATTAACAGATTTGCAACTGGCTGTCATAATATTAACATAAGTAGTAATTATAAAACATATTATGTACAATTTAGATGATAATCTGGGATTTCTTAAAGGGAAATTCCCACTGGAGGAACACTAAAATTAATTTTTTTTGTTGTTTTTTTTTGTTTAACGACTACATCATTGATTATTTGCTAACGTCGAATTGTTTTATTTTCATATTATATTATCCTTTTTTTTTCTTTTTTTTTTTCTTCTTTTTTTTTTGGTGTTCTGTTCTGCTTTCGTTCAGTAAAATTATTTTTTAGATCAAATACGTACGAATGTACCTTTAAGGTCACACACAATAAGAAAAAAAGAATATGAATTGGGGGGGGGGGTGCTGCTATCAAAACCATACATATACAATTTAATTTAACTGGACCGCATATCCTTAAAATCGTTAGTAGGCTGATGTCGGTTGGGAAAGTAAAGTTATCATTCAGTAATTATGACATTTTAAACTTCATTTAATACAGATAAAAGAAGGATACTTTCATATAATAAAGTTACTTTCGCCCCACTGACGTCATTTAAATGATGGGTGATCTAGGGGATAGACAGTTGACAAGCGCGTTCAGTGGCGAAATGGACCCCGAGGAAGTAGGTGAACCAGACACAACCTGGGGCGAACTGGTTGATCTAGTTGCACTCTTCGTGTGAGTGTTAATGCACATGCCTTCCCTAAGGATTTATTTTCTCTTGTTGGGTGTGTTTTGTTTCGGTGGCGATGGAAATCTGTCTTCACACTATCCTGAAATCGCTTGCCGTAAAGCTTCTTGGCCCATGCTAGGGCGTGGTTAGAGTACTCTTGAACAACATCTTTGGTAAAGTGACGTGACGTCAAGTACTCTAGTTTATCCGCTAGCATATGGCTCGGTAGTGTGTCGACAAGGATAATGTTACGCCCTTGGCCCATTTCATGTTCAATGTCTCAATGGTAGTGGCTATGTTAGGCGTTTTCGTAGCCGGCTTCACGAAATTGGTGTGGTTGGAATCTGTTCCGGAGCTGTGGACATTCCATTGGAAGGAGAGGACGTCTGGTGCGGGGCCTATCCATGTTCCAAAAGTGTTGTTTGTGGAGTCGGTGCTAAGGGGTGAGAACTGTTTATGTGGACGTTGTGCAAATGGGACAAGATAAGAAAAACTAGATACGAAAAAGGAGGGGGATACAACCTATATTTATATAGACAGTTTTGTAGTTTTTATCCTAGGTGTCTCTTCAGTGTGGTATTTATTGAATGAAACCGGTGTTCTGAGACAAAATGTGTATGAGCAAAGAGACGAAGTTAAATGTTCGATGTATGTGAGCAAATGAATGGAATAGCTATTAAATAACTTTAGAATCAAGCTTGTGCTCAAGTGTGTACAGCATTCACAATATGGCTGATATTGTGACGTAATGCAACTAAAAATATAAAACAAGTATGAAACTGTGGAATGTATTGTGTGTAACAGAGAATGTGAGATAATAAGTATATGAGCAAAGAGCAGAAGTTAGATGCTCGAGGTATGTGAGTAAATCAATGCAAACCCTTAGAATCAAGCTTGCGCTCAAGCGTGTACTGATTTCACAATATGGCTGATAACGTGACGAAATGTAACTAAAAATATAAAACGACTATGGAACAAGGTAAATCGTTTTAACTTTGGGTTTTATTGATTATACAGTATAATATATTTAATACCAATCGTTTAATTAAAATCTGTTAACAAATGTAAAAATAAAATCACATAAAAATATACAGGGAACATACATATAGTATAGACGGGTCGTTCCTCGATTATATCGCGATGTACATCTCGGAGTGGTATTATATCCTTTGCCAAGGCTCCGGGTTACCTAATTAGGGTTTTCCGGTATTTAGTGTGTTTTCCGATATTTAGTGTTTTCCGGTAGTTTCCCGGTGTTTTCCGGTATATAGTATAGCCCCATTATCCAATTAAACTGTAGTATAAAGTACGTGATTTGGTTACACAAAGTTCTAATTCAGAATACAGAAACGTATTTCTTAAAAATGGCCATAAGAAAATGGCCTGTGCATACGATTGACTTATCTTTCATAGATTATGACGATTACGTAATTCACTTTACATTTTTGTACAATCACTTTTGTCCGGTTGCACTCCCTAAATTCAGTAGAATAATAATAATAATAATAACTAGATCTGCTACTGTCCCAAGCAGATATGAAAGCTTTCATATTCATCATCACGTGCCATCGATTATACCAAGTATCTTAAAGAAAATAACAAGAAAAAAAATATTAAAATTGGTCGAAAACTCGCGAAGTTACCAAGTTGGGAATTTTTCGACCCCAAGGTCAAAGGTCAGGTCAAAGGTCAAGCTCTCTCATGAAAGGACATTGATGACTCCATCTAGGCTCATGACCCTTTCCATGCTACGAGGCACTCGAAGGTCAAGGTAGGGTCAAACTTCACTTCATGGGCCCGTTTCGCCCACTTCCGGTCCCCGGGCGGGCATTTTGACGTGACGCAGCGACTCGGCGGGGTGGATATACCTTTTGAATACCAAGCCTCGAGACCCGCCCGGGCACCCTTCGGGACGTTTACAGGTGGGGGTGCGGGTACATCGGTGAAACATGCTTGTCCAGTGAGTCTCAGATGTAAACGACTAGAAGGAATGCAGTTATCAAGCTGAAAGTTAAAGGACACCTAGGCACCAGCGAGAGCTGGTTGGGACTAGAGTTTGGTACCGCTGGTGGTATTGGTTCCAGCTGTGCGCATGCGCGAATGTCGAAAAACGCCTTAGTTTTAAATATCGTGCCGCGTGCATGGCATTCGGGTGAGAGCTGCCAACTTTTTATACAATGGAGAGAATGGTCAAGGCTATTATTCCCAGCCAACACATTTTGATTCGAACCCATAGGGGCCGAGCTATAAGGCAGCAAACATGGCCTTTCGTTTTGAGAAACCATGTTTGACACCCTGCACGTGACCGTAGTTAGGGTCAGGGGTCCCAACTTTTGATACTATGGAGGGAAGTGTCCAAGCTATCGATCCCGACTAAAACATCTCGATTCGAACCCATAGCGGTCGAGATATAGGGCATCAAACGTAGCGCACAAAAAAGTGACTTGTTAGTCTAAAAAAAATCGGAAAATAGGCAAAAAATAGGCCTATTTGCGCGAGCGTGTTTCAGCAGAGTTAGTGTTGTCGGAATTTCTTGAAATTTTTCAGAGATTGTGCCTTGGGATGTTAGCTAGCACAAATACAAAATTCAAGTGATTTCTAATACGGGCACATGGCCTAAAAAATTCGAACCCAAGCCGACCCAGCAACTTTTGTTTTTCGTGAAAAATGGCCATATTTTTTCGAATTTTTATTCGATCATGTTCTCCTTTTGATATGTTACTAACCTCATTTCGGCGCACCCGACCAGTATAAAATTTTTAAAAAAATACCCCCCAATGATGCCTCGACAGAATCAGAACATCAAAACTTTGACAGTCTCAAAAATATAGTCCGCCATTTTGAAAAAATCAAACCCAATACGCATCGGTGCAGAAGACTCATACCCATCACATGAGACTAACAAAATGACTTTATCTTGTCGTTTGCAATTTCAAAATTCTAAAAAACTTTTTAAGTCTCAAAATCGGCGAAAAAAGCCGTAAAATCGTTTTTTTGACCATAACTTTTGTTTTTTTTATCGGAATCAGATGGGACAAGTACTCAAAATTCGGGCTAGTAAATGGGCACATCGTGCCAAAAAAACAGGTTAATCGAAGAATTTTTGGCGCTGCTAGGGCAAAAAACACTTTCTTCCCCTTACGGAGAAAAAAACGAGAAAAAAATCCGCCATCTCAAATGTAAACGACTTGAAGGAATGCAGGTATCGATCTGAACTTTTCAGGACTTTTAGGTACCAACGTGACAAGTGGGGGGCCGGAGTTTGGTAGTCATCATAACTTTGGTTCTAGCGTAGCGCATGCGCGAAGTCAAAACCGCTAACCTCGTAAACAACCTTGTCGGCACAGAAAACGTCAAAGGAGAAATTCGAATTTTTGAAATATTAGAACACCAAACATTCGACCATGAGCCAGGCTATCCTGAAATGTATTAATTTCGTTAGTAGGAGACACACTATCTAAGCCACGACCAATTGTGTATGTTGTCAAGCCCAATAATGAGGATTTTTTACTATATGTCATTTTCAATTCAAAATGGCGTCCATGATTTGCCAGAAATCAAAAATGTTTTCGCTACAGTTTTTTGGCCTTCCTACAAGGATTCGGAAAATATAATTGCCATGTCTGTAAGTAAAATACCAAAAAAGCCTTATTTATTTTTCACATTTCAAGATGGAAGCATTTCCGGTTTGGGTTACAAACTCCATTTTTTGTGTACGAATCAGTAGTGTCGTAGCTAGTACAAAACAAAAATTTCAAGGCAATCTGACCTATATTTCGTCAATTTTTTTGAAAACTTTGATCCTTAATATCACCAAGGGGGGATAATTTAGAAAATTTCTAACAACATTTTTAAAGTCGCATGAGCAAGATCTACTTACATACCAAATTCCATAAAAATCGTGCAACTATTAAAGAAGTTGTTATTTTGATTTTTACTTCCGGCTCGAAATCAAAGCGACGAATTTTCGAAATTCGAAAATCCGAAATTGCAGATTTGAAGTAAAGGAGTAAAGGTATTCAAAGAAAAAAGAATTAGTAAAATAGATGAAATAGTAACAAAGTTACAGCAAAGTAGGTCAAATGTATTTGTTCGTAAAATTCGGTGATTTTGGATGCGAAAAACGTTTTGAAAATATATTTACCCAACAGCCACCACCCATTTTTGGGGGGGTAGGTAAAAGTTTCAGAAAGATCCTATGAGTAGATTCTGAGAAATCCGATTTGTGGATAAAACACAAAAAAAAAAAATAATAATAAGAAGAACTAGATCTGCTACTGTCCCAAGCAGATATGAAAGCTTTCATATGAACAGTCATTTCCGGTCACATGTCAAGGGTCATATGTCATCAGGTATCTAAAAAAATTACACTTACCTTATAAACAAGGTGGGGAAAATACAAAACAAAATTTAGTCGGATCAAAATAGGAGTAATGCACAGCAAAAAAGCGGAACTTCTATCATGGGCTCAATTTGTATTCAAATCGTCTGAAAAATTGATACAACCTGCGCTAGGGTGCTGCGCAGGTTGTATTAAACTTTCAGATGGCTTGGGTAAAAAAATGAGCCGCCGCGACGCGATGCCGTGAAATGCACAAAAAACGGTAAATGCATAAAACACGGGATTGATCTCTCAGGCTAGTACAGGTCAGCAAAGGTCATGACCTTGACCTCAGGGACGGCCCCGTCGATGGGTTTGTGGGTCGTGGCCTTGACCTTGACTTTGGTGCAGATTTTCGGGACGGTACCTAAGTTTTGGGAATTTTTCGACCCCCAAGGTCAAAGGTCAGGTCAAAGGTCAAACTCTCTCATGAAAGGACATTGATGACTCCATCTAGGCTCATGACCCTTTTAATGCTACGAGGCCCTCGAAGGTCAAGGTAGGGTCAAACTTCACTTCATGGGCCCGTTTCGCCCACTTCCGTTCCCCGAGCGGGCATTTTGACGTGACGCAGCGAGTCGGCGGGATGGATATACCTTTTGAATACCAAGCCTCGAGACCCGCCCGGGCACCCTTCGGGACGTTTACAGGTGGGGGTGGGGGTACATCGGTGAAAAATGCTGGTCCAGTGAGTCTCAGATGTAAACGACTAGAAGGAATGCAGTTATCAGGCTGAAAGTTAAAGGACACCTAGGCACCAGCGAGAGCAGGGTGGGACCAGAGTTTGGTACCGCTGGTGCTATTGGTTCCAGCTGTGCGCATGCGTGAGTGTCGAAAAACGCCTAAGTTTTAAATATCGTGTCGCGTGCATGGCATACGGGTGACAGCTGTCAAAGCTATTATTCCCAGCCAACACATTTTGATTCGAACCCATAGGGGCCGAGCTATAAGGCAGCAAACATGGCCCTTCGTTTTGGGAAGCCATGTTTGACATCCTGTCACGTGACCGTGGTTAGGGTCAGGGGTTCAAACTTTTTATACGACGGAGGGAAGTGTCCAAGCTATGGATCCCGATCAAAACATATGGATTCAAACCCATAGCGGCCGAGCTATGGGGCCTCAAACGTAGCGCACGAAAAAATGACTTGTTAGTCTAAAAACATTCGAAAAATAGGCAAAAAATAGGCCTAACTGCGCGAGCGTGTTTGAGCAGGCGTTATGGTTGTCGGAATTTCTTGAAATTTTCAGAGATTGTGCCTTGGGATAATAGCTAGCACATAAAAAAAATTAAAGTGACTTCTAATACGGGAACATGGCCTTAAAAATTCGAACCCAAGCCAACCCAGCAACTTTTTTTTATTGTAAAACATGGCCATATTTTTTCGAATTTTTATTCGATCATGTTCTCCTTTTGATATGTTACTAACCTCATCGCGGCGCATCCGACCAGTATAAATTTTTTTAAATATACCCCCCAATGATGCCTCGACAGTCTCAGAACATCAAAACTTTGACAGTCTCAAAAATATAGTCCGCCATTTTGAAAAAAATCAAACCCAATACGCATCGGTGCAGAAGACTCATACCCATCACATGAGACTAACAAAATGACTTTATCTTGTCGTTTGCAATTTCAAAATTCTACAACAAATTTTAGTCTCAAAATCGGCGAAAAAAGCCATAAATCGTTTTTTTGGCCATAACTTATGTTTTTTCATCGAAATCAGATGTAACCAGTACTCAAAATTCGGGCTAGTAAATGGGCACATCGTGCCAAAAAACCAGGTTAATCGAAGAGTTTGTGGCGCTGCTAGGGCAAAAAAGCCCCCCCTTTTTTCCCCTTGTGGAGTACGGTTAAATCGAGATGAACTTTCTCGGCCAATGCAGGGACCGAACACCCGATCTCTAGGCTATGGCCCATTGTATCATATATAATACACTATAACTCGACATTGATTTTCAGAAAAAATATTGTTTATTTTTAAACTTCAATTAGACTAGTAAAACAAATATTTTCTGGCAATAGAAAGTGTAAAATGGTCGCAGGGTTCTTGAAGTTTTACAGCACCCGGTGACCTATTTTTATTTAACTGGGGAATAAGTGATATTTCATATTATAGCAGTAAATGATTTAAATATTTCATAAGGATTTTAATACTATGTATATCATGTATGTGTCAAGGTCATAATACGTCCGGTCATAGTATCATCCATCGAGGTTTCCCGAATGCAGATTTTTTGCGACCGGGATAGATTTGCACTGCCCAGGCAACGTTCCAGTGGTCCGTTTGCCTTCAAATTTGCAAAGATTGTACTTTGAGATTCTAGCTATCGCATATAAAAAATGGAAATGAGTGAGATTCCGGGAATAATGAAAATAAATTATAAACCCACCCCCACCCATCAAACTTTTTTTGCTTGAAAAATTGCCGTATTTTATCGATTTATTTTCGTTCTTGATATCTGAATATTTTCTCCTTTTAATATGTGATAAATATCATCGCGGCACAGGCAACCACTAGAAATTCCAGAGATTTAACCTTTGAATGCCAAGCCTCGAGACCCACCCGGGCACTCTTAAATATCGTAGCGCGTGCATGGCATTCGGTTGAGATCTACCAACTTTTTATACAATGGAGAGAATTGTCAAGGCTATTATTCCCAGCCAACACATTTTGATTCGAACCCATAGGGGCCGAGCTAAAAGGCAGCAAACATGGCCCTTCGTTTTGGAAAGCCATGTTTGACACCCTGTCACGTGACCGTGGTTAGGGTCAGGGGTCCAAACTTTTTATACGACGGAGGGAAGTGTCCAAGTTATCGATCCCGATCAAAACATATGGATTCAAACCCATAGCGGCCGAGATTTGGGGCCTCAAACGTAGCGCACGAAAAAGTGACTTGTTAGTCTAAAAACATTCGAAAAATAGGCAAAAAATAGGCCTAATTGCGCGAGCGTGTTTTAGCAGGCGTTACGGTTGTCGGAATTTCTTGAAATGTTCAGAGATTGTGCCTTAGGATGTTAGCTAGCACATATAAAAAATTTAAGTGATTTCTAATACGGGAACATGGCCTAAAAAAATCGAACCCAAGCCGACCCAGCAACTTTTTTTTATTGTAAAACATGGCCATATTTTTTCGAATTTTTATTCGATCATGTTCTCCTTTTGATATGTTACTAACCTCATTGTGGCGCATCCGACCAGTATAAATTTTTAAAAAAATACCCCCCAATGATGCCTCGACAGTCTCAGAACATCAAAACTTTGACAGTCTCAAAAATATAGTCCGCCATTTTGAAAAAATCAAACCCAATCCGCATCGGTGCAGAAGACTCATACCCATCACATGAGACTAACAAGATGACTTCATCTTGTCGTTTGCAATTTCAAAATTCTAAAAAACCTTTTAAGTCTCAAAATCGGCGAAAAAAGCCGTAAAATCGTTTTTTTGACCATAACTTTTGTTTTTTCATCGGAATCAGATTAGACCAGTACTCAAAATTCGGGCTAGTAAATGGGCACATCGTGCCAAAAAACCAGGTTAATCGAAGAATTTGTGGCGCTTCTAGGGCAAAAAAGCCCTTTTTCCCCTTGTGGAGTACGGTTAAATCGAGATGAACTTTCTCGGCCAATGCAGGGATCGAACACCCGACCTCTAGGCTATGGCCCATTGTATCATATATAATACACTAAATCTCGACATTGATTTTCAGAAAAAATATTGTTTATTTTTAAACTTCAATTAGACTAGTAAAACAAATATTTTCTGGCAATAGAAAGTGTAAAATGGTCGCAGGGTTCTTAAAGTTGTACAGCACCCGGTGACCTATTTTTATTTAACTGGGGAATAAGTGATATTTCATATTATTTCATATTGTTTTTTTTCATCGGAATCAGATGGGACAAGTACTCAAATTCGGGCTAGTAAATGGGCACATCGTGCCCAAAAAACCAGGTTAGTCGAAGAATTTTTGGCGCTGCTAGGGCAAAAAACACTTCTTTCCCCTTACGGAGTGCGGGAATTTAAAAAAATCCGCCGCCTCACATGTAAACGACTTGAAGGAATGCAGGTATCGATCTGAACATTTCAGGACTAGTAGGTACCAACGTGACAAGTGGGGGCCGGAGTTTGGTAGTCATCATACCTTTGGTTCTAGCGTAGCGCATGCGCGAAGTCAAAACCGCTAACCTTGAAAACAACCTTGTCGGCACAGAAAACGTCAAAGGAGAAATTCGAATTTTTGAAATATTAGAATACCAAACACTCTACCATGAGCCAGGCTATCCTGAAATGTATTAATTTCGTTAATAGGAGACACACTCTCTAAGCCACGACCAATTGTGTATATTTTCAAGCCCAATAATGAGGATTTTTTACTATATGTCATTTTCAATTCAAAATGGTGACTCCCGGTTGACCTAAATCAGAATTCTATTGCGACATTTTTTAGGCCTTCCTACAAGGATTCAGAAAATATATCTCCCGAGTCTGTAAGTAAAATAGCAAAAAAGCCTTATTGATTTTTCACGTTTAAAGATGGTGGCACTTCCGGTTCGATCGACAAACTCCATATTTTGTGTACGAATCAGTAATTCCTTGTCTAGTAAAGAAAAAAAACTAGGTCATTCTGACCTATATTTCGACGATTTTTTGAAAACTTTGATCCTTAATTTAACCAAGGGGAGATAAGTTAGAAAATTTCTAAAGTCATTTTTCAAGTCGCATTATTAAGGTCTACTTACATATTAAATTTCATGAAAATCGTACAACTACTAAAGAAGTTGTCGAGTTGGTGTAAACTTCCGGTTCGAAATCACAGCGACGAATTTTCGAAATTCGAAAATCCGAAATTGCAGATTTGGAGTAAAGGAGTCAAGGTATTCAAAGAAAAAAGAATTAGTAAAATAGGTGAAATAGTCACAAAATTACAGCAAAGTAGGTCAAATGCATTTGTTCGTAAAATTCGGTGATTTCGGATGCGAAAAACGTTTTGAAAATATATTTACCCAACAGCCACCACCCAATTTTGGGGGGGGGGGGGGTAGGTAAAAGTTTCAGAAAGATCCTATGAGTAGATTCTGAGAAATCCGATTTGTGGATAAAACACAAAAAAAAAAAATAATAATAAGAAGAACTAGATCTACTACTGTCCCAAGCAGATATGAAAGCTTTCATATTCTTCATCACGTGCCATCGATTATACCAAGTATCTTAAAGAAAGTAACAAGAAAAAAAATATTAAAATTGGTCGAAAACTCGCGAAGTTACCAAGTTGGGAATTTTTCGACCCCAAGGTCAAAGGTCAGGTCAAAGGTCAAGCTCTCTCATGAAAGGACATTGATGACTCCATCTAGGCTCATGACCCTTTCCGTGCTACGAGGCCCTCGATGGTCAAGGTAGGGTCAAACTTCACTTCATGTGCCCGTTTCGCCCACTTCCGGTCCCCGGGCGGGCGTTTTGACGTGACGCAGCGACTCGGCGGGGTGGATATTCCTTTTGAATACCAAGCCTCGAGACCCGCCCGGGCACCCTTCGGGACGTTTACAGGTGGGGGTGCGGGTACATGCTTGTCCAGTGAGTCTCAGATGTAAACGATTAGAAGGAATGCAGTTATCAAGCTGAAAGTTAAAGGACACCTAGGCACCAGCGAGAGCAGGTTGGGACCAGAGTTTGGTACCGCTGGTGGTATTGGTTCAAGCTGTGCGCATGCGCGAATGTCGAAAAACGCCTTAGTTTTAAATATCGTGCCGCGTGCATGGCATTCGGGTGAGAGCTGCGAACTTTTTATACAATGGAGAGAATTGTCAAGGCTATTATTCCCAGCCAACACATTTTGATTCTAACCCATAGGGGCCGAGCTATAAGGCAGCAAACATGGCCTTTCGTTTTGAGAAACCATGTTTGACACCCTGCACGTGACCGTAGTTAGGGTCAGGGGTCCCAACTTTTGATACTATGGAGGGAAGTGTCCAAGCTATCGATCCTGACTAAAACATCTCGATTCGAACCCATAGCGGCCGAGATATAGGGCATCAAACGTAGCGCACAAAAAAGTGACTTGTTAGTCTAAAAAAAATCGGAAAATAGGCAAAAAATAGGCCTATTTGCGCGAGCGTGTTTTAGCAGAGTTAGTGATGTCGGAATTTCTTGAAATTTTTCAGAGATTGTGCCTTAGGATGTTAGCTAGCACAAATACAAAATTCAAGTGATTTCTAATACGGGCACATGGCCTAAAAATTCGAACCCAAGCCGACCCAGCAAATTTTGTTTTTCGTGAAAAATGGCCATATTTTTACCAATTTTTATTAGATCATGTTCTCCTTTTGATATGTTACTAACCTCATTTCGGCGCATCCGACCAGTATAAATTTATAAAAAAAATACCCCCTAATGATGCCCAAACCCAATACGCATCGGTGCAGAAGACTCATACCCATCACACGAGACTAACAAAATGACTTTATCTTGTCGTTTGCAATCTCAAAATTCTAAAAAACATTTTTAGTCTCAAAATCGGCGAAAAAAGCCGTAAAATCGTTTTATTGGCCATAACTTTTGTTTTTTCATCGGAATCAGATTAGACCAGTACTCAAAATTCGGGCTAGTAAATGGGCACATCGTGCCAAAAAACCAGGTTAATCGAAGAATTTGTGGCGCTTCTAGGGCAAAAAAAAGCCCTTTTTCCCCTTGTGGAGTACGGTTAAATCGAGATGAACTTTCTCGGCCAATGCAGGGATCGAACACCCGACCTCTAGGCTATGGCCCATTGTATCATATATAATATACTAAATCTCGACATTGATTTTCAGAAAAAATATTGTTTATTTTTAAACTTCAATTAGACTAGTAAAACAAATATTTTCTGGCAATAGAAAGTGTAAAATGGTCGCAGGGTTCTTAAAGTTGTACAGCACCCGGTGACCTATTTTTATTTAACTGGGGAATAAGTGATATTTCATATTATAGCAGTAAATGATTTAAATATTTCATAAGGATTTTAATACTATGTATATCATGTATGTGTCAAGGTCATAAAACGTCCGGTCATAGTATCATCCATCGAGGTTTCCCGAATGCAGATTTTCGCGACCGGGATAGATTTGCACTGCCCAGGCAACGTTCCAGTGGTCCGTTTGCCTTCAAATTTGCAAAGATTGTACTTTGAGATTCTAGCTATCGCATATAAAAAATGGAAATGAGTGAGATTCCGGGAACAATGAAAATAAATTATAAACCCACCCCCACCCATCAAACTTTTTTTGCTTGAAAAATTGTCGTATTTTATCGATTTATTTTCGTTCTTGATATCTGAATATTATCTCCTTTTAATATGTGATAAATATCATCGCGGCACAGGCAACCGCTAGAAATTCTGGAGATTTAACCTTTGAATATCAAGCCTCGAGACCCGCCCGGGCACTCTTAAATATCGTAGCGCGTGCATGGCATTCGGGTGAGATCTACCAACTTTTAATACAATAGAGAGAATTGTCAAGGCTATTATTCCCAGCCAACACATTTTGATTCGAACCCATAGGGGCCGAGCTATAAGGCAGCAAACATGGCCCTTCGTTTGGGGAAGCCATGTTTGACACCCTGTCACGTGACCGTGGTTAGGGTCAGGGGTCTAAACTTTTTATACGACAGAGGGAAGTGTCCAAGCTATCGATCCCAATCAAAACATATGGATTCAAACGTAGCGCACTAAAAAGTGACTTGTTAGTCTAAAAACATTCGAAAAATAGGCAAAAAAAAGGCCTAATAGCGCGAGCGTGTTTTAGCAGGCGTTACGGTTGTCGGAATTTCTTGAAATTTTCAGAGATTGTGCCTTAGGATGTTATATTCGAACCCAAGCCGACCCAGCAACTTTTTTTTATTGTAAAACATGGCCATATTTTATCGAAATTTTATTTCGATCATGTTCTCCTTTCAATATGTTACTAACCTCATCTTGGCGCATCCGACCAGTATAAATTTTTTTTAAAAATACCCCCTAATGATGCCTCGGCAGTCTCAGAACATCAAAACTTTGACAGTCTCAAAAATATAGTCCGCCATTTTGAAAAAATCAAACCCAATCCGCATCGGTGCAGAAGACTCATACCCATCACACGAGACTAACAAAATGACTTTATCTTGTCGTTTTCAATTTCAAAATTCTAAAAAACTTTTTAAGTCTCAAAATCGGCGAAAAAAGCCGTAAAATCGTTTTTTTGACCATAACTTTTGTTTTTTTTTTATCGGAATCAGATGGGACAAGTACTCAAAATTCGGGCTAGTAAATGGGCACATCGTGCCAAAAAAACAGGTTAATCGAAGAATTTTTGGCGCTGCTAGGGCAAAAAACAGTTTCTTCCCCTTACGGAGAAAAAAAACGAGAAAAAAATCCGCCATCTCAAATGTAAACGACTTGAAGGAATGCAGGTATCGATCTGAACTTTTCAGGACTTTTAGGTACCAACGTGACAAGTGGGGGGCCGGAGTTTGGTAGTCATCATAACTTTGGTTCTAGCGTAGCGCATGCGCGAAGTCAAAACCGCTAACCTCGTAAACAACCTTGTCGGCACAGAAAACGTCAAAGGAGAAATTCGAATTTTTGAAATATTAGAACACCAAACATTCGACCATGAGCCAGGCTATCCTGAAATGTATTAATTTCGTTAGTAGGAGACACACTATCTAAGCCACGACCAATTGTGTATGTTGTCAAGCCCAATAATGAGGATTTTTTACTATATGTCATTTTCAATTCAAAATGGCGTCCATGATTTGCCAGAAATCAAAAATGTTTTCGCTACAGTTTTTTGGCCTTCCTACAAGGATTCGGAAAATATAATTGCCATGTCTGTAAGTAAAATACCAAAAAAGCCTTATTTATTTTTCACATTTCAAGATGGAAGCATTTCCGGTTTGGGTTACAAACTCCATTTTTTGTGTACGAATCAGTAGTGTCGTAGCTAGTACAAAACAAAAATTTCAAGGCAATCTGACCTATATTTCGTCAATTTTTTTGAAAACTTTGATCCTTAATATCACCAAGGGGGGATAATTTAGAAAATTTCTAACAACATTTTTAAAGTCGCATGAGCAAGATCTACTTACATACCAAATTCAATAAAAATCGTGCAACTATTAAAGAAGTTGTTATTTTGATTTTTACTTCCGGCTCGAAATCACAGCGACGAATTTTCGAAATTCGAAAATCCGAAATTGCAGATTTAAAGTAAAGGAGTCAAGGTATTCAAAGAAAAAAGAATTAGTAAAATAGGTGAAATAGTCACAAAGTTACAGCAAAGTAGGTCAAATGCATTTGTTCGTAAAATTCGGTGATTTCGGATGCGAAAAACGTTTTGAAAATATATTTACCCAACAGCCACCACCCATTTTTGGGGAGGTAGGTAAAAGTTTCAGAAAGATCCTATGAGTAGATTCTGAGAAATCCGATTTGTGGATAAAACACAAAAAAAAAATAATAAGAAGAATAATAATCTTAACAGAAACAATAAGCTTTCATATGTAAATACATATGAAAGCTTAATAATAATCTTAACAAAAACAATAAGCTTTCATATGTAAATACATATGAAAGCTTAATAATATTTATTGTTTATAGACCGTTACACAAATGTCTCAACAGTATGTACAAAGTTATAAGAACAAGAACAAGCATTTAAATGGTAGCTAAATAAAAACATAAAATCATGAACAACATGAAAATAATAACATTAAAATATAAATATAAATATAAAAATGTTTTCAGGGGCAAAAATGTTTTCGAAAGATATGGGTTTTCAGGTTTGATTTGAACAGAGAGAGTTTTGTGATAGCTCTCAGATCTAATGGAAGACTGTTCCACAGTTTAGGCGCTGCCACACTTTGGGCACGGTCACCGTATTGTTTGGACGTTTTCTTCCCATTATCTTTGAAAGAGAAGGGCAATAGCTTCACCTCAGAATACTAAATTAAACATCTTTTGACAAAGCTTCACAGACATTATCATGTTGAAGAACATCTATTACATAAATTATCTAGTGATTTATATTCCTACATAACACAAAATTTACATTTTATAACACCATTTTCAAGTGATGGATTTATTCATATTAGTTGTAATCAATATAAAATTTATACTTGGGTTAAACAGGCCAAATCATGTTTTTGTAAGTAAATATAGTATAATAAAGTAGGTAATATGAGCCTCAAGAGGAGAAAATTGCTATAATAAGGCTAATCCACATAATAGTTTTACATTCCTCATTGGCAAGTTATTTACATAACTTAGTCTAATTGAGCCAGGTTTTGTACACCCTGTACAAAGCAAGTTGAAAATTGTCAGTTTTAATATAATGTCAGCCATGTTATATAACAGTCCTGTCATTTGTTGGTCATTAATGAAACTAATTAGTTAAATTAACATGAAAAATCTTGAACTGGGTAATCAGTTAATGACTATTACATCATAGAATGGGAACACAACTTCTGTTTCATTATAAATTCAAGTTAATAAATGGCAAATTTAATGAAAATTACCTCTGTACTGGATTCAAAGGTCTAATTCCACAATAAAGATTAAAGTAAATAATGATTTATTTGAAGATCCTGATCACTACCTTTTGCAATGCTCTTAAAATCTAATGCACGAAAGGAAACCATAGACAAACTACATACGATCTCAAAACACTAATTGTCTCCTGTTCGGGGGTCCTCAACCCATTGTATTGATGTAAACAATAATATTTTTAACCAGGTTCACAAGTTTATCGACATTTCAAACAAATTTTAAGTTTGCTTGTTGTTGTTTAATTTCTTGTATGGCTCTTGTTTCACCTTTGGTAATATTGTAGGAATTATTCATAGCAGTTGACTTCATTATTAGGTTAGATATCTGGTGGCGAAGGAACTCAGCGTTTCATTCAGGTGCTAGTTGGCACAAACCTTTCTCAGTGTTGGCGATAAATACATCATAGTTGCAGGGTGCCCAAGATGGTGCAAACTCCAGACCCTTGGCAAGTAGGTTGGTTTGGTCATCGGTGAAGTCTTTACTGCTGAGGTTAACCACCGTCTTGGTGAGAAAATCTGTCTTGAGTTGGGTTATGTCTGTTTTCTTGGTAGTAGGTTTACCTTTAATTGGTTCATCAAACTTTTTGAGGTGAGGCTGTTTAATTATTCTTTCGCTAGCTTGGCTGGTAGAAGTTTGAGCCTTGCGGATGGGAGCAAAGATGTAACTCTTCTATTTGTCCTAATAGTCGGTGTTTGGTGTCCCGGTGATGCTGTATTATTTTACGGGCTAAGGATTTACTGGCTTGTAGAAGGATCTTATGAGCAGCATTCGAGATGACTCGACCGTTAAGTTTTAACCCTTGTGGCTCAGTGTCAGTGTTTCTGCATCTCATGAGGAGGTTAAACTATTTCACACTCTTATATATTTGTCTTCAAGTAAACTAATCTGACGAACACATTTAACTGCCACACCCCCATACTGACGTTGAACATAATCTTCAAGTGGCATTTAGTGATTGGGGAACACAATAACAGAACACAATTTTTATGGGAAACAATCAATGGTTTTATTCTAAAAGCACGACGTTTCGACAAGTATCATCTGTCAATAGCTATCGTTTCAAAAAATGTCTATACACTGGGCCTAGTTGTAAGTCACACATGAATAAAATAAGGATAATAGGCTACATTCCCGCTTCCCGAATGTGCCAGTTTTTATAAACGAGTCCTCGCAAATTTTGAATTACTTTCTGTTGGCGCCATAAAGTTTATCAACCACTAATTACACCTGATGCATATCAGTTAGCCAAACAACCAATCAAACCACTCTAGATATTATTACGCGCGAATTTGACCTCAAGTTCACAGGTCAAAAGGCGAGTCTGAGCTGAAGTGTCTTGTTCACCACGTAGACAAAGATTGTGGAAACCTGAATAAATTTACCGATACCAGTTGGAATAAGGTTGCATTAAGTTTTAAAGAATGGGCTAATCTTGATGGAAACGAGCTAAAAGTGTGTCAACAATATAAAGATGTATTTTTGAGGGTAAGTTTATCAACTAAATCAAACTAAAATTGAAAGTACGACTACGACGAGTCGCCATTTTATTTTTCTGCGAAACACACAATATTTTGTTGTTTACATTTTAAATTAAATTCTTAATAAAATAAAAACCAAGTACGAACAATCCAAATCAAAAGACAGAATTCGAAGTCCTAAAAACGTTATACGCAAAATAGTGTAATCAGCAAATGGACTGCTCCTCGTGTACAAAAATACACGACAAGCAGTGGTAACAGGTGTCCGGAAGAGTAAGCTTACCCTGCCTGGCGCCACACCCGCCATAGCTGCATCCAATCTATTAGGCGAAATGTCAGTCAAATAGCGTGATTGGCCAATGAACTATAGTATGCAAAATGCACGTGATGAACTGTCTTAACGATGTTGTAGACATTATCAGGGTGATAGTAACAGTATACGTGTTAATTAAAAATATCTAGAATAATAGCCAAGAGAGACACGTTATATTTACCAATCAAATCAATATGACGGCCATAAAACTTTTTAAAGGCCTTAATAAGTTTAGTGCGCAGGTATCCTTGTAGTAGAAGCTTAGATGACAAATGCCTCGATCTACTTAAAAAATCAGAATAAAAGGAACAAGCTCTCGTGTAACGTATTAGCTGAGACACAAACACTCCATAAGCTGGACGAATTAAATTTTATAGACACCTGTACCCATCACAAATGCTCGGGGCTGTACAATGCAACGAGAGCTTACGTCCATATATAATATTACTTGTGTGTTGTCATTGCTGTGTGCAAGTTACGATAAATATTAATAAATGTTTGTTGACATTCAATTCATAATCTATAGTTCATAGATAGGTTTGTTTAAAATCGATAGCATTCACGCTAGCCTTTGGTTGTTTTGTTTTTTATCAACCCCAGATTGTTTAAGTGTCTTTTCACAAATCAAGTGCAAACATGTGGCAGTGTTTTACTTTTCATAAAAGAAAAGTAATTTTTATTATCGACAGTGCCAATGGCAAGTGGGCCTAAGCCGAAAAAAAATATGGGCCTAAGCCTCAAAGAAAAAAAGAAAAAAGAAAAAAGTAAAAAAAAGAAAAGGTAGTAAAAGTAAAAGAGGGGAGGAGAGGAAACAGGGAAAGGAAAGTGAATATCTATCATACTATCAGTACTCTTGAATATGACAAATTCTGTGAATTCTTGACTATGACAAATTTGATTTCTCTATTCGTATTCGAGGATGTGTGATTAAAGTGCTCGCAGGTCACCATATATCTCCATCCGCTGCTCTGGCCTGTGCAATAATATTAGGAGTATATGTTTGTATTTATAGGGGAAAAAGATGATGCACTACCAGTTTATGGCTATCATTCCACGTGTTATTCGAGATTCACAGACAGAACAAAGATTGATCGAGCTACTAAAAGAGTTGCATTACAGTGGGCCGCCTTCGGCCATGCTCACCCGGACATAAAATGGTTAGACTATAGTCGCGACCATGGTTAACCCACCTTACGAGGTCGGTTGAGGCTGGTCAAGTTAGATTCAAAATGGCGGCTCGCAACAAAACATATGTTGTGTTGGAATTTTATTTGAAGATAGAACGTAAACTACCAATGTTGCCCCAGAACCTGAGACTTATCTAAATTCATATATATTATTTAAGTAGTTTCCAGATTATATATAATTATGTTTGGTCAACCAGTTCCACCAAGGCTGATGTCAGGCTGAAATTGTGAAAGTGACAGTATTATAGTAAAAATATTTCATCCGTTTGTGAATTTTATTTAGAAAAACCGTTACAGAAACAAATGAATTTGTTCATTAAATATAAATTATGTAACTGTAAATTAACATTGGATATTTGGTTGGTTTGCTTTTTGTATTGTCTGGGCATATTTCGGTCACTTATTCAACATAATCAAACGATTTTCTTCATTAAAAAATATCAGTTTCATATACATTGTGCAGGCCCGGCGGAGTAGGGGGTCTTTAGTCCCCGCAATAATTTGGCCACGAGTACCCTTGTCTTCAGGTTATTGCGTCCCCTGGACCCTCGCCTATAGGGACTTAGGTTGGGAAGCCCCCCCCCCCCCAATCAAGAATTACTTCCGCCGGTCCTGTTGTAAATATAAATTATGTAACTGTAAATAAACTCTGGATATTTGGTTGGTTTGTTTATTTTATTGTCTGGGGATAACTCGGTCACTAACTCTAACTGAATAGATTTCTTGAAAATGTCGTCATCATGTTCTACCTCTAGTACGGCCTACAGCTTTTTCAGCAGTCGGAAAACTTTGACAAACGTTCCGGGAATTTGTCTCCAAAGAATGATGTGGCCATATCAAAGTTTTCATTAAGCAAACTTAAGTTTTCGTTAAGTAAAAGGTTTTGTAGCAGTTCATGGAAGAGAACGGCGTCCATTTTGACGACTGTGGTCGAACTAGCTTCCGTTCGGGTGTAGTGAACTATACTCTGTCGTATAGTCGTGACCATACAAGCGCACCCGAAGGTCGCCCTGTGGTAATAATAAGCAAACGAGTGATAAGAGTCAATCCACATCTAGGTTATACCCCCATTTCACTGGGCTGCGGAAAGCTGCGGTACTCACGGACGTCCGCGGAATGGCTTCTACGGAAGAGCTTCGGCATTTTTACGCGGAAAAGTGGAAACAAATTTCCACGGAAAATATCCATTTCTCACGCTCTCGGAGTACCTTCGGAACAGTAACGGTATATTCGGTACACATACGGGTAAACTACGGTAAAAATTATGGCGAAGCGGCGAAAAAACTGCGGAACATTAAGGAATGCGCCCGTATCGTCACGGAAGATATTCGGACAACTTTCGGGCTACACTCGGCAATGGTGGAAAATACGCGGGATAACTGCGGTAGCTGGTGGTACTAATTCGTTTGGCAAGGTAGAACTTCGGAATGACTGCGGAACAAGCCCGGACCATCTTTGGCAACCGCATTTCGTCTCGGACCAATCGCCACGTACTTGCGGAAAATCGGTAAAGATCAAAGGATGACACCGGATTCGGCCGATAAAATCACTGTTTTGGAGGCAGAAGCACGGACTATATCCCCATTTCACTAGACCGCGGAAGACTTGCGGAAGCAAAACCTCAATTATACCGCAAAGTACCGTATGTCTTTCCTGCTGTACCGTATTGTTCCGCTAGGAAGCGCAGTGAATGTGAATTCATTCCACATCATCCGCAGCCTTCCGCGCGCCCACAATTTTCCGCAAACGTTCTTTTGAACATATTGAAAAGAACGTTTGCGGAAAAATTTGTTCGTGCTTTTCCGCACTTAAACCGGGAGCGATCCGTAATATTCGCAAGTTTTCCGCTGTTATTCCGTATACAAACGCAGTTGCCGCAAGTTGTCCATGGTATAATGTGCTTTCCTCTTCAAAACAGCTACTTTATAGGCGAAATCATGTGCTCTTTACCAATTTTTCCGCAGGTACGCCGTGATTGATCCGAGACCAAACGCTGTTGCCGAAGATCGTCCGCACTTGTTGCGCATTTATTCCGCGTAGAAGGCCAGTACTCAGCGATTATTCGACAGTTCTACCGTGCCAAACGGATTAGTATTGCCAGATACCGCAGTTATTTCGCTACTGCTAAGTGTGACCCGCAAATTATCCTTATGTCTTCCGTGCTCATTCCCACGTGTTCCTCAATTTCTCTGTGATTTTTTTCCCGCAGCTCTGCCGTCGAGGTAGAAATATCTATAAACGGAATACCTGCGATATACATGCGGACAACTTGCGGCAAATACGTTTGTATACGGAATAACAGCGGAAGACTCTCGGATCGATCCCGGTTGAATTGCGGAAGAGCACCGAAAATTTGTCCGCAAACGATATTTAAAGGAAAGTTCGCGGAACAATTTGGGCTCACAAAAGTCTGTGGACGACGAGGGATGACTACGGGTTCACTGCGCTTCGTAGCGGAGCCATACGGAGTGAGAGGAAAGACTTACGGATTTCCTTCCTCAAGTCTTCCGTGGCCCAGTGAAATGGGGGTATTACAAGGTTTGCGATCAGCCTCAGCTAAATCTTCAACCACCAAGCTGTCAACCTGCGAGGGCATGTCTTGCCTCCTGTTTGCATTATCTGCAAGAAAGTACCTCTGTTCTACAGGTGTCAAAAAAAGACTGTCTCTGATAAGCTGGTTTAGCGGAAACTAAACCAGGAGGTAATTTTTTATTATTTGTTCAACCGTTGTGATTTAATATTGTGAAATAGGTCCATCGCCCCTCCTCAAAGGCGTTTATTGGGGACAGTGGTCAGGTAGCCGATAGGTGTTATCTATCAATCTGCCATCAATATAGTCGAGGGTTTACTATATAGTATAGGTAGTACTGGTATCTTTAATGGCAAGTGAATTGGCACACAATTACCAGATTATGGTGTCCAAATGCACTAAAACAAAGTAAATCTGTTCTAAGACTTTTGCGCTGTCAAGACTTGTTTTTGATATGATAAGTTTAAAGTGTATTAATATGTTTGTTTACTTAATCGACCATCGACCAATACATGTGATTGGTCGTTAAATCTTAAGTGGAAATATCACCAAACATGAATTCTTGCATCTACGATGAGATTTCCTTGTACGTGTAGTAACTATGAACTTATATTTTTCAGTTCTTCAGAGATGTCTTCATATGAGACAACCTTTGATATATTTTTTGAAGATATGATTAGGAAAGAATTATTTTCAACAAAGAAATTATGCGAATGGCCAAGTTATTAGATATGTTTATTAAGATGGCAAAGGACATTTAGAAAGTCGATATTTCAAATTACCGGTAATAATTTGTTATTTCTGTACATTTGTTGTGTCCTTTATTATTGTTGAACTACTTTTATTTCAAGCATCAATTATTGCACAACTGTTACAGCAAGATTTAAATAAATTATTGATATAACAGTTATTAAAAATTTAAAAAAATGTTTTCTGTATTTTAAAAAAAATATTGATTGAAATGTTGTTGTAAATTGTAATACACAGGCCTAATTTATATATATTTAAACCTTTTATACTAGTAATTAAATATAAGAATATTGTTTTAAATTTCATGTGGACGTATTATGTCGTTGCCCCTGTCCATCGTCCGGACGTCCGTCCACAATTGTTTGTGGACCCTCTACAGGTCACAATTCTTGTCCGATTTTGACGAAACTTGAAATATAGCTTTATCACCAAAAGATCTTGGCTGCTTTCGATATTGCCATGTATCGGATCGAAACTTCATGGATTGTGGCCCCTGATTGTACGAAACATCACGTTTTTAGCTTGTGGGCCCTATAGAGGTCACAATTTTGAGCCGATTTTGATGAAACTTGACGTGCATGTTTATAACCCAAAGATCTTGGTTCCTTTCGATATTTGCGCCTATCGGAACGTAATTTCCTGAATTATGGACCCTGAGTGTCCGTAAAATCACCTATTTTAGCTTGTGGTCCCTCTGGAGGTGATAATTATTATTCGATTTGAAACAACGTTCGAATATATCACCGTTACACCCTAAGGAAGGTTGAGTTCGAATTTAAGGAAAATCGGACCAAAATTGCCATACAAAATGGCCGCCGTGTGTACTCGAATACTGTTAAAAAAAGGTATATGAGGTTGTGGACCGGGTAGAGGTCAGAATTTTAATTCGATTTTGATGAAACTTAAAATGCATGGTTATAACCCAAAGATCTTGGTTCCATTCGATTTTTGAGCATATCGGATCGTGACTTCCTGAATTATGGCCCCTGATTATACGCAAAATCGCCTTTGTTTAGCTTGTGGTCTATTTGGGGGTCACAATTATTATCCGATTTGAAAAACCGTTTGAATATATCGCCGTTACACACTAAGAAAGATTGAGTTTGAATTTCGGGCAAATCGGACCAAAATTGTCATACAAAATGGCCGCCGTTTGTACGCGAACACTGTTAAAAAATGGTATATCAAGGTTGTGGACCCTGTAGAGGTCACAATTTTAATTTGATTTGGATGAAACTTGAAATGCATTGTTATAACTCAAAGATCTTGGTTCCTTTCGATATTTGCGCATATCGGATTGTAACTTCCTGAATTATGGCCCGATTATACCCAAAATCGCCTTTGTTTAGCTTGTGGTCTCCTTGGAGGTCACAATTATTATCCGATTTAAAAAACCGTTTAATTATATCACCGTTACACACTAAGGAAGGTTGGGTTCGAATTTCGGGCAAATCGGACCAAAATTGCCATACAAAGTGGCCGCCGTTTGTACGCGAATACTGTTAAAAAATGGTATATCAAGGTTGTGGACCCTGTAGAGGTCACAATTTAAATTCGATTATGATGAAACTTGAAATTCATGGTTATAACCCAAAGATCTTGGTTCCTTTCGATATTATCCAATATGTACTCGGTTATATACTTATAAGAAATGTTAAACTTGGTATATTGATGAAACGGAAGTTTCGAAATTTCTTTAAATATGCGTAACTGTGTACAGGGAGAGGGGTTTTACATAGGCTAAGCCTGTTCCCCAATCCAATTCAGAAAACTTGAATAAAATATTGTTTTAAAAAAAACAAACTGTGTACCTCTTTTGGCAGTGCATTTCAAAACAGGGATTTTATTCGGGAAAGAAATAGTTCTTTATTGTTACATACGGTCAAAAATCGTAATGCTTGTGAATAGAAAACATTATATAGTGTTGTATCTGGTATGTTACTATAAATTGACGGATATTTTACCACTTCAAAACCGAATTTGTCCGTTTTGTCGAAAATACCAACATTAAATTTATTGTTAATGATATTGATGTCAAGAACAGATGCAATTTGGGTGCCGGATATATTTCACTTTTATATTTATTGGAATTTCCATTATCATTGATGGGTGTTATGTCATCAATGTAACGGAAGGTGTAGTGGAGACTTTTAGCTACTTTGTAATCTGTTTTTATACGCCCACATTTTCATGTGGACGTATTATGTCGTCGCCCCTGTCCGTCTGTCCGTCCGTCCGTCCGGACGTCCGTCCACAATTGTTTGTGGACTCTGTACAGTGTACAGGTTACAATTCTTGTCGGATTTTGCCGAAACTTGAAATATAGGTTTATCCCCAAAAGATCTCGGCTGCTTTCGATATTGGCATGTATCGGATCAAAACTTCATGGAATATGGCCCCTGATTGTACGAAAAATCACGTTTTTAGCTTGTGGACCCTATAGAGGTCACAATTTTGAACCGATTTTGATGAAACTTGACATGCATGTTTATAACCTAAAGATCTTGGTTCCTTTCGATATTTGCGCCTATCAGAACGTAATTTTCTGAATTATGGCCCCTGATTGTCCGAAAAATCACCTATTTTAGCTCGTGGTACCTCTGGAGGTCACAATTATTATCCGATTTGCAAAAAACGTTCGATTATATCACCATTACACCCTAAGGAAGGCTGAGTTCAAATTTCGGAAAAATTGGACCAAAATTGCCATACAAAATGGCCGCCATTCGTACGCGAATACTGTTTAAAAAATGGTATATTAAGGTTGTGGACCCCGTAGAGGTCACAATTTTAATTTTCGATTTTGGTGAAACTTGAAATGCATGGTTATAACCCAAAGATCTTGGTTCCTTTCGATATTTGCGCATATCGGATTGTAACTTCCTGAATTATGGCCCCTGATTATACGCAAAATCGTTTTTGTTTAGCTTGTGGTCCCTCTGGAGGTCACAATTATTATCCGATTTAAAAAATCGTTTGATTATATCACCGTTACACCCTAAGGAAGGTTGAGTTCGAATTTCGGTAAAATTCGGAACAAAATTGCCATACAAAATGACCGCCGCGTGTACGCGAATACTGTTATAAAATGGTATATCAAGGTTGTGGACCCAGTATAGGTCACAATTTTGATTTAATTTTGATGAAACTTGAAATGCATGGTTATAACCCAAAGATCTTGGTTCCTTTCGTTATTTGCACATATCAGATCATAACTTCCTGAATTATAGCCCCTGATTGTCCGAAAAATCGCCTATGGTCCCTCTGGAGGTCACGATTATTATCCGATTTAAAACAACGCTTGACTCTATCACCGTTACACCTTGCAGAAGGTTGAGTTTGAATTTCAAGGAAATCGGACCATAATTGCCAGACAAAATGGCCGCCGTTTGTATGCTAATAGTGTTAAAATATGGTATATCAAGGTTGTGGACCCAGTATAGGTCACAATTTTAATTCGATTTTGTTGAAAGTTGAAATGCATGTTTATAACCTAAAGATCTTGATTCTTTTCGATATTTGCGCATATCAAATTGTAATTTAATGAATTATAGCCTTTGATTGTAGGAAATATCACTTTCGGTTTTGCTTGTTCTCTATCAATGTCTCGAAAATGTGGGCGTATCCTGCCTGGCAGTGCCAGCTTACTATCTTTCTTTTATGGTCAGAAAGTAGAATTCATATTTATGTAAATGTGCATTTGCCATAAATTTGGCGGGGTCAGTTCCCATTGGTAAACCAATAGTTTGCTGTATTATCTGATCCCCAACCTCAAAAATGGCATTGTCAATGAGAAAATGTATTATGTTTTGAACTTTTTCTTTATCAAATATTACAGTTTCGGCATTGCGAGGTTTTATGATCCATCTAGCATCTTGAGAGTAAATGGCCATCAAGTGTCTGCCTTTTCTGGAAGCTCCATTAAAGGCTTTATCTACAAACCAATCCAAATTATTTTTAAGATCTGAATGCTGGAGCATAGTATACAAAGTAGAAAAATCGAACGTTTCTATTGTTTTTACTGGGTTTTTATGAAATTTGGGTATCGAATAAATGTACGGTAGTGCATCTATTTTCACATTGTCTTTAATATCATTACTCCTGTTAAAAGAGTATCGGTTGTGCAAAATATCTTGTTTAGTTAAATCCGTAATGCATGTATAAGTGTCATTACTTGTGTTGGGCCAGAGTCCAAAATCAGTCAGAATATTTTTAATATAGTATTTTTTACAGATAAAGGCAATGTTATTACTGGCCTTATCGACAGGTGTTAGAACAAATCTCTCTTGGAGAGTGGCAAGACACTCAACTGCAGATGCATTTTTTAGAACCTCTGGTGGCGGGTGTCTTGGTTTAAGTTTGATATATTTGATTCTTTTTAACAAGAGATCAAACACAGTATTTTTCCACTCTCCAAAAGACTCAAGAGGTGCACGAAATTTATCAGACCAGGCTACAATGCATTTCCTAATTTGGGATTTGAGATCATTATGTAATTTTTTAAAATTAGTTCTATTTGGTTGTTCCCGAAATTGTGGTCCCAATCTGAAGAGATTTCTAAGATTTTTGTCTTCGATAATGTCAAAGTTTCCTGTCAGTATATGGTCATGAAATGTATCTTTAATGGGAGAGTTGGTGCATTGACATGTGGTATTATCGTAATTGTCAATAAATTCTTGTACGTTTAGGTTTTCGATAGTTTCATGGTAGTTAAATATTTTATTACGGATAGGAGGTAAAAATTTGTATACGACTGTAGGTGAAATTTTAGGAATAGTACCTGGTATAGATTTTATAACTGAACGGTCTCTGAAGATTATTTTCAGTCAAATGTCTTAGATCTTAATTCTTTTCGATATTGGCGCATATCAAATTGTAACTTAATGAATTATGGCCTTTGATTGTAGGAAAAATCACTTTCGGTATTGCTTGTCCTCTATCCATCTCTCCAAAATTTGTGCGTATCCTGCCTGGCAGTGCCAGCTTACTATCTTCTTCATTCTTTGTTTGGGGATAGGGTGGGTTTCTAAGGGGGGAATTTGGTCTTCGAGAATAACCCAACACTTCTTGTACCTTCAACTAAATTAAAATCTTTTGGTGATAAGGCCTTATGGAATGTGTTCATGATGTATTATCCACAGGAGCTATTAACTTACAGCGCTTAGAGCATGCTGATGGATGGATTAAGCGCTATATAAATGTACATTATTATTATTATTCTTTTTTTCTATTTCTTCCAAGGAACTAGTCTTCGCGGCTACCCCCACAAAATCGACTCTTCCGCGTCACGTCCGGAGGTAGGACAAAATGTCACATAATGGTCATTTGACCATGACCTTGACCTTTAGAGGTCAAAACAAAGTCACCACGCGACTCCGAGGTGTCGATTTAGTTTAGGGGGCCGTGACCTCAAAGCCGTCGGATGCGGTTCGGGATAGGCCAGTTATCTGCCCTTAGACCACATCACTAAAAAAAAACGGTTATTTTACTTTCTCGGGTAATTTTGCCCAAAAATGTATTTCGGTTTTTGTGCCATGAGGGCCAATCTAATAAAGTCAGGACAACCGGACCTTGACCTTCCGACATAGCATCATGGCCAATGTGACCTTGGTGGGTCATGTTCATCTGAAAGGGTCAAGGTCACCAAAATATCTACCAACTCTGGTGCTCCGGGGCATATGATGGGACCCCTGGCCAACGCATAAAGTCAAAGATCATAACCTTAGATGGACAACTCATTGACCTTTGGAATGATAACTTGGCCTTTGACCTGAAATTTGACCTTGGGATTGTTAAAGTCCTAAAACTTCGTGTACCGTCAAGACTTTCGGCAGTAGTGTCAAAGTCAAATTCTAGAATACGATCCCAATCAAGGGGTCAGCTCAAGGCCACGGCGTGCGCCCCGAAGTCAGCTCAAAGTCGTGGTGCAGTACTCATTGACCTTTGGAATGATACCTTGGCCTTTGACCTGAAATTTGACCTTGGGATTGTTAAAGTCCTAAAACTTCGTGTACCGTCAAGACTTTCGGCAGTTCAGGCCCCCGGGTTTTGACCTTTGGTCATGTCGACTTGGCCCACTTCTTTACCCCGGTAGGTTAAAGTCGTCTCAAAGGTTCAAGTTCAGCAAAATATCGTCATACCCTGGTGCGTTTGGCCTTTGGGAAGGCCTCCAGCCCCCCCCCTTTGGCATATCAAATGCCGCCCCAGGGGATGGATAATTTATTGACCTTTCAAATTGTACCTTGACCTTTGATCTGCCTATAGTCCTTGTGGTAGAGACACTCCTTAAACTTCATGGCCAAATCGTGGTCAAGGCCATGGCTCGGAAGGTCTGGCACGGGGATGTCACCATATATGGGTCTTGACTTCGTGTTACCTTTCTAGTGAGATAACTTGTCATTGCTACGTTTTAGAAACTCGTTCAAAAGGTATACCACCGTGCACGACTAACTTTTGATTAAGTCGGATTGACTTCCGGTGAACGGTAGTGGACGAAATCATTAAAAATATCTCGATTGACCTTGACCCTAACCTTTGAAAGTCAAATTTTTGTTACAACGCTCGTCCCCGGGATCTATGTAGTTCAAGAGGCCGCGAGCTCCCGGGCGTGGGTACAGATCTCTGCTGGCCGTGTGGGTCCCAGCATACCCAGACTGAGGGCGTGGGTCAAGGTCGTCCGATCAGGTAGGAACTCGGTGACGTGGGCCCCGGATGAGTTCACGAATCCACTATAGCTTTACCTCTGGACATGGCATTTTGTCCTGTATGACCTCGGTAGGTCAAGGTCATCTGAAACGTTCAAGGTCATCGATTCATGGACCGAGATCAGAACGTCGGTCCCCCTGGAGCGACCCTAGGCCCCAACGGGACATCGAAGGTCACACTCCTAGATTGATAGTTTATTGACCTTTCAGTTGGGGTAATGACCTTTAACATGACCTTTGACTTTGGGGTTGATAAACTCACAAACTTGCTTGTACCGTCTAGACTTTAGCCACAAAGACTTCCCGGGTACTATTGCCTTGAGACGTTCACAGTGCATTCGTACTATAATACAAAAAGGAGTAAATAAATTTTCAGACGGCTAGTTGCAAAATTAAGGAAATGCAACCCTCCTCAGTTTGTGGAAAATATGACCTCAGTGTCTATTCAAATGAAATAAAAATCGGGGCATTATAGAATTTTTTATTTCTAAAAAATTAATTTCGGTAACCTCGACTTGTAGAGGCCGAAATTGAAACTGAATGTTATGGAATCATGTAGAGGGTCTTAGGACAGGTACCAAGTGAATTTCAGGCTGATACCAACGAAAGTACGGATGCTGCAAGCATAAGGGCACTGGGCACGCGTGTTTGATTTTCGGCCTTATTCGGCCTAATTTCGTTCTGAAAAAGGGTTTCCGTAATTAGCACCTTTAGACCCAAGGGGATCCACATTGGGCTGAGCGAGGGGCGAATGGTTGAGACATATGCCCTAATTGTTTAGTGTCAATCACACCTCTGAAAGGGGTCTGGCGTAGTGATAATCCACCTGAAAACAGGGAAAAAAGGGGAAAGTCGATTTGGGGCATTTTGGTACCACCTGGAAAAAACTATAACTCAGCCCCAATTGGTAGTAGGTCAATATAATTTAGAGGGTTCCTGGTAGAGGTCCTTGGGCAGAAGTTCATTAAAATGTGCACGATCGGCCCCCGGAGGGTTCTGTTTATTATAGTTGTCCGGTAAAACTTAAATTTAGGGTAGGTAAGTGTCGGATCCGTACACTACTCGACCTAATCCCCCTAGTTGGTTTTGAGAAAAATGTTCTGCCTTTTTTCTGAGGGATAAGAGGGTTAGCCCGAACTCAAGGACAATATTGGTGTCAGTCAGTATCACATATGCCAATGCAGAAACATTCTTAAAGTCCAGGAATTTCTCTGAATTTGGATCAAGGGAAGCCAGTGACCGGAAAATAGCTAGATTTGTTGTAGAGAAACGGCGCTCCAATTCCGCCACGATAGTGTCCACTATAGGATTTAGGATGCACTTCTGAAAATCGAATGAATTTTCCATTATAGTTCGGTGACCAAGTGTAGAATGAACAACAAAGTCATCTAGTCTGGATGATGGGGTCTGTTTTCTTTTCACACAGAATAGTCCATTTTCGGAGGAAATGTCATATGATCTGTCGAAGTAAGATTCCTGACGGTCAGAGTCGTTGAATGATTTCAACTGCTGGATCAAAACTTCGATAAGATTAGCGGCTTTACGATAGTCTATCTTTGGATCCTGCAGCGTATCAGATACCATTCGAGTCTCGTTGAGTACTTCATACATGGCCAACATTGCGTACACGAATGTTTGGTCCATCAATGCCAACAACCCTTTAGCCTTCGTGGCTCTGTCCCGGTTTGCGTCAGTGGTAATTATGTCCCGAAGGAAGAGAACCAAAGTGACAAAACGTTTCTTTACTGCAGCAACAGCTCGAACTTGAGCCGCCCAGCGCGTGTCACATAATGCTTTGAATTCGATGTGTGTTTCTTCCCGCTTTTCCTGGAATTTTATCCACATCGTGTGACGAAGTTGTAGATCATCTTCAGACTGCTGAAAATATCAGCAACGGGGACAACCGCCTTAACCGTGTCAACTATAGTCAGATTCAGCCTGTGATTAAAGCAATGCACATAAAGTGCATATAGTGCCGTCTCCCTAACTTTGTGCTGGACTCCTGCATGGCAACCGCTCATGACACTAGCTCCGTCATATCCTTGGCCCACAACGTTCAGAGGATCAATCCCATGGAGGAAAGTTTGTTCAAGATATACTTACTGAGACTTTCAGCATTCAGTGATTCAGCTACAGTAAATCCTATGAACTCTTCGTGTACGTCTCCATCATAGATATAACGAAGTACGCATGAAAGCTGCTCCTTTTTCGAAGATCTTTTGTCTCGTCTGCAAGGATGGTTACGAACTGAGCTTCACCAACTTTAGTTCTGATCTTCTCCATAATCAAGTCAGATATTATTCCGATTATGGCATCTTGAATTGAATGATGTGTGTATTTCGCATTGTTGGCCCACTGTCTAGTCGCTCTCTTAAAAGTTGGCAGTATGGTTTCAGAAAATCGATAATTTCCAAGAAGTTTCCTTTGTTTCTACTGTCCTCATTTTCTCGGTGTCCCCCCTGTGCCATATTCTGAACAGCCGTCAAGCGGAGTACGTCGGCTATAATCTTTATGTAGTCTCGATTCGTTTTTACTGTTTTTCGATGTCCTTCATCAAGGAAATCCATTACGGTCTTCCCACTTTTCTCAGTTTGCCGCCACGAGTTGTAACGATCGACACTTACTTCGTGTCCTTGAGAATGCTCATGTTTGAGCAATCGATTATCTTTTTTGTTTGAACCATTGCATTTCCCCCAATGATCCTCTCCTTCACTCAAAAACGCTCGACCAGAAACACCACTCGTTGCTGAACCACCAAAATGCCTACATGGGAAACAAAAGGCTTGGCGTTTACTAACTGAGTATTCCAGCCATGAGCACGTCTTCCATGGCTATTTTTGGCGAAGGTTATGTCTTTCGGCTGATGGGGGCCTTGTTCGGGAGAAGAAGAGATATCAAGGGGTCCTGGTTTTAGTGTATCATTCGATTTTTGTGTGACAGCCATCCCTAATATCTCTGACCCTGAAATGTCGGCCTCGACACTATCGTCCACTACATCGATATTTCCCCATTGCACATCGAGTAGCCATTCATTGTGCAAATCATCTTGAGAATGAATTTGTCGTAATACATTATCATCGTCTCCCCCATCGCTGTTCTTTCTCATACGTTTCTGCGACTCTGATGACGACGAACTTTCCCGTTTTTTTAAATACTTGCAATAAAACCCACACAAAGTGTGAAAACTGTCCTACAATGGCACAACGAGGAAGATCAGAGCACAGGTCGTGTTTTTTCTATGGTCTTCACGTGAAAGGGAACAATTACACAATATCATTGATATTTACCAGATACCGCAGGTGGTGGAAAGTGTTAAACGAACGGAGTTGGGAAATCAAAGTGAATGAATATTCTCGAAGCTTTAAACCTATACCTGAAATGGTTCACGTGTTATTCTCTATAGTAGGTATACACCAGGATGGGTAAGAAATCACTCGGTCACTACAACAAAGTCTATGACTGAATGGGAATGTGGGACTAAATCATCGTAGTAGTAGCACATACTATTACCGAAACATATTACAATTATTTTTTTTTTTTTTCAAATCCATTGGGGGCAAACAGAGGGCAGACCGGATTAATGGGGGGGGGGGGTATTGCCCCCCTTGGCGCCGCCCCTGCTGTCAAGAGACAACGTTTAGTCGTTTGTATGGAACGAAAAACCGAGGCAAAATCAAAATGTCCTTAGCACACTGCATGGCGTATTACTGCCTTTATTCGTCCAGTCGAAGCAGAACAGTACAAGGTTCAACCCCATTTCATTTATCCTTGCCTATACAAACCGATTAACGTGGTCATTTAAATACCAGTATACACTTTCTAATGAAACGAACGTTGAGCCGGTTACCCCGTTGAGCCGCATCTCCCCCATTAACCAGAATTATACATGTTTGTGAAGTCAATCCTCTGATTCTTGTACAGGTTTTATGCCAGCTACAAAATTTGGTAAAGAAAAATAACTATATTTATCAATTTATATTTATTTCCATATTAAAATACTACATTCACTTGCATTTAAATATAATATGTTAGTTAAGATTTCTTCTAATATAAATATACATTCGGTTCCACATCATAATAAAAAATATATATTTAAATTTTTTAAACACCAAAGGTTAGAAGGTATGCCCAAAGAAACAGATTTCAACAATGGTTTGGTTTAAATGAAATTTTTGAAGTACTTTCTGTCATCAGGTCAGAAATAATGGCATTGTATTTACATTTTAGGTCACTGTTAACATAATTACATATTAAGTTTAATATAGACATAATATAACATTCAGTTACAAATTAAATTCTAAAAAAAGCAGTTTAATAGAATCATATGCATGAAATCACTAGAATTAGAGTCAGCAAGATGGGTTGAATTCGTGTGATCACTCACTAGAAGAATCATATTCATCAGAATCTCCTTAAGTTCATATTAAGTTTAATATAGACATAATATAACATTCAGTTACAAATTAAATTCTAAAAATAAGCAATTTAATAGAATCATATTCATGAAATCACTAGAATTAAAGTCAGCAAGATGGGTTGAATTCATGTGATCACTCACTAGAAGAATCATATTCATCATAATCTCCTTAAGTTCATATCAAGTTTAATATTAACATAATATAACATTCAGTTACAAATTAAATTCTAAAAATTGCCAGTTATAAGAATCATATTCATGAAATCACTAGAATTAAAGTCAAGAAGATAGGTTGAATTAATGGGATCACTCACTAGAAAAAACATATTCATCAGAGGGGGGGGGGTGTCTCTGGGTCCTCCGGTTTCCGCCCACTGCTAAAGACCCCTATACACAAGCGAATTAATGAAATAAAATTAAACTAAGTTCGAGTCGAGTGGACGTTTAACCCTATTCTCTATATATTCATCAGAATCTCCTTAAGTTCATATTAAGTTTGATATTAACATAATATAACATTCAGTTACAAATTAAATTCTAAAAATTGCCAGGTATTAAAATCATATTCATGAAGTCATTTTCGACACTCACTCAAAGAATTATTTTAACAGAATGACTCGAAGAACAATATTCAATATCTACAGAATCATTAGAATAAAAGGCATCAAGATGTGTTGATCAGATTTTCACGTGATCAGATGTTTTCATTAGTAATATGTTAGGCAGTTAAAATCATATTCATGAAATCACTAGAATTAAAGTCATCTCATTTTCGACACTCACTCAAAGAATTATATTCACAGAATGACTCGTAGAACAATATACATTATCTACAGAATCATTAGAATAAAAGGCATCAAGATGTGTTGATCAGATTTTCATGTGGTCAGATGTTTTTATTAGTATGTTAGGCAGTTCTTGCTTTCATTTGATTCTGGTGGATTATTGATGACAAACTGATCATATGTTGACTGCCATTTTACATCAAGTGTTTTTTCTAGATGATTTATGTTTCTTTTTACACTGTAATTAGATATGATATACATTTTACTTGCTTATTTAAAACAACACCTTAAATATCAATTACAAATACATGATTGATGGAAAATCGATAAGGCTCATCTTACAATACACAGATTGGCCCTGCAGCATCCAAATATATGTAAGGTTAGTTTATAAAAACAAAAGAAAAGGTTTAAATCATAGTTTAAAACTAGTAACTGTCCTATGAAATTTTGATTTTCCCTTTATGTTGAGAGCATCCTGAAGATCACAATAAACAACCACAACTAATTGGTGCCTTATTTAATTATAACAATTATCAGTGACGTAACACAATACAGGTATTCTTTGTTCAAATACTGAATGGCCCTCTTAGTCACCAAGTGATAGGTGCTAAATAAAGGACCCAAACATTTCGAATACACTTAGGGCCTGACATGCTTCTGTCACACCACTAGTTGGTTGTGATATAAAACTACTGACTAACTGGTTGATGGCTAGATAAATCTCTCAAACTTTTCAATTTCTGTAAAGAACGGTGCTGCCTTTAGCTGTAGAAAAAAAACTGGATTGTCACCATTCTCATCAACCCTATAACCTCCAACGTGGTACCTATAGTCATCCGATTCTAATGTGGAGGCTAGAAAGACTGCAATAAAAATGACAAAGATGGAATTTCACAACCTTTGGGTAATAAGAACATTTTAGGTCTAATGCTATGTCCTCCAAAAGATTAATTGGATCAACTGCAGTCTAAATCTCTGCCACATTTATGTGAAGTTTCAGCTTGTTTAAGAAATCATATACCTATTTCACATAATATGCCTATTTGATATTTAATAAACACAACAGAGGACATTAGTTCTGCCTTATTTCTAGCCATATAACCTCTTTTGATTGAACATGCAAATAGGGAATAAGACAGGGCTGGGAGCAAGTAAAAATATCTTTTAACTGGTTAAGGCATTAAAATTTTTAAGTTAACAAGTTATTTAGGTCGGCGATGTGCGATCCGGCAGATATACCTAACACGATGGTGGCAATGTGGTCTGTGAATGATATACTTGTAGGCTACCATGCCATTTGACTCAATGACAGACCTTATGATACAGCGCACGTGCTAACCAATCGGCCATACAACCCCCATTTAGAGTAGGGTAAATACTTTCATGATATCGAGTTAATAGTTTTCTTAGGAATTATGAATGGGTAACAAGAACTTTCAAAACATAAATTTTGTCTAAATTGTCTATCACATCAAGACATCATGATAGATATATACAAATGGAATGAAATTTGATGTCTGACAGAGGAGGGTTATAGTAGAATTAAAACTGAAACTTTTAAGTCCTTCTCAAGATAACTATACAATGTCATGTATATATTTTTTAAATTTTACTTAAAACTGAAGCTAGAGTGCTATACCTTGATTTGACACATATTTCTGATAACCCAGTCTCACCACAGACTGAACAATTTTTCTTTAGCAGCCTCTACCGGATGATGTCATTCCACTCTCCCATGCCTCCTCTAATTTGATTAATATATTACTTGGAAATGCTTCTTTATACTTCTGAAATAATAACAGACTAAAACTTTGCAATTCAAAATATTATAGTATTATGCTCCAATTAGACTGGTGGTAAGTCTTCTCCACACACCAAAAATTGGCCAGTCCTCTCCACAAAAAAACGAGAAAAAAACCCCGTAATCTCTAGAGACTGGGCAAATAGAGCTTCAATCTCATCTAGTAGCTCAATCTGCATTATGTAGGTCAAGTGACGTCGTGCACGTGATCACAACATATCTAACAATAACGTGACATCAACCCTCAGACGGTCTCAGCATGACTGCTTTGCACTCCAGTCGAGACACGCATGATTCATGTCACATGACTCAGGGCGTATTTGATAACTGTCAACCATTCCAAATAAGGTAGGACGACAAACATGGCAAGAACGCCCATTTTATTGTGAAGTTTGCAAATTGTCCAGTCTCTGGTGCTGGTTACAGGTTTACTCAAAGTTTTTTTTATACAAATGGAAACAAAAGTGTTGGTTTACTAAAAATTTATATAAATCGAAATGTAAAATAAATAGAAGAGACTGGGCCAGTCTATGCTCCAATATAAGCATCAGAAAAAAATCCCATATGAGAGAGAGAGATGGAGTTTAATGTCCACTCGATACAAACTAGGTCATTTCGGGACTAACATATGGTTTAATTTTTTTTTAATAATTCGCTTGTGCCTAGGGGTTTTAGCAGTTGGTGGAAACTGGAAGACCTGTGAAAACCCACGAGATTTGACAGGCGACCCTACTCCTTGCCACGTACAACTGGGGATTCGAAACCACGCCAGTTGACTCAATGACAGGCTTTATGATACAACGCACGCATGCTAACTCAATGACAGGCTTTATGATACAACGCACGCATGCTAACTCATATGTGAGATAAATGATTCTGTTAGTCTTTGCAGAATGCAGCCTTCAAACCACCCCTTCGTATCCCACCCACACAGTAGTTCAGTGTAGGGCCTATAACTGTCTAGCCAAAAGTATCAAAAGTTTTGAAATTTTGTTTTTGTGATCTTTATTTTTGACATACCTGTCAGTCAGGGGCCCGTTTCACGAAATTTTAACGAAGATGACAATCCAAATTTAATTATAGTAAATTGATATGATAATATAAGATTGATTTTAGTGCTTAGGCAATCAAAATTGAAGTTGAAGAACTAAAATTTGGATTTATATCTTAGTTAAAATTTTGTGTGCTGTCTCCCTAATCTATCTTCCTTTTACTTTTAGTTTTAGAGACATCAGACTTGGGCTTTAACTTTAAGAAGACATTCTGATGATATAGGCCTACCTCTACTAAGTAACTACTGACTCCCCTAATAATTGCACCCTGTTGGATCACCCTGTTCAAGACTGTTGTTTTATTTTCATTTTCTTGGAAACCTACCTACCATTTAGCCTAGCTACATTTCTATTCAACCCACTACTTAAATATTAAATTAACTAGAGTAGCCTAGAGCTAGATAACAAACCTTATCTCTCCACATTACATTACTGTAAATAGATAGAAGGCCTGCCTCAACGTTCTCGTAGCTACTATATTAACTTAGCTCGACTACTATATTAACTTAGACCGTAATATCTATGGCCTAGACGAGTACTGTGACCTGAGGAGTAGCTTACACGTACATAGCAGGGGTAGGTTACAGTTGTAACAGGCCTAAATTAGTCGAACCCTAGGCTGGCGCAGTAAAGTAAAATTACGTACAATACAATCGATCTCGCGCCAAATGGTCCGGGAAAGATAATTCACAATACTGAGCGAGAAAGACGAGACAGTCCAGTCCCTGGTTAAGGGATCGGCCGCTGTTATCTACTAGTATAAGATATAATGGTACCGGTAGTATAAGGTTTTTGTTACTAATAGATTCCTTATAGTAGTAGTAGTAGGTTACATTGCTGGATCGGGTGCACCCCTAAATCAGCAACCGTATCTAAATCTCTGGTTGTACGCGAAAAGAAGTAGGGTCGCCTGTTCACCCTTGTGGGTTTTCTCCGGGTCCTCTGATTTCCATTCACTGCTAAGGACCCCTACGCGCACGCAAATTATTAAAATAAAGTTAAACTATATGTTAGTCATGAGTCTCTTTCTTGCATGGCTCAGTCTCAAATCTAGAAGAAGAAAAAATTAAGTCTGTCGATCAAGGTTTATGGCTACAAAATAATTAAATAATATACTATAAGTTTGACAATAATTTTAACCAAGTTTCCCGAAAAGTATCTTGGAAAAAAAAGACTACCAATAAAAAGCTTTTTTCGGTTATTTTCCGGTTTCAAATAGTTCTGCGTATTTAGAGCTAGCATTTATTTATTTCCTAACATAAAGAGAGAGCCGCATAATCGAAGGTTGTAACCAATAAATAAAAGTAAATCCCAAAAGGTAGTAATGAGTTTATCTCAACGCTCTCATGATCTTGAAAGTTAGAAATGAAACAAAGCTATTAGAGCTAGCTCTGCACCGAAATCGCCAAAATCAAAAATTAAATCAAGGAGTGCAATTTCAATTAAATAAACACGAAAGCCGAAGCGCGTAATGAGTGTATATTAATTGGCTTTATATACCAATAAGTGTACTTGTAAAGCTATTTAAGACGTATCTTTGCTGCGACCTCCAAATTCACATGCGCGGGACTAGATTTTGCTCAATCCAGAAAATACACTTGATGAGGCAATCAGACAGATAAGTGGTCAGTTTTTATAAGGACAGATTTTTTATGCCATGGTTCACTCTAACTTTAATTTTTTTAGCCTCCAAAACCACTCACAGCTCCCCCCCCTCTTTAATATACTTATGTACATACATGTTACTCTCCGACATTACGTCACAATCACCCGCTTGATGTCAAATCTACCAGCTCTAAACCTAAATGGAAGCCAGTCATAAATGTGGGAAAACTCTTTCCAAACCGTACTGAATACCGGAAATCACTGGAAAAACACTAAATGCTGGAAAAAACCCTAAGTACCGGAAAACACCCTAAAAAGCAGAAAACACCCTAAATAGGTTATCGGAGCCTGGTCTTGGACCAGGGGAGCGCATCGATGAAGGAAGGTCAAGGTCATTACGATGTCCTTTTTTACAAATTCCCCCCCCCCCCCCCGATTTTCTTTTCAGATATTTTTTTACCAATTTCTTCTCAAAAATTGTGTTGTTTTTACCCAACAGGTATATAACATAGAACATCACAAAGTGAGATTAATCAGTCTGAAAAGTTTAATACAAACGAAACTAGTAACTGCTAAAAAGGAACAACTGGTCAAGTTGCCCACTTTTGTCTATTCTATTAAAATAATGACAGATAGGCTGGTATTTTTTTTATGTCATCCATATTGTGTGTGTAATAGAGTTAAGAAATATATGACATCATTTATCTTTATTCTATAACTACATGCAAATACAAGCCAATATCATTGAAAACAGCCATTGAATACAGCCATTGAATAGTCTATGGTTGTATTCAATGACATGGACACGTACTACTTTTGTCCAGAATGACGTCACTTTCAGAATGAAGTCAAACTGTAATGGTGTCACCACTAGGCAACCACAATTTTTGTCAAAAAGAAATAAAAAAAGAGCGGAACCTATGATGAATTTTAAAGTTGTTGGTGCTGATTCATTATTTGATAATCTGGATAGTAAAGTGTATTTTGAGATTTGCTATCGCTCATGGAATACTTACGCAGGGATACACTCTCTTGAACCAGGGAATAACCCGAGTGGTATGTAATGGTCATTAAGGTCTATCTATATATGTTAGCTTATTCCTTATAATCATATGTCATCAAAGTTATGACATCATTTGTTCAAACATCAAGACTTCACTGGTTGCTATGACTTTTCTTGTCATTTAAATTGTACATGTATTTGTGTAGTTGTATTGTCTGTGGATGTAAGTTGTTAGACGCTATAAAAGATGGTTTTGGGATACCTGTGACTTTACTTTTGATCACATGAAAATGTGGGTGCATAAAAATGAAAAATATGTTCATTCTTGAAGACAAATTCATTTATACAACAAAAGAGTACCATATTAGGGTTGTACTGAAGACCTTTGCTTTTAGAAATATGAATACTGGTACCAATAATTAAATTACTTAAGATGCAACTGATCTGAAGTCTAAATTTGAGGCCTCTAGCTGTAATATCTGAGAGTCAAAATATGGAAAAAGGTTTTCATTTCAGTGGGACTTTCGGATCCCTGCCTCAAAATTCACCAATACTTTAATGAGGCCTTGTCAAAATTATCGTTAGAGAGCCATAAAGCATTTAAAGATTCTATTCTAATAAAATCAGTAAATTTTATGAAAGTATAATATTTGTAAAATATTACAAGTGTATTCTTATCTTAGACGTAATAATTCCAAAATTAAATTAAAATTGTATTCAATTAATCAAAATTATCTATTAATTTGCCTTCATCACAGTTACAAGCAGCCATTGAAGTCTGGACGCTACAAAAATGAACTTAGCCACCTTCTCCATAGAGCAGAAAACCCAAAATGTTTATCATTTTATTTTGGTAAACCTGAAACTAAAAAGGTCAAACTGACATAGCTCTGGGTCGTATATAGAAGAATTCCCATTAAAAATAATGAAAATCATGAAAATCAATATATTCATTATTATACCATGTCTGTAGACTTTGCCTAAACGAAAAGATGTCCGGCAGCTATATTGAAACAAACAGAGTCTTTAGGCAGGGTATTGAATTAATATAATTACACTCCTTTGATAATAAATATGGCCGTTTATTAGAAGACCTAAGATTAAATTTTCACAAAAATCAATCTTTTCATCATCAGATCATGATTAGAATTTCATTTAATGCAGTAAATTGAAAGAATAACTTTTGTATGCCATTTTTGAAGAATCTAGAAAATTTAGATTAATAAAATGAGAGAGATTACGAGGTACACTTTCATGTTTTTTCCCTCAGTAAAACATTGGGAAAACATTATAATAATTTAACATCCCCTTTATATTCAACTTTTATTCTTTCAGTCAAATACAAACAGCTTTTATTAACATGGATACTATCTGTCAGGATTATATCTAAATACAAAAAAAAAACATACAAGAAATTCTTAAACTTTTTGTTGCAAAAAAGGAAGACTTAATGCCAACCATTGGAACATACGTAAAACATTAGATTTGTAATCCAACCGATGTTGTAAAATTTGTGACCACATGAAATAAGCGCATCAATTTTATCAATATTTCGCCATCACTTTACTAACGCTCTATTATTATACACAAAGCTATCAAAGCCTGTAATTCTGCACTTGCAAAGAATCCTTTCAGTAGGATTTGGTGAGATGTTAATTTGGTTTGCTAAAAATAATGGTTACTTATCAAGACTATTACTTACTATTTTTAGTCCCATTTTGGGAGCGATAGAAAATATGTTTCTTCAAATTGTAATTTCAATAAAACTAGCATATATTTTTTATTTCAGATGGATAATATACCGTATTCTTATGTACATTCCAAACTCATACTTCTTTCCGGAGATGTCGAACAAAATCCAGGCCCCAATGATACTGTTGCTATGGTGCATCTCAATGTTAGGAGTCTCCGAAACAAAGTTGATTTTATTACTGCTGAACTAGCAGTTGATAATGATTTTATCTTCATTACAGAATCGTGGCTTGACAAAAGCATTTTTTTTTTTCAAAATCACTGTCTATCCCGAATTTTCAATGCATCATCTTACGAAAGGACAGGAAGAACGGATAGGGTGGGGGAGTAGCTCTTTATGTTAAAAAGCAATTCATGCTCAAACGCAAATCTGATTTAGAAATCGATAGTATAGAAGGCATTTGGATTGAAACAAATATAAATAAAAATACATTTCTGATCGGTACTTTCTATATTCCACCCAATTCTAAAACTGACATGGATAACTATATATTCAATACTTTTAATATTTAGTGATTTTAACCTAGATTTATTAAGTAAACGTAATACCTTTTTTCATAATGCTATGTCTCTTACAACAAACACGGCACTAATACATTAATTGATCATATCTTATGTAATTGTTCTAGTTTTATTTCTGAATCTGGTTGTCTTGATAACTTTTGTATTGACCACTGCCCTGTAAACTGTCGACTTAATTTTAAACGCCCTGAGCACCCATGCTTTAAACTTACTATCTGGCTTAGACAAGACGTTATGACATATGACTTGGAGCCCATTGTTGATGATTCTGTGGAGCTGTCCTGTGTTGCTTTTACATGTGAACTGACTAAGATTGCAAAGAAAAATATTCCAAAATAAAGAAGTTAATATTAGACCACGTGATAAAGTTTGAATGAATAACAGTATTAGAAAACTTGCAAGAAAGATAAATCAAAATTCACAAACACGCTGTAAAATCAAATTCTGACCGGGATTGGCAGAACTTCAGACAAATTAGAAACATATATATTGACTTAATTAGGATTGTAAGAAAGAATATTTTCAAAAACTAGACAATTAAATCAATGATCCCAAAACTTTTAACAGTAAAGATTGATAACACCTTGTCAATTCATATGCAAAAGGTGAACAATCCACAAACACTGATTTACGCCCAATTGTCAACAATGGAGTCTCCTTGTTTTCTTACCTTGAAAAGGCAAACACTCTTAACAAATTCTTTATCCAACAATCACAGCTTGACACAGCCAATGCACATCTTTCAATTCTTAAGCAGATTGAAAAGGTGGATGTATTAGGTTGAATGGCACGAGCGGTATATGTTTCCCACACGAAAATGTCCATTTTGGATAAGAATTTTCTCTTTTGACTTTTGATTTTCTACTTTTTACTCTAGATCGCATTTTGAACCCGATACCCCGCCATACATGCTTTTATCTATTGATGTTTCTAAAGCTATTGGACCAGATAAAATCAATTGAAAAGTTTTGAAGTCGGTCGTTCTTGAAATTTCCGTACTACTTTGTAAAGACTATAAATTTGTCTTTATAGTCTAAAACAGTGCTCTCTATTAGGAAAATGGCCTATGTAATAGCTATTTTTTAAAAAAGGTGACCCAACGGAGTGTGACAATTATAGACCTGTTTCCCTTCTAGTATAGTCGCTAAAATATTAGAAAAATGTGTATATAAGCATGTTTTTAACTTCTTCCATGAACACTCCTTTATAACTAATCTGCAAAGCGGTTTTCTGCACGGCGAAACTACGACTTATCAACTAATTGATCTAAAACATTTCTTTTGTCAAGCCATTGATGAAGGCCAGTATACCAGGGCAGTGTTCTGTGATATCAGCAAGGCTTTTGACAGGTCTGGCACGAAGGGCTCTGCCATAAGCTTTGGGCAGAGAGATAAGAGGAGGTCTTCTATTCGACTGGTTAAGAAGTTATTTAACCAGTAGAAGCCAATCTGTAATTGTCAGTGGTACCTCTTCCACTCCCTTGTCCGTACATGCTGGGATTCCACAGGGCTCTGTCCTCGGACCGCTCCTGTTTCTTATATATATATATATTTAAAAGATTCTAAATTCAACTCTCAGGTTTATATACCAAAAATACTAAGATTTGGATGGAAAGACGATATTTTAATTACATTTACATATTTGCCTTTACATGTAAATGTAATTAAAATATAGTCTTTCCATCCAAATCTTAGTATTTTTGGTATATATATATATTTGACAGAGTCATTAATATACCAAGCGACAGTCTCCGCTAACAAAAAACCAGAAGAAACCTATGTAGGCCTCACGGAAGGCCCCTTTAAAACGAGATTTAATAATCACACCCATTCTTTTAGAAACAATAAGTTGAAAAACTGCACGGAATTGAGTAAATACATATGGAAAATTAAAGACGATAATATAAATTACAGCATCACATGGAAAATTTTAAAGAATTCGAAACCGTACAACCCCTCCACAAATAGATGTAACTTATGCATATGGGAGAAATATTTTATTTTTTGCAAACCAGAAGTTTCCACCTTAAATAGAAGAAATGAACTTGTTTCTACATGCAGGCATCTTCAAAAATATTTACTGCAGAACTTTAAAATAAAATAGCACATCATTTTATTGTATTTATATTCTAAAGAACCTAAGTATTTCTTTTTTTTATTATTGTATTGTTTCGCCAGTTAACCTTAATGTAAATTGTGTCAATAGGCCATACATAGTACATTTAGTAGCCGATGAGATTTAAAGATTGGTCCATCTAAAACACAGACGTTTTAGCAGTTATAATAGCTTTCTTAAATTCATTTGTTACGTTCTCTTATGTAGTGTTGACGTCATGCCAATCAACCGTTGCCATGCCTCGTATATTCAAACTTCATTTGTATTATTCTTCTGATGAGTGTGGAGTCCCACATGAAACTTTAAGTAAAGAACTTACAGATTTCATATTTTAAATTATTTATATATATATATATAAATGATACTGTTGAAAACCTTAATTCTAATGTAAGATTATTTGCAGATGATACCAGCTTGTACTTGAGAATCCATGACCCAACTGCATGCACAGCTGTCCCAATGAAGATCTAGATAATACTTGGTCTCATTCAACCCACTGAAAACTGAAACACTGACAGTATCTACTAAAGATAGTAAGCTGGCACTGCCACATTTTCGAGAGATGGATAGAGAACAAGCAATACCGAAAGTGATTTTTCCTACAATCAAAGGCCATAATTCATTAAATTACAATTTGATATGCGCAAATATCGAAAAGAATCAAGATCTTTCGGTTATAAACATGCATTTCAAGTTTCATCAAAATATGTCATATTTTTACACTATTTGCGTACAAACGGCGGACATTTTGTCTGGCAATTATGGTCTGATTTTCTAGAAATTCGAACTCAACCTTCCGTAGGGTGTAACGGTAATAGAGTCAAACGTTTTTTTAAATTGGATAATAATCGTGACCTCCAGAGGGACCATAGGGGATTTTTCGGACATTCAGGGGCCATAATTTAGTTATGATCCGATATGCACAAATATCGAAAGGAACCAAGATCTTTCGGTTATAACCATGCATTTTAAATTTCATCAAAATCGAATTAAAATTGTGATCTCTACAGGGTCCACAACCTTAATATACAATTTTTTAACAGGATTAGCGTACAAACGGCGGCCATTTTGTATAGCAATTTTGGTCCGGTTTTCTTGAAATTCGAACTCAACCTTCCTTAGGATGTAACGGTGATATAACCAAATGTTTTTTTAAATTGGATAATAATTGTCACCTCCAGAGGGACCACAAGCTAAAATAGGTGATTTTTCGGACAATCAGGGGCCATAATTCAGGAAATTACGTTCCGATAGGTGCAAATATCGAAAGGAACCAAGATCTTTGGGTTATAAACATGCATGTAAAGTTTCATCATAAGGGTCCACAAGCTAAAATTTTCTTACAATCAGGGGCCATAATCCATGAAGTTTCGATCCGATACATGCCAATATCAAAAGCAGCCAAGGTCTTTTGGGGATAAAGCTATATTTACAGTTTCGTCAAAATCGGACATGAATTGTGACCTGTAGAGGGTCCACAAACAATTGTGGACGGACGTCCTGACAGACAGGGGTGACGACATAATACGTCCACATGAAAATGTGGGCGTATAAAAAGGACCCTCTTTTGCTAACACTTCCACTAAACAACATAGCAATAAAGGAGGTATTCGTGCACAAACATTTGGGGTTGACATTTCAAAATGACTGTAAATTTAATAGACATATCGACAATATCTTGACGAAAACTTTTAGGCTTGTAAACGTTCTACGCTCCTTGAAGTACAGACTATATAGAAAATCATTGAAAACATTGTACCTATCCTATATACTTCCGCATATCGACTATTGTGATGTCATATGGGCTGGGTGCACTAACGAACTTACTAATAAACTAGAATCATTGGAATTTGATGCGCTCAGGACTATATGTGGTGCTGTTAGGGGGACCAGCCATAGACTTTTATCACACTACAGGAGAGGCGAAGGCGTCACAAACTTATACTCTTTTACAAAATTATGAATCATCTTACACCACCATATCTTCATGAATTACATGTACTATTATTACCGGAAAAGCATTATAACATTCGTAACAAATCTAAATTTGCAGAACATCTTTCTTTTCGAAATCATACATACCATCTACAATTAAGGAATGGAACAGACTTTCTGACTTACACCCCTCCCCCTATCAGTATCTTTAAAAGTAAATTTAAACAAGTTGACAAAGAGCCGCCATTATATTTTAGTTCAGGAAAAAGGAAAAATCAGATTTTACATTGTCGACTTCACCTTTCCTGTAGTGACTTAAATTGTTTTTAAGGCACACTTCAGACAGCCCTGTAGGCGCTTGCGGTCATGATTTCGAAGATGCTGATCATTACCTTTTAACCAGCCCTCTACATTCTGATGCATGTAAACTTAATTTTTTTATCTTAACCAAAAACCTAATTTCAATACATACATTATTAAATAGAACTAATGATATTACTATCTCAAGTATGATATTTCAACATGTTCATAGATTTCTTGACATCTCCAGAAGTTTCAATTAAAATTTTCAATTAGAATATTTATCCAATAGCTCAAAATATGTATTTCGCAAACCTAAAATTGAAATTGTAATATATGTACATAGCCATTTTTTGTTTATTTTATTGTTATACTAGTCAGTTAGATTTTATCGTGAGTTGGTTATATAGTCTTTTTGAATATATTTTCTGGTATATAGGAGAGAGGTAATATAGGCCTAGCCTGTTCATCAATCCTTTTCGGAGAATAAAATATTGTTTATATATATATAAAAAAAATATAATTAGATTTTGTGAAATTTTATAGCCTTCTATATCTAAATAATATCAATAATACATTTAAATTCCAACAATAGGTTGCCATGCAAGATACGACCACATTTGGCAAAAGATAAATCGAGAACTGAGAAAAGGACTCATCCTCTTATTGTCCCAAACCTTTACATTAAATTTGAAAAAAATCGTCTAAGTTCAGAAGGTTTTCGGGAAACAACCAAAGTAGGGTTTGGTAGCTTGATGAATGGGCTATTGTATGACACACTTCCTGTTTAATTCCTTCCTTTGCACTCGGTTGAGATTGCTGGCTTATTTCGCCGAACACAACTGATTTGAAATAAGAGTAAAAATGGAAACCATTGAATGTAAATTAGTTTATATACATTCATATTACAGCATTATATGCGTTGCGATCAACTTTTGTGAATTTCTTGGTCCCAAATGTTAGATATTTAGCTCCTTTAATATCGTAAAATATCTGGTCATTGAGCAGGAAGTCAAGTGCCGACGCCATTTGTTAAATCTATTACGACAATGATCCGTAAACAAGAAGTAGTCTAAAAATTTCGATATTTTGAGAAAATACAGTAAAAAAAAGGTACTCTTTCAAAAATCGCCATTCTCAGCCGGATGTCACTGAAACACCAATGCAGCGAGGGTTCAATCCCAGCTCAGGGCATGAACTTTATCGTTGTAAGTGAGAGGGATATTCGGTCTCCGTCCGATCAGGCAGGTTTCCCCCGAGTTCTTCGGTTTCTTCCTGCTGTAATGATCGAAATCAATCGCACGATCTGTGCCAAGGACCAAATTGGAAAAAGGCCTCAGGCCTAATTTGCTACCCTTGTAAAATGACGCGATTATATTTAAACAAAACAACTAAAGTATCGTTTGGTAGATCGATGAATGAGCTATTGTATGATGCACTTCCTGTCTGATTCCTGAAAGCCGGTTCAATGCTGCTTGCCGGTCTACATCTTATTATTATTATTCTTTTGTTTTGAGTAGATGCTGGTCGGTGTGACTTAGGGGATACAGATATTTTAAACATTCTGCGGCAATGTGAAATCACCCAAGCTATTGTTTTTAGAAATATTGCAGTAATTTTACCAATTATCATTCGATTTTAACTTTTGGGACATTTTGGCATAGCCAGAGACAGTACACAAAGCTACGCTACTTTTGTTTTTTGATTTTCGGCAAATCTTCGCAGATATTAGGCGCCAAATTTAAAAACTTTTTAATTTATGAATATTTGTTAGTCGTGTTTTACACAGAATTGAAGAGCCGTCTGACTTGAGCAAAAATGAAAATTGTTTGTCTCAATGATTTCCCTTGGCTAAATAAGTGTTTTTAGTCCTAGACTATTTATTTATTGTTCGATTTGTATAAACTAAAGTTCATATGTTCTGTTGTCTCAATTGTCATTTCTTTTGTTACAGGAAGGGTTATCTGTCGGCGTAATTTTACCCAAAACTACAATTTTGACGGTTAGGTACAATTTTTCGAAAGGAATTTTTTTTTTTTTTTTAAAAATGATATAATTAAAAGAGTGAAAACATAGGTTGCCAGGCAACGAAACATACGCCCACAGCAGCTAAATCGTCCGGGCAGTCAACAAGAGTTATCGCATATTTTACTTTTTTCGGCAATGAAACATTTATAATACACTAAAATCTGATTAAAAGTAACAACTCATTATGTAATTATCAGAAAATCATTGGAATTTGTTTGGCTTTGATAAAGTTTTCCTCCATGCTGTTCAAGTTATCTAAATTCATTGAAACTCAATATACTTGTTCGGCTCATGACCTTCAACAATTTGTATAAATGTAAAGTCAATCGGATATTAACTTTAGCCTCTAGAGCGTCCACAAAATTTTGAAAGTGATCAAGGGCCATAACTCAGTCAGTAATTATCGGAAACGCTGAAAATCAATTGGCCTCTTCGTCTGATGACCTTAAACACTGTGTATAAATTTAAAGTCAATCGGATATTAACTTTGGCCTCTAGAGCATCCACAAGAATTTTTGAAGTGATCAAGGGCCATAACTCTGACAGTAATTATTGGAAATTGCTGAAAATCAATAGGCTTCTTCGTTTCATGACCTTAAACACTGTGTATAAATCTAAAGTCAATCAGTTATTAACTTTAGCCTCTAGAGCGTCAACAAGATTTTTTTAAGAGATCAAGGGCCATAATTCTGACAGTAATTATCGGAAAATGGCTGAAAATCTATAGGCTTCTTCGTCTCATGACCTTAAACACTGTGTATAAATTTAAAGTCAATCGGTTATTAACTCTAGCATCTAGAGCGTCCACAAGATCTTTTTAAGTGATAATGGGCCATAACTCTGACAGTAATTATCGGAAATTGCTGAAAATCTATAGGATTCTTCATTTTATGACCTTAAACACTGTGTATAAATTTAAAGTCAATCAGTTATTAAGTTTAGCTGGTCGGATAGCCGTGGCGATAGAGAGGCGGCTTCTCACCAATGCAACGAGGGTTCAATCCCAGCTCTGGGCATAAACTTTATCGTTGTAAGTGAGAGGGATTTTCGGTCTCCCGTCCGATCAGGCAGGTTTCCTGCAGTAATGATCGAAATCATTCGCACGATCTGTGCCAAGGGCCAAATTGGAAAAAGGCCTCAGGCCTAATTTGCTACCCTTGTAAAATGACGTGATTATTATTATTATTATTATTATTAGCCTCTAGAGCGTCCACAAGATTTTTTGAAGTGATCAAGGGCCATAACTCTGACAGTTATTATCGGAAATTGATGAAAATGAATAGGCTTCTTCGTCTCATGACCTTAAAAACTGTGTATAAATCTTAACTCTTAAGTCAATCGGATATTAACTTTGGCCTCTAGAGCGTCCACAAGATTTTTTGAAGTGATCAAGGGCCATAACTCTGACAGTTATTATCGGAAATTGATGAAAATGAATAGGCTTCTTCGTCTCATGACCTTAAAAACTGTGTATAAATCTTAACTCTTAAGTCAATCGGATATTAACTTTGGCCTCTAGAGCGTCCACAAGATTTTTTTAAGTGATCAAGGGCCATAACTCTGACAGTTATTATCGGAAATCGCTGAAAATCAATAGGCTTCTTCGTCTCACGACCTTAAACACTGTGTAAAAATTTAAAGTCAATCGAATATTAACTTTGGCCTCTAGAGCGTTCACAAGCAATTGTGGACGCCGGACGGACAGACCGCCAGACGGACCGACGGCAATATACGACCACGTATAAAAAGGTGAAAATTGACCTATTTACAACCGATTCTGACCTTTCAGATTTTAAACTATTTCTAGTAACTTTTATAAACTTGTAGCTATAATCAATATGAAGATAATGTATGTTAAAATTAGTTTGTAATATAAGCAGTTGCCTGGAAATGGGCAATTTTGCATAAGCTATTGTTTTCGAATTACATAACCATTTCACCATGTGATGCCTTATGCCATTTCTGGTTACGATAAACTAATTGAATATATTTCACGATCACCGGAAGTAATGTAATTTTATCTAAAATGTATAAAATGAATTGGTATTGCTGGATTTGGTTGATCCTGCTTCCATTCTATTTGATGTGTGCAATGTTTATATGGAAATCTGTTTATCGGTTCCATTGAAACTGCACGTGATATGAGTTTAAGAGTAACCTGGCACTGAAAGTGACATACGTGCAAACGTAATGTGGTACCAGTGAAATCCATAATTGTTGCTTCGCAGGTCTAGTTAAACTTCATATGTAGTTTCTGTTAAAGACTATTGTTTTTACTAAAAATATTATTAAGCTTTCATATGTATTTACATATAAAAGCTTATTGTTTCTGTTAAAGTTATTAGGCTTTCAGACCTTTGTCTAAAAGACTATTGTTTTTACTAAAAATATTATTAAGCTTTCATATGTATTTACATATAAAAGCTTATTGAGTCAGTTAAAGTTATTAAGCTTCCATATATTTCTATATGAAATATTATTGTTTTTGTTAAGATTATTATTAGGCTTTCAGACTTTTCTCTGAAAGACTATTGTTTTTACTAAAATCATTATTATTATTTATTATTATTATTTACCGCGGGAGCCTATATCTCAGTACCTGTAACAGGTATCGATCTGGGACTTAATTTTCTATCGGAAAACCATGTGGTGGCTACTTGAAAAACTGTGTTTGAAACTTATGCGCAGACCAGAAGTGGTCAAATTTTGTGCTATATATTTAGTTTGTCATCTATAAAAGAAGAACGTCATATATTTGGAATTGATCATACAGTGGACTCTGTCAAATCCGATATCGTACGGGATCGTTACAATATGTCTGAGTTTAGCATCAATTTAAAGTCTACCAAAGAAATAAAACCAAGTTTGTCATATTTATAGAGTTTAGCATATATACTATTAAAAAAAAGTAGGTGATATTTGATTTTGGCGGCATAATACTAAAATATGCAAATGACTACGAAAAAAGTCACTATAGAACCTAACAGAAGAAACATATCCAGTGCCCAAACGCACCAATAGCTACCGCATTGAATGCAGGTGATGCTTGGGATCATCATTGGGGTCCAACCCAAGATTTGCACGACTCTGACTTTGAATGTTACAGTCATTGTGCCATTGAATTCCAGGGTGGAAACATTAGTTTAATTGTTTTAGTGACCAGAAAACAAATTTTGATATGCGTCGGCTTACCCAAAATTAAAGGTTACATGCCCTTGGCATGCTACAGATCGGCAAAACACAGGCGGTTGTGGTGCGCACGATGAATGTTTCTCAGTCTGTCATAAGCAGGCTATGGTCCAGATACCGTGATACACAATCTGTACAGGACAGACCATGCTCAGGTTGACCAAACCCAGGAATCACGCGAGGACGTCAGACGCGAAGGTGACCCTTATGGAAGCTTTCATATTCATCTTAAAGAAATTACAAGAAAAAAAGTATTAAAATTGGTCAAAAACTCGCAAAGTTACAGGTCTAAATATAGTTACAAAAAACATTGCACCCGGCGGGCAAAAAAAAAATAATTTGAAAACTTTGGTTCCAGCTTGGCGCATGCATGAAGTAAATAGAATTTTTTGTCAATTTGGGGATTTTGGGTATATTTCGGAGTTGTTTGATAAATGACAGTGGATCTAAGATGGCGGCCATAATACAACATAAAATGCGTTGCAGAATGAAAATTTTTATGACGAGGTTCATTTGCACCGCCCAGGCAACGTTCGGGTGGTCCGATTACCTTCAAATTTGCACAGATTGTACCTTGGGACTCTAGCTATCACATATTAAATATAGAAGAGTGTGAGATTCAAAACGAAGGAAAGCACAGAGTCCAGGGTGGTAATGTATGGGGCGCCGATTGCGACTTTATGGTCAACTCAAAATATATATGCTAAACTTTAAATATATATCCTAAACTCTAAATATTTATGCTAAACTCTATAAATATGACAAACTTCGTTTTATTTCTTTGGTAAACTTTAAATTGATGCTAAACTCCAAATATATATGACATGTAAACTTAGACTTGATACTAAGCTCCAAATTTATACATATGATCAACTCCAAATATATGACGTTCTTTTATAGATGGCAAACTAAATATATATGCGGAACTTTCTAAATACATGCTAAGTTAGACTCGGACTACCGGTTTTAGAAATTTACTTTGTCTACATCTTGTTAGTCGAGCTGCAGAGTCGTTTCGCCATGAAACACAAACGATTAGGAGACTATTACAGTAGTCCAATCTAGAGATGACAAATGCCTGAATCAGACGTTTCGTTGAGTCTGTGTCGATATATTTCCTAATTTGGCGGATATTTCGTATTTGGAAGTAAGCAGTTCTGAAAATATTACTCACATGTGTTTCTAAATTAAATTGTGAGTCAAATACAACACCAAGGTTTCGCGCGTTTGTGTTGGGATTGATTACTGAGTCACAAACACTTGTTTGAAACTGTTTTAATTTTGCACATGATGATTTTGGACATTATAAATTCAGTCTTGTCTTCATTGAGTTTCAGTAAATGACTGGTCATCCAGCCCGTTTTTAATACATCTTGAAAGTGAATTTAAAACATTTTGGTTGTTTGCGTTCAGTGGACGGAAACCCAGATACAGTTGAGTGTCATCTGCGTAGAGGTGGAAATAAATGTCATGTGATCTAGCTATATCTCCTAAAGGGTGTATACAGTAAACAGTATGGGACCTAGGACGGATCCTTGTGGAACTCCAAAACTCAATTCAGACTTTGATGACATTGATCACCACCGATTGAAAGCGACCAGAGAGATAGGATTTCATCCATAAGAGTGCATCATCGGTTATTCCTATCCGACTTTCTAGAGTTTGCAACAGGAAGTCATGGTCGATCGTATCGAAGGCAGCTGATAAGGCTAATAAACCCAATATTGCTGCTCTGTCAGAATCAAGATTCTGGAGAATGTCATTCCGGACACATAGTAATGCAGACTCAGTACTATGTCCTTGTTTGTAGGCAGATTGCATCACCTCTCCAAGTCCATTCTGTAGCATATGATCTCGCAGTCTTGATGCAACAACTCTTTCAATGACCTTGATACTGTGCGATAGTTCTTGTAAATGTCTGGATCTAGCGATGCCTTTTTCAATAATATAATAGAACTAAATGAAATGAAATAGGGTTCACCGTCCTACTGGTCTGCTCCTAAACTGGCTAATGAAGACGGGCATGCTGTGTTCTTTAAGGGAAATGTTAAGCGGACAGCGGCACTACCTACTGAGTAGTACTCTTATATCGAAATCCAACTACCAAGGGCTCTGTTAAGTGCACGTCAATGTGTACACGTCAGGCGTCCTTTGTCAGGCCACCCGTCCTGCATTACTGACAAGGAGAAACCACGCCACGCCGGAAAATCTGGCTAACCATCTGATCCCCTATGGTTATTGGGTCCAAAGTGAGCCAGGGGATCACGATGGCCAAGTGGGTAAGACGCAGGCTCACTTGCCTGGAGGTTGGGTGTTCGATCCCTACATTGGTCATTTTGGGACTAATATATTTATATCTTTCATTTTATTTCAAAGATTTGCTTGCTCGTAGGCGTCTTTAGCAGTGGAAGGACAGGCGACTCTATTCCTTGTCACATACAGCCGGGGATTCGAAACCACGCCAGTGTACTCAATGACAGGCTTTATGATACAGCACGCAATTGCTAACCATTCGGCCATCCAACCCCAGATTTTCTGCTGTGGCTCCTCCTTTTCAGTGATGCAGGATGGGGGGCCTGACCAGGACAGTTGTCTAGTTGTTTGGGTGGGACAAAAAAACAAGGTCCTGTGTACACATTGGCATGCACTTAAAAGATCCTATAGTAGTTGAAATTCGATATCAGAGTAGGCCGTAGTGCCCCTGCCCGGGAAAAAATTTTCCTCATAGAACACTGTATGGCATATTATGTCCATCTTCATTAGCAGAACAGTTATAAGTAGGAAATTAAACCCCATTTTATTCATTTCATTTCACCTCTCACCGTCATTTCTATAATAATATGAGGCCAGAGCCTATAAAATTTGGGGCGAAACGACTCCTCGACACGAGTAACAACGTAAACTTCTAATACCGGTAATACGGGTCTAACTTAGCATGTATTTTAAAAGTTCCGCATATATATATATTAAGTTTGTCATCTATAAAAAAAGAACGTCATATTTTTGGAATAGATCATATAAATTTGGAGTTTAGCATCAAGTCTTTAGTTTAAATATCATATATATTTGGAGTTTAGCATCAATTTAAAGTCTACCAAAGAAATAAAACCAAGTTTGTCATATTTATAGAGTTTAGCATATATATTTAGATTTTAGCATATATATTAAGAGTTGGCAATAAAGTCGCAATTGGCGCCCCATAGTAATGGGCGTATTGTGTCTAAATTTCATGGTTTTCGCACAATCGGTGCCGGTATCACGAAAAAACTCCACTTTTTACCAATATGGAAGCCGTAAATTGACTAAGAAAAAAAAACACCGACAGGCGCCACGAGCAAACGACTTGAACAAATGTAGGTATCACCTTGAACATTTCAGGGTACCTAGGCACCAACATGAAAAATTCCTCGCCGGAATTTGGTACTCATGGCACCGTTGGTTTTAGCATAGCTCATGCGCGAAGTCAACCGACCTTGAGCCGTGCCACTTACAAACGACTTGAACAAATGTAGATATCACCATGAAAATTTTAGGGTATCTAGGTACCAACGTGACATATTCCAGCAAGGAATACTCGTGGTATCTTTTGTTCTAGCGTAGCGCATGCCCGAAATCAAAACCGCTAAACTCGAAAACAACCTTGTCGGCTTGGAAAACATGAAATTCGAATAATTCAAAAACAAAATATTCAGCCATGAGTAGGGTGCCCCACCATAAATAAATATCTCCAAATATCTCGACAATTACTCCACAATATTTATATATATACCAAGCCTTAAATCAGTTCCACACAATTATAGTCACTAATTAAATGACCATGCTGTACTTAAAAAGCTAATGATCATTTAATCATATAAATATTAGACTGAAAACTGGTTCCAAGTGTCGTCCATAACATCCAACACTTTTTGAGTAAAAGACAGGTTACTTGCCCTTGTTTTGACCTTAGTCTTGCTTAACCAGTCTACCAATCATTCTACGTTTGATTGACATGTCAGGATAATCAAGACTATATTTCTTACGAAACGTTACATAAAGCTGGAACAAGAAATTGAATTTAGAAATTAGCACGTCTGTCAACTCAACACCTGTTTAAGATACTTGTAAAAGTAAATCGAAACTGCTGCTAGTATCATGTTCCGGCCTAAACCAAGCGTTTCAGAGATATTATTTCTACTAAACCAAACGATAGCACTCCTAACGGTACAGTTAATAATAAAGCAATTTAAAAAATAAAACGAACGTAATTTCTAAAGCTTCTGTAATAACAAAGAAGCTAATTTTACTGCTATTCGAAATCGTCAATAACAGATTTTTTAGGGCTCTAATAGCTGAAATATATGTACAGAAATGCACGTGCCATGGCTATTTATAGTCTCATATAATATGTTCACTCCGGCGCTGACCTATTATCCAAGCCTGGACACAAGCGGCCGGACACGGACGTTGTCCGTCCCAATTTTACGACATGTCAGGCACAAATTTTATTGTTCCTGTCAATTTGTCCGTCCCAATATTTTTAAAAGAAATGTAGAATCGTAACTGATGTATAAACTGAGTAGCCACTTCCACGATGTTCTAGATTGTAAACATCCGGAAATTCGGAGTCTTGATCAACCCAGACAGTTATTCTGTTATTTTTACTCTTTGCTATATGTGCGACAAAATAGGTCAGCTTATTCGAGACTTAAAAGTTTCACGCGAGAGCGAGGTCCCCGGCTTCGAGCAGACGACAAATCCCGCGCAAGTCACCCGGCCTTCGTATTTACTATGTTTACATAAAAACACGTAATTTGGTCCAAATTAGTAGGCTAGCAGTAGCACTATGCAAAAAAAACCACCTTTCTTCAAAAAGTTTGAGGATGATACACGCAGTAGGCCTATAACTTGATAGACATGTCAACGGATGCAGGAGTCCACGAGATATCTCGAGGGTGAAGGTCGTCTCGGCTCGTCAAAGCAAAATGACATTTCTTGTCCTAATAATTCTAATAAAAGTCACACCTTGAAAACAGCTACGGTGCGCAAATGGCTGCGAGAAGATCTTGCAAAGTATGATCCAGATTTATGTTTTTTCTTCGTAAATACGGGGGTCTTGTAACTTCGTTAAAATGCGAAGTTTGTGTGAAATACTGCGGTAGAATAAAAACAATGCGTGACTTGTCTATGGTCTATGCATGGCATGGGTAAATGGTTCACGCAACCTTCGATTGTTAAATCCATTTGACCATGCTGAAACTAAATGCCATTTAAGGCGATTGGACTTTATTCTAAAGATACAAACACTTCTTTTTTGCAACTCCATTCAGAACTTAGCAATGAGTTTGTTTTTTTTTTCATAATTTAACACTCAACAGAGGGGATTCATCAATTCAGTAGGCCTACAGTTTTATTTCATTTCTTTGAAACACAACAGCGGTCAGCGATATGTTTGTCAGTCACAACCTGTGTCATGTCAGGCACCAAGTGATGTGTGCCTGACATTTTGTCAGGCACAAATTTTTGAGTTGTGTCCAGGCTTGCTATTATCATAGTTCGAGACACAGCAACCAAAGCGTGCACGTGGCCGTGTCGAGACCAACTTTTTGTAGAGCACGGGGCATCCTACCATGAGCCAGGCTATCCTTAAATGTATTAATTATGTACTATAAGAGACAGATTATCTCAGCTAGGACCAATTGTGTATGTTTTCAAGCCCATTAAGGTGGATTTTTCACTATTCTTCATTTTCAATTCGAAATGGCGTCCATCATTTGCCAAAAATCAAAATTCTATCCCTAACAGTTTTTCGGCTTTTCTAAAAGGATTCGGAAAATTTAATTGCCTTGTCTGTAAGTAAAATATCAACAAAGGAATATCGATTTTCACATTTCAAGATCGATTTTTTTCAAAACTTTGATCCTTAATATCACCAAGGGGAGATAATTTAGAAATTTTTTAAAGTAATTTTTAAAGTCGCATGAGTGAGACCTACCTATATATCGTCGATTTTTTTGAAAACTTTGATCCTTAATATCACCAAGGGGAGATAATTTAGAAAATTTCTAATGACATTTTTAAAGTCGCATGAGTGAGATCTACTTAAATACCAAATTTCATAAAAATCGTGCAACTATTAAAGAAGTTGTCATTTTGATTTTAACTTCCGGTTCGAAATTACAGCACCGAATTTTCGAAATTCGAAAAACCCAAATTGCACAAAGAAAAAAAAATTGTAAAATAGATCAAATAGTCACAAAGTTACAGCTAAGTAGGTCAAATGCATTTGTTCGTAAATTTCGGTGATTTTGGATTCCAAAAACGTTTTGAAAATATATTTACCCAACAGCCACCACCCATTTTTTTTTTTTTTTGGGGGGGGGGGGGGGGTAGGTAAAAGTTTTAGAAAGATCCTATTGGTAGATTCTGAGAAATCCGATTTGTGGATAAAACACACAAAAAAAAAGAACTAGATCTGCTACTGTCCCATGCAGATATGAAAGCTTTCATATTCATCGTCACGTGTCATGAAATATGTCAAGTATCTTAAAGAAGGTAACAAGAAAAAAGTATTAAAATTGGTCAAAAACTCGCAAAGTTACAGGTTTAAATATAGTTAGAAACATTGCACCCGGGCAAAAACAAAATGATCTGAAAACATTGGTTACAACGTGGGGCATGCGCGAAATAAAAAGAAAGTATGGTCGATTTGAGAATTTGGGGTATATTTTGGAGTTGTTTGGTAAATGACGGCGGATCTAAGGTGGCGGCCATAATACAATATAAAACGCGTTGAAGAATGAACAAATTGTCGTTACCGGTTTCATTCGCACCGCCCGGGCAACGTATCAAAGATCCGATTACCTTCACATTTGCACAGATTGTACCTCACATATTAAAAATAGAAGAGTGTGAGATTCAAAGAACGTTGAAAATAAATTCAAAACCCACCCCATCCATCAAAGTTGTTTTGATTAAAAATAGTTGTATTTTATCAATTTTTATAACTTTTTATATCTGAGCAATGGATCTAAGTACTAATACCTATCAAACATGGAAGCATGTTTCGAAGCAACGGACACAAATTTTACAACATTTAACTGTTGCTTCAACACTTGGATATTCCTAAACTTTTACACTGGTTGTGTTTACACGTGACTAATTAGCATTCAAAGCATTGTCCAATCAGAGGTCGTGGCACATAACACACTCACAATGTAGCACGTGACTGTAGTAAACAAATATGGCAGCCCCCTCAGAAAAAGAACGTTGAAAGTTTTTTTCCGCTAACTCACTGACTACTAAAAACGCCGGTGAAAATGTTAAACATCGATGAATCGAACCTTGACCTTTGCATCTCGATTGTCACATAGACATTTTAGCTAGAAGCGTGAGACTTGATAATCGTGACAATTTTTTTAACGAAAGATAAATAAAATGAATTGAAAGTAGTCTATTTTTAGTAACCCATTTAACGAAGGAATCTGATTGGATCCCGGTTGGGGGCCTATACCCAATCAAATTTAGTGCCGAAAAATGAAGAGTGATGAGTGAAGGGCTTGATAAGCTGTATGTAGTTAAGGCAAGATCAAGCCTTCTAATGAAGATGACATGAAAGAGGCGATAAAATCACTTTGCATTTGCAATTTCACAATTAATTAAAACAAATTTTAAATTCCGAAAATCAATATTTTTCGGTAAATTGACTTAGAAAAAAACGACTAACGGCAGGTGCCAAGAACAAACGACTTGAACAAATGCAGGTATCACCTTGAAAATTTCAGGGTACCTATGTACTAACATGAAAAGTTCCTCAACGGAATTTGGTACTCATGGTACCTTTGGTTCTAGCATAGCGCATGCGCAAAGTCATATCACACGGTAGGTGCCACGAACAAACGACTTGAACGAATGCAGTTATCGCCTTGAAAATTTCAGGGTACCTAGGTACTTACGTGAAGAGTTCCTCAACGCAGTCTATGCGAAAGCCGTCGGACCGTCAGTCATAACCGATAAAATAGCTCTCGGTCCGGTATTTTCTTCATGAATACCGGCCCAGTTGTCCGGAAAGATTCTGGACCCGGTTTACTGACTGCTGGTTGTATTAAATCATCGCCGTATTGGCACTGACTGACGGCACTTCGTGTACGGGCTGTTGAATTCTCATTTAATTTATTGTGTAAATTTCACTATTGTTTAAAATGTAAACACAATCTTATCTCGAATACGTAGTACCGTATATCGAGCTAGTAAGTTGGTATCTTACCTTCAAAATCCAGCGTCAGTAAAGACCATTCACAATACCGGAAACACAACACAACTCGTAAAATGAAAGTATTAAACTTGTATTTGAAAGGAAGAAGTTATACAAGATCGTGTGGTACACAATGCGCATGCCAGAGAAGCCTTCACTATCCAGGCATGTGCATAATAATACCATAGCCTAAAGTTACTATATATGTATACTGGCACAGGCATTGTAGAGCTAGATGTACTTCATATTACACTTGTCATTTGTAATCATTCTTCCAAGCATGAGATGGCCCCACGAGTCATAGGTAGCTACTGATTCACAAACAGTATTTATTAACCTCGTCAGGACAGTAAAATCATTTACATGGCTGGCTTAAAAATAGTTCACCTGAACATAAATAGATTTTATGCAAAGATGGATGAGATTCAAGATTTTATTCTTACCACATGAAATAACATTGATATTATTGGCTTTACAGAAACTTTCATAAATCCATGTATGGATGACAACCTTCTGAGTATACCATCATATCAAACAATACGCAAAGATCGAAGCAACAAATTAGGAGGAGGTCTAATAATTTTTGCTAAAGAAACATTAAAGATTAAGCGAAGATTGGATATTGAAAATACCCATATTGAAACAATATGGATTGAAATCTTTCCAAAATATGAACAATCCTTTCTCTTATCATTAACATATAGACCGCCATCCTCCCTCATTGAATGGTACGAATGTTTCAAAAAACAAATTGCTTTTGCTTCAAATTGTCATCAACAAATGTACATTATGTACAATATTGATTACTGCACTAATTTACCAAAACGTTGGGAAAATCTAATTTTAACTTATGGACTTGAACAGGTAGTCACAATTCCCACCCGGTGCACACAGAAAACATCTACTATAATTGATCATATATATACAAACTCAAGCGAGAGTATTATTGAAGTTAAAGTATCATGTTATGGGTTGAGTGATCACTATCCTATATTTTTTATTCTAAACAACTCAGTTGAACATGATAAACAAAATAGCCACATGGAAATTGAATATCGTAACTTTAAAAACTTTGATCAAAATAATTTTTTGAATGAAGTTCAAACAATACCGTTCCATTATATTGAACAAATAGATGATCCAAATGAAGCCCTTGAATCCTGGTTTAATGTAATTAATACTGTCCTTGAGAAACATGCTCCAAAGAAACGAAAGCGTATCAAAAAACATATTCAGCCACTGTGGTTTAATGAAGAAATAAAAATTGCCAGGAACAAACGAGATCACTATAAGAAAGATAAAGAAAATAATAAACAGTATAAAATATGGAAAAATAAAACAAAACAGTTAATTGATAAGTCAAAAACTTCATATATAAAACAAGCTATAGAAAATAAAACTGAATCGAAAAATATATGGAAATTTTTCAATACTTTACAATCTCGAACTAATCAATGTCCATACCCAATGAAAATAGAAAATAATGAAAAGTGCATTATTGAGCATCTACCAACCATTGCAAATATTATGAATGATTTTTTTACCAACATTACTGATGATATCAAACCACCATATTCACCATTGACTTCCCATTCTAAAACAATTATTGATAACTTTATCGAAACTAAACTTCCTAGGGACACATTTTTATCAATAGATTTTATTACATGTAACCAAGTTTTTCTCGAACTAAACAGTTTAAATATAACGAAAGCTACAGGAGATGATGGAATTGGACCTAAATTATTAAAGATGATGTCTGAATATATTTGCTCATCAATAACATATATTATTAACCTTTGTATATCAACAAATACATTTCCTGACATATTAAAAGTAGCAAAAGTACTACCAATACACAAGTCAGAATCAAAATCGATTGCTAATAACTATAGACCTATTTCAATATTACCAACTATCTCAAAAATATTCGAAAAACATATTTCTAAACAGATTAAATCCTTTTTCAAAACATTTCAACTTTTTCACGAAAATCAGTCAGGTTTTAGAGAAAATCACTCATGCGCAACAGCTCTTATAAGAATAACCGATTTATGGCTAAAAGCTATTGATGAAGGAAAAGAAACTGGTATTATCTTTCTTGATTTTAGTAAAGCATTTGACCTGATTGACCACAATTTACTCCTGCAAAAACTAAAAATGTATAAATTTAACCTTAATGCTATTGCTTTATTAACATCTTATCTACACACTCTGATTTTCTTAAAGTTAAGTGTGGTGTCCCACAGGGTTCTATTCTAGGACCACTGTTATTTTTAATATTCATAAATGACCTCTCACTGAATGTTAAGTCGTGTGCAACTGATCTGTTTGCTGATGATACAACCCTTCATTACTCAAGCAATAACCTAACTGAGTTGCAAACAAATTTACAGGATGACCTTGACAATGTAAACCAATGGTGTCTTGAAAATGGCATGGTCATCAATATCAAAAAGACCAAATCTATGATTATTTGTCACAATAAAAAGATGCAGCCATCCACTGAAACTATAGTTTTCAATATTAACAACCAAAATATTGAAAGTGCTACTGAGGCAGTGCTTCTTGGAGTCACTGTTGATTGCTGTCTGCACTGGGATAAACAATTGATCAAAATATGCTCCAAAATCTCAAGTAAAATTTATTTGTTAAATAAAATAAAAAAACACCTTCCTTTTGAAATTAGAAAACTCTTTTTTAACGGTTATATTCTACCGTTCTTTGATTATTGTAGCACAGTTTGGGGTAATGCATGCAAAGGTAAATTAGAAGTTATCCATAAACTACAAAAAAGAGCAGCCAGATCCATTCTTGATGAAAATTTTGACACACCTTCAGCTACCCTTTTTTCAAAACTAGACTGGTTAAATATTTTTGATCGAATTACTCATAGCAAAGCTTATTTGTTTAAATACCTCAAGCCTCAAAGTCAAACGACTACTACTTCCCTCAAACTTCGTTCCGAAACAAAAAATACCCTATCTATTCCTATGGCCAAACGTCATGCAATGACACGAACATTTCATTATACTGCTTGTTTGCTCTGGAATTCCTTACCACAAACTGTGAAACAAACTCCATCAATTAATATATTTAAGGAACGTGTGAAGATACATCTTCAAAAAGTTAAATAAGGTATTCACATATATTGTATTACTATCATTCATACAAATTAGCCTGTTTTTAAATATACATTGTATGCTCCATTGATATTTTCAATTGTTATTTTTAAGATATTTGCCCACTTTTTAACATGTTTATATAAATCCCATATTTTGTTATATAACCATTTTGTCATATTGTCTTGTATTGTACTGTAAATAATGTATATAGTATGTAGTGAGTAGGAGGAACGCAGGGAAGATTAGTGTTCTTCACTAAATGTGTTGTCCTCGATAAATAAAGTTATTATTATTATTATTATTATTATTATTGTCCCTTTTATATCCTTTCCCAGACATTTCAAAGTCTTATTGAATGGCTTTATGCCAAAAACCACTGGAGGGACTCTCGAAAGGGAAAGTTTAAGAAAAATCTGTGGCGCCGTTTTCGAGATACAGGCGTCTAAAAACACTCCAAATCAGAAAATACTTGATTTTCAGCATGCCATATTTCACTTCCTGTTCATGGTATCTGTACGAATTGGGTATCATACGTTACTGCAATTATCGGGCAACCTAACTATACCTTAATCGTATTCATCCGTTGATATCGAACTGAGAAATCATGTTTTCACCAAAAGCATTCATTTTTTGCAGGTTTTTTTTCAAAATATCGGACATTATTTCGACTACTTCCGGTTTATAGATGTTTGTCGAAATAGCTTTACCCGATGGTCTGACCATATGGCTTTATGTTCCATGAATTTCAGAAACATCGATTCGGCCGTAATACGAGACTTAAGCTTACAAAATGGAAAAATAAAGAGCGATAACTCTGAATCAAACTTATATCACTGGAACCGGTTTGTCTTCAGGTATCCAAAAATGTAGGCCAAAATTGAAAAATGACAAAAATTGTCTCTTGAAAAATATTTTTCATTTTTCGAACGATAGAAGTCAGCGACGAATTTTCGAAATTTCGAAATTTTCAACTGCTATCATACGAGAAAAGATTAAGTGTTTCCGAAAATGTCATTTGTGCGACAATAGGTACAGAATTGACGAATCTATGGCCGTTTTTAATTTTCTGGCACTGCACAAAATTCGGCCACTTACGGTCTGCGCACAAGTTTCAAATATAGTCTAAGACGTGGCAACCACATGGTGACATGATAAAAATACGTCCCAGGTACAGGCACTGAGAAATAGGCTCCCCCAAAAAATAAAATAATAATAACTAAACCTGCATGGCAGTGATGAATCGGCTTTCAGGCAACAGACCCGGGGGATGCATTCGAAATTCCGTTCAATGGGCTATTGGATGATACTTTAGGTCTTTTGGTCTGGTAGTATCTAACGGAGAAATCAGGCTTTTGGCAGAAATCTTCATTTTTTAGCATTTTCCTAATAATATCGGATATTTTTTTAGACTACTTCCATTTTTTCAATCATTGTCGGGGTAGCCTTAACAAGTTCTTTCGATACTTGTCTTCCTATCCAAGAATTGTCAGAAACATCTATTGAATAGTTTTCGAAAAAAAAGATAAATAAAAGAGCACTTCCAATAATTTGAAGATTTTTCAACTTTTTTCAAAGATTGAGGCCATTTTTGGACAATCTATATTATTCCAATACTTCTATTTTTAGATTCACACAATAGACCACCATTAGGAGTTTGAGTAAAAAGAGTTTGAGAAAAATCATTATTGTCATTTTTGAGAAAATGTGTCTAAAAAGGTTCCAAAAACGTAAAATACTAGATTTTCAGCGTACAATTATTTATTTTGCAACCATCGAAATCGTACAATTGAGATGCCATATATTAGTCCATTAATGGGGCTATCCAGAGACACTTGACTTCTTTTGTTCTCTTAATATCTGACCGAGAAATTCAGCTTTTCGAAAGAGCGCACATTTTTTAAACCTTTTTTTTTCATTTGTTTGAAACACAGTTTTTGCCGAAATGACATTGATATCATAATTTTAAAAACATTACAAATCAGACTCATTTGAATAAAATATCTGTTTTGAAGGCTAAAAATACAGTTTTTGCCGAAATGACATTACTTCCGGTGATACTGAAAACTTTAAAGTAGTTTTATAACATTGTGCGTGACATTAGGCCTCAAAGGGTGAACAATTTATGAAAATCGAATAATAATTGGCCCTTTTATGGGCCAAAAACCTTCAAAAGTGACATTTAGAAAACCGTCTATATCTCGGCAACCGAACAAGTTAGAAATTTTTTTATGATATCTAAATGACCGTATCATTTTTGTTAATATGTGAATTTAAACCAAAAGTTAATTTTAATATTACATATTGAAAAATTCCTGGTTGAAAAAAATATCGATTTAAGAAGTTAAAATGCAGTTTTTGACCAAATGTCGTCAATTCCGGTGTCAATTTTAAATTATAATCAATTTGATATGACGCATACTTGCTTTTTGAATCAAATGATGTCACTATTATGAATAATTGACTATTTTACAGGCAAAATTAAGAAAACAGTGACTTATGCAAAACTGCCTATTTCTCGGCAACTGAACTAGCCAATAGCGGTCAAGCAAAATTATTGAGACAAATAAATTTAACATTTTTGCGCAAGTCAGATGACTTTTAAATTCTGTGTACAACACGACTTAAAAATATTCATAAATAAAAAAGGATTTTGTAAAAAATTTAATTTTCGAAATTTGGCGGCCAATATCTTCGAAGATTTGCCGAAAATCAAAAATCGATAGTAGCGTCGCTATGTGACCTGTCACTGGCTATGCCAAAATGTATCGAAATTTAAAATCCAATGATTATTGTTAAAATTACTGCCATCTTGATTCGAACCCATAGGCCTATTTGCGCGAGCGTGTTTTAGCAGGGGTTAGGGTTGTTGGAATTTCTTGAAGTTTTCAGAGATTGTGCCTTGGGATGTTAGCTAGCAAACATAAAAACTTCAAGTGATTTCTAATACGGGAACATGGCCTAAAAAAATCGAACCCAAGCCGACCCAGACACTTGACTTCTTTTGTTCTGGTAATATCTGACCGAGAAATTCAGCTTTTCGAAAGAGCGCACATTTTTTAAACCTTTTTTTTTCATTTGTTTGAAACACAGTTTTTGCCGAAATGACATTGATATCATAATTTTAAAAACATTACAAATCAGACTCATTTGAATAAAATATCTGTTTTGAAGGCTAAAAATACAGTTTTTGCCGAAATGACATTACTTCCGGTGATACTGAAAACTTTAAAGTAGTTTTATAACATTGTGCGTGACATTAGGCCTCAAAGGGTGAACAATTTATGAAAATCGAATAATAATTGGCCCTTTTATGGGCCAAAAACCTTCAAAAGTGACATTTAGAAAACCGTCTATATCTCGGCAACCGAACAAGTTAGAAATTTTTTTATGATATCTAAATGACCGTATCATTTTTGTTAATATGTGAATTTAAACCAAAAGTTAATTTTAATATTACATATTGAAAAATTCCTGGTTGAAAAAAATATCGATTTAAGAAGTTAAAATGCAGTTTTTGACCAAATGTCGTCAATTCCGGTGTCAATTTTAAATTATAATCAATTTGATATGACGCATACTTGCTTTTTGAATCAAATGATGTCACTATTATGAATAATTGACTATTTTACAGGCAAAATTAAGAAAACAGTGACTTATGCAAAACTGCCTATTTCTCGGCAACTGAACTAGCCAATAGCGGTCAAGCAAAATTATTGAGACAAATAAATTTAACATTTTTGCGCAAGTCAGATGACTTTTAAATTCTGTGTACAACACGACTTAAAAATATTCATAAATAAAAAAGGATTTTGTAAAAAATTTAATTTTCGAAATTTGGCGGCCAATATCTTCGAAGATTTGCCGAAAATCAAAAATCGATAGTAGCGTCGCTATGTGACCTGTCACTGGCTATGCCAAAATGTATCGAAATTTAAAATCCAATGATTATTGTTAAAATTACTGCCATCTTGATTCGAACCCATAGGCCTATTTGTGCGAGCGTGTTTTAGCAGGGGTTAGGGTTGTTGGAATTTCTTGAAGTTTTCAGAGATTGTGCCTTGGGATGTTAGCTAGCAAACATAAAAACTTCAAGTGATTTCTAATACGGGAACATGGCCTAAAAAAATCGAACCCAAGCCGACCCAGCAACTTTTTTTTTTCGTGAAAAATGGCCATATTTTTTCGAATTTTTAATTCGATCATGTTCTCCTTTTAATATGTTACTAATCTCATCGCGACGCATCCAACCATTATGAATTTTAAAAAATAATACCCCCCAATGATGCCTAGGCAGTATCAAAACATCAAAACTTTTGAAAAAATCAAACCCAATCCGCATCGGTGCAGAAGACTCATACCCATCACATGAGACTAATAAAATGACTTTATCTTGTCGTTTGCAATTTCAAAATTCTAAAAAAATTTATAGTCTCAAAATCAGCCAAAAAAGGCGTAAAATCGGTTTTTTGGCCATAACTTTTGTTTTTTTCATCGAAATCAGATGGGACCAGTACTCAAAATTCGGGCTAGTAAATGGGAACATCGTGCCAAAACATCATGTTAATCGAAGAATTTGTGGCGCTGCTAGGGCAAAAAAGCCCTTTTTTCCCCTTATGGAGTGCGGGAAAATCGAGATGAACATTCTCGGCCAATGCAGGGATCGAACACCCGACCTCTAGGCTATGGCCCATTGTATCATATATAATACACTAAATCTCGACATTGATTTTCAGAAAAAATAATGTTTATTTTTAAACTTGAATTAGACTAGTAAAACAAATATTTTCTGGCAATAGAAAGTGTAGAGTTGGTCGCAGGGTTCTTGAAGTTGTACAGCACCCGGTGACCGATTTTTATTTAACTGGGCCCTGTTTCACGAAAACTTAAACTAAAATCCTTAAAAACGATTTTAACTAAACTCAAAATGAGATTTTAAATTTTATGCGTTTCACAAAGATCGATTGTAACTTAAAATGCAATTTTAATAGATTTTAGTTAAAATCGCTCGCGCCTGCACAGCGCGAATTTCCGCTGCGGGTAATTACGGTGAAAGCAAATACGCTTCGAAACTGAAAACTGTTGACAAACTGAATTAACGGTTACATTATCAATAGGGAGAGTTTCATACGTTGTAGAAATGTTTACACGTAGTAAGAAAGTCGCAAGGAGATGAAATAAATGAGGTTATTGCGTATTATTAGTTTCGAAATGTATTGGTGGGTTGACCTTGAACTTGGCATTTGATTTCCTCGCAGACTTCAATGGAAATAATGTGTATCGATACACTAAAGCGCTTGAATTTCGTAGTTTTATAGTAATTTGGAAAAGAGAAACTATTGAGAATTTTCACAAACATATTATGATATTTGTCACTCAAGCAACTAATCTAGCCTGCAAATTTTTTGTCGTAGTTTAAAAGTATTTATCAACTTTGGAATTAATACGCCAAATAGCCAATGTTCCGATGCCTAGATTTGAAATGTCATTCTCATAGACCCTTTCAATGATACTTTGAAAAGGCAGAAGAGTCTATCTATCTTACTCAATTAAATGATTTTTTCGCAAGATAAAATAGCTTTGGCGCCTAATTTTTTTTTATTTATGTTGTTTTATTAACGTAACTTCATTAAGAAATAATAATAAATTTATGGTATTAAACTTTAATTTCAAATAGGCCTATAACATTTTTGAATAAACACATTTGAGATTATTGATTTGTCTGTTTACAATTCATCATAACCCCAAAAACATGAGTAAATACTACATATGGCATGTCTAGTATTATAGGCCTTTAGGCCTTCTAATACCAAGAAACTGGCCATATTAAACACGAAAGTATTTTCTTTATAGATAAGAGTGCTCTTCTTTCCATGACATTGGATATAAATTTCTTTTAGTGTGTAGTTAACTGGCGTTTTGGATGGATTTTTTTCTTGGAGTTTTAATATGGGGCGTCATCCACATGCTTAAATCGCCTTTAAATAAAATAAACGGGTGGACCGTAGCTGTATATCCCATGCTATGAAAAGAAATTGAATGAAAATTGTCTTTGTGAATGATTGTATTTTAAAATTATGTGCCAATTATATATTGATGTCGCAATAGATCAAGCAATATAGCTCTAATCAATGTTTGTTAATGTCGTGATTTTAAGTTAGGAGAGGGTGACAGCTATCCTAAGTTAAAATAGATTTTAGTTAAAATTGTCCTTAAAATAGTTTTGTGTGACGCCACTATTTTAAGTTAGGATACAATTGTAACTTACAATATTATTTTAGTGGATTTTAGCTACAATGCTTAAAATCGTTTTGTGAAACGCTTCTATCCTAAGTTAGGATGAAATTTTAGTTTACAATGATTTTAAGGAGATTTAAGTTTTTGTGAAACAGGGCCCTGGGGAGTAAGTTATATTTCATATTATAGCAGTAAATAATTATATATTTCATAGGGATTTTAATACTCTGTATATCATGTATGTGTCAAGGTCATAAAACGTCCGCTCATAGTATCATCCATCGAGGTTTGCCGAATGCAGATTTTCGCGACCGGGATAGATTTGCACTGCCCAGGCAACGTTCCAGTGGTCCGATGGCCTTCAAATTTGCAAAGATTGTACCTTGAGATTCTAGCTATCACATATAAAAAATGGAGATAAGTGAGATTCCAGGAACAATGGAAATAAATTCCAAACCCACCCCCACACATCAAACTTTTTTTGCTTGAAAAATTGCCATCGATTTTTTTTCTTGATATCTCAATATTCTCTCCTATTAATATGTGATAAATATCGCGGCACAGCCAACCGCTAGAAATTCCAAAGATTTACCCTTTGAATAACAAGCCTTGAGACCCGCCCAGGCACCCTTAAAGATGGGTTCCCAGCAAAGTATTTATCGGTTGGTTTTTTTCAATAAAAGTATGGCAACTTTGGTATTTATGAAAAGTATAGACACCCAATCTTACTAGAAAAATACTAGATTACGCGAAAATCGCCCATGGGGCAAGGACTGGGCAATAATGTCAGGGAATCACTAACTGTCAACCCGACAGGATTTGCAGGCTTATTGTCTGCTAGCTTAGGGGTCAGGGAGCAGTTGTTATTTCTTGCTCAAATAACAAGGCGGTTTTGGGAACATTGCGGGTTGTTAACGTACAAAATATTCTGCAATTAAAAGGTGTAAAAAGAAGTTGACAGAAATAATTAAGAATTTATTTAGGCCTCAATAATATGGTAAACGTAAAGTAAGTAATGATAGATACATTTTGAAATATGGACCCTCCCACAATGAAGTTAAGTTGGCAGACATTGCGTTTAACAATAGCTTACTTACAGCTATAGGTATCCCCGGCGAAAACAGAGTTTTGAAAGGGAATTGAAGCAAATTTTTGATAGATTGGTTACTTTAAATATGTATTTAGTCCAAGCATATCGTCAAATCACAAAGTTTGTACCCAGGAATGCATCTTTAAATATCGAGCCGCGTGCATGGCTTTCGGGTGAAAGCTACCAACTTTTAATACAACGGAGAGAATTGTCAAGGCTATTATTCCCAACCAATACATATATCGAGAATTCTTTGATTTGGATTAACTAGACATATGTAAATTAATGGTTGGGCCTGTCGATCGCGTAGTACTGATAAACAAACCCACGTGTATTAAATATTATTATATTCTAAAATTAGCACGGCGACATGCGCAGTTCGTATTTCCGACCACTTCACCCGTAATCTTACGCAAAAGAGTTCCCTGTAATATCTGTATATTGTATATACATTGTTATTTTGAAATTGTGATCCAATTTCTATTATCATTTATTTGTTTTAAATCGTATTGTTTATCATTGACTGACTGTCCATCTTCACCAAGAATCTTGGTGGCGTAGTCAATTGAGCCGTTAGCTTAATGTTTGAGAGATTGTCATCGAGCTAGAAAATGATACTATAATTGTTTTGATTCAGTGACACCCGGCTGAGAAATAGTGATTTTTGCAACAAGAGTACCAATTTTTTACTGTATTTTCTTTTCTTTGTTTTTTTTTTTTAAAACTTATCTGATATTTTTTCGACTACTTCTGGTTATTGGATCAACGTCGGGATAGTTTTAACAAGTTGTTTGGATAGATATCTTTATGTACCAGAAGTGTCAGAAACATCTATTCAGTAGTTGTTTGTAAAAAAGATAAATAAAATAACATTTTCAATAATTTAACGATTTTTCAACTTTTTTCAAAGATTGAGGCCATTTAATGACACATTAAATTATTTCAAACCATTTCCTTTTGGATTCACGCCACACACCACCGATAGGACCCTGCGTTAAAAAAGTTTCAGAAAATTCGTAGGTGTCGTTTCCGAAAATAGTAGATTATTTTCGGCGTACCATAATTTATTTTCTAACCATCAAAATCGTACCATTGAGATGCCATATAATAGTCCATTAAAGGGGCTATCCTAAGACAATTTACTTCTTTTGGTCCGGTAATAACGACCCGAGATATTCAGCTTTTTGCAAGAGCACAAATTTTTTTTATCCTTTATTTTCATTTTTTGAATACTTCCGGTATCATGATTATTGTCGAGATAGTTTTAATAACCGGTTTGGGCAATTAAATAGCCGCAGGGCTCTGTAAGGATATATTACATTATCTAATCAGATAAAATGCACCTGAGAAATCCTATGTTCAAAAGTGCCAAAAAACAAGCCTGGACACAACTCAAAAATTTGTGCCTGACAAAATGTCAGGCACACATCACTTGGTGCCTGACATGACACAGGTTGTGACTGACAAACATATCGCTGACCGCTGTTGTGTTTCAAAGAAATGAAATAAAACTGTAGGCCTACTGAATTGATGAATCCCCTCTGTTTAGTGTTAAATTATGAAAAAAAAAAACAAACTCATTGCTTAGTTCTGAATGGAGTTGCAAAAAAGAAGTGTTTGTATCTTTAGAATAAAGTCCAATCGCCTTAAATGGCATTTAGTTTCAGCATGGTCAAATGGATTTAACAATCGAAGGTTGCGTGAACCATTTACCCATGCCATGCATAGGCCATAGACAAGTCACGCATTGTTTTTATTCTACCGCAGTATTTCACACAAACTTCGCATTTTAACGAAGTTACAAGACCCCCGTATTTACGAAGAAAAAACATAAATCTGGATCATACTTTGCAAGATCTTCTCGCAGCCATTTGCGCACCGTAGCTGTTTTCAAGGTGTGACTTTTATTAGAATTATTAGGACAAGAAATGTCATTTTGCTTTGACGAGCCGAGACGACCTTCACCCTCGAGATATCTCGTGGACTCCTGCATCCGTTGACATGTCTATCAAGTTATAGGCCTACTGCGTGTATCATCCTCAAACTTTTTGAAGAAAGGTGTTTTTTTTTGCATAGTGCTACTGCTAGCCTACTAATTTGGACCAAATTACGTGTTTTTATGTAAACATAGTAAATACGAAGGCCGGGTGACTTGCGCGGGATTTGTCGTCTGCTCGAAGCCGGGAACCTCGCTCTCGCGTGAAACTTTTAAGTCTCGAATAAGCTGACCTATTTTGTCGCACATATAGCAAAGAGTAAAAATAACAGAATAACTGTCTGGGTTGATCAAGACTCCGAATTTCCGGATGTTTACAATCTAGAACATCGTGGAAGTGGCTACTCAGTTTATACATCAGTTACGATTCTACATTTCTTTTAAAAATATTGGGACGGACAAATTGACAGGAACAATAAAATTTGTGCCTGACATGTCGTAAAATTGGGACGGACAACGTCCGTGTCCGGCCGCTTGTGTCCAGGCTTGCCAAAAAAGCAAAAATATCAAAATATCGAAAATTTAATTTAAGTATTTCAATACATATTAATAGTTAGAATCGCAATTAGGTCGGCAATCTGAATGTGTAAACATTTTTTGAAAATTTTTTAAAATAAAAAAATTATAGAGCATTTTCAAAAACTTTTCGATCTTTCGACTTTTTTCGATTTTCAGTCCCTTTTATATCCTATTCCAGACATTTTAAAGTCTTATTGGATGTCTTCATGCACAATACCTTCGAAGGGACTCTTCACAGAAAAAGTTTAAAAAAAAGTAGGTTAAGTTTTCGAGATACAGGCGTCGAAAAACGCGCCAAATTACAAAATACTTGATTTTCAGCGCGCCATATTTTGCTCATCGTATCCATTTGAATTGGGGATCATACGATACTGCAATTCCAATTAAATCTATTTAATCCGTTGATATTGGACGGAGGAATCATGTTTTCCCCAAAAGCATGTGTCACCGATTATATCAAGTATCTTAAAGAAAATAACAAGAAAACAAAGTGTTAAAATTGGTCAAAAACTCTCGAAGTTACAGGTCTTAATATAGTTAGAAACATTGCACCCGGGCAAAAAAATAATCAAAATAACGAGCCTATGTAATAACAATGCCACTTGTGAGACTGGTATTGTGTAATAAGTTCAAATAATTTGTCGGCATTCATTTTAGCATAGAATGAATAAATAAAAAGGGGTTTGACGTCCTAAGCTTCTGACCTAACCTGGGCTAATTGAAGACGAGCATATGCCATACAGTGTGCTATGAGGGAAATTTTTGCCCGGGCAGAAACTGAATTCCAACTGCCAAGGGATCTTTTACGTGCATGCCAATGTGTACATGGGACCTTGGTTTTTCGTCCCATCTGAACGACTAGGCAGCTGTTCGTGTCAGGCCCTCCGCCTGCATCACTGATGAGGAGAAACCACGCCGGAAAATCGAGATGAACTTTCTCGGCCAATGCATGGATCGAACACCCGGCCTCCAGGCTAGCGAGCCAGCACCTTACAAATTTAGTCACGTGACTCGCCTTACAGCATAGAACTAAATGAAATGGGGATCAACTTCCTACTGTTCTGCTCCTAAACGGGGATAATAAAGACGGGCAAGTAATGTGCTTTGAGGAAAATTTTGCGCGGACAGCAGCACTACCTACTCTTATATCGAATTCCAACTGCCAAGGGCTGTGTTAAGTGCACGTCAATGTTTACACAGGACCTCGGTTTTTTTAACCATCAGAACGACTAGTCAGATGTCCTTTGTCATGCGATCCCTCCTGCATCACTGACAAGGGGAAACTGTGCCACCCCGAAAACCTGGCTATCCACGTGATCCCCTACGGTTATTGGGTCCAAATTGAGAGAGCGAGAGAGAGAAGAGAGAGAGAGAGAAATTGGGTTAAACGTTCACTCGACACAAACTAGGTAATTTCGGGACTAACATACGGTTTACTTTTATTTCAATAATTCGCTTGCGCGTAGGGCACCAGCACTACTTACTCTTATATCGAATTCCAACTGCCAAGGGCTGTGTTAAGTGCACGTCAATGTTTACACAGGACCTCGGTTTTTCGAACCATCAGAACGACTAGTCAGATGTTCTTTATCATGCGATCCCTCCTGCATTACTGACAAGGGGAAACCGCGCCACCCCGAAAACCTGGCTAACCACGTGATTCCCTACGGTTATTGGGTCCAAATTGAGAGAGCCAGAGAGAGAAGAGAGAGAGAGAGAAATTGGGTTAAACAACCACTCGACACAAACTAGGTAATTTCGGGACTAACATATGGTTTACTTTTATTTCGTAGGGGTCTTTTGCAGTGGGGAGAAATCGGAGGACCCGGAGAAACCCCACGAGGTTGGACAGGCGACCTTACTCCTTGCCACGTACAACCGGGGATTCGAAACCACACCAGTTGACTCAATGACAGGCTTTATGATACAGTGTCAGTGCGCGCACGGGGCCCAAATTGAGCAGGAGGATTACAGTGGCTTAGTGGTGTTTGATCCCTGCATTGGCCGAGGAAGTTCATCCAGAGAGAGAGAGAAATGGTGTTTAATGTCCACTCGACACAAACTAGGTCATTTCGGAACTAACATTTGTATATGAATCTAATTATATATCAATAATTCGCTTGCGGGTAGGGGTCTTTAGCATTGGGAGGACACCGGAGGACCCGGAGAAACCCCACGAGGTTGGGGATTTGAAACCATGTTAGTTGACTCAATGACTAGCTTTATGATACAGCACGAATGTGCTAACCATTCTGCTATCCAACCCTCCTAGGTTCATCCAAATTTCCCATTGTAGTTCCTCCATCAGTGAGGCAGGATGGAGGGTCTGGCAAGGACAGTGGTCTAGTCGTTTTGATGTGACAAAAAAACGAGGTCTCATGTACCCATTGGCGTGCACTTAAAAGATCCATTGGCAGTTGGAATTCGATATAATAGTAAACCGTAGCGTTGCTGCCTGGGCAAAAATATAAAAATAGCACACTGTATGGCGTATGTATGCCCGTCTTCATTAGCCCAGTTTAGGAGCAGAGCAGTAGGACGTTACAGGACCTAAGTATTATATTACAGTATTATATGCGTTACGACCCACTTTTGTGAATTTCTAGTTCCAAATGTTAGCGTTTAGCTCCTTTAAACCCCATTTTATTTCATTTCGTTCACCCCTCGCCGTCATATTCTCTATCAAATTTGGGGGCAAAACGACTCCTCGACTCGAATAACAAGACGTAGACAAGGTAAACTTCTAAGACCGGTAATCCAAGTCTAACTTCGCATGTATTTAAAAAAGTTCCTGATATATATTTAGTTTGTTATCTATAAAAGAAAAACGTCATATATTTGGAGTTGATCATATAAATTTGGAGTTTAGCATCAAGTCTTAAGTTTACATGTCATATATATTTGGAGTTTAGCATCAATTTAAAGTTTACTAGGGAAATAAACCAAGTTTGTCATATTTATAGAGTTTAGCATATATATTTAGGGTTTAGCATATATATTTAGAGTTAAGCATAAATATTTTGAGTTGACAAAAAAGTCGCAATCGGCGCCCATAGTATTGTGTCTATATTACATGGTATTCGGACAATCGGTTTCGGTGTCGCGACGAAATTCTACTCTTTTCCCCTTATGGAAGTCGTAAATTGACAGGTGCCACAAACAAACGACTTGAACAAATGCAGGTATCACCTTGAAATTTTCAGGGTACCTAGGTACCAACGTGAAAAGTTCCTCGCCAGAATTTGGTGCTCATGGTGCCTTTGGTTCTAGCGTAGCGCATGCGCAAAGTCACAGCGCACGGTAGGTGCCACGAACAAAGGACTTGAACAAATGCAGATATCACCATGAAAATTTCAGGGTACCTAGGTACTAAGGTGAACAGTTCCTTGCCAGAATTTGATACAGTTAACTCGAAAACAACCTTGTCTGCATGGAAAACATCAAAGGGGTAATTCCAATTTTTAAAATATTCAAATGCCAAACATTCGACCATGAGCCAGGCTATCCTGTGATGTATTATTTTCGTTAATAGAAGATAGATTCTCCAAGCCACAACCAATTGTGTATGTTTTCAAGCCCATGAATATGGATTTTTCACTATTGTTCCTTTTCAACTCAAAATGGCGTTTATCATTTTCCAGAAATCAAAATTCTTTTTTCCGAGCGTGTTTCGGCTTTCCTTAAAGGATTCGGAAAATATAATTGCCTTGTCTGTAAAAAAAATATCAACCAGCGGCTGCCAGGCAGGATACGCCCACATTTTCGAGAGATGGATAGAGAAGAAGCAAAACCGAAAGTTATTTTTCCTACAATCAAAGGCTATAATTCATTAAATTACAATTTTGATATGCGCAAATATCGAAAAGAATCAAGATCTTTAGGTTATAAACATGCATTTCAAGTTTCATCAAAATCGAATTAAAATTGTGACCTATACTGGGTCCACAACCTTGACATACCATATTTTAACACTATTAGCGTACAAACGGTGGCCATTTTGTCTGGTAATTATGGTCCGATTTCTCTGAAATTCAAACTCAACCTTCCATATGGTGTAACGGTGATAGAGTCAAACGTTTTTTTAAATCAGATAATAATCGTGACCTCCAGAGGGACCATAGGCGATTTTTCGGACAATCAGGGGCCATAATTCAGGAAGTTATGATCTAATATGTGCAAATAACGAAAGGAACCAAGATCTTTAGGTAATAACCATGCATTTCAAGTTTCATCAAAATTGAATCAAAATTGTGACCCATACTGGGTGCACAACCTTGATATACCATTTTATAACAGTAATCGTGTACACGCGGCGGCCATTTTGTATGGCAATTTTGTTCCGAATTTTTCCAAATTCGAAGTCAACCTTCCTTAGGGTGTAATGGTAATATAATCAAACGATTTTTCAAATCGGATAATAATTGTGACCTCCAGAGGGACCACAAGCTAAACAAAGACGATTTTGCATATAATCAGGGGCCATAATTCAGGAAGTTACAATCCGATATGCCCAAATATAGAAAGGAACCAAGATCTTTGGGTTATAACCATGCATTTCAAGTTTCATCAAATCGAATTAAAATTGTGACCTCTACAGGGTCCACAACCTTGATATACCATATTTTAACAGTATTCGCGTACGAATGGCGGCCATTTTGTATGGCAATTTTGGTCCAATTTTACTGAAATTCGAACCCAAACTTTCTTAGGGTGTAACGGTGAAATAATCAAACGATTTTTTAAATCGGATAACTATTGTAACCTCCAGAGGGACCACGAGCTAAAATAGGTGATTTTTCGGACAATCAGGGGCCATAATTCAGGAAATTATGTTCCGATAGGCGCAAATATCGAAAGGAACCAAGATCTGTGGGATATAAACATGCATGTCAAGTTTCATCAAAATCGGTTCAAAATTGTGACCTCTATAGGGTCCACAAGCTAAAAACGTGATTTTTCATACAATCAGGGGCCATAATCCATGAAGTTTTGATTCGATACGTGCCAATATCGAAAGCAGCCGAGATCTTTTGGGGATAAACCTATATTTCAAGTTTCGTCAAAATCGGACAAGAATTGTGACCTGTAGAGAGTCCACAAACTATTGTGGACGGACGGACGGACGGACGGACAGACGGACAGGGGCGACGACATAATACGTCCACATGAAAATGTGGGCGTATAAAAAAGCCTTAGGGATTTTTCACATTTAAAGATTACGGCACTTCCAGTTTGAGCTACAAACTCAATTTTTTGTGTACGACTCAGTAGTGTTGTAGCTAGTAAAGAAAAAAAAATCAAGGCAATCTGACCTATATTTCATTGATTTTTTTTTAAATTTTGATCTTAATTTCATCAAGGGGAGATAATTTAGAATTTTTTTAGTCATTTTTAAGTCGCATGAGTGAGATCTACTTAAATACTAAATTTAATAAAAAATGGCAACTATTCAAGAAGTTGTCATTTTCATTTTAACTTCCTGTTCCAATTCACAGCAACGAATTTTCGAAATTGCAGATTTGATGTAAGTGAGTCAAGGTACACAAAGAAAAAAGATAGGTTGCCAGGCAACAAAACATACGCCCACAGCAGCTAAATCGTCCGGGCAGTTAACAAGAGTTGTCCCATATTTTACTTTTTATACGCCCACATTGGAATGTGGTCGTATATTGCCGTCGCCCCCGTCCGTCCGTCCGTCTAGAGGCCAAAGTTAAAATTCGATTGACTTTAAATTTATACACAGTGTTTAAGGTCATGAGACGAAGAAGCCTATTGATTTTCAGCGATTTCCGATAATAACTGTCAGAGTTATGGCCCTTGATCACTTAAAAAAATCTTGTGGACGCTCTAGAGGCCAAAATTAATATCCGATTGACTTTAGATTTATACATAGTGTTAAAGGCAATGAGACGAAGAAGCCTATTGATTTTCAGCGATTTCCGATAATAACTGTCAGAGTTATGGCCCTTGAACACTTCAAAAAATCTTGTGGACGCTCTAGAGGCTAAAGTTAATATCCGATTGACTTTAGATTTATACATAGTGTTTAAGGTCATGAGACAAAGAAGCCTATTGATTTTCAGCAATTTCTGATAATAACTGTCAGAGTTATGGCCCTTGATCACTTCAAAAATTCTTGTGGACGCTCTAGAGGCTAAAGTTAATAACCGATTGACTTTAAATTTATACACAGTGTTTAAGGTCATATAATGAAGAAGCCTATTGATTTTCAGCAATTTCCGATAATAACTGTCATAGTTATGGCCCTTGATCACTTCAAAAAATCTTGTGGACGCTCTAGAGGCTAAAGTTAATAACCGATTGACTTTAAATTTATACACAGTGTTTAAGGTCATGAGGCGAAGGAGCCTCTTGATTTTCATCGATTTCCGATAATAACTGTCAGAGTTATGGACCTTGATCACTTCAAAAAATCTTGTGGACGCTCTAGAGGCCAAAGTTAAAATTCGATTGACTTTAAATTTATACACAGTGTTTAAGGTCATTAAATGAAGAAGCCTATTGATTTTCTGCAATTTCTGATAATAACTGTCAGAGTTATGGCCCTTTATCGCTTATAAAAATCTTGTGGACGCTCTAGAGGCTAAAGTTAATAACCGATTGACTTTAAATTTATACACAGTGTTTAAGGTCATAGGATTCTTCATCTTATGACCTCAAACACTGTGTATAAATTTAAGGTCAATCGGTTATTAACTTAGGCCTCTAGAGCGTCCACAAGATTTTTTGAAGTGATCAAGGGCCATAACTCTGACAGTAATTATCGGAAATTGCTGAAAATCAACAGGCTTACCTTAAACAATGTGTTTAAATTTAAAGTCAATTAGTTATTAACTTTAGCCTCTAGAGCATCCACAATATTTTTTGAAGTGATCAAGGGCCATAACTCTGACAGTAATTATCAGAAATCGCTGAAAATCAATAGGCTTCTTCATCTCTTGTAAACAATATATATTAATTTCAAAACAATCAGGTGATAAATGTAGTCTGTAGAGTGTTCACAAGAAATTGTGGACGACGAACGTACGGACCGGGCGACGCCAATATACGACCACTTCATGATTGTTTTTTGTGTACAACTTTTTATATTCGGATATTTCACATTTCAATGTGGGCGTATAAAAAATAGTAAAATAGATCAAATAGTCACAAAGGTCAAATCTAAGTAGGTCAAATACATTTGTTCGTAAATTTCGGTGATTTTTTAATCGAAAAGCGTTTGTGCCACATACAAACGACTTGAACAAATGTAGATATCACCATGAAAATTTTAGGGAATCTAGGTACCACCGTGACATGTTCCTTGTCAGAATTTTGTACTGGTAGTATCTTTTGTTCTAGCGTAGCGCATGCGCGAAATCAAAACCGCTAAACTCGAAAACAACCTTGTCGGCTCAGAAAACATCAAATTCGAATTTTTTAAAAATTCAAAAACCAAACATTCGGCCATGAGCCAGACTATCCTTAAATGTATTAATTATGTACATAAGAGACATATTATCTCAGCTAGGACCAATTGTGTATGTTTTCAAGCCCATTAAGGTGGATTTTTCACTATTTTTCATTTTCAATTCGAAATGGCGTCAATCATTTGCCAAAAATCAAAATTCTATTCCCAACAGTTTTTTAGCTTTTCTACAAGGATTCGGAAAATTTAATTGCCTTGTCTGTAAGTAAAATATCAACAAAGGAATTTTGATTTTCACAATTTAAGATGGTGGCACTACCGGTTTGGGCTACAAAGCCCATTTTTTGTGTACGAATCAGTAGTGTTGTAGCTAGTAAAAAAAAAATTTCAAGGCAATCTGACCTATATTTCGATGATTTTTAAAAAAAATTTGATCCTTAATTTCCTCAAGGGGAAGTGAGATCTACTAACATACTCAATTTCATGAAAATCGTGAAACTATTAAAGAAGTTGTCAAACTGGTCTCAACTTTCGGTTCGAAATCACAGCGACAAATTTTCGAAATTCGAAAATCTGAAATTGCAGATTTGAAGTAAATGTTGAATGGTACCCACAGAAAAAAGAATTAGTAAAATAGGTTAAATAGTTTCAAAGTTACAGCAATGTAGGTCAAATACATTTGTTTGTCGAATTTCGGTGATTTCGGATGTGTAAAATGTTTTGAAAATATATTTAATCTAAAGCCACCACCCATTCTTTGGGGGGGGGGGGGGTAGGTAAAAGTTTCAGAAAGATCCCACGGTTAGATTCTGAGATATAAGATTTGCAGGAAAAACACAAAAAAAATAATAGGAATAATAGTCTAACAGAAACAATAAGCTTTCATATGTAATACATATGAAGGCTTAATAATAATCTTAACAGAAACAATAAGCTTTCATATGTAATACATATGAAAGCTTAATAATTTTAGTAATCACAATAGGCTTTCAGACGAAAGTCTAAAGCCTAATAATAATTTTAACAAAAACAATAGTGTTTCACAAAAGCTGTGCAGTGTGAAACCCTAATGAACCCATGTGGTCATACAGCTATCACAAAATTGTTGAAAAATAGACCATTTCAAGTGTGAATTATCATTCAATTTTCATAAAAAAAAATTATCCACATGATGATGCCTTTTGCCATTTATGATTTTATAAAAGTAATTTATATTCATTATCACTGGAAGTAATGTAATTTTGGCAAAAAATGTATTTTTAGCCTCCAAAAGAAATATTTGTTTGAAGTAATGTAAGTGATATTCATTATTTATATAAAATTATGATATTTGATTTAAATGGACAAATAGTATGAATCAATACTATCATATAAATATCAAAAAGGTGTTTCTCACATCTTCCCTTGCCGAATGTTTGCACTTTAACAGGGCTTTATAAAGGGTTAATTCTGTTCAACTTTTAACAATTTTCGGTCATGCAAAGAAAAATCGAAGTGGTTATTTCTGTAATCGAATTTAATTATATTTTGTTGATAACGAAAGTGATGTCATTGTTTTATAAATGGAACTGATCTTGCTGGATTTATTGTCTAATTCTGCATCCATTTTATAACACGTATCAAATGCTTATGTCAAAATCGGTTTAACATTTCCATTGGTACAGAAAGTGACGTCAGTTCAAGGGTAACGTGGTACCGAGAACACGACAATATAGCAGTTATATTAGTTAGTCTGTAACTAAAAATTCCTCCACAATCTTCGACATCGAAAACACAAATTATTGGTCAATTTAAATCAACATTGATGACGTAAACTTACCGGGAAAAGATGAGCTTCTGATATCTGATTTTATTTAAGATTAAATAAATTTTTTAACGTTGCTACTCGAAGGACGAGGCTAGACACATTGCACCAAGTCAAACGGCATTATGTAGACTGGAATAACCAGAGGCTAGAAATTTGCACTCGATTGAGAATGCATGGCTTATTTCACTGAACATAACTGATTTGAAATATGAGTAAAAACGGAAACTATTGAATGTAAATCAGTTTATATACATTCATTTTACAGTACTATATGCGTTGCGACCCATTGTCAATTTCTAGGTCCAAAATATTAGCGACTTAGCTCCTTTAACAGAATCCAACAATTTTTTAACGTTGCTACTCGAAGGACGAGGCTAGACACATTGCACCAAGTCAAACGGCATTATGTAGACTGGAATAACCAGAGGCTAGAAATTTGCACTCGATTGAGAATGCATGGCTTATTTCACTGAACATAACTGATTTGAAATATGAGTAAAAACGGAAACTATTGAATGTAAATCAGTTTATATACATTCATTTTACAGTACTATATGCGTTGCGACCCATTGTCAATTTCTAGGTCCAAAATATTAGCGACTTAGCTCCTTTAACAGAATCCAACAAAACAAGAACTTTATCTGTAACTCATCTATATACAGTAGGGTACAAAAATGCAGTTAAACCATGGTATAGGAGCCGGGGGCTGCAGGCCCCCAGATTTGGTGATTCCTCCATTTTTCGGCCACAAATAGCCTCAGCCCCCCCCACCCCTCCACTTGAGATTGGCCCCCTAGGTTATGAATCAAACATCGTAAAGTGTATAACATCAAATAATTATAGAAAATAGAAGTTTTATTGATTTTAACTAAGTTAACTAAATGACATAATTAAGTCAAATTCAATCAAAAATTAACAAATCCCATGTGAAATATATATGAATTCAATCTGTAACTACGCGAATCTATGATAAAAAGTCACAATAAAAAAGTCACAGTAAAAAAGTCACAAATTTGCCTAGGTAAAAGACAGGAAAAAAAGTCAGTTTATATTCTTACATCTCAAATTCAGTAACAATAGGCCTATAAACCATAACATACATTTTTAACCTTCCATTACACCCTTGTTCATTTCACACATGTTACCGGATATACACGTTTTTAGTCTTTAGAAATCTCACACATTTTGATATCATAGCACATTTGAGGTATTAAGAGATATCGCATAACAGCACATCTGACATTTTAATACATTATATATATAGCACATTTGACATATCAGCTGGCCTACATCAGACACTAGCACATTCAACATTCAATTACATCAATACTCTTTATTAATTCTTATATTCCATCCAACTCCATGTAAGAATTCTGGGATGGATTTGGCAAAGATTTCATAGTTGTGACGGCATCTGTATAAACTGTGATTTTTTTTCCTGTGTTTAATTTACCTAGGTAAAGTTGTGACTTTTTTACTGTGACTGTTTTTCCTGTGACTTTTTTTTGTGCGCATCAACTCAGCAGTGGTACAAAATTTCAATCAAATATCTCAAAATTTGTTTTTTTTTACATGAAGCAAAATACAGAAATTTTACTGAATTTAAGTCACTAAAAAAAAACCTAATTCAGTCTGATATACAACAGTCTGTCAACCGACATTCAAATATATTTACGTTTGACCTCAAATAACTGCAGAAGTTTTGGGTTGTTTTATAAAAGATAGTAAGCTGGCACTGCCAGGCAGGATACACCAACATTTTCAAGAGATGGATAGAGAACAAGTAATACAGAAAGTGATTTTTCCTTCAATCAAAGGCCATAAGTCATTAAGTTACAATTTGATATGCGCAAATATCCAAAAGAATCAAGATCTTTAGGTTATAAACATGCATTTCCAGTTTCATCAAAATCAAACTAAAATTGTGAGCTCTACAATGTCCACAACCTTGATATACCATTTTTTAACAGTATTCACATACAAACGGTGGCCATTTTGTATGGCAATTTTTGTCGGATTTTCACGAAATTCCAAATCAACCTTCATTACAGTGTAACTGTAATATAATCAAACGATTTTTCAAATCGGATAATAATTGTGACCTCCAAAGGCTATTTTTACGGACAATCAGGGGCCATAATTCAGGAAGTTACAATCCAATATGCGCAAATATCGAAAGGAACAAAGGTCTTTGGGTCTTAACCATGCATTTCAAGTTTCATCAAAATCAAATTAAAATTGTGATCTCTATAGGGTCCACAACATTGAAATACCATTTTTTAACAGTATTCACATACAAACGGCGGCCATTTTGTATGGCAATTTTGGTCCGATTTTCACGAAATTTGAACTCAACCTTCCTTAGGGATAAACAGTGATATAATCAAACTATTTTTTAAATAGGATAATAATTGTGACCTCCAGAGGGACCACAAGCTAAACAAAGGCAATTTTTCGTATAATCAGGGGCCATAATTCAGGAAGTTATGATTCCATATGCGCAAATATTGAAAGGAACCAAGATCTTTGGGTTATAATCATGCATTTCAAGTTTCATCAAAATCGAATTAAAATTGTGACCTCTATAGGGTCCACAACCTTGAAATACCATTTTTAACAGTATTCGCGTACGAACGACAGCTTTTTTGTATGGCAATTTTGGTTCGATTTTTCCGAAATTCGAACTCGACCTTCCTTAGGGTGTAACCAGGTGTAACGGTAATATAATCAAACGATTTTTTAAATCAGATAATAATTGTGACCTCCAGAGGGACCACAAGCTAAACAAAGGCGATTTAAATCGTAGGAAGTTACGATTTAATATGCGAAAATATTGAAACGAAACCAGATCTTTGGTTTATAAGCATGCATTTCAAGTTTCATTCAAATTGAATTAATATTGTGACCTCTACAGGGTCCACAACCTTGATATACCATTTTTATACGCCCACATTTTCCAATCTCCCAAACAGAGTTGTCTTCCGTTGTTCTCCACACTAATCTCTGCTGTCGGCTCAATTGACTACGCCACCAAGATTCTTGGTGAAGATATACAATGATAAACAATACGATTTAAAACAATTAAATGATAATATATTTAATACTCTTTCCATATTGAAATAGAAATGGGGTCACAATTTCAAAATAACAATGTATATACAGATATTACAGGGAACTCTTTTGCGTAAGATTACGGGTGAAATGGTCGGAAATACGAACTGCGCATGTCGCTGTGCTAATTTTAGAATATAATAATATTTAATACACGTGGGTTTGTTTATCAGTACTACGCGATCGACAGGCCCAACAATTAATTTAGAAATGTCTAGTTAATCCAAATCAAAGTATTCTCGATATATGTTTGAAACATAATATAATAAAAATCGCTTTGCGGGATAAACATTTCGAATTCACTAACAAATTATAAAATGTTTATAACGCCAAACATTTCGATGACAGGCGCCATTTTTGACCAAGTAGTAAATCACATGATCAATGACCTCCGGGTCAAACCTTATAGTACGCGAGCCGACGGCAGAGTCAAATGCTGGATAGCAAGACTTGCGTGGAGAATGCACATTTTCATGTGGACGTATTATGTCGTCGCTCCTGTCCGCCTGTCCACAATTGTTTGTGGACTCTCTACAGGTCACGATTCTTGTCCAATTTTGACAAAACTTTAAATATAGCTTTTTCCCCAAAAGATCTCGGGTGCTTTCGATATTGGCATGTATTGGATCAAAACTTCGTGGATTATGGCCCCTGATTGTATGAAAAATCACGTTTTTAGCTTGTGGACCCTATAGAGGTCAAAATTTTGAACCAATTTTGATGAAACTTGACATGCATGTTGACAACCCAAAGATCTTGGTTCCTTTCAATATTTGCGCCTATCGGAACGTAATTTCCTGAATTATGGCCCCTGATTGTCCGAAAAATCACCTATTTTAGCTTGTGGTACCTCTGGAGGTCACAATTATTATCCGATTTAAAAAATCGTTTGATTATATCACCGTTACACCCTAAGGAAGGTTGAGTTCAAATTTCGGAAAAATCGTACCAAAATTACCATACAAAATGGCTGCTGTTCGTACACGAATACTGTTAAAAAATGGTATATCAAGGTTGTGGACATGTAGAGATCACAATTTGAATTCGATTTTGATGAAACTTGAAATGCATGGTTATAACCCAAAGATCTTGGTTCCTTTTCGATATTTGCACATATCGGATTGTAACTTCCTGAATTATGGCCCCTGATTATACGCAAAATCGCCTTGGTTAAGCTTGTGGTCCCTCTGGAGGTTACAATAATTATCCGATTTAAAAAAACGTTTGATTATATCACCGTTACACCCTAAGGAAGGTCGAGTTTGAAATTCGGCAAAATTGGACCAAAATTGTCATACAAAATGTACGCCATGGCATTCCTACGCGAATACTGTTAAAAAATGCTATACCGGTATCAAGGTTGTGGACCCTGTAGAGGTCACAATTTTAATTTGATTTTGATAAAACTTGAAATGCATGGTTATAACCCAAGATCTTATAACAAAATGGCCGCCATTCGTGCGTGAATACTGTTAAAAAATTGTATATCAAGGTTGTGGACCCTGTAGAGGTCACAATTTTAATTCGATTTTGATTAAACTTGAAATGCATGGTTATAACCCCAAGATCTTGGTTCCTTTCGATATTTGCGCATATCGGATCATAAATTTCTGAATTATGAATTATGGCCCCATATTATACGCAAATTGCCTTCGTTTAGCTTGTGGTCCCTCTGGAGATCACAATTATTATCTGATTAAAAAAATCGTTTGATTAACACCGTTACGCCCTAAGGAAGGTTGAGTTCGAACATCGGAAAAGTTGCCTTACAAAATGGCCGCCATTCGTACGCGAATACTGTTAAAAAATGGTATATCAAGGTTGTGGACCCTGTAGAGGTCACAATTTTAATTCGATTTTGATTAAACTTGAAATGCATGGTTATAACCCAAAGATCTTGGTTCCTTTCGGTATTTGCGCATATGGGATCGTAACTTCCTGAATTATGGCCCCTGATTGTACGAAAAATCACGTATTTTAGCTTGTGGTCCCTCTGGAGGTCACAATTATTATCCGATTTAAAAAATCGTTTGATTATATCATAGTTACAACCGAAGGAAGGTTGAGTTCTAATTTCGGAAAATTTTGAAACAAAATTGCCATACAAAATGGCCGCCGCGTGTATGTGAATACTGTTAAAAAGATAGTAAGTTCATAAGGGTGATAATTCTATAAAAGAATATCGGTAAAAGATTTGCAGAAAAAAGGATTTCAGTGTTTTTACGTTCATAAGGGTGATAATTCAGTCCAAAAATTAACGGAATTGCACTCAACATGAACTTGATCTGTCAAGCTATACAGTCAATCAAATATCTCAATGACAGGCAGACAGAGAGATAAGTATAGCTGTCTTCTGCTTAATACTTTGAGAATGTATATAACACATCAGACCAACAACCCATGTATGACATAATCAAACAGGTTAAGCGCTTTTAAACATATTTTCAAACTCTTGTTTACTGATAATTTGTCAATTTTTATACATGAGTTTATCCATTTATCAGTAAATTTTACATGCAAATATGATATGTTGTCCAAGTAGACTGAAAATGAGCCTGTAAAAATGGTAGTTTTATGTATTGCTTGGAGCCCTATTTAGTCTTGAAATTAACTCAGAGTTTTGATGAATTGGTAAGAAAGAATGCTCCATGCTAAATTTGAGCATAAAAGCTAGAAACATCAGTATATACTCTAGTAAACACAAATTACAATCAGTTTTTCACAATTAATATTCCCGAAGAGAGAGAAAGACCTTGAGTTAAGGGTCGCCTTCTGGTTCATGCACAGAGGCCTCTGGCCCCAGTCCGACCATGGTTAGCCTACCGGTACTATTCGAGGTGGGGAGCAAAGGCCCGGACAGAAACCACCTGCAATAGTCTCTTTGGACTTCACACTCATGATTATAAATAGTAGGCCTATGGTAGGATGTTAAACCCCATTTCATTTCATTCATTATATATAGTGTTTTCTTAATATAATGTATTCGTTATTAATTTATAAGAATTGACATGTGGAGTCTAAACACTATTTTTACAGCTACAAGTACATATGCAAGGTGGTGTTAAATATTTAAAACCATGTTTGGGGTGCATTGTATCTCAAGAACAACAATGCCTGAAATAGGTTGTATGAGGAGAGTTAATTCTAAATATATCTTCCAATCAGGGTGAAAATTTCAATATCACAAGTAATAACACGCCCTCAATTTTATAATCAACAGATCTATCGTTATAATTGCACACATGCGCTCCACGAGACAGCACTAATACTAGCATAGCTGAACACAGTTTAATTGCGTATGAGATAAAATATAAATTGGACTGTGTTATGTAATGTGCTTTAATACTTAAATAGCAGATGGCATGCAGACTCGCTAATTAACCTGAGTCCAACAAACAATAGAAACTGAGATCTTATAAGTTAGTTATAATACTGATTAAAATTTGACAAGTGCTTGTTCATGCATCAAGATTTAAGTACTACAATAGCCTCATGTCATTAAAATTACTGGACGTCACCAGACTATCACCTATTATATTACTTGACATAAAGATGATAAATATAGTATCATACCGATTTTGAATTATGCTGGCTTAAGGGAAGCTAAAATCCACTTCTATACAAGTTCAACGCTGTTTCCACAATAACATGTTTAGAAATCCGCCATTTTGAATTCTGGAATTCTGGGTATGAGCACAAAATGGCGAGGAGTTGAAAGAGGCCGTCAAACAAGGTAGGACTTTTCAGAATTAACAAATAATCTAAACACATATCTAAATAGTCATTCACATAAACCACAGTGAGAGTACGATTATGAATTATAATTATGAAATTTTATATTTTGAATAGTGCGTTTCTATAATGATAGAGCAGATCAAAATCGACCGTATTGTCCTGTCAGAATTATAGTTTTAAAATTTAATTCAGAACTCAATTTGCCTCAGCAGAGTACCGTAATTATGATGATAATAGTACAAACGTCATCACATAATGATGGAAGCCATTTTGTTTGATAGAGAAAAGAATCCGTTCATATAGCCTATGAAATGAATTTCGTCAAGTAAACTTTAGATTCCATTCGGTCGGACCTGATAAATGCTTAATTTTCTGCAAACTTCATGCGGTCTATCGACGCTTTTCTACTTTAGGCCCAGTACTTATTACAGCAGCAGAATTCGGTAAACAATTTTCATTTTATATTAATAAGTTATTTTATTTAGCCCCAAGAACAATTTGTTATGATTAATACATTTTGATTATCCGACCCCGAGTTTTACCATTTTTTTGTTAGGTCATTTATCGTTTAAGATACGGTCGGTAGTGTATAAATTACTCCCATGTGTTTTTAGTCTATCGATAACGTTGGGACCGCGTGAATGTAGACTAATAAATAGTATAATACTATAAATATAATATGTACCTTTTTTAGTACTAGTAGGCCTATGCGGAACCCCGGCTATCGCTGGAGTTTTAAGGCTTCGCTGTGGTCAGTCGGCTACTTCGAGTAGACATTGTTGCCCCCTCCCCTCTCAAGTTAAAGGGACGATAACACTCTTGCTGGCTTAACAGCTCCAGAAAATAAATAATAGCCTTATTCTAACTGTTTTGTAAATTATCCATTACATCCTATTTTACTTGTCCAGAGGGTTCAAAATTATTTTTAACTAAGTTACATTCGAAAGTGTTTATGTAACAAAACACAACACAAGGTATATATGGATATAACTACTTCTCTATTATTTAATAACGACCTTTCATAATACATACAGGTCACGTTTTCAAGTGATATGAAACGTCGTTATTAAATAATGGAGAAGTAGTTATATCCATATATACCTTGTGTTGTGTTTTGTTATGAATTTACCGTGCTTCTAGATGTCATTTAAAGAAGTGTTTATGTAGTTGAATTTTTCCAATTTTTTTAATTCAGTGTGTTAAGATGAAATATTTATCACCAATTAATTGGTATATTGTAAAATAGTATAATTTGTTGACCATAATAATGATAGGGACATATTATTCAGTTACAACAAGAGTGTTATTGGGCCTTTAAGCTTGATCAAGCGAGTAAATATATATTAAACGGTTCAATGACGTTTCTGAGATAGTAAGTGCAGGAGGACCGCACTACACGCAAAACAAAAATCTACAAGATAAACCTGCGGACAAGACAGAAAATAGACATTGCAAAAAAAATCAATTATCAAATCAAGTGAATGGATTTTGTTGAACTGACATAAAATCTGTTTTAAAGTAATTTTGCTGTCTAAATTTGTCAGCAAGGCATCGATCAAGGCCTATTTGCACGGTATCATTTTATAGGTTGCGAATTATAAGTAAGGATGTTTTGAGTTTATTTTTTATTATTTTTTCTACAAATGTAGAGATTTTACTAATTATTAACGTATCGGTTTGGACTGGATGCACTCCACCAGGACACATAGCAGTTAAGTGTTATTACATAATAAAGACTAACTACGATCATGACTGTTTTGCAACTTAATTTATATGGTACCGTAAACTGGTAGAGCACTTAACCAGTTAATAGGTATTTCTTGATTTATTGTGGCACTACTATTTGTGTTTTGGGCATTAAATACAATTGTTTGTGGGTGTGTGTAAGGGAGGAGGTGTCTAATTAAATAATCCTATCAAGGTGTAAAATGTATTATTATACTAAAGGCCTAAGTTGAATAAAACTCTTATTATAAAACTGATTACAATACTGACAAATTTTGATAATGGATTAAAGAAGAAGCTTGTCTACAAAAGTACTGATATTTAAGCCAATGATCAAATTACAATGGTATGATAGCATAAAACAGATGTGGTACACATTTTAAACTTAGAATTTCATGCCTTACAATACAACAACATGTATGTAGACTATTAGAAGACACGCTGCCAAGAAGATTGTACAGTATTACCAACAATGGTCATTTGGTGTAGGTTACAAGACATTTGAACTTTCATTGTATTAAATAAATGTAATACAAGTACAAGTATCGGTAGTAGAATGCAAGTACTGTAGTAAATACATACATGTAGATATAATCAAATGTAGGCTGGATATATTTATATTTTTATTAAGAACATGGTTGAGTTGGCCCTATGTTCACATTTTGAACAAAAATTTCCTAATTCGCTCAACACCTACAACATGAAAATCACTCATAGATTGATGTTACTTAAATGTTCAACCTGCTTAAATTTTGTTAAGCTTTTCCAGAAGTTCTATTTAACCATACATTTGTAAATGTAGGCTATTGTTTTGAATTATATGAATAGGATTAAATGTATTTAGGGAATTAAGTTGTAACAGAATTTGTTGTATTATAATTTGTAAAGGTCAGTCCAAGTTTAATGAGTAAGCCAGCACCATATTTCTAGTTCTACTTCTAGTTGAAAATTTAGATCTCAATTTGTGAGCAGACTTGTTGGCTCCTATATTGATCTATGGAATATTTCATATCACCATACATGATTTGCAAATTTTAATAATTTATGATATTGTGGATGATTTACACCATTGGTGGCTTGTTAATGACATTTTGAGACTTGGATCTCCAAATTTTATTGATTTATTTTAGGGTCTGATGTGGAAATGTGTACACAGCAATGTTTTTAATTAAATTAATGATATTAATGTCTTACTGGGAATTGGATATTGCCTAGATAAGAATGCTTTGTATTTCTAATAATAACTTAACTGATGTTGATGGTCTAAGCTTATTTATACTTTTTTCTTTATTTGCGTTTTGAAAATCATGAGTAGGCTGAATAACTGTACTTGTCGCATGTAAATTGAATTTAAATTTTTAATTCTAATTAGAATGTAGATCCATTTTGTATATGACTTTTTCGAATCTACAGAAGACATGTAGTTCTTTTATTTTGCATATAAAAGAAATCTATGGAGTTGTTAAAGCCCCAATAACACTCTTGTTGTAACTGAATAATATGTCCCAATCTTTATTCTGGTCATAAAATTGTACTATTTTACAATATTCCTATTAATAAATGATACAAATTTCATCTTAACACACCTAATTTTAAAAATTGAAAAAATTCAACTACATGCCGTAACATGGTTTGAAAAGCCTTACGTAAGCACTTTCAAATACAACATGGATTTAAACATACTTTCGAAACCTCTGGACAAGTAAGATAGGTTATAATGGATACTTTACACAACAGGGAGGACACTTAAACATCTAGTAGTTAGATTTAGGCTAATTATTTTTTTCGGAACCTGTCAAGCCAGCAAGAGTGTTATTGTCCCTTTAAACAGATTTTATTCATCACAACCTGATTTTGGCAGGAGCTTTTTTTTTACTTTTTGTTAATATTTAAAGACATGCACTATTTTAACGCTATAGAATTGTTTGCAAACTATGCTCTAGTGAACTTTAAATCTCTTATAAGAATATCAGTCCAAAAATGGTTACATTCTGTTCAGTATGCAACAATACATCTGTTTTGGCCATGAACCAAATTATGGGTCTGTTTTAAATATGATTGAATCCAAACCAGGAGATTATTTAGCAGTGGTATTTTGATTTTGTTTCCTTAATTCAATGTTACATGTAAATCATCAATCTGAGTACATATTTAGTTGATAGGGTAAGCTGTGAGAAATTTTATTTTTTTCCAGAAAGCTCAAATCATGCTTTGTTACATTAATAAATTGCTTTGTTTCCATTGTTTTAAAAAATCTTTACCACACCTAAAAGGATTAGATAAGTAGTTCACAGGAATTACATAACTCTACAAAGCTTATTACCATTTTGATTTTAATTTTGTAATCAGTTATTTTTTTTACTCTTAACTGCAACAAGCATTTAACTTGAATTTGCAATTATCGTGATAAATATGTAAGCCCTGATGTAGACTCTTAAGTGTTATCTTCAAATACAGTGTACATGTACATATATGCACAGAGAATCTCTTTAGAATACATGTACATGTAGCTACTTTCCTACCAGTAAATGTATTTTTGATTCACTGGGTTGTTGAAGGTTTGTCCACATTATTATTTATTTCATTTATTCATTGATTTGTATGAAATATCTTCTAACATCAGACAGAAACCATAGATGTGCTTATTGGACCCCATACATCTGCATGATTTAGAGACAACAGGACACAAATCAATAATAATTATTTAGACAATCCATACTGACATAGCAAAGGCAAATTACTTTTTATTAATAGCTATTATATATCTCATTCCAAAGTCAAATAATAATTAGGATTAAACAGAGAAAAAAATCTCATTCGGCAAGGTCTAGCTTTCAGATCTGCCATATTCAAGGCTTTTGTTTAAGTTTGATAACAGGTACCTGTACAATATTTATATATTTTTTACTTGTATTTTCATTTTATGGCATTACAGTAAAGAAATGTTTATTTGATATATTCAAATAAATTTTCATCTTAAAAATGTTAAAATAAGAAATTATTGTAGTGTGCATGATTGATCGTTATATGTTCATTTAATGAAAAATTAAGTTTGAGGAATGTGTGAATATTATTTAGTAATATTGCTTAGTCTTTTTTTGATTAAGAGTGATTCAGATTTGTGTGGCTATATGTCAAAATGAAAGTAACGTTGGCTTTGTAGCCATAATATATTGATTGGTTTCTGTCATCTATCAGCTCTTAAGACCAAGTGAATGCAAATTATGACATGCAATTTATCAGTGTAATTATGGTTAACAAACATTCAACGGCATGTAAAGTAATTTACCCAGGACGTTTGCGACGTTGAATAACAATAAGAAATTATATAGGAGAACGTCATTCAAATGTGGTAACATGAGTTAAAGGAGTTTGAGGAGACTGCAATTCCAATTTGCATTTAAATAAGATTTCTTCATCAAACATGATGTTAGTGGAGAAATGTCAGTTTGGATGTATTCACCTTTTGCCCAAGTATCATTCATGCAAAATGGGAACTAAATCAGGGGATTTCTGGCATTGTAATTGTATCCCCCAATCTTTTTACAACAAAGTTCAAACTGAACAATAAATGGCATGTTATGCTCGCTTTCAGGAAATGAAATTGGAGCTTTTAACATTTCATAAATACATGTATGTCTTTCCCTTCTTAACGACACATACTTTTAACAAATAGCTAATTAAATCACAGTGTCTTTGTTATTTATTCACACTTTTTCATATAAATTTCTCTTTTTATATAAATTTCTTTTTTTATATTTTCAGACTTGACAAGAACCAGATGTAATTTTCTTAAGGCTCATTAAGGGTTCACCATGAATTAACCAAGTGAAAGACAATTTCGAAATTTTGATAACTTTTAAATGGCTGACCTTTGTGACTTGAAATCAAAATTTTACTAGAAATAAAAGTGTATGTGTTTTATGTTGGATATAATTAGTGGTGTACTGTAAGAACAAAAACAAACATCATAATGAGTAGAAGAAAACAAATAAAACCAATACGGGTATCTGATACAGGATCAATAGCACTGCCTCCACAAACAACTGTATTAGATTTTAGTAATGGTGGTGCAATTTTCCAAGAAGAAAATGGTGTTGGTCATGAAGAGGAACCAATAGATATGCATGTTGCAATTATATCATGTGAAAAATGTCCTGAAACTTTTTCATCTGAAGATGCATTAAATGATCATGTACAAAATCAACATTATGAACCAAAGATATCTCAAGTAGACTTTCCAACAGCATATCATCGTTTGGGAAGTGAATTACAACAGGAAACTGTTTTCCTACCCAATGGTCACACCAATAATAAAGATGAATTGCCTACTACAGTTGAAGAAGTAGAAACACCACCCAAACACCAGAACGATTTACAGTCTGATGCTGGTTTAGACATGGTCTCTAAAAATGACAATAGTAGAATATTTCATCAAGATGCCTATTGTGAAATATGTGACCGTGAATTCTGTAATAAGTACTTCTTGAAAACCCACAAAGCAAATAAACATGGTGTATATGAAAATTCACCATTTTCGTATGGAAATACCTCTGGGTTTTCTAATTTGCCTGTTCCTCTTCCAATGGTACATCAGAAGGAAGCCCCTTTGCTTGCACCAAGCAAAATAGCACCTTCCCCCCCAGCTACACCTAAGGTTGAAGCAATAATTCAGTCAATGATAAAAGCAGAAACACCAAAAGCGCCACCCCCTGTTACAGTGTTAGCCTCTAGCAAACAACACACAGAAACAACAAGTTCAGCTTCCAAAAACTCTACACATCCAGATATGGAAGACTACTGTGAAATATGTCAAAAGCATTTCTGTAACAAATACTACCTCAAGAAGCATAAACAAGATGTTCATGGTATAGTGCCTGAAACTCCATCCTCATCATCCAAACGTAATCGTTCTAACTTTGACATCCCATTTACTTCTTCAGCAACGTCCTCCCCAATAATCTTACCTCATACCATTGCAAGTATGGCTAATATGGCTGGCTTACCCACTATGCCCAATATGCCTGGCGTTATGGTATTGAACCCTTTTATGCCTCCTGTAGCTATCATCCAAGCTCAGTCATTACTTCCTCATCAGCAACTTCATCCACAGTCACTACCACAAGTTTCCCAACCATTACAGCTATCACCAAGAACTGATTCTCAACCACCTGTATGCAAGATGGCGTCATCATCCCATTCTACACTATCACCAGCCCATGCTGAAACATCCAGAAATATTGGTGTTCTTAATGCAGATGCATATTGTGAACTATGCCATAAGGAATTCTGCAATAAACTGTTCCTGAAGATACATAAAGCCAGTAAACATGGTGTCTTTACAGATGATGGGATTGAAATTCCTCCAGCTTTTCTTCACATGACGAAAGACTTACCTCTACCCAAGGAGGTAAAACAAGAAGTGGATATTCAAAAAAGTCCATCTACACAAATTTCAAGCCAAGATAACTATGTCACATGCTGCAAACCATGCAATAAGGAGTTCTCTAATAAATACTCCTACAAAATTCACTGCATGAACGTACACGGTATGCTGCAGGAACCTTGTAGTGATCTTTGTGCAGAACCAAATGGATCAGAAGCTATTGCGCCCAGAATGGATATGCTTGGATCAGAAGGTTTGTTGAAAGTAGCAAGTGAAGCCCAAGCTGCCAGTAATAGTAGTAACAATGCTAATGCTTCTACCATGTTTGGAAATATGATAGCAGCCAAATTAGCAGATCGTGTCATTTGTGATATATGTAACAAAGAACTTTGCAATAAATACTTCCTAAAGGCACATAAACTGAAAGTGCATGGTATTGACATTGGCCTACATGTGTGTGAAACTTCTGAAAAGAAATGTGAGCAATTTCAATTTATCAGTGGATTAAAACAATCTGGTAGTGTAAAACCAGATATGAATGATATGCCTATGTTCATACCAGAATTATTTGCCCAGGAATTATTAGCCAGAGCACAGAATGCAAAGAAAATTGACTTAAATGCAACTCCTCCATCTGATAAACCAACATATGAAGAGCTGATGAAGCTTGGAATTGATCCTGAAGCATATTGTGAGATATGCAAGAAAGAGTTTTGCAGTAAATATTTTCTTAGAACTCACAAGCTAAACATCCATGGTATTAAATCTGAAAAATTTGAATCTGAGAAGGACAGGCCCTACCCACTTATCCCAATGATGCCAGGTCTGCCAAACCTGCCAATGATGCCTGGGTTCCCATTTGTACCAACATGCACATCATTATCTAATATGCCATTATTAACATCTAATCTACCCTCTACCAAATCCAGTAGTAGTTCAAAGAACAATGTAAATGATGGCTATGAGAAACATACATGGCGCTGGAAGGAACCTGTCAATTCTTCAAGAGTAATCTGTGAAATCTGTAACAAGGAAGTTTGTAATAAATACTTCCTAAGGACACATAAGTTGAACAAACATGGTATTGTACCAAGTGATAAATCTCTTTCACCAACCGTGAGTGGTTCCCCTGCCCTTTCCGATTGTGATACAGCCAGCAACACTTCCAGCCAACCTGATCAAAATATAGCTGACAAAACCACATACCAATCAAAACCAGAAAATCTTTCAATGCCAAGAATTTCTTCATCAAGTGAAAAATCACAGTCAATGATGATGGACATAAAAAAAAAGGATGATTTACCAAGCAATAAATCCCCAGAAATATGCCATCTTTGTGATATGCACTTTCAAAATAGTAAATGGTTGAAAGCTCACATAATGAAAGATCATGCTTCTTTTCATAGGAATGAAGCCGTTGATATGCGACTTCCTTTAAAACAAGCAACAATTGATGAATGTAGAGCATGCGAAGTGTGTGGTGATATATTTACCAATGAAATAACATTACAGCTTCATTTGATACAGGAACATAATGCCAAGGTGACATTAAAAACTGACGATATACAAAATGGTGATAGTGATCCTGTTTCTTCTAATTCAGAAGAGGAAGTAGAAGAAATGAGAAAGTCAGCTGGAACATTAAATGATCAGGACGATTATTCATGTGTTTTGTGTGATTACAAGACTAAATGGTTGTCTAATCTTGTAGCTCATGAAGAAAAAATGCATGACATTTTAAACGATCAATCCACAATGTTTTCTTGTAAATTGTGCCCAAAGTCATTCCCAGATGAACTTATGCTTTCGTATCATGTTGATAAGTATCACACAGATGTCAGTATGTCTATCTCAGGGAGTAAAATAAGACACGAACAAAAAAAATTCAAATGTACTATGTGCAGTGAAAGGTTTGGGTCAAGAATTATATGTCACAAACACTTCCAAGAAGTACATGCCAAAAGTAAGACATCCAATTCCAGTGTTGCCAAGACAAAGTTGTCATGCACTAGCTGCCAATACAGCACTCGATACCCACAATTGTTGAAAAGACATATGCAACGTCTACACAGTAAATTAAATGGAAATGGTAATGTCGGTACTAATAAATACTCAAAAGGACAGAAGTTTGAAGATCTGTATGATAATGATATGATGTGCGATGATGTTGAAGAAGAAGATGAGGTTGATATGAAAATGAAGTTGTTTAAGCCAGTAAATCAATTCCAATCACAACTTGATGAGAAGAGAATGGTAAAACCTAGATTTTCACCTTTAACCCATTGACTGCATGTTATCCTCACCTCTACAATTTTAACTTAAAGCTTAAGTCAGTAGACAGTTAAGGCCATGTGTATTACAATTAAAGATGTACTTAATAATATTGATTCAAGAGGTTAACATATTTTGGGGAATTCTAAACTCAGATGCAAACTAAGACATGTAGGTAAGCTTGGTGATGCTTAGATACATGTAGCTGCTAACATGTAAAATATGCTTTTCATATGCAGTGGTATATTGTGCAACTGTGATATACATGTATGATCACACTCAAAAATCCAAACAATTTACAGTTAGCTTTGAATTATTTTGCTGTAAATGTAAAGTTTTGATTGTAATGAGCAAATAAGTGGGGTGCACCAAATGATATTTAAATTGATTTTCATAAGATTCTTATCTTCAATATTAATTGGCCTTTCTATCTGTCTTAAGTGAGCTTTAAGTTCATTTTACCTCAGGAAAATAAGTGTGATTTCTAGGTCTACAAATATGAGTGCAATGTATATTGATGTTATTATTTTTACCATTACCTTAACACATTTTGTGTTGTGCATGTTCGAGTACTACTCCTGTCCTCATATACATGCATACCTTACATTACACCACACATGTATTGTTTTGTAAAAAAAAAAAACATTTTATCCGAGGTTTTGTCATGTCCCATGAAATTAAAACCTTCATTTATTAAAAGACATGGCCTCTTTGATAGGGTGAAAAAATAACATGGTCGGTTAGATTAAATATACGTTAATTGTTTTCCATGAGATGGAAGTTTTATGGACATTTGCAGTTTCGTTTACATGTACTACTGTCTAAGCCCAAAAAAAACCCCAGAACTACATGTAGTAAATAACCAGGCCACCTTATTCAGCTGAAATAAAACTTAAACGATATAAAGTTTGTACCATACGGTATTTTGACATACATCAAAGAGGTCTTGCTTCTCAAAGTTTGATTCCAGTATATTTTTATTTCCTTGTAATGTATTAATATCATGATGCAATGAGTATATATTTGCATGGAGGCAGCATATTTTCCATTTGTTTATTCATTTCATATCTATTATATTTTACCATATACATGTACATTTATGTACATTGTACCAATTCCTTACATTAAAATGAATCTCAGTATTACTTCATCTTGATCAAAATCTGAAGGAATGTTGTTTAAATTTACATGTATAAATTCTTCAAATTTTCCATACTGATTATTTCTTCATTCAATAATGGCTTGCTTATGTGAGAAACTGGACAGATTATTCTGTCACTTCTATACAAATACAACACAACAATTTCTCATATTCTGTGCATTGTTTTCAATGTCATCCATCTTGAATATATTAAAGCGGTTTTAGTTTTAGATACCCTAGCATTTGGCATTCCATCCCCTAGATATATTTCTTTCTATTAAAAGACTGGACAATTAGGCATGGGTTATTTTTGGACAATTAGGCATGGGTTATTTTTAAAACATCTACATATAAATGTGGTCGTATATTGTCATCATCCCTGTCCACCCAGAAGCATATTAATTTTCAGATAGAGTTATTGTTTGAACCAGTAGATATTTTATATAATAAATGTTAACACATAAGAAAAGCTAGAAGTCACATCAAATTTTAATTGTTTCTGATAAACATGTACTTAATTTAGTTTCTTGGAAATGCTCCCATTGCCTACAAAAGAATATATATGAGACAACCTTTGCGGACTGCATGGACAACTTAGCTGCTGTGGGTTTAGGACTTGTTGTCTGGCAACCTATCTTTTGAATGTGAAATTAATTAAATGTACTTCTGCCTCTTTAAAACATTAACCTAAAGACGTAAACTCTAGTAAATAGTCTGTGGCTTTGACCACATTAAGTAAAACAAAATATTATGGAATACAGTTACAGAATTCAGCACGTGCAACCTTTCAGCAAACGTTCTCCGTAGGGTGCTAGTTATGACAAGAGAATATTTGTTGGAACTTGCTACTATTAAATTCTGTACATATTGCTCCAAGTTTTATAAGCTAGTATCCCTCACATGTTCATCGGCCTTCCTATGTAACCAGTTAACAAAAGACTCCTATTTAAAACATGACAGGTACTTATTGATTTGGTTTTGTTTTCTTTTTGTAAGCGTGATTTAAAACAAAAGTTATATATTATGGGCAATAATGTGATCCTTGAAAAATATGTGTGTGTTTGATGAGTGAATTTGGGATTGTTGTGGTCCTATATATATGATTTTTACTATTAATTAACATATATTACATTCTATTTTGTGTGACAATTTGGTAGATAATGGACAGAAGAATATATTATTAATCTTCCCTGTATTTATGATATATTTTAAAGATATATTTCTATTTCCCCCCTGCCTCCTTCCCTTTTTGATTTTCAAAATGTGTTGACTTTTTCATGTATTTATCTATTTTAGTGTGTCAATTTATGATGTATTTTTGATATGCACAGTTGCAAATACTTCCAGAAATTGCCAAAGTATGGTCATTGTGTTTTATTGGAAAGTTAAATAACAGAGTGTTAATATTTAAGTGTTTAATGTATGTTTGTGCATTTTTTACTGCTCTCCACATTAAATACCATGCATGAAGATACTGATATATCCTTCTATCACATTAAACATTAAGATGCAGATGAGTTTACTACTAATTGTAAATAATCCATATAATAGAATGGAGTAAAGATTATGACAACTACACAAAATAAAAGATGTTGATTATGGGTACTTATAAATTATGGTATCTTTTAGTTTAATGTATGAATAGCGGTATAGCTCTGTAAAATTGTACTTTGTTGTAATATCTTTTTATCTAGTCTTTCCTGGTGATAGGAACCAGTTGACCAAAGCATCCCACTACAAATACCTCATTGCTGCAGATCTATGTACAAAATGTTTTGTTTTTTCCATTCTTTAATTGTATAATAAATACCGGTAGTAATAAAGGAAATTAAAGATAACGGGGCGAAAATATATACAAATTATTTTGCAAAGATCTGTAGCTTTATATCCTTAAATTATATTATAAACATTTATGTAATAATTATTAATGCTCGCTATACATTTACATACATATATCTGTTTATTTGAACCCTATCCTCATCATTAGGACGTCGCTTATTATTACAGGTATAAACTAGTACGGTAAATATAATCTATCCACAATACATAGTAAATGTATTGGTATCTGTTAGAATAATATAGCTACAATTATTGTTTTAGTGGGTCAGTGTTTAGATGCATAATAACAATACATGTACATGTATAGTACTGTACATGTACATACACACCAACACACGTGGCAATTAGTAGGTCAGAGAATGCACTTGATACATGCAGCCTTCAATAGTATACAATGTTTTTTTGTTCCATTATGATATTTAGCAGTGATTTTATGATTAAAAGTATATTAGATTTAATTTTTGTTTAACCAAAATTTTTAGAACCCTTTTGTTCAACAGACTGTAATCTTTTGTTATGCCTTGTTTTTGTTATATCTCACTTTTAAGTTGATGTGCCTATTTACATTTAGTATTTAATCATTTCTAATGGGAATACACTACTAAAAAGTTATTTAGTGTAATATATCTCAAATGATAATTGAGTTTTTAAATGATTTGTATAGAAAATGTAACGCTTTTTTCAAAAATATTTTCTTAATAATAATGAATGGTAACTTTCTGCCACAGATACTAAGCAATAATTATTATAAATAGAGAGTAAAATGTTAACCTTTTCTTCCTTTACAGTTATTGAAATGTTCATAGGTGAATTTATATATATAAGTATAAAATGATTTATAATACTTATGTACTTGTATAATAGATATCTGTATAAATATAATCATTTATAAAAATGTTTAATGAGTGATATTATGGTTATCAATCATAACAGATAGCATTTGGTAAAATATTGCATGTGGATGTAATTTATATATGTTTATGTATATGTAAACTGTACTCTATCAATTAGTATACACTATAATATAATAATGAGTATACTTAGATATGAGTAGATTAAGAATGTGTATTCTAATTCCATATCTCAGGTATTTTCAATAATTTGTTCACTATGTCTATGTTTTTGTTGGTTGTGTTATTTATGACTTTTTTAATAATATGGCAGATTTTTACCCCAGCTTTGTATTATTCCTTCAAATACCTCACTTGGTTTGTTTTTTCTCTATTTTTATTATAATTTTATTTCCATTTCAAAGAAGGCTGCATGTAAACAATTTGATATAGTGGAGTTATGTATATTTTCCTCTGTGGTTTATTATTTCCACAGAGTTTGAATTCAGGGATTCTATTTCTTATCTTCTTGTATATCATCTTCTGTGTGGTTTATCGATTGTGAGCTGATTGTAAAAGATAAACCAGATAATATATTTATTTATATTGTGTATACATCAACCTACATTTTACTGGATGTTTTTTCCATGGTGAAACAGCATCTCTTGTCCAGGACAGGTCTTAACTAATGTCCCTTGTATGTCTGTAATAATTATTACTATTAGCAAACAATGCCAACATTTTATTTGTAAATATATAGTTATTGTTATTTATTTTACCTTTAAATTAAGTAAAAATCCAGCTTTGATTTGACTGTAAAATCATTGTAGGTCTATAATGAAAAGTAGATAAGAAATAATGTAGAAAAACGTGTATATACATGTACACATAAATGTGGGTTTGTTTTTGAAATACGTGAACACCAGGTTAATAAAATTGCACAGATTTGTTTTTTCATGATTAATGGAAAAATGACCTGAAGGGACTATAACATTCTTTTGTCATCTCGCATATAAAAAAAGATCTTGAAGATTAAACATAAAACATTTCTACGGCATAAATTAAAGATATTTTACCTTTTAAAAGACAGTTCACCTTGTGATAGACCTCTTGTGCTTGAGTGAAAGAAAATTTGTATACAAACTTGTCTAAATTGTTATTTATTATATATTAAGTACCTTTTAGGGTTATGGGCATGAATGTTCTGTTCAAAATCACTGAATTGTATTATGTTGATAAATTCAAAGCTAGACAGTGTCGATTCATATAAAACTACAATGGTCACTATTCCACAAATATATTCAAAGCTGGATTTTGACAACCCATTCAACAGACAGTTTCATTTTGTTGTGTATATTTATTAAATATATTTATTGTACAAATTTCTATAACAGACCTTTTTAAGATGAGAATTTACACAGTGATATTTTTTTTATTTATTTATAAGAAAGGAAAAACCAAACTAACTATTGTTTAATTTGGCACAATATCAGTACTTACTTGAAAAGCATTAGTTCATTTTTATTACTTGTACTAAATATATTAAGGTCTTCTGAAATAACTACCAAACTCACTACATTTATTTGTTCAGTACTGTTTAATGTTCAGAGCTGTTAAATGTAAAATATAGCAACATTTATAATAAAAGATATCAATTTCATTTGGTTTCCTCACTTGTTCAAATTAATAAGGCAGACAGAAGCTACAACATCTTGAAGTTCTTTTGAAAGATTTTCTATACAATGTGCCATTAAGACTGACTGGTTTATTTCATTATGTTTTCTTGTTCCTAACTTCTATCTTATATCCTTGTGGATATTGATTAATTTAAATTTGGGCACTTTGTAGTAAGTCACATGATAAACCATTGATTATCATTGTTGAAAACAATCAAAACCAATTGTTCAGCGGAAATTAAAATTTCAATACAAGATCATTATCATTGATATGGTGATAATGCAGTTTAAGTATGCACCAGTAAATTCTGCCGAAAAAAAATCAGAATAACAACTCAAAAGAAATTTTACATTTTTAATTGTTAATATATTTCCTTGCTAAATTAGTAGTTATTTTAGAAGACATTGCCCCAGAATATGTAATATTTTCTTCCACTGTCATCCATGTTGATGTCTGTGAAAAACAATTGTTACTTATTTTTACCAACAGATTTTATTTTCTGTAAAATATGTTGATGAAATGGCTTGCTTGTTTATAATATACCCATACTTAAAAATCCTATTGACTTATCAGTATGCAAACTTTGGCAAAACAATCGGTATTTTTGTAAAGTGGAGTGAATTTTATTTGCACCTGTCCATGTAGATGGTGGTTTTGTATGCAATAAATCCCAAAATTTACATCATTGTTTCGTTATTTTTTATTCCAAATAAAAGGAAAGCTTACATGGGAAATGTGTGTATTTTTATTTCTCAGATGCAATTTGTTCATTTTGTTTGCTGTTTATTGACATCAAAAATATTCTGTCTTTTCCTTACACTTTTAAAAACAGAAATATGTCTACAATAGAAATAAAAGAATAACAAAACTTGTAGTAATGAAATTATCAATGAAAGATCTGCACATATCAGACTAGTTTTTCGTTGGACAACACAAGTGGTGCACTGCAGAATTGTTCTGTGGTGGAATGCTGAGCTTATGCATCACTGTCAAATAAACCTTTTGCAAATATAAGCCCAGTCGTTGACACAAAGTCTAAATGGTTGAAATTTAGTACATGGATCATAATTTGGATGGACCAGTATCAAACATAAGATAATTTGCACAAGCCAACAGTGAGCCTGATGTCCCTCATCGAAATCCCAAAATAAATAGATGACACATATTAATTACTAATACATTTGTTTATTTTCAAAAGTATCAAGCAGTCAAACTGATTATCAACTATACACTGCGTTTCATCACTCTCTAGCAGATGGGATCAAAGTTATCTTGACCCAAAGCATCGACCAATGATATCGCTTAGCTCAGCTTAGCTTTAGCTTGACATGTTAATCATTGAACTCGGCCATTCACCAAATCAACATCTACATCATGTTTAAACATTATACCTCCAGACTAAAGCAGAGTTGTTACGTTCCGAAATTGCTTATCGCTCCTTAGCCTTAGCAAAACATTCTTATTATCGAACTTATTCAAGGTAATGATGTAATCTATACTCAGAGTTTCATCACTCTCACTCAAATTATTGTGACCCAAAGCATCAACTAATCAGATTGCCCATCTCTGCTTACAGTAAATAGACAATGTTTATCATCAACTCCATCTTATAATAATAATAATAATCGTTTTCTATAGCGCTGAACATTCAGTCAGTCTGGCTGCTCTTTGGCGCTTTACAATGTAGAAACGATTATGCAAAACATACATGTATACTGTAGGGAATATTTGATTTTGGGGGTATAATACTAAAATATGCAAATGACTACGAAAAAAGTCACTATAGAACCTAACAGATGAAACATTTCCAGTTACATGTGATGCCCAAACGCACCAATAGCTACCGCATGGAATGCAGGTGATGCTTGGGATCATCATGGGGGTCCAACCCAAGATTTGCACGACTCTGACTTTGAATGTTACAGTCATTGTGGCATTGAAATACAGGGTGGAAACAACAGTTTAATTGTTTTAGTGACGAGAAAACAAATTTTAATATGCGTCGACTTACCCAAAATGAAAGGTTACGTGCCCTTGGCACGCTACAGATCGGCACAACACAGGCGGTTGTGGCGCGGATGATGAATGTTTCTCAGTTTGTCATGAGCAGGCTATGGTCCAGATACCGTGATACACAATCTGTACAGGACAGACCACGCTCAGGTCGACCAAGGGCGACAACTCAAGCCCAGACTCGATTTATCCGTACCTTGGCCTTGAGAAATGGTGTCACCACAGCAAATCAGATCAGCGCTCGTCTTCAAACAGGCACCGGTGGGAGAGTGAGTGGCCAGACCATTCGGAATCGACTGCAAGACGTCGTTGGGTAGGGATCGTCAACACTGGGATAATCGACGCTGGAGCAATTTGATGTTTTCAGATGAGTCAAGGTTCACTGTTGATTTTTTGGACAGACGTAGGAGGGTGTGACGTCGTCGAAACGACCGCTTCCAAGACGTTAACGTCATCAGACATGATCGATTTGGGGGTGGTTCTGTTATGCAGTGCCGGACTGGTGGGCCGAAGGCCCACTTGCCATACCCGTGACAAGGCCCACGAGCAAATGGAGGGCAAAGTCCGACTTCGAGCGCCGAAGGCACGAAAGCTTTTTTCCTCCCCTCAGAAAACTTTGAAAAATAGACAGACGATAACCCATTTTCCAAGCACCTCAGGCCAGAGCAGCGGATGGAGATATATAGTGACCCGCGAGCACTTTAATCACACATCCTCGAATACGAAATCTATCTTTCTGCTTTTCTCCCCTCTCCTCCCCTCTTTTACTACCTTTTCTTTTTTTTACTTTTTCTTTTTTTCTTTGAGGCTTAGGCCCATATTTTTTTTTCGGTTTAGGCCCACTTGCCATGGACAAGTGGGCCCAGTCCGGCACTGCTGTTATGGTGTCGGGAGGCATCACTGTTGCTGGAAGAACGGCTTTACATGTTGTTGCAGGGCGTGTTACAGGCCATTACTACTGGGACAACATCTTGACAGTCCATGTTGTGCCGTTTGCACGACGTCAAGGCCACCGTTTCATTTTCAAGGATGACAACGCAACATATCACAGGGCCAGGATCGTTAAAGGTTACCTCCAGCAACAGAACATCACCACATTACCTTGGCCAGCTCTGAGTCCCGACCTCTCCCCCATCAAGCATGTCTGGGACAGGCTTGGACAGAGGTTACGTCAACGTCAACAACGTCCTGCCGATGTCCAAGAAATTTCTGCTGTGTTGCAACATGAATGGGACAATCTGGACCAAAATGACCTTAGACGTCTCATTAGGAGTATGCCACGTCGGATCAATGCTTGTTTGGCAAACAGAGGAGGATTTACCCGTTACTGACTTGTTTGTGATGCTGTGGTAACTTTGCTGTTTGACCCCAGGTATCATTTTACCCTTATAATGGTCAGTCTGTGCCTTACTAAGTCTTACGATCATTTGGAATAAATCGATGAATGTGAACTTCATTTCATTTTGTCATTTGTTTCTTCGTTAGTTTCATTAGGTGACTTTCATAACACTTAAAAATAAAATATCCCCTACTTTTTTTGAATAGTATATATACAAATAAACAAAAGAATACAAAGGAAGAGTCAAGTTACAATATACAAATGGAAAGTGGAGCATTTAAATTATTGATCAAAAGTTTGGTAAAAACTGGGTTTTAGACGTCGTTTAAATATTGCCAAGTTTGGACTATTTTGGACTTCCGGGCAATTTGTTCCACCCTTTTAGTGCTGCGCACGCAAAGGCCCTCTCAACAAATTTTGACTACTGCACTGGGCATACAAGTTGGGTTTTATGAGATGAACGTGAGAACGTACATATTGTTTAAGCATATAGGATGGTGCCAAAAGATAGTTCAAATAATTTAAAGTGATTGTGTTAATTTTGAAAATGATTCGTTGATTAACCGGTAGCGAATATAACTGTTTTAGAACAGGTGTAATATGATCAGATGGTTTGGTGAGAGATACAATTCGAGCTGCTTTATTCTGGATTTTTTTTTTTGTAGCTGACTTACAAGAGTTTTGGGAAGAGAAAACAATAATGAATTACAATAATCTAACAAAAGCGTTTATTAACATTTTAGTGACATCAAGGTCTATATATGATCGAATTTTGCCAATGTTATACAAGGAATATTCGCTTTTTGTACAGCCTGGATACATGGGTTTTCTTATCTAAGGACGAGTCAAAGAACACACAAAGATTTCTGACACAGTCGGATGGGGTTATTGCTTTGCTTCCAATAGTCACATGATGATGTCAATGTTCTTTTTATTCCCGATTATTAGAACTAAAGTTATCATGTCTAAAAGCATTAACCAATCAAATTGTTTACCCTAAGCCGAAATTTGCAGGCATTAGCCTATTAAACACCTGCACCAATTTTGAACATTCTAGCTCAATTAGTAGGAGAGTTTTGGAGTCCCAAAGTTTCGGCCAATCAAATTGCTACCCTTGTAAAATGACGTGATTATTATTATTATTATTATTATTAAATTGTTTATCAAGTTATCGCTCTGCTTACCCTGAGCAGAGAATTCTCATTATCGAACTCCATCAAGGCATTGACCTAATAAACACTTACACCTAGTTTGAACATACTAGCTCAATTACAAGGGGGGTTATTGTATCCTAAAAAGTGTGACGGATAGACAGGCAGATCGACAGACGGACGAACCCATTTTAATTGTCCCCAGCTTTCTTTGAAAGGCGGGGGGCAATGGGTACTAGCATACCGTGGACAAGGAACATAATATGGCGACTGCTGCCTGTTCTTCAATCCAGTTTCTTTGAATAACTTTTGTTTAGAAAAAAAAATCTAGGAATTGTGGCATATCAAAAATAGAAGTCCATCAACTGATGCAAAATTGTCCAAGGAATAAGCATGCACAGTTTAACGCCAAGAACGCCCCCTAGAACAACAACAACAAGAGCAACAAGATGAGCAGTTGAGCACCAGTTGGGACCTAAACATTTGAGCGTATTTAATTTAATAACTAAATGACTCATACTAGTTCTTGGAGGAACACCCAAATGTTTACCTATCCGTTCCATTATAATGAAAAGAAGGCTGACATTTGAACCCAAGAAGATTCACAAATGTATTTTAAAGAAGCGTACGTAGGTGGAAAAACAATTTTAATAGTATGTCGCTTTATAAAAAAAAATAACTTATTTATATAGACTATAAAGAGACCTTCCATTCTATTGTTTTAGAAGGAAATATGAATTTGTTATTTATTTTAGTTATTCAAGTTCCTGGTTGCAGCTAATGATAAACCCTATTCCATTACTCATGCATAGTTTTGACTTTCAAACTCATGAAATAATAACCGGTCTTTTCAAATTATCCATTTTGATATACATTCAATACCACTGGCAAAATGCAAAATATTGGAAGTTTAATATTTTTGGTCATTTAATCACATAAAATAACTGATCATCTATTACTTTAAAATATTATGTGCTGAAACTTAATAATACTACTGATACCCCAGTATGTGTATGACATAGTTTTATAACAATGGATAGTCTGAATTCTGGTATAAAAAGTTTCCTTATCAACTTGATTTATGGACCTGTGTTTTATTGCAATAGATCAATTAAGTTGAACTGAACTTTCAGCCTAGTTATAACTAAGATGTCATGGTTTTAGATATTCCCGAAGATGATTGCAGCTTATGTAAATATGATTGATATTTAGAATAGAAGCTAAGAGATAAAGGAATGGTTTAATTCTGATATTTTGAAAGAAACTTGACATTAATGGTTGTAGGAAAATTAATTGTAACACTTAAAAGAACCTGATGACCATACCACAAACAATGAAAGTTAATCTGCCTGTTAGGCTTTTCTTCTTTGTTTTTCGTTTATACTACTTGCGATAAGATTTTTTAAATTTGAACATGTGCACATCTGCGGGAGACATGTTTCACTTTGTAAACAACACGTTTATAGTGTCATTTTAGTAATAATTATTTTAATTAATGAGAGTTACAAATTTTATTAATCTACTGAAATAGGTTTTCTTTATTTCGAAAAACTGTTTTACTGATGAATACAAAGTTTTAATTTTCCAAGCAATTTTAAAAAAAGAAAGACACAAATCATTTTATGTACATCTACTTAAGACAATTATTCAGTCTTTATAACCAAACTTCCAGCAGAAAGAAATAATTTAGAGTTATTTTTAATCCGTAAAAATACATTATACAAGAGCTGAATCTGCATATTGCAGGTCTTTCTGTCGGTCTGAAGTTTTATCTAAATTATTAATTAGACATTATTTAACTAATACAGACCATAATCAACTCTCGGTGTCATCTCTAGCCTTGTGATATTTACTGGATTAGGAACCGATTTGCTGCTCAACTTTCATTCATGATTTAATCTTGAAATGGATATTCGAGACTACTTTATGTTTTTTTTTTTATTATACCGACTTTAGTAATGATGATGAAGGCTAGGCCGAAAATTCAATTTTTAAATTCTCGGTTCAGAGTGGATCAATTTTACTAAAATTTTCAGCAAATTCCCTTTACGTTATCTAGTGTTTAACTATTATAGTGGAAACTGTCAGCTATTTATCTTATCTCCTATAATGTATATTTAATGGTTGTGAGAGAGAGAGAGAGAGAGAGAGAGAGAGAAATGGGGTTTAACGTCCACTCAACACACAAACTAGGTCATTTCGGGACTGTGCAACATCATTTTTAAAAAAACTATAATGAATCTGTCATAAATTATTTTATAATTATTCTACAGGTTTTCGTTAGGTAGACATATAAATGTCAAAATATGGAGAGAAACATGTCATTTACAACATATGTGGACACTGATTGATGGCCTATTTTGCCTCTGCTCGTGGAAAAAAATATTTAAAACAAACAAGGCAATTTCGTTTAAAATAAAATGACCAGGTGAAAACAGGCTATTTATTTACAATATCAGTAGATATTATTTTTAGATTCACCAAGTTTGCAAACGCATGTCTGGTAAATTACGACATTCGCATTTTCACATGTCAATCCTATTTTTGTGACCCCCCCCCCCCCCCATTAGTTTAGTGTATCAGTTCAATATACAAATTTTGGGTAAAGAAGAATTTATAATTATCAGCTGGTTATGTTCTTAATTTTTATCAGTAGACTATACCACATTATATTTGGGTATATTCATGTATCAAAAAAACTGTAATTCAATATTGGTTAGAGTTTTTCTACATTTTAATTCAAACATTTCGTTTCTCCGATATCCACGTGATCGCTCATTTCTCTGGTCAGTGTAGGGACAGGCAGTGACCCTTTCAGTTAAGGTCGTGACCCCATTGGCTCGAGAAAAGGTCATTCTATGCCTTCGGCAATATAACTGAAGTGAAGTAAATTAAATTTGTGAGGTCACGCAGTAGAGGTTACCAACAAGAGGTAAAGCTTAAAGTGGTCACCCGACAGGTTATTTCAAATAATAGAAAAAAATGCTTAAAAATTTTAGAACAAAACATATTAGCATAACCGTAAACCTGCACAATTTTGTTTCACGATAAACGACGAAAATATAAAAGGTACGTATGTCATCACAAACTGATTTTAACACTGGTTAATATATGGTGTTTTAGAAAGAAAACAAATAAATTCCATTTTAGCTAGCGCTTTCACCCCAAAATGAATATCAACAAAATACGTAATAAAATCCATAAAGTAACACAGAGAGCCCAATTGCCTATATTGTTGTTTGCCGATCGTATAAGCTTATATTAGATATGACATGTAGTATTGTGAAGAGACGTTTTGCTTCGTGAAAATATAATCGTTAATCACATAATTTGTTAAATGTAAAAGCATTAATTGTTTGTCGACGTTCGTATGGTAGCGCGTGTTCCTATGCCAACCTTTTTTAAGTCCACCGTCTAAATGTATCAAGAATAACCTTCAGCATTTCATTTCGTTAAAAGGAAACGTTCCACACTGTAAAGTTGTGATCACCTTTAAATTTCACGAACTTTATCCACGAGCCATGTGTTATTGAGAAAAGAGAGATAGGAGATCTAAACATTAACTACAACAATCGCTGCTTCCTTTTGTTATCATACGGTTTAAGTTTTCAGTTTCTATAGCAACGTGTTCTACGTGGTATTTTCAGATTCCCCAGGATAAGTCTCAAATTAATGTAAAAAGTACGCCTTGCTTATTTAAAAACTGGTCAGTAAAGATATGCGCTTAACCCACAAGCTAAAAATAGTTAGTCCGAAAGTCCACCTACTTGAAAGGGTTAACATGTCAAAAAGCTCTTTGTGTCGTTTACACTTTTTCTCGTGGTTAAATTTCATTGGATATTCTATATCTGGAATTTTAAGAGTCACTATCCACCAAGAACAATGGTCTTTTAACAATTCATTGTTTTCATCCTTATCAGTATGCTTTAAGATGTGCAGCTGGTCACTTCAAAGCCAGTTAACATAACTCACACCACTTACAGAATTTTACAAAGAACTCAATGTTTTTACGTATACCCCATACAGTTTAAATGTATTCTCGTGGCCTCAAGCTAATAATAACGTCGGATTGAACATTTTGGAAAATTAAAATGGAATATGTTTTAATCATTTCAGTAAGGTTTTATTGAAAAAGGGAGAACAATTTTCATTACATTCATTTTACAGATAAAACTCACCTTTCTCTAAAGACTAGTTAGCAAAACTATTTTAATATTAAAATAAAAGATATCAAAGAATTATGTAGTATCTTAATCCAATAAATAATTGCATTTTATATTATTTGTTTGAAAATTCAGTGGTACACAGATAAAAAAAAGAATCAATATTTAATGAGGGTATTATCATTTAACAACAGTTATCTTTCATACTATCAATAAACTCTATTTCATGACAGAGAAACTAATAAAATCATATATATTTAAATTATATTGAAAAGGATTTTATATTGATAAACTGATAAAATGTGATCGATCGAATTAATCGCATGCTAGAAAAAAAAAACCAACAACAACTATAAACTGCAATATATATTTATTAATTGAAATAACGTGACCAAAAGCAACATTCTTCCTACTTTGCAGCGTACCTTCAATTTGAATTTTCTCGTAAATAAACAGGACTTCAAAATGTTCTAGTTCTGTTAGTTTTTTTGACTGAATTTACCATTTTTTTCTTTTGTCTAAAATAGATGAAAATTTCCATGCAAACAACGCTTTGGAATAATTGTTATCATACATCTACTTGTGTAGTTTTTTTTATATTTCATCCAGTGCCATTTCATGTTTGACCTTATATTAACATTCCTAATATGTTAAAAATTTAAGAGAATGTTGGCTGTTTCTCTCACATGTTGAGGAAAAGCGAAAATAACGGCACGCGAAACTATTATCTCGATAAAATTTAATGGTTGACCCAAACCAATTTGCCAGTAGTATCCCTTCCCCATATACACGTATACTCAAACCAATAAACTTCTCCTACAAAACCTGCACGATACTGACCGTAGCTTTTCATTGGTCTTTCTGAGCAGATTTACATCTTTACTAAATTTGGTTCACAACCCGGCTTAACTAACGCCAGCAAGCTTCATTGAGATGCATACTGACTTGTTTGATTTGATTCATGAAAGGATTTCAACTCGGCCATGTGGAAGATTTATGGCATGTTAAATTAAGATCATCGCAAGCATAAAGCCTCGTTTATGGTCCTCTTATGTTTCTATAGTAACCAACATTACAATTTTGTTTTCGTAGAGGTCATAGTTCGGCGTCCAGATGTGGTTTGTGTCGTTCAGTGGCCGTTCTATGTTTCCAATCTATAATACACGAGGAGTGAAGAATAGCCATAACTGGATATGTCAGAAGCCCAGCGATTTTATCATAATAAATTATTCCTGACAAATTTAATGGAAGAGCTTGCCAAATTGTTATACTATAAAGGCTGAAGCTTTCAATCAATTCGACAGATCCGCTGACTTGTTTATGATATATTTTGAGAGCATGAAAACGGTAGATTATATATAAATGTTTGTTTCAACTGCAGTATATTTGATAAAATCGCACCAAAGACAATAACACAACATTGTAATTAAAACAGTCCACTGCACCAAAATATGGCACCATGACAATTGTTACTCCGCATGCAATTCCAATTTCCATTCTATTTATTTTGATTTCCCTGTAGACTAACAAATAGATAAGAATTCAGCGAAAGCCTTGGTTTGAATTATGTATTATTAATACTGAAAAATAACCAGCTCGTATAAAAGTGATTCATAAAATGAATTAATCCGATATTTCAAAACAACAGCTTTAAAACCAACTCGAGCGTGTATGTCTAATAAAAACACCTTTTTCAATAGATATTCCCACTAGGTTATCTGGACTTTTAAGCTTTTGATACCAATTCTAAAGAAAACAATATTATATCCTATGGTACCTTTCAATGACATCGAGTTTTTTTTTAAGTTATTTTTTTAAATTTATTTTTATACCGGTTGGTTTGAGTGCTTTAATACTGTGCTTTATTCATAATTAGTGTTATTTTGGTTACCTCGCATTTTATATAACTATATTTTAAAAACGTATTTCATTATTAGAGGTAAGATGCAAGTAAAGGAGGCTGGTTGGAATGAGCACAGAAAACATCAGAAATGGATTGGTTATACATCGCATAATTTGTGGATGTGTCATGTAAATAGATTATTACATATATTTGTCATTTTCATTTGAGTTTTGCCATATCTTTATTCCAGTCATCACATCATAGTTTTAATCCATGAAATTTAAATATATGTTAGAGAAGAATATCGTCCACCAGGCAATATTCTCCGTGGGCAGACTAACATACCGATATTCCCTTAGAAAAAAGTCCTATAGCCTATTCTACATAATTCTATTAAAAATCTGTAGAGTTTTGGGGGTTTCGGGGGGGGGGGTGCGTGTTTGATTTTTTATAGGATAAAATTCTATAGTATCTCACAGACTCTTGGGAGCCTGTAGGAAATAACGGCCCCAAATATTCTACAGTTTTTATAGTGCAGTTTTTCCTACATATTTATAGTATTCTATAGGTTTTGTTTATTGCACTTTTTGTAGGAAATTCTACAGTCATGTATTGGAATTAATACTGCACTATTCTGTAGTTTGGAAATTGGGTCACTACAGTTCCGTAGAAATGGGTACTATAGACTTTTTTTTTATTAATTCTAATTTCGGGAATAAATATAGTTGGCCCATGATTTCTTCTAAATTGACAAGCTTATTTTTTCACTCGTGGATTAATCTGAATTCTATTGATAATTCACCAATCGGAACCATGACAAATGTTTTCTTTGTATAACTGAAATATATGGAAAAGAATAGGTAATAAGGTTACGTTAAAAACGAAATCATATAAATCCTATTTAACATTTCAGACTTTCGTCTGAAAGCCTATTATGATTACTAAAATTAATATTATTAGGTTTCAGACGATTGTTTTTACGAAATTTATTATTAGGGTTTCACACTGCGAAGCTTGTGTGAAACACTATTGTTTTTGTTAAAATTATTATAAGGGTTTAACACTGCGAAGCTTGTGTGAAACACTATTGTTTTTGTTAAAATTATTATTCTTATTATTATTATTATTATTCTTTTGTTTTGAGTAGATGTCAGCAACTGCTTGTCGAATCGTTACGATTTCTTCGGTTTCACTGGGAAAGTGGGTGTGACTTAGAGGATATAGCTATTTTGAACGTTCTGCGACAATGCGAAATGTCCGAAATCCCCGAAGTTATCATTTTTAAAAATATTGCAGTAATTTTAACAATAATCATTGGATTTTAAAGGGACAATAACACTCTTGCTGGCTTGACAGGTCCAGAAAAAAGAAATTAGCCTTATTCTAACTACAAAATGTTTAAGTGCCCTACCTGTTGTGTAAATTATCAATTACAACCTATCTTACTTGTCCAGAGGGTTCGAAAATATGTTTAAATCCAAGTTGCATTTGAAAGTGCTTACGTAAGGCTTTTCAAACCATGTTACGGCATGTAGTTGAATTTTTCCAATTTTTAAATTTAGGTGTATTAAGATGAAATTTGTATCATTTTTTAACTGAAATATTGTAAAATAGTACAAATTGTTTACCAGAATAAAGATTGGAACATATTATTCAGTTACAACAAGAGTGGCATTGGGGCTTTAACTTTCGAATCATTTTAGCATAGCTGGGGACAGGGCACATAGCAACGCTACTTTCGATTTTTGATTTTCGGCAAATCTTCGAAGATATTAGGCACCAAATTTCGAAAATTTAAAATTTTACAAAAAATTTTATGAATATTTTTTAGTCGTGTTCTACACCAAATTAAAGAGTCATCTGACTTGCGCAAAAATGTTAAAATTTTTTGTCTCAGTAATTTTGCTTGACCGCCATTGGATAATTCAGTTTTTTAGCCCTACATTAATTATTTGTTGCTCGATTTGTATAAAACAAAGCTTATGCTCCGTTGTCACAATTGTCATATTTTTTTAGCAAAAGTGTAATCTGTCGGCACCGGAAGTGGCATAATTTTACCAAAAACTACAATTTCGACAGTTAGGTACCATTTTTCAAAAACAATTTTTTTTTTTTTGAAAAATTATGTGACTCAAAAAGTGAGTCCTTATCAGGCGCAAAAAATGTCGGAATCAATTTTTTTAATTTCAATTTCATTTTCTAGCAAAGTGGATTAAAAGGTGAAAAAGGACGTAAAATTGACCTATTTACAACCCACTCAGGCTTTTCAGATTTTAAAATAATCATACGTTACTTTTATAAACTTGTAGCTATAATACATACGAAGAGATTGTATGTGAAAATTAGTTTGTTATATAAGCAGTTGCCGATAAATAGGCAGTTTTGCATACGTCACTGTTTTCTTAATTTTGCCTGTAAAATAGTCAATTATTAATGGATATTCATAATAGTGACATCATTTGATTCAAAAAGCAAGTATGCGTCATATCAAATTGATTATAATTTAAAATTAACACCGGAAGTGACACCATTTGGTCAAAAACTGCATTTTTAACTTTTAAAATCGATATTTTTTTCAACCAAGAATTAATTAATATGTAATTTTAAAATTATCTTTTGGTTTAAATTCACATTAACAAAAATCATACGGTCATTTAGATATCATAAAATTGTTTCTAACTTGTTCGGTTGCCGAGATATAGGCGGTTTTCTAAATGCCACTTTTGAAGGTTTTTGGCCCATAAAAGGGCCAATTATTATTCGATTTTCATAAAAATTTTCACCCTTTGAGGCCTAATGTCATGCACGATGTTATAAAACTAATTTGAAGTTTTCAGTATCACCGGAAGTAATGTCCTTTCGGCAAAACAGATATTTTATTCAAATGAGTCTGATATGTAATGTTTTTAAAATTATGATATTTGATGCCATTCATTAAATAGAATGGACCCATACGATCATACAGATGCCACAAAATTGTTTCTAACTTGTACCGTTGCCGAGAAATAGCCGATTTGCTACAAGTCATTTTTCAACGTTGTGGGTGTATAAAAGTGGCATATATTATTCGATTTTCTTAAAATTTTCACCATGTGATGCCTTATGCCAGTTCTGATTTCATAAAAGTAATTGAACATTTTCATTCACCCGAAGTACTGCACACTTTCATGCAACAAATGTATAAAATGAATCGATATTACTGTATTTGGTTGATTCTGATTCCATTGTATTTGATGTGTGCAATGTTTAAGTGGAAATATGTTTATCGGTTCCATTGGTACTGCAAGTGATATGTGTGTAAGGGTAACGTGGTACTTAAAGTGACATAAGTGCAATGGTAATGTGGTACCAGTGAAACCCGTCATTCCTGCTACGCAGGTCTAGTTAGGCTTTCAGACTTTCGTCTGAAAGACTATTGTTTTTACTAAAATTATTACTATTAAGCTTTCATATTTTGATATGAAAGCTTATTGTTTTTGTTAAGATTATTATTCCTATTAAGCTTTCATGTGTATTTACATATGAAAGCTTATTAGGCTTTCAGACTTTCGTCTGAAAGCCTATTGTGATTACTAAAATTATTATTATTTATTAGGCTTTCAGACTTTCGTCTGAAAGACTATTGTTTTTACTAAAATTATTATTATCATTTATTAGGCTTTCAGACTTTCGTCTGAAAGACTATTGTTTTTACTAAAATTATTAGGCTTTCAGACTTTCTGAAAGACTATTGTTTTTGCTAAAATTATTATTTAGGCTTTCAGACTTTCGTCTGAAAGCCTATTGTGATTACTAAAATTATTATTAAGCTTTCATATATTCATATATGAAAGCTTATTGTTTCTGTTAAGATTATTATTCTTCTTATTATTTTTTTTTTGTGTTTTATTCACAAATCGGATTTCTCAGAA